>CAMQGK010000308.1:7285000-8035000 GCA_947000775.1 Pterois miles | reverse complement strand
TGTGTGTGCTGAGCTTCAGGACAGACAAGCTTCTGTCAACAATAACAAAAATAGTGTTTCATTACATAGAAGTCCTGAGATGTCCTCCCCCCCATCCATCGTATCAGACGTGAAAGGCAAAAAACAAGGCGACCTTGCTTATTAAGTGCTTCTGTGCAACTTTTTTTACAGTCCGTAGTGTCTCTGTACAGAAAAAGTCAGAGTTCATCCAATCGTGAAGAAGCCAAAGTCGGGCTGTTGATGTTGCTAAGCGAACAGGAAACAAATTTGGCTCTTAATTCCAGAGGGATAACTCAAAAGGAGAGGGCGTGCTTCCTGGAAGCCAGGGCCCATCGTTATCTGGGCGAGATGGGAGGGCTGGAGAAGACGCCGGAGCTGCGAGGTGATTGGAGGCTGAAGGAGCGGGAGGGGGAGGGGGAGGTGGAGGTGGGGGACACCTTGCGGGGACTGTTAAGGTCTCCGTTGTGGAGTTTCCACATCAGCTCCTCGTTCTCCATCGACAGACGCTTGTTCACCTTGGACTCCTTCTGAAGGGACTCCTGCAGCACGGCCTGCTCCGTCGACAGCTGCCTGCAATGCATCAGAACAACAGACGAGTTAGAAATGCTCTAAAGAACACGTTTACAGACAACCACTGAAGTGAAGCTCTCATCTACAGCCAATCAAAGTACTAGTATACTGTATACTAGTTATGAGACATATTCAGTTATTGTAAACAAATCCCATATGACTCAAACAACATCAAAATAAACTACAGTGCCCATATTCATCACGGGAACCAGTGCAGTGGTGCGGCTCATTGATTAAAAGTTAACGCAGGTATAATAATAATAATATACGTATAAGACAATGTATGACACAAAGGAGTATGCACTTAAAGGGATAGTTTGGGTGTTTTGAAGTCACGGCACACCCCCAGCTTGCAGAAGCATGCAGAAGTTGCACAGAAGCAAAGCAATATACTGCTGTAGACGGGGCAGACAGCAAAATGTATTTTAGCAACCTAAAAAAGAAAATCTGTTTATGTACGTTATATTTACAATATATTTGCTGGTTTATTGTGCCATCAGACAACTACACAGTCAGTAATTTACCCTGCAAAACATCGCTGGTCTGCCGCTCTGTTGATCATTAGCTTGCACCATTGTGTGACTTTGGTTAGTTTGGATTCATCACAGTCACACAATAGCAAACAAATTAAGTGAGTGAGGCAACGATAGACCAGCAAATCACATGTTTTGCGGGGCAAAATACTGTTTTTTTTTTCCCCAATGGAGTCTGGATGCTTTGGCGAGAGCATACATAATGGCTTCACTTCGGAAACAGACTGCATAGCTATCTGATGGCAAGGTGAACCGGCGAAAATATTCTAAATACCCTCATGTTAGGTTTTTCCAGTGGAGTCTGGTGGCTTTGATGAGAGCATAGATGGATACAGTGGCTTCAGTTACCCATTGGAAAGGTCTGTCTGATGGCAAGGTACAGCAGTCAAAATATTCTACATGTAGAGAACACCTAAACTGATACTGATTTATTTTAGGTGGCTAAAAAAGGTTTTACTGCTGGCCGTGTCTGCAACAGTACTTTGCTTTGCTTCTGTGCGGTAACTTCTGTCTGATTCTCCAAACTGAGGGCATGCACTGACTTTGGATAAGTACTTCTTACAACTCTACTTCAAAACACCAAACCTATTTAATTGAATGCAGCCATTCAAAGGTCCAGTGAAGCATCTAACCACCTGTCTCAGTTCAACGTCTGGTTTCCATCAGTGTACTGTATGTGTGAACTCTTACCTCGACAGTGCATAATGTCTTTCCATGCGGGCTTTGAGGTCCTCATTCTCCTGCTGGACCTTCTTAAGGCTCTCATCCAACTTCACATTTTTCTCTGTCTGTTCAGGAAAAACACAACACATGAATCAGTCATTGTGTTGATTTTTTTGAATCAGTTGCATTGCTTGTCTTGATGCCCAGCAGCACTTGGGTCTCACCAGTTTGTCTATCTCCATTAGCTTCTTTTCCTGCTGGTGGAGCTGCTTGTTTTTGATATCCAGCACCACTTTGAGACTCTCTAGCTCCTGCTCCAGATACAGGGTGTGGGAGTCCTTCTGCGGGGACAAAATAATTCATGCCAAGATGTTCAAAGACTTCAGAAATGAGTACAGCCAGCCTCATAAATGTCATGTGGTCATAAATCCAGAACCACACAACAGAGGGCGCCATGCATCAATTACAATGTAGTTGCTCTGGGCTCACAGAGACAATGAAGCTCTGGATGTTTGGGTGTCATACACAATGACATAAAACATTCAAATAATGTGTTCTGCACAAAGGTAGTGTTTAAACTACTCAGAGTCCTTTTTAACAAGTTGTCAATGCGTAATATGGAGCTGTTACTCATGGTATTCTTATTATCTATCTAGTAACAGCAGATATGGAGCATCAGGGTAATGTGAGGCAGTTACCTTAATGCCTGTACTGTGACAGGGCTGAATGCTGAGTACATGAGGAAGCCACTTAACACTGATGAGGAGTGGCATCCTCACCGTACAACAGCACTCTGGGAAAATTAAAATCTACACTCTGGGCAGAGAGGGAGGGCAGTGTTGTAGCTAACAGAGTTTAACCCACTCCTATTCAACCCTTTTATGTAGTAAAGAAAGGTTAATTGATGGTCTTTTAAAAAGGGACTGTATATTAGTTTTTGCACACTTTTTATTGCCGATATGTGAACTAGTTGTAACCCAACCTAAAAAAATTAGATCTTCTGTGAGCCTTCTTCTATCAGCCTGTAAACAGCTTTTAATATGAAAAATGTGGGCTATTTGTTGCAGAAAAATCCAACGGGTGTGACATCATTCATGCTCGTGAGTGCCTTTATTTACAAATCCGCTACAGGGCTAGTGTGCAATGACAGCTAGCGTTCAGTTAGTAATGGAGTCCGCTAAAGACAACAAACGACCAGCCCACACCACAACTCAGACTCCAACACAAACTCCATGGAAGCAGAAAAAAACCCCAAAGTTATCTGACAAGCCAGGGAGAAAACTAGTTTTGCGGAAGTGGCGTAGGTCATTTTGGAGAATAGAGCCAATGCTAAGAGTGTGTGCGCACATGGGAAGTGAGTGGTGAAGCGAGAGAGAGAAAGCGGCAGCGAGAGTGCGAAAAAACAAGCGAGCAGCAGAGCAGAAGAGAGTTAGTTTATCTTTCAGAATATCAAGTTGATGTACTGTGGAAGTTCAAGGTTGTGCAGAGATGTGTCTTGTTTCCTGGCAGCTGAGTGGAGTAATGGAGGGTGTTAACTCAGGAGCGAGTAATGTTAAAGCGAGTAAAGACTGTCTGTCCCTGAGCCTTCTGAACACGGTCGGGAGGCTGAAGCAGGATCAACATCAGCTGGGTCTTAGATTCATGGAGGGGCCTTGGTATGGTAAGCTAACAATACTGCCAAGCATGTGAAATATACAGTGATATTGTGGTTTTAGCTGACTAATGTGGCTAACGTTAATCAGCTCGATGCCTATCAGTCATATTCAGTCTCGTGTGTTTGTTCACGCATCTATGTAGTGTGACCACAAGCGTGAGCAACAGGACGCTGAGGGCAACAGGAGTCAATGTTAACATACAATTCCTGATTCTTACATCCAGCCCTTTAAGAAAACTTCATGATTTTTATTTCTGTTGGTATGTGTAAGTGGAGTTGTGCTATAATAAGCACACAGATGAGAGTACCTGGCTCTTTTCGGCCAGCTGTTTCCTCCTGTTCTCCTCTGCAGCTAGCTTCTCAGTTAGGGCATTGTTCTCTGCAGTCAGCTCTTCGATCTGTCCCTGTGGATGCATGCAGCACAACAGTCACTGAGTAAAGCTTTTACACAACAATTCATAGGCTATCCTCATGTCATGATATGCTATTGTTTGTGTAAATTTCTTTGATAAAGGGGGGGGGGGGAGTCATGCTTACAGATAGAGCAGCTCCTGCCTCTTTCAAAGTTTTGTCCAAAGACTGCAGCTCCTGATTGTGGACTTTGTTGAGCTCTACAGAGATTTATAACATCAGAAATACATCAGAAGACTGTACAACAATGCAAGGCCAATCACAATTTCATGTTATGAAATGCAACAGTTAGAGGTAGAATATCAAAAGTTAAAATACACCTTGTACTCTTAATGCAACATCAGAGAACAGATGTAGTTCCATTAATTTGGGCAAATACTGTTCGCTCACCTTCCAGTGACATTTCATACTGCTGTTTAACAGACTGCAGCTGTTCTGCATGGCTGCTCTCCAGTTCCAGCTTCATGGCATCATGATTGGCTTTAAGCTCTCCCATCTTTCAAGAGAACACAGGACAGACTTCATTTTGAACCACAGCATTACTGATCAAAAGTCATTAGTGAGCACTGCATTACATTAACGTTTAATGTTCTCTAAGCACAGAGACGTTCAAACAAACTTGCTTTTTAAAAAGGTTATAACATCAATGACATAATATTGACATAAACACCCGCCCTCCACCGAGGCCTTTACAGAGCTTTCCATTAATAAATGTAATAAAAGATGAGCCTATAAATGAGAATACAGCTGGACACACAAAGCTGGATACATAAAGCTTCCTGCATAAATGATTAAAATCTGTAACATAAATCATAATGAAAAAGGTGGAGAGAGCAAACCTGCTGTTCCATGAGAGTCTTGCACTTGTCCGCTTCCTCCTGGTAGGTGAGGTGGACCTTGTCCCACTCGGCCTGGTAGAAGGCCTGTAGTCTCTGCTCCAGCTCGGCCAAGTCCTTCTGGTGCTGCTCCTGCAGCTTGTGCAGCGTGTCCTCCAGAGCGACACGCAGCTCATCCTTCTCCTTCTCCAGACGTTCAGATGACTGGATAGAGCAAACTGGAAATACAAAAATAAAATGTAAAAGTAGCATTTTATCTTTATATAAGTGAGAGGACATTTGTATGGTGTTCAGTGATTGTATGCAGCTGCGTTGACTGTAATAAATTATAATAAATTAATTAAAATAGGGCAGATGAAAATTTGTATTAGTAACTGTTTGTGTAAGAAATACGATATGTCCACTGAGGAACTCTGTTTAGCAAAGTTCTCCCTTGATGTAAATGTGTGACACTAAATGTGCTCCAACAAGGAATGGAAAAACTGACTTTCAAGGGGAGGTTCCTCATACACTTGACTGCGTAAGCCAACTACACTGCAGTTATTTATAGGCAGATGAAGATATGGTAACAACTTGTCTAAATTCTTTCGCAGTATCTTGAAATCAGTAACATTAAGTAAGAGATTTATTAAATCAGGCTCTTTCCATCCACAACTGGCAATTTGCCATTTTAAAATTTGTGTAACTGGTGGATTTTGTTTTTGTTCTGTAAACAAGTCTCACTATTTCCCAGCTGTTTCCACTACCAAGTGTTTATATCTGCTTTAGAGTGGGTGACAGTGACCAACTCCACAGCCTGTCTCCAGTTTAAGTGCTGGTGCACAAACACTACTGATACCACTGTAGTCACACTGATGGTGCACAGTAAGGATGACTGCTATGAAGAACAGAAACATTGGCTGTCATTTTAAGCAGGCCATTTTCTTTCAAAGGGTTGGTCTCAAATACACGGTATGACAATAAACCACAACTTAGAACTTGAGACTATGTATGACTTCAGCAGTGGGTGTTAAATAATACTGAACCCAGATGTTTCTCTGCTATGCTACAACATGTGTGGCAGGTACCTTCACTGCTCCCACAAACCATCTGGGCACACCAGGATGCATGTACTATTCCCTGATAAAGGTTATCCTACAATTTGATATCCAGCTCTAAAACCCATTTGGGGACCACAGTATGCAATCATGGTTACCAAAAAAAGGAGTCATGATTGGCTCTTTTCAGCATCTTTTACAATGTTAGCCATGAGGGCCACATGCTTTATTTGATGGCTTTACTGGTTCACACATCTGTTTTCAGGGTTGCAATTGTAGTCATGCTGAACATAATATGTGTATTCATGTTGTCATCCAGATAAATAAAGTCCTAGAGTCTGTGTTTTTGCACAGCTAAAAACTCAGCTAAAGACTGCACTGCATGAAGATTCACCTGGAGTGGAATAATGGCAGCAGATCCAGAAACAGTGGCCAAGCCAACATAGGGACCATCTATCAGGCTTTGGCATGTGCAGCTCAACAAACCCAGCACTCTGCAACCATGTGTAATAGAGATCTGGTCATATGAGCCTTTCTAGTCCAAATCCACCTCACAAAAACACCTCATGGCTCATATGGGGGAGGAGGGCCCTGTTAATCTAAAGTTAGCTACATTTTGGCCCACAGTCAGCAGGGTGATAGAGTTAATGCAGATGGTGAGGAGGGCAGATCCCTTATAGATATAATTTTACATGTGAGGAATGATTAAAGGGGGTGTGGTTGTATCACAATTTGGGCTGTGGCCCAAGAGTATAATTTATTGCTGCTGTATGAGGAATGAGATCATTGTAGAAGCAGGCAGGGACAGTCTGAGGAGGAAATTTACTAAAAGCAGACTATAAGAATCTGTCTGGACTTAACATCTTTTACTACATGTAATACAAAAGGTCCATCTGAAGCCTGGCCGCACAGCCTCCCTCAAGGGAAGAATGTGTTAAAAGTGCAGATATAACAGCACTCAGCATATAAGATCAGTCATGTGGAAGTCCTGAGGCTGTGAAAGAGGGGAGGAGCCACAACACTACTGCTGCCTTAAGTACAAGAGATGAAAGCTGGCGTGCATGTGCTTGTACATACAAGGCTATTCTGTGTGACAGCCATAGGCTGGACAGAAAACATTGCCCTCAAGCCTTCACAGGGCCTCGGGTGGTGTGGCATTCCACCACTGGTAGCCCCTCCTGTGTGGGGTCAGAGGTCGGCCCGCCACTGCCTGGGGAATGGGTTGACACCACTCTACTGAGCAACACTTAAACGCACGCATGCCTTGACAAATAGGCCCATGTGGACAAAGCAATTAACAAGTGGAGGAAGAGCCACAGGGGTTCTGTGTGGTGTAGTAATATTTCATTTGTGAAACAGTTTTGTCACACCAGTGTCATCGAATAAGAAACGTTAACCCATCACAGCACTGAACTTTCTTCTTATTATTTAATAAAATAAAGATTACATTGAACGGCATTAATGTCAGTCCAGAGAAAGTAGTGCAATAGAATAGAATAATGCCTAACATGCGCTGTAAACCTCTAGATTAAAGCACCAATGACTCAGATCAACAACTGTATTAGATCCCAGCAATAAAATAAGTGAACCAAGTAAATGACTAAATGTTCATCATGGAAAAAATAGCTCACAATAGAAAAATGGTATTGTCCTCATTATCTATACAAACATGAAGTAGAATGCCTCCTGGCTTGTCATCTAAACTGAACAATCAAAAGGACAAAAGTACATCAGAAAGGAGAATTAAAAGCAGACTCTGTACCACAAATATGTACTTTGCTGATAACATATTAAAACAAAGCTGTTGTGTGAAGGTGACCCAACTTACCCAGCTCTCCTCGAAGGTTGACCAGCTCCTGGGACAGATCCCTGCACTGCTTAGTGGCTTCATCACGCTGCAGAGAAACAAAATGTAAACAGTCATGCACACGCTCATGAAGAGGACATTTTAGTAGTTTAAATCACCACAAATGATTATGAATCTGAAAGGTTATTCACTATTAGATAGAAAGGCTCTGTCAGGGTAACACCCTGACACATAACCATGTAATAAATACAGCTTTTCCTTCCAGGATATGTTTGACAGCCAAATGCAAATACAGCAACAGCCCCACAGCAGCAACGGAGGGAGATTAAGGAAAAATAAGACATTCAACTCGTGTTTTCAGTCTTAGCACATGCCTTCTGTCAGTCTTCACTTCTCCTTTTCTGACTCAGTTTTGCAGTAAAGAGGCGGCTGTGCTAAGTCGTAGCTGCTGTGCTCCTCGAGACTTCAAACTGACGCATCCAAACCCAAAAACTGTTTCTCTCGTTTAATACCTTCCCCTGACTATGCTGATTCACATAAACAGCCCTACACACTACGTAGTACATCACACAGCCTGCATAATTCAACTATGAACCCGAAACATAATAGCCAAGAGACAAGCTGAATGTCATTTCACTGATTAGTTTAGAAAAGCAAATACAGTCCACCCTGTCCTGCTATAGCCCAGATCTGCATCTATTCCTCACTGCAGAGTAGAAGAACGTAGAAGCCAGTTACCCTCTCTGCAGTGCCGGGAGCACTAAGGCACGCTCTGCTGCCAGAACAGCCCATGATCCAGCCTCAGCCTGAGGCTTTGTAGCTGGAGTTCCCCCCCACCCCAGCTACGGAGACCCAGTACTCCAGGACAAACAGTGGTCCAGGTGGACGCACCACCTCCACACACCTCCTCCCTGACTGCTCTGACTACATCTGAGGCAGGACTGAAAAAGCCGCTCCACTGGCTGTGGTGAGTGACTGCAGAGTGCATTACCGTATTACACCTAAAAAAGGGGGCTGGCTACAGTACGCATAAGAACAGCCTCCTCATCAGCGAGGTGAGGTCACTTTAAGACCGTACTAAATGCAGCCAGACATGAGCAAAGAGATAAATTGTGCAGAGCTGCCTGACATCAGGCTGATGGAGCAGGACTTGGTGCTGTGCAGTGACTTTCCCAGGGGATACATGGAGAGGCTTCATTACCACCATCCCCCACCAGTCATCCAAACCCACATTATATCATCCCCTCACCCCTCTGCATCACTTCCTTACATTCTGCTGTAAGGCTTCAGGGGCACAATCTATACAAGATGATAACATGCTGAGACAGATCACATTTCCAGCTTCTGTGTGCGCACAAGTCTTTACAGCCAATGTACAGAATTAAAGAAAATGATGTCACTTGTTGAGTAACCACCTTGGTAATAATTTTTCACACTGCATTAGAAACAGCGCATCTTACATGGATAGTTGAGGTGTTTTGAAGTGGGATTGTGTAGGATACTTATTCATAGTCTGTATTATCTACAGTAGATGCCTCCAGTTTGGAGAAGCAGACAGGAGTTACCACACAGCAGCAAAACAATGTACTGCTGAGGGCGGGGCCAGCAGCAAAATGTACTTTAGTCACCTAAAAGAAAGGCCCATCTAAAAAAACAAAAAACATGTAGCGTATACATAAAGTGATACTGATTTTTTTTAGGTGGCTAAAAAAGGTTTTTGTGCCAGCCCCATCCACAGCAGTAGTTTGTTTTGCTTCCATGCAGTAACTCCTGTTTGTTTCTCCAAACTGGTGGCGTGACCGTCATTTACTGTAGTTAATACACTGACTATGAATAAGTACCTCATACAACCCCACTACAAAACACCAGAACTACCCCTTAAACAATCTCGCCAACTCAGGTGGTAAAGCCTATGCAACTTTAAGGGACATCTAGCCGGGTGCAACGAGTAGACATATCCCCTGTGTATATCAATATGATACCATGTCAGGTGTAGAATAACACTTGATAGCAGACTAAGATCAATGACTAATTGCCTCAGATCAAATTACAAGTTCCAAGAAAAATAGACTATCAGAAAGCAAGTGAAGTAAAGAGACTGTAAATCATATTTCTGGTTATGTGGGAATGTGCCTGCATTCCTACACTGAAATGCAACGTGTTTCACAGCATTTGCTCTTTGAGAGAAGGTATGTGAAACCTGGTCCAGTGCTTACACACTCCATCCAAACAGATGATAAGAAACAGTGCTCAGCCCTTGCTTAGTGTTTGGCTGCCTTTCATAACCATTTCAAGTCAACAGCTGGGACATTCTCACATTGTGCTGGTAAGGAGCTGCCGCCTATTCTTGGTCAGATGAGTGGCCACCAGATTCCATTGCATACTACATGCACAAAGGCTCGTCCATTAAAACATTTGACACACACATCTGTTATTGTGTATTGAATTAATGTTTTGATATTAAATACAAGTTTTGCGTGTTTTAGATATTGTAGTGTCCACTGGAATCATAGGCTCCAGAGGAGGGATGAAAAAAGCAGGACATGCTGTAATTAAAGTTGAGACATCTGTCTTTTCTATGAGAGAGAAACAAACATGTTATCTTCTTCATATCTGTTGACTTAATCAGTTTCACAAACCTGCTACCCAAACACAGAGATATGAGTCAAACAACAGTGACTGGAGATCACACACTGTGCCTTAAATACCTTTCTGTCACTGTCACTTTCACACCACCATTGGGAAGTTTCTTGCATCTCTGTAATGCAGCCGACAAAGTAAACTGCGTCTTTGAATCGTCTTTGCATTTGATACATGTACACACATTTTTCTCCAGCTTTGTTTTGTATGAGTCACAAATCCATCACTCAATACTCGCCACACTATTTTCAAGAAATAAATTACGACTTGCTGTCTAATGTCTGGAATGTGAGCTCAAGTTACAACAGGCAAAAATGTTGATGGCTCATGGTTGATGGTTTAGAAGGCTCCTAAAAATCTGAGAGGCAAATATCAAAATTATTTAGACACTTGACTGCATAATCACATTACCTATATTTTTTCTAGGGAGGCACCAATCCAACTTTTTCAGTCCTGATAGCAATACCTGGGCTTTGGGCATCGACTGATACAGAGTATCGATCCGATACCAGTGTTTAATTAATAAGCTGTATATCTCAATGTGTGGAAGTGACTGGGATCATTCTTTTATATGTAAGACAACATCAGGCTTAACTTAGACATTGTTTTCTGTCACTGTCACTTTCACACCACCACTGGGAAGTTTCTTGCATCTCTGTAATGCAGCCGACAAAGTAAACTGCTTCTTTGAATCGTCTTTGTAATGTGAATAGTTTCAAATTGTCAAGTTCTCTGGCGTGATGCTTCTGGAGGTGCTCGAGGTGGTTGGGTTACATTTTGCAGCGCTATTGCCACACCTTGAAACAATGGCTTTGTAGATATTGCAAGGAGCTGTAGAACTTGGTGTAGCAAACATGACTATCTCTGTAATATGTGCACATTTTTAAGTTTAATTTTATTTAAAAATTTAATTGAATAAATCGACCCCATTGTCACAGATTCCTCAATAAGCTATATGATAGTATCGGCCAGATATCAGTATTGGGTATGTGTGGGTGTTTGGCAGCACAAATTAAGAGGCAACAGTGCTCACTGAGGCTAAAATTGGACTGATATGAACTCTGTCACAACTTCAACTATCCAGAGCGCTGCCACAAGGGATCTGTCTGGTGTCAAACTCTGGAGTAAGGCAGGAGTAAAGGGAGTTGCTGTAATCTAGGCCAAAGGAAATAAATGCCTGAGTGACTTTCTCATTACAGTTGGTTTACTTTCATGAAATAGCTCTCAGCTGCCGAGAGCTACACAACCAGGTTCACGCATTTGTTCAATTTTCATAAGCAAACACTCCCTTGTTTCCTGGTAGAAGCAAAGATACTCTGGTTTTTCCTTTCCTCTTGAGTCCCTGTGGCACTTGCTAATATTACAGTGCTCGCAAAGAGCAGCTTGTTAAAACAACTCTGGAACACACCAAATATCTGATCCCTCACCCACCAACAATGCTAATGTGTGTGTGATGGAGCGCTCCACTGGGCAGGAAGCACCACAGCTGCAGCAGGGAAATAGGGTCACTATTGTAGCACTTTTCCTCTACACCCCCCTAGCGCCCACAAAGTCTACTGTATCTGCAGTACAGGGATGCTAAACTGAATAAAGATTTCTGTGCTCAAGCAGGTTATTTTTTCAGCCTCACACATATGCATTTAATGGATTTGGCCTCAACTCCCTGTGCTGATGTGTCAGAGGGGTAGCAACAATGTCCAGTGGATTGCAAAGGAATGATGGCCAAGTTCCCAGCGGCCTCTAGAGGAAAGTCGAGGCAGACCTGATGTCTGCCCCTTGTACCACTGAATCGGGCCTCATCTGACAAGGACATAAAGCCTATCAACAAACACAAAGTAAGAAAGGAAAAAAGATGTATTGATTTTATTTATTGTATATTGATTATAGCAGAAGGGTTAGCAGGGGGAATTAACTGAACTGGTGATATTACTGGATACAAATTAACCTTGGTTTATCAAGCGTTTCTACAGTTATTGCTGATAAACTATCTCAGTGTGCTGATTGAGTAATGCTGAGGTTTGACAATAGTCAAAACAACTGGCATTGTTAGTCAGGGGCTAATGGAGAGTGGAGGATGAAATCAAATCTCATATATGGTATATCATGAATCCCCTATGGACATCAGTCTACCCAGCACTGGTTTTAATTAAACTGTGAACCACTAGATTCAGTGTTTGTTATATAAATGTCACAGTGTTTTGTGACATCTCACTTAGGTCTACCTGAATTCAAAACAAGATAAAATGTTAATTTTCTTGATGAAAATCTAATCAATAAAGAAGAAGAAGAAGAAGATAGTCCTTTATTAGTCCCACGAGGGGAAATTCAATTTTTTCACTCTGTTGTTAACTTATACACGGTACATGCAGACCTGAACACACACATGCACAAACATGCAACAATGGAGAGATGTCAGGAGAGATGTCAGAGTAAAGATGTTACTTGACACATCGCTGACACACTAAATACTGTATTTATGAGCCACTAAATCTAAACATGTTTTAAATAAATTTATATTTGGATGATATGTTCCAGTAATTACATATGGTGTGAAAAGACTTGACAAGGACACTTCTAATGTTAACCAGAGTCTGAAATAATCTGTGATGTTTATGCACTCAGGCTGTATCTGATTTTTACCTCCAGGTTCACAGGAAAACAGACATAAATCTTTACTAACTGCATTGAAGCGCTTTAATCTACCATAATTGTATAATTCATTCATATTAAACCTTCTGATTAAATATACTTAACAGACTCCAAATCATAATTTTGCTTTGACTAAATGAGTGAGTATGATGGTTGGGGTCGGGTGGAGGGTAGCTGATAGGATAAGCCTGTTTGTGTTGCACTGTGAGAAGATTAATCCCTTGGGGCATCCAGTTCCTGGAAGCCAATCACATGGTACCACTATTAAAACAGGTCCAAAACAAACATATCGTAAAGCCATGCTTGCCTGCCTGAATAACCAATAAATCTATGAAAGGTACAACTGAAAAACTCATGGTGAGCTTTTGAAGAGAAGTTCAGCTCTTCTGGTAAAATCTTCACAAAATGCAGTTAAGATTAATTCTTAAATGGAGCAGGATTTCTCTGTGATCCAGGCTTGCTTCAGTTGTTCAGTGATGACAACAGGGCTGTTTTGTGTAGTATGTGTGTGCAGCAGCTCATACCCTTACAATCACCCCCCCATGCTGTTGCTGTAAATAGAAATGGCATTTGGTTTGCCTAATGTCAACACACAGGACTTGATGTTGTAACACTTGTAGTTATGTCAGAAAGACAAATTCTGACACAAAATGTAAATTTAGAGATCATGAGATGAAATCTTGGAATCAACACAATCCTTCTTTTACTTTGGACATTTTAGGTTTGTTGGCATTTCTGTGCTCTTATATCATGTTATGTTAAAACCGAGATTAAGTACACAGATACGGTTTAATCTCAGTCTTCAATAAAAAAAAAAAAAAAAAAAAAAAAAAAAAAAAAGTACTTGTATTATAGGCATGGTTTCCACAGATATTGTGATTCCTCAGGAATAACAGTGACCTATATTGTGATACCTGCTTTATACTAGGCAACCTAGTGGGGTAACATGGTATTGTGAGCCACAGTAACAATCCAATACCAACGATCACAAACTGAACTAGGCCAGTGATTTCCAGAAGCACCCTGACTATCAACAGTAAATACTACTGTTATAATATGTAACAGGTCTTTGTTATTTAAAAACCTCTCTAGATTTGTCTGAATAAAAGGTTAGTGGGGCTACAATCTGCAGTAATTGGGCAATAGACTTAATTATTTCTTTCTTTTCTTTATATTTATTAGATAATTTGCCAGGAAAATTAATTCAAAGAGTCCATGCTGCTCAAACATAAAACTTAAATAATAATTAATTGCAGGACTAAAATGTTCATACCTCAGCCAAAGTGTGCTGCAAGACGATGGCGGCGGCCTCAAATCTGCAGTTACTAGCTGCCAGGAGTCCCTTGAGCTGCTTGATGCTCTGGTCCTTCCTCCCACCCTCGGCGACGCTGGCAGGTACCACATCCGGAGGTCCGCTACGCTGGTTCGGTTGGGATGCATGCTGCTGTGGATGCTGCTGGCGGGCACCAGCTTTGGGTTTGTTCTTGTCCACTGTGAAAGAACATGTGTTGAGTGTCGTGACAACGTTGATCATCATCATACCCCCATCCATAAGTGTTACAGCTGGTCTGACAGCAGCACCACCCCACCCGATACAACTCCTGTCAGGGTCAGACACAGCGAGCTCCAGTGTCAGAGCCCTGGGTATTTCTGCAGTACAGAACTGTTCCGTCCAATCAGCCAGTGTGATGATTCCCAGCGCTGCTCCTTTGACAGCACGGACATAAAAATGGATCCTCTGAAATGCAATTAGTTTTCCATATCCTAATTCAATCTATTGCTGTACAGACAGTGGTCACCAGGGACAACCTATTTTAGCAAGGCTGTGCTACTGTAGCTTTGATTTACATCAGCTTTATAAATACATCACACCCATACAACAGCTACCGTCAATCCTAATGACGACTTTGTTTACTCTGCTCCAACACTGAGACACCAGAACATAGAAGAAACATACAAAAACTCTATCACTAAGTGTTACATTGGTCAAGAAGGAAGAAAAGTACTTCTCACTGACATTGGACACCTGTGTTTGTTTATGTGGAGACTGTAATGAGCGTTATGTAACACAGCAGTGAGAATAGCCTGAGACATAAGGGGAATACTAGTGAGTGGAATACAGTGTACCACGAGTGGCCTGTGGGGACACTCACTTAGCTCTGTCTTCTATTTTAAATGACAGCTGTTGGAGCCAATTCAGATTAATACACAGGAAACAAATATTGACGTATTTGCAAGTACATTTGGAACAGTAAAACCAATGATAAATCTATTCTAAAAAAGGTATTGTCATTGAATGCACCCTAGCATGCTCCCCTGAGTAGACACAACCCTTGCCCATGAGGTGTTTATAATCATGTCCTTTATGAACTGCAAAAACGTGGAGCATATTCAGGTTAAATTTAGATGCACTGAGCAGGGTATCATTTTAGAGCTTCGTAACATCCAAGAATAACACCAGCATGTAACTGTTGGATATTCTGTGCAAAATAATGTCGCATTTACTTAGATACCTTTCAAAATAAGACTCTACAGTTTCTATTGGCAGTGAGGAAAAGGTATTAAATCTACTAGAGCCCTGTTCTGACTGGGTCAACATAATACGGCATAACACTCCAGGCTGGTCTGGCCAACAGAGGGAACGCTGTTGTGATGTTCTGTTCCTTCTACGTGAGAAAGGATAATAAAAAAGCCAGATCTATTTCATCTGAATAATTATATACTGCATTCATGCCACAGACTGGAGTTTACACAGCTCCGTATCCGGATGTTCAGTTCAGTTCAAAAAACAAGTTCTCTGTGGCCTCTGAGTCTCACAGCTTAAGTAAACTGTACAGTGCAAATAACAGACACCGCCTTCAAGACAAACAAGACACACACCTTACTATACCATTTAAATTAATTACTTCGATGTCCTGACTGCATCCTCCTAATCTACAGAGGATTCTTTTTTATATTATATACATGAAGGCATCATGTGCAGTACATTAGCAGAGCATGAGATATGTCAAAATATCTGTCACAGATCCAAACAAACAGTTGAGCTGTGCTGCTCAGCTTTCAATCATTCTGATGATGCTGCACTTCACTGAATCTAAAAGGGTTTCTTTAAATTAGGATGCCCTCTGCTGGCTGTGTAAAGAGCACAAAGGGACGCCATCTCAAGCTGCATCACAGGCCACATGCACCACAAACATGCCTGCATACAGAATAAAGCCAACCTCAGTGACAAACTCAGGATGTCGAGCTACTGGCACCGCACATCATATTGTGAAAGTATCACATTTGTCTATGTGATAATGTGAATAATAAGTAGTTCTTCTTAAGTAGCATGCAAATCTCCTATCCCTCTGTAATTTAACGGTATGCAAGTCAATTTTCTTTTGTGAAACTTGTAACATTAAGGAAAGTGCTGTATAAAGTTATTATTATTATTGTCTCCTTAATGTATTAGTATAGTTATTTTATTTTATTTTCATAAATGTATTCCTTTAACTTGAAGCAAAATGTAGTTACAGCTGTTGCCCTCATAGGACAGTGAAAAAAAACAAATAGTGGGATAACAGCCATGTTCGCTGATGCCACATCTCCATATAAAGAGAAACTGGCTGCAACTCCTTCCTGTGTGTTTATTTCCCCCCAGCTCTTATCTTATGCTTGTTTCCAAGACCAGAAGTGGACATTGTGAAACATATTTCTGCTGAATCTAAATGATTCATGCTCTCACCTTTATAAATATTTCAAAATGGTCTAAAGAGGTGGCCGCTCAGAGATTCCTATGAACTCACAAAACAAAAGTATGCGCACATTAGCAAACATATAATCTAGGAGTTAGTATTATCCCTGGCTTTATCATCTCAGATTTTTAACAGTGTAATGTGGCCTTTGCTTTTCATAAACAAATATCTGCACTTTCATTTGACTTCATATAAGCACATAGGCCATCTCTCCCTTTGACTGTTGCTCCATGGCAACAAAGGACCTGCAGCTATTTTCATCATGTCTGAACAGAGTTGATGACATATGTTGCCCTCATTTTGTACCAATTCAACTTGTACATCAAATACTGAGTGATTTAGTGACTCCACGGCAGTGCTCTGCTGCTGTAAGGCGATATCACACCATAGCACAAAGCATGATGGGTGATGAGACCCCTCACAATAAGAGGCTTGTTACATAGAGCTTGGTTGACACAATCCCAGACAATAATTGTCAGTGTAACATTCACTGGACACTTGTCTAAAATAAATAAGTGTTTTAACTGACTGATGCATGGGGACAACTTGATGAAGAAATGATGATGTATAACATTTTTATACACTATATATCCACAGAGCGTCCCACTTCTTTATAACAACGCTGGTATCACATGGTATCTGCGTGTCATCCGTTAGTGTGGAAAAAAACAGATGAATGGCTGAGACTGATGGTAAGTGCCTGGCAACTACTTGTTGTGAGGTGAATGCAGTGGAACAGAGGAGGGAGAATGTGACATCTAGTGGCCAAATCTTATCAACAGCACCTTTAAATAAGGTAAAATAAATAAGACATACAGTTACTGTAATCCCATTGAGTTAATGAAACCTTTTGAGACTGCAAAAGTAAATTACCATATTTGGTCATAACCTTTCAAAAGCAGGAGAAGAATGCTTTAAATGTGGGAGCCACAGGAAGCTACTGTGTTCCCACCGCTCAATCACAACAAGGTTCCCATGGTTCAACCTAGACACCAAGAACCAAAATAACCTTGGTATATCTCAGGGTGAAACAGGAGTACTGGGTGTCCTAGTGAGCAGGAGAGCAAAACGAAGTGCACTCTGACACAAAGTCATTGAAAAAGGTGTCTAAAAATAATAAAAAGCCCTGAAATGTCAATATGACTTAAAAGGAGACAATTGTGATGTTTAGTTAAATACAATTATTCCCAAATTCTAGATTTGTAACCGACAACTACTACTGCTGCTGTATGCTCAGGATAACACGTTTTGGTGACCAAGGTGGCAAAATGAAAGATGAACCTCCTGCTTTCCCGACTAGTAAACAGCCATCCTAAAAATAGATTTTAGAAACGGCTAACTGCACAGGTCTATGTGTGAGGAAAACACTAGTAGGCTTGACTTAAATATTATAGTATTGTAAATTTCTCCACTAGTCTCCACTGGGACTAATAAAAGAATATCTTATCTTATAGCACAGATGCCCAAAAAACATAACTATGTTGGTAAAAATAGTACTGAAATAAGTGACAGACCTGCTTGGAAAACCACAGTGTTCTTCCTGCATCCTGACAGCAGCTGAATGTTTCGGAGTAAACCCTTGGCTGTCAGACGCACGTGGATGTTCGACAGGGAGAGCTTCGGAGACCATAACATCTCTCAAAAACAGCACGACGGCCACGGTTTTTGGCCAACAATTACTCAAAAAAACTGTTTCCAAATGCAGAAGCTTGAGGCTGGCTATGAACCACATGCCACTGTGTGCCTCAGCGTTTCATGCCTCAGGTGAGAGCAGAACTGACGTGCAAAAAATAAATAAATCAATAAAAAACAGTAGAAAGAGTTACACCACTGAGACAGCCTTGAAAAAAGTGAAGGCACCCAGTTCAGCATGGCAGGTCTCCCAGCTCAAATTATAATTCCCAGCTGTGAAGGCTGGGAGATAGAGAGGTTAAAGGCTGGCCAGCGGTTTGTGGCACAGCCCGATAGATGTGATAGGGGCAGGGAAAAAAAAAAACAAAAATCCCTTAATCCTCTTGGTAAAGCCAGGCTTCAGCTATGTGCCAAATGCACGAATCTCTCAGAGCAGAGCAAAGCAGCATCTCCAAGCTTAATGATGGCGGTGCTGTAGCAAAGCCAGGATGCTAGGAAGAGAGCAGAGGGGGTGGGGTGGGAGGAGCTAACAGCAAAACAGCAGCCAATGGGAATTTAGTCCATCAGCCCCCCCACTCACCCTGTGTAACCAGGAGTAGGGATGGCAAGAGATGATAGTCTTATGGCATGGTTTTGTCTCATGAACAGGGCTGAAAACAGCTTGGCTGGCACAGCTCTGTGAAAATGTGTCCTCAGCTATGACTTCCCATGATTTAACCCAAGACTCAAAACAACATACTGACAAATTGAGTGTTATATAATGCAACATGTTTTTCATCTAGTCCCTGTAAAAGACAAAAGATGTATCAAGAGCACAAAAAGATGCAAATGGCAATAAAACAGAGCACACGTTACAGCTTTAGCGTGATTATGATGAACACTAAGGATACCACAACTTGAATGTTCTGATTATAATGAGCACAAACCACATCTGAATCACTAAAGTATGCCTCTCATACCTCTGAGCAACATTAAAATACTAGTTAATCAGTAGTTTCAGCTGAAAGTAGAAGCACTATGGATACATCCGCAAGGGAGTACGACTTTTATAGTTTCTGATAAATGTTCTTACTAAACTCTCTAAACATTGTCCTCTTACTGTCCAGCCACTTTATCTAGATGAGAGAACAGAGGAGCTAATAAAATTGATCCTTATCTGGGTTGCCTTCCATTTTGGATTTTTTTTGCCCTTGATTTCGCCTCAAAGGATACATACAGGTTGCTCTACCTTATGGCTATCTTCCAAACCACATACTTTTTCTTTTTACTTTTAGTACATACTGCAGCTGCCTTTATAAAGTGTGTACTGTTGCATACAATGTGTATACAATTGGGATATACTACTTTGTCATTCACTGTGCCTTGAACTTTGACCCTCTTGCTCTGTTATCCACTCTACAGAGGATTGAGAGTCAGAATAGCCAGAAAAGCATGCTGGCTTGCAGTCTACAAAATTCAACTGGATGTAGTGTGACATCCTGGAATTTTTAGCATACTGCATTTAGCACAGTATGTATTGGGACTTATTAAATCTTTTTCCAGCATACTAAATAGTATGGTGCTATGGGTATTGAAATGTACAGTTTTTGTTTGGACTGAATGCAGCTTGAAAGGATCACTACAGACACCAAGGGCTTAAAGAAAGTACTTCCACTTTCGCAGCATGTAAAAAAACATAAAAATAAAAATAAAAAAAATCTTGTAAGATGGTTAAGGTTAGGCACTGAATTCAAATAGTTAAGGTTAGGCATCAACCTTGAAAGGTTAAGGTTAGGTTGCCGGGCAGCGTCTCCCAAGAGTTTCTGCAAATATTTGCAAGTATTTTTATTTACATTTAACATTCTTCTACATAGATGCAAGACTTGAACGTCAATCAAAGATAAAGCAGTAGCAGAACTCTTTGTAGCTGATACAAATACAGCATTATCATAATGTATCAGGTCTAGGATTGCATGTTGTCCCCTGTCTCCCACTTATACTATCACCATCAAAAATACTAAACAGGATTAGCATATTTAATACACAGGTTTAAACTGCATTTATAATTTCTTTTTTTGTTGATGTTAAACTACGCCATTATTAAAGAACGACACATAACCAATATTTTCTGAAACCAAGCCCACACCCATGGCAAGCCATCTAAATATTTACAAAAAAGGATAATACACAAAATCAAATGGATACAGTTAACTCTTACCAGGTCCACTTGGAGTCAGACGAGCAAGTCTTGCAGAAGCGGTCCTTTTCAGAGAACTGACCGTCGAATTTGAAGCGCCTTTGCTGGAGGGAGTAGCAGGTCTGCATGCTGTGGTCAAAGCTGTTACAAGCAGAAGATCCAGGTGAGACAAGCGGCTGGAGTTAACCTGACCCATAATGGAGCACAACCTGGCAACTGACCACAACCATGGACAGCTTTTATACTAGAGATAATTTGATCAAGCATTGATTGATGTTCAACTGAAAAGCACACAGACACAAAAGACAACTAATTTAATTCAATCAACATCTAAGAGTCCTCAGCAAATAGCATTAGGGAGTCACAATAGCTAGTATTTTGGAGGGTTTAATGTTTAACACAAGTCAGATTTAATTTTTAATTTTCTTATCATAGTGTAAGACAGTTGAAATGTAAAAATCAATGTGGTCTCATTCACATTTACTCTAGTAATGAGATTTCAGTAAGGAAGACTTAGGTCAGATGAGAATTTAAGCTCAATAGCTTCAAACTAAAATAATAATTTAAAAAAATCAGACATTCTTGGATGGAAAAATCAAGTCTGGAATGTAAGTGTGTGTGTGTGTGTGTGTGTGTGTGTGTGTGTGTGTGTGTGTGTGTGTGTGTGGACCTCACATGGTCCAGTGTTTTTCCCAGGGGTTGTGTATAGTCTCGCTTTAAGCACAACACTTTTAAAAGGGGATGGTTTCTGTGCAGCTCCTCCAGAAACTGTTGAACAACAACAAGAGAAGTGCTGGTTAAATGTTACATATCATGCTGTGAAATTTTGAAGGTCACGACATGTTCTTGAAAAGCACAAATCAAGTACTGCTGTAATCACCACTGACAGACCAAAGCAAGCATTTTAATAATGTGCTTAAATATAATCACCAAGGTAAAATACAGTGAATCAGACTGACAAAGTAATGTTAATCTGACCATTATGACAAAATGTACCATCGAAATAGGTAGCAATAGAATCAAATTTATAAACAATGACTGAATGAATATGACTGGATATCTAGCATGTAAAACAAATATCTAAATATACATTTTTAAAGGATCCCCATGAGCGGATGCCAGTGGCACCAGCTAATCTTCCTCGGGTCCAAAATCCAGTACATCATATTCATTATATACGTATGTCCTCTGAGCTAAACTGACTAAAACACTCAGAAGCTCTTTCACCGTGGATACTTCAATTATAATTCATCTTCCAGTCCCACTTACTTCTCCAAAGCTTTCTATCTTTTCCATTAAATACAGCTAACAAAGGGATGATACAAAACCGATAGGATCCAATGAGCAGGCATGTCAAAAGTGTAAGATCACAGTTGGATGCTGCACTGCCCTGAGTCATTAAAGAGGAGCTGTTGAAAACAAGAGTTGGAAATTCAGTCCAAGTGCAGCTACGAAGTCCCGTGTAACCAGCCATTGGTTTTTAGCAAAAAGAAAAATAGGGAAACTGCTCCTTTTCTGCACCTCAGACGACATTGGTTGTCGTGTACGTCTGCTCACTCTCCTCCAGGCAACGCTGTGTGTGTGAACTAGAGTGGAATAGAACCGGTTGCCTTGACAACCACACAAGGGGTGGGGGGGGGTCCCTAGTTTGGAAAATAGGTCCTCTCAGCCAATCATTGACTTGCATGCTGTTGAGGATGCTGGGAGGAGAAGAGCCCGTTTTCTAACAGTGCTCCCTCTCTTACAATACACCAGTATGACAATAAAATACCATTAGAACACATCAGAACCACTCGCGGTTCAGCAGCAACAAAAATACCATTACGGAAGAACACATCAGAACCGCTAAAACCTGTGCAGCAACACAAAATGATTTTCTGGCAGTGGACTGGAGTTCAGCTTCATCCAGAATTTTTGAAAGCTTTGAAAAATGTTCCACTTTCTTACAGCGCTGAAATTAAATGTTTTTAAGATGTCAAGCCCCTGTATTTGAGTAGATGTGGAGGTATTAAATCTGAGCAAGATTTGCCCCAGGGAGATTTACATCCAACCCCAGCCCTGAAGTGGGTCACTATTTACAACAGAGGCCCCTCCCCTTCATGTCCAGATGTGGCCTGATCCTGGAAAACACCTGCACTAAATAGATTTTATACCTTTATGTAACCGTCTGTGGGGACTGAACAGCTTGTTTCTAAAAACAATGTAAATCCTTGTTAGGCTTACCTTGTGTACTACCAGCAGCTTCGCTCATGTGAGCATTGGACTCAGTGAGGCTCCTGGATGGCACCAGGGGCTTGCGGGGTAGTCTAGAAGTAGGAGTAGGGGGAGGACCCATAAGAGAGGGCTGAGTGGGAGTATGTGGAGGTCGGGATC
The DNA here is from genome assembly GCA_947000775.1 of Pterois miles. NCBI lineage: Eukaryota > Metazoa > Chordata > Actinopteri > Perciformes > Scorpaenidae > Pterois > Pterois miles. The sequence goes on along the minus strand of CAMQGK010000308.1, from coordinate 8,012,282 downwards.
CATTCAACTGAGGCTTAATGCTTGATGTTGACGGGTCTCCTGTTGCCTGCACTCTCTGACTGCCTGGGACGCAAAAGAGCACACAAACATCGGCGGTCAGCAGCATGAACTATGTAATCAAGGACAAATATACATATTGAGCTTACCAATGTATTGGTCATGAGTACAAACCCGGGCAGTGAAAATATCCACAGAGCTCATACATAGGCCAAATCAGGCTCATAAACCAGACAGACATGGTATAATCTAGAGACATTTGTCCATAAGCAAAATTAGTAAAAAGTGAAAAAAGAACATTTAAAAGCTCAGGAACCCATGTAAATATTAAGTTATGAAAAAGTTTAAATGATCCCCACCAGCTTACCGCTTTGTTACATTTAAAACAAACACAAATTGTTCAAAACCTACCTTCATGTATCTTATTCACTACAGCAAACATATTAAATATGAACAGACAAACTAAAAAAAAAAAGTTTTTTCTTTAAGAAAAATAATGTATCCCTGTGAAGAGGCCCTGAAGGTTACTGCTCTTTAACTGTGCTCGGGGCACTTGTGTCCAACACTGTTCTCACTTTGAGCTCAAAACCTCCCTTTCCTTCCCCTGCTTTTTCCACACATACAGATGGCTTCCCATCAGAGGAAGAGTCCCCCCTCCTCCGCCAGGACTCCTCTTACTATGAAGAGCAGTAGGGCAGAGGGAGTTGGCTGTTTATCCCCAAGACCTGGACAAGAGACCGGAGGTGACATCTGTATCCAACATGGTTCCTGTGGGACACAGCTGAGCTCATCAGGAGGACGACAGTAGGTCTATTAGAGAAACTGCTCAATGTCGCCCTCTGATGGGGAGGCTGCTTTGCTACAACCTGAATCATTTCAGTTGTCAATTTCATGGCATGTGGAGCAGAACTATGCAAATTAAAAGTTAAAAACAATACTATCATGCCATGTTCATTATTTCTGAAATGATGGCGGCAAGCTTATAAATAAATAAAATATTAGTCATCGGAAAGTGTAAAGCACTACCTTATAAGTAGAACTGTCAAAGTTAATGTGATAACATTAAATTTGCTTTAACGCCATACATTTCTTTAACACAATCCATATTTCCGTGGTTGTAGCAGGCTCAGTTTTCTTCTTGACTTCTGACCTCACGATATAGTGAAAATGGGTTCTATGGGTACCCACGAGTCTCTCCTTTAAAGACATGTCCATTTTATGATAATCACATGCAGTTTTGGGCAAGTCAGTCAAGTCAGCACACTGACAGCTGTTGTTGCCTGTTGGCTTCAGTGTGCCATGTTATGATTTGAAGATATTTTTTATGCTAAATGCAGTACCTGTGAAGGTTTCTGGAAAATTTCTGTACACTGAAAACATTTGGGTTTGACATCAAAAGATGAATATGAGACAAGAGATCAGTATTTCAGCTTCTATTCCAGGTATTTATATCTATATCTGTTACATAACTTAGATGATAGCACCTTTTGTTTGAACCCACCCAATTTTCCTAAAACAACCATCAGTGATGCTAACAACCTCCAGAAGGCAGGAGTGAAGGTATCACAATCCGCCATTCACAAAATTCAGGAACAAAAGGACAGAGGCTACACCAGAAGATGCAAACGACTCATTAGCGATACGAAGAGGAAGGACAGATTGGAATTAGCCAAAAAGACGGAGAAAACAGAGACGAAGCTCAAAAGTTCTGGGACAAAGTTTTCTGGACTGATGAGATGAACTTTTACCAAAGTGATGGAAAGGCTAATGTGTGGAGAAAGAAAAGATCTGCTCATGATCCCAAACACATAAGCTCCTCTGTGAAACACGGTGGAGGTAATGTCATGGCTTGGGCTGCATGGCTTCTTCTGGGACGGCTCGCTGATCTTCACTGATGATGTAACACATGATGGCAGCAGCAAAATGAACTCAGAAGTCTACAGAAACATTTTGTCTGCCAATTTAAAAAGAGATGCAACCAAACTGATCAGGAGATCCTTTATCATGCAACAACACAACAACCCAAAACACACTGCCAGAACAACCAAGGAGTTCATCAGGGGAATAAAGTGAGACAAATCAATATCCAGACTTAAACTCTACTGAGCAGCATTTTACCTGCTAAAGATGAGACTGAAGGGAGAAACCCTCTGAAACAAACAACTGATGGTCCTTCAAGTCCAGTCCAAGTTAACTTCTCTACTGTGCTTGTTTCAGCTTATGCAGGGTTAAACTGCCCTGTAACACAATTCTCTCTGTTGCGTAAACACAGGAAAAGGTTAAGGGATTCTTCTTTTTCTGCTTAGTCACTTATAAAGGTATTGATTGTGACCCACCGTCAATGTTTATTTACTGACATTTATAAGTCAGCTTTCCCATTTGTGAAACAAATGAAAAACTTCAAGACCCTCGTGATATTATCAGCTTAACTGGGTAACAAGTTTTCAACCCAATTACTATGTAACCCACTTACCTGTGCTGCCCTTCTGCTTGGACTGTGGTGTCCCTACAGTTTTGGAGGTCCTGTATTCAACCCTCCCCAGGGTTCCCTGCCTCTGCCTGGTTGACTGAGTGGCTTGTTTGGGACTGGTAGTTGGAGGTAGTGAAGGTGGTGCTCTTCTTGATTGTCCAGGAGATGGCTGCCCTCGAATTCTGCTCTTACTCTCATCCCGTGAGGCTCCCACAGTTGTTGATTTTCTGGACTCTGCCTGCAAAGAGAGTAATTTCTCACTTAGTCCCTCAGTTCTATGCAACTGGTCCTGATGGTTCCCAGAGATCCCCAGTAGCTCCAACCAAATCTCTGTGTGCAAAATACTTGGATTTAATGTGGCTCACAGAAAAAGCTGCAAGAACATTAATGTTAACAGTACATGAAAACAAGTAAAATGGTTGCAGATATTTTTAATTGTTCCATACTCACCACCAGGCTGATCCTCTTAACCTCTCTGGTGGAGTTCTCAGCAGGTCCGCTTGTGGCTTGTTTATTGAGGTTCCCTGGTTTGGTCTGCCTCGGGTGGGTGTCAGCTTTGGGAATGATAAAGCTAGCTGAAAACCGTAGACTTGCTCTCTTCTCCCTGGGTGGCCTGGATGACAATGATGAACACTCTGATGAGCAGCGAGGCCGTGACTTGAGGACAGGAGTCTTGTCCTGACCTAAAGCCGAGCCTGACCTGACCTGATTTTTGTTTAGCACGCCCTTTTTTGGAGTTGGTTTGGGATCCGTTTGGCCACTTCTGTCAGGGGATTTTTCAGATGATGATAAGCAGAGGGTCTGGTTGCCAAAATGCTGCGCTGCAGTGTCTGCTACTTGGCTTGATGTTGCCTGTTCTGTTTCATAGCTGGCGTTACTGCACTGGATTGCTGAAGCAGGTTTACTTGCAGCTAGGTGTTGGTGAGGTGGGGATGCTCTACTCTTCCCCTGTCCATCCACAATAGTATGCCCAGAGGACGGCATCACTGTCACGCCCGAATTAGCAGCCCCTTTAGTCATTCGTCTCTGAGCATCGTTGGCCATTTTAGTGGTGGCTGAGACAACTGCAGTGCTATTCCTTAATTTAGCAGGACTAATCCTGATGGCTGCTCCTCTATGTACTCCAGTGTGTTTATTGTTCACATTAACTTGTGATGATTTGTGTTGTGATGTTGGGCCTGATGCTGACATTTGATGCACACTTCTTGTCACAACTTTAGATTTTATGCTGCTGAAATCTGACTTGGGAAACTTCTTAATTTCCATTTTCTTGGCGTTGCTTGCTGAAGTCAGTGGTCCTGCAAACAGATGGTTAGGAGTCACAGAGATTTGTTTAACAGGGTGCAGTCCTGGGCTGGATGCGTTTCTAACGCAGGGAGACTCTGAAAAGGAGGGAAGGCTGGGCATCATGTTCCCAATGTTTTGTACAGGAGTGGAAGTCTGAATATCCTTATCAGTGTGTTGTATAGCTGACAGACTGGATGCAAAGGTCTTGTCTTGTTCTGGTGTAAATGGTCCAAGGAAACGGGACAACGGCTCTGTTTCAGCACTAGCAAGCTGAGCGTCTTTTCCACAATCTGCAGGAGATGTTTCACAGACAAAGGTCATCAAAAAACCTCCCTCATTCTCACTTGGCAGAGCTACGAGAGAGTTGGATGTTGCCATATCATTTTCCTCAGAGGGGAGCTCTGCACAAATGAAAGTCGTGCCAAGACACGGATGGCTTATGTTCTCCTCAATGACTCTTTCCATGGATTTTTCAAGGATGTCCGGCAGAGTGGTTAACAGCAGGTTAGAATCAGCTGGCAATGTAGGATGGCTCACAGCCAGAGACATAGGGGACTCCTCCAGGGAAGAGACTAAGAGGGACTGATCCTCCAAACAAAAACTGTTGCTCCTTATTACCATTTCCCCAGAGCTCAGGGAGCAGCAGCAGTTCTCGGTGGATCCTCTACGGGAAGCATCGCCTGAACTCAGCTGGCTTTCCCTCCCAGCAGAGTCTGGAGACAACACTGCACTGCTACTTCCATCCTCTGTGTTTTTACTGAAAGTCTGGTACTTATCCGATCCCGTCTCACAGTTGCTCATCAGACTCAAGTTTTCATTCCAGAAATTCAAGCTGCCGTTAAGGGGTGTGGCAATAAAAGTTTGGTTCAGGTTCATGCTTACACTGCAGTATACATTATCTTGGGGTATGGTGGTGTTATAGGGGTTATCCACAGAGGAGCCATCGCTCAGGCGACACTCCAGCATGTTGATGTCGGGGGAGCTGTTGGTTTCTCTGTCACTCATGTTTGAAATACTACTGTGGGAGTCAGGTGAAGGCGACAGTGACGAGTTGCTGTACTGACTCTCTGGGGACAGGGCCTCTCTGTGGGGCAGAGGAACTGTGCTCCCAACTTTATCGGTGGACATGTTAAATGTTGTGTTAGACATTTTGGAGTTCAGGCAGTATACTTCTGTAGCTCTGAATAGCCTCACATTCGGCTAGCAGCACAGTAATCCATCTGTTTGGTTGATTAGGCACAAACATCTGCAAAGAGAGGGAAAAAGTCCAATTTTTGTAACCACGTTACTATACAATATATGCTGACATCACTGAATGTTAACAGGAACATCCCAAACTGACCAACAGGCTTATGCCCAGATATTCCCATGTAAAATTTAGCACCGGGCTCCAATAAGGCTCTGGCTTGCCCTCCTAAGCCTTTGTGGCCATTGGTCATTGTAACAGTAGCTGGATACTCAAATTATTCATGACTTAGCTCAATGAAAAATGCAAAAGTTATCAGGATCATGCTCAGGGAATGTTGTAGTGCAAGTCTAAATTATCTCCTAGTTGTGCTATGTGATACAAGGTGAGATTTCATTTAAATTGTTGAATATCAAATTACCCAAGTATCTGTACCCTTTCTTGAGACTAATAAAGGAATATCTTATCTTATCTTAAGATAGGTCTCTCCTGAATCATGGTTTCATAAAAGCTTAAATGTGAAGCTGACCAAATAGTTACAAGCCTGAAATGGGCTATAATGTGGGTTTGGCATGAGAAATAAATGGCAGTCTTAACTGCTTTGTTGTGCACTGTTATGTTTATTTAAACTGAGTGGACTGCTAAGCTTACCAGCCTCTATTACAACAAAAGCACCATTGTAGCACGTGCCACTGGAGAGTAACATATCAAGTCACCTACAGCCTGAAAGTGTTCCAGTCTGCACACCCCAGACATCCTGGTGTATGTAAGGAAATGTGATACTTGAGGTAACCTTAAGCAGAATAATAAATAATTTTAACCTCTATAGCAAAAAGTTGACCTTTCCTGGTTGTCATCACCCAAAAATAGGGAATGAAACACTGATATATAGAGTATCTTGATTGGAGAAAAATTGTGCTTAGTCTGCTGGACTTCTGTCAAGCCAACTCTGCCTCCTACAAAATTACATTCCCATACAACTACACTGCTTTCTCAAATATCTTTCAAGGGAAATCTATTTCCCCTGGATTGCAGTTGCTGTTTTAAACATGTGGTTAACATTGTAAATTGAAACAAAACAAAAAATAACAAAGCAACAAAACTACTTGGTTAGGTTTAGTAAAACACATCATGGTTTGGTTTGAAATGATTATGTTTGTTAGATTATTTAGGCTACATAAATTAAAACAAGTGAACACTGACTTTTGTTTTTACATCAATATAAACAGCGGCCTCCTGGGTGAATGTCCAGTGTTTATTTGACCCGACCTCCTTCCTACACTGACTTCCACAGACTGTCATTACAAACACATTTGTGATATGTCAAAAACAAAATAGGTTTCCCTTGAAACATAATTCATAATGCAGTTTTGGTGTACATCTTATGAAAAGAGGCGGTTAACTAATTCATGATCTTCCTAATATGCAGCATGTTAATCTCATGTTTTCATTCTTAAGTGGCAGCCTGCTTTCCGTTGGTTTGTCTGTGTGTAATACTGCTAAGATACAACAGAAATTTCTTTAGCAGCAATGTCAAAACTCCAGCAGTTTGAATGGTCTGGAAATACGCAGTTTCAATCCCTCTGTACAAGGCAAACAAGGCTCAACTTAAAATGAGTGATGTAACTAAGGAGTTAAAGAGTCAATAGAGCTAGCTGCAAGCTTGAGATGTATAAAACTATAAATACATGGACAGTTTTTTCCTCATATCCACCTTTACAGACATTTTTGCAAGCAACAAAACCAACAAATGACATTCAGCAAGTGTCAAGTCAAATATAGATTTTTTTTTTAAAAAAACAAGACACTAACAGAAATCAAAACACACAGTTGACTCTCCACTTCCAACCATGCACACTTCAAAATGCAATTAGAAAATGTTCATCCTTAGATCAACGTTCAGTCTGTAAAGACAACAACTACCATAAATGAAGTCCTGAGCAGGAATATCTGAGTGCTACTCTATTTTTAAATAGATCTTTAACTTACTAACATTTGGGAGAATGACATTGTGAAAATAAAAAATGCCACAATAATTATTAGGTGTTAATAATTACATCTGCCTTACTTTCAACACTACAGCTGATAAGATTCATGAAAGCACCTCTGCTTTTATCAATATGACCAACAGTCCAAATCTGGATATGTTTGTTTAACAAGCACAGGGGCAACACACCTTACAATCTGTACAATATATTATACAGCCTTGGCAAACTGCTATGCACATTGAACCTTGGCAAGAAGAGCTAACCCCTCCAACGCCACTGCAGTGTCTTCCCACACAACATAACAATGCAGAACAGTCATTTGCTGGTTAAAAACGTGACTGGCCATTACATTATTATGTAAAGTACAACTACACCAGAGAAAACCATGATCAGACAATGTTTATAAAAAACATAAAACCACCAAAATAAGCTACAAGACAATGAGCCAACAAAGACACACTGCAGGAAAAATAAATCTTAAAACACTTACCTTTGATTAAAAAAAAAAAAAAACAGATCAACTATAGTATGAACTAACTCGTTGTCTTCTCCATTCAGTGATAACAGTGGAAAAGAGAAACGCTTCCTCCAGTTAGTTGTGTTGTCTGCTGTTATCACGTCAGATCACTCACTGTTTACCGGTTCACCCAGCTCATTTTACTCTGTCAGAGACAATCCCATTACTGCTTTCCTTCCAAACGCTAAATCCAGCCAACTGGGCAGGCAGTGGTGTGCGAGTGTGCTTCAATCAGACACCAACGGCCCCCCTCCCACCACCACTCCTCCCTCCTCATGTTCAGAGTCAACCGTGCATCAGTAACGTCACAGCCGGAATGAGGGTGCCCCCGTGCAGGCATTAGATTCTGTGTTTTTTCCTCCCTTCCCTGTAGGCCTACTGCAGCAGCAGATCAGCAATCTCTCCGACCAGCCACTGTGCCAGACACCATCAGTGACTTGGCTGCACACTGCTCCCCAGTGCAGGCATGTCAAGGTCCAGCTAAGGACTGTGCTCAGTGTAGTACTCCACTCTCAACTTTACAGAGGGAGCCAGCAAGGAAAAAAGCAACATGTTACCTTATCCGCACCGAGCCCAGTGCTGGGGGGAGTGGCCATGGCCTGGTGGACTGAGTTGGCATTCACCGTTGCTAAGCAGCCACAAAGTCCCTCTTTTATGAGCAAATGGATCAGGGTGCTTTTTAGAGAAGGATAAGTGAAAAGAGGAGCAGAATGACAGGAGGCCTCAGTTCCCAGCTCACAACCAGAATTTGCATAGAAACTCACTTCAAGATGGCGAAACACATTACAATGTTGGTCACATGTTGCGCTCCAAAGTCCTCCACTGATAAAGTCACTGTCTGATGACACGGCCCCATGTTGTATACACAAACAGCTCGACACCTGATCCTGACACTGCAGCAGTGGTGTGACACCAGAGTCTAAGACCTCTAAGACCTGATGCTATTTCTGCTTAATCTATACAAGGCCCCTGACCCCCGGTACTACAGTCTAATCTTAACTACACACATGTAAATCATGGTATAGAGCAGTGGTTCCTAAACTAGTTTCGTTGAGGCCCCTCCTACTTGTAGCTAAGAGAAGCTGAGCCCCCCCCCCCCCGACATCATCAACCTACAAAAAAAAACAAAAAAAACAACATACAGATCCTCAAACACAATCCCCTGTTCGAATAGTGATTTTTTAATAATTAAATCAACTTTCTGTAATGAACCGAACTCATTAGTTTTGTCCGCATAAATAAAGTGATGACATCTTGACAGATTCACCAAGTGAATGCAGATACATAATGTAATCTTTTTTTGCAGCAACTTAATTTACTCTAATAGTGTAAGAGCTGAAACAGATTCTTTATTATTGTGATTAAATAAATTTAACTTAGGGCGCTGTTAAAGCTGCAAGGCCACCCTGTTAATACAGGTGTGCGCTCCCTTTGTGTTCATTAAGTGGGAGAGCAAATATGTTTTACTGCAGTTTAAATGTTACTGAAAGGTTAAATGGCAACAAATATGAAGTAACAAAACAATATATCTTTTAAATAGTTTATATAAAGACTTTTGTATAAATTAAAGAAAATCTAATTTTGCAGACAAATCCCGGCACATCCCGTCATCTTTGGCACCCCACAAGTGTCTGTTCATATAACGGGTTTTTTGCATGCTCAAATCCATTGTTATCAATATAGATGCTCAGCAGGCTCAGTCAAATGTGGGTTTGACGCCTTCGTGAGGCGAAAGCGTTCCCAAGTGCCTATTTTGCTCTCTGTGATAAAAGTAATTCAACTTTTGGAACACCACATGTCACGTGATGATGAACAACCAACCACAGTCGGCAGATATCTTTTCTTTTGTAAATATCAATCTATGGAAACTATAAGGAGGAGAAGTTAATCGTTTTAGTAAAGGGCTACTCAGAGCTTTATAATCTGTCCCATGGACTATTTTACTTGCTTCAGCCTTTCTGTCCGAGGATGGCAGAACATCCGGTCGACAGTTCAGCCAAACTGGCAACTCCTACTGTGAGTGATTAACAGTGCTGGAAATCCATCTTTGTTTTGACTTTGTTTTGCTTAGTCAGTGAGGCTTTTATAGCTAAATTACCAGAACTTCATCATCAGCATTGCAACACACAGATTTTAGTTGCTTAGTAACTGCAGAGGTGACAGAGCACAATCTCTCATGCACCTTGGAGGAAGAAAGCGGCACAGCTGGCATTTTCCACACATTTTTAGACGCAGCATGCGAATGGTCCCTAAGAGGGGTTGGAACCTAGCTTGGGAACCACTGGTATAGTGTAGACTTATCTCCTCAGAGATCTGAGTCTGAGATCCAGTAAATGTTGTTATTTAGTGGATGTAGTTATGATATCTAAGCATTCTGACATGGTCTTCAAGTACCATTCAAACCTAAAACCTCAGTGATGTTTGTTGCCACCTAAACAGAACACTCTGAAAGTGTATACAATACATTGGAAGCAGGAGGCTAACTGGCCAAAATCCCTCTGATACCCAACACTTATTGTAAACGGCCCACTACTGTGTGGTCAACTGGACCCTGTATTTTGAAAGTCCATTCTGCCTTGTCAAAAAATAAAATGGGGTTATTTTTTGTAATAGTCTCAGATTGAGGCCCCACTATGCACCTGTCTGTCCAAGAGAAATCCAGTGAAAGTTACTGCCTTACAACTGAGAGCGAGATCAACAGAACAGTGCTTCTCTATTTCTGAAGCCCCTAAGGCACTTTGCAGAAAGCCTCGAATGGCCTTTCCATGGGTGACTGGACAGATCAGTATCACACAGCGAGCAGTTATGAGTAGCAGGGACAGCCATTGAAAGCCCAGGCACGGAGCTGCACCACACTACCGCAGGGCAGCAGGTCAAGCTGGGGGATTCCAGCCAGCATACCACAGGGACAACGCTGTCCTCTGTAAAGCAGGGAACAAAACCACACCAATGAGCCCGGTTAGAAGAATAGCACGGCACTGTCTTTCAGCAGTCAGAATATTAGTCGGTCTGCTCCAGCAGGAAAAAAAAAAAAATAGAAAAAGGCTTTCAAGGGAAAGCTGTGTGGGTCTATGCCATGTACTGAAATGGAATGTCAGATGTGTCAGCAGCTATGCAAATGATTCCTGGTTAGCTCTTCATTGAGTTAGCCTAAACTGTGATGCTTAAGCTGAATACCCATAGCATTTCCTAGCGCTGTGCATTGGCAAAAATCTGGGGATATTCATCACCATGATTCACTAAAGTGCAATACATTGCGATACTGGAAGCAAGGTGATGTTTTGCAATTTTTTCAAATTAAATGTTAGGAAACCTGTTATACTATAAAGACACCACCATATGTAAAAAAAAAAAAAAAAATCATAGTAATAAAAAATTCACTATGTGAAATGACTTATAGCACATGTGTCAAACTCAAGGCCTGCGGGTCAAATCCGGCCTGCCACGTCACTTTATGTGGCCCCTGAGGGCTTGCACATAATATACCATGCTTATCGAACAATTCAATGCCGCTTTACAGAAGTACAGTGTCCGTAAACTACATGTCCCACAATGCGTTTTGTGACATGCGCACTAAAGCATCTCAATATCAGCAGTTTCCTGCAGCGGCACAGTGTTGCCAACTAGCTACTTAGTTGCTAGATTTTGCGAGTTTTCAGACCCATCTAACAAGTCTTTCAAAAAAAGAGACATGCGACAAATCTAGCAACTTTTTCTGGTGTTATTGGAGACTCTGACAGAGACTCGGCAGGTATCGCTCTTACTCTTCTCAACGAGCAGCGGGTGCTGCCGTGGACCCCTCCCCAGTCCCAAAGCACTCACAAGCGGCCCGGTCCTGGTCAGCGGTCCCTCCTAGCTGCAGTCAAAGCTGTTCTCCCATCCCCATCCAGACTGAATGAATCTTGCATGCACAAAGCTGCCGCTGGCTCACGTAAATATAAAATTTTGGGAATCAAACCCTGAATTAAAAGAAATAAAAAAACAACAACAAGTAACTCCACCAGAGTGTCTCTTTTGGGTCACTTTTACTGGTCCCAAGCCTGGCTAAAGGAGGGTTGGAATTGTGGCATTAAAAACAAACAGAATTGACAGAAGAAAATTCATTTTAGATAGAAACATATTTAGGATGTTTTTTAACTCACTATTTGTCTTCGGAGCTAGTTATTAAACAAATTATTACAAAAAATAATAATCAAATGCAGAGGCAATTTTGTATTATTATCAAGAGCAGATATATCAATATTGTCTTAGAATTACAACTGGCCCTTTGAGGGCAACCATAATGCTGATGTGGCCTGTGATAAAATTGACTTTAATACCCTTGACTTATGGGGACTAACATCATTACACATGAATACAACTAGGGTCACTGGATCCACAAGAGTCACAGCTTTTATCATCATTATATATCATTTTAGAATAGGCAAAAATAACACATTTATACTGCATTAACAAAACAGTATGTTTTTGCCCCAAATGCATGTGACTATCATAAAGTGGGCGTGTCTGTAAAGGTGAGACTCATGGGTACCCATAGAAGCCATTTACATTCACAAACTGTATCTTGAGCTCAGATGTGAAGAGACTCCTATGAATATGGCCATGCCAGTTTTTCTTCACCAAAATTTAGCATAACTTCGTAGCGTTATTTATCCTCCTTGGTGACATGCAAGTATGGCATGTTGGTACCGATGGATTCCTTAGGTTTTCTACGTTTATACAGTGCCAGTACCTTCGCTGCACTTCTAGCTATAAAACTAAGCCCACTACAACCTCTGAAAGACAGAGTAGCAGCAGGATTTTTTATTTTTAAGCGGTCAATTAAAAATCAACAGTGTTTGAGAATCGATACAGTATCGCAAAACATAATATCGCTATACTTGTGTGTAGTGATATTTTCTTACACCCCTAGTGTAACAACAACAACAACACAAGAACAAACACTGAGTTGAAACTTGAGTTAAATTTTTTTTTGACAAGCTGCAGGTCAAGGATTAACCCCTGAGATCAATGTGAAATACTGTGTAAGATATTCAACTATACTCTAGCATTTGAGAACAGTGTTTGTGGTGCTGCACTGTATATCTGAATTCATTTCACCTTGCAATACTGTGCATTTCACACCACAAGCATACTGAAACTGGTCTTTAAAAGTTAACACAGTTTAAAATGTGCAAACAGGTAAATATGGAGTCCATGGTCACCTACAGTAGTCAAAGGTGTGATTCAGACCCAAAATGAGAATGAATCTTGCTAGCTAAGTGTGTTTGGAGTACCTCATTCCTCCCTGGCTCCGGTAACACACGAAGTCATTTGTGATAGAACATTATCTGTGTGAGCCCTCCTCCAGCAGCCAGTTGAGTCTATAATTAGAGCAGGAGTAAACATAGTATGCATCTACATATAGCAAGGAAAATAATCTTTCAAGTCCATAAATGGTTTAAAACACAGTAGACTATGCAACACGTCTGAGACATTTAAAAGATTAGGGAATAAGCTAGTATTATGTTAAAATGGTGTTACTATAGTTAAAAACACAACCGTGAATTTCTGCGGTTGACAAAAGAAAAATGGAGCCGTTGACCAAAAAAATACATATAAAACAACCGTCAATTAGCAAGCATAATGTTGCTAATAAGTTAGCTAGCTATCAAGCTAACAAACCGCAGTTCGTGGCGCTAACGATAATTTCCGGAGGTTGGACTTTTTGGTACCTCAAGTAACTCAAGTGAACTAACCACTAAAGTAGCTGAGTAATGTGGGAGAAACACAAACCGCCTTACCACTTGTCCACGAGGTAAAGTTAATGAGAAACACATAAAAATACAAACAAAAAAACACAGCCATGGTTTGTAACGTTACCTGTCACAAGAGCGAGCAGCACCGACGGGAGCGCGCCGCTGACGAGGTCCTAATGAATAATTATTTTCACCTGGTTGTTTACAGTTTTCAGAACAACCTGAACAAACAAATGTCACCGTTTAAAACTACAAACCGGTCGTACAGCTCATATTGCCCCGAAGACGTGATGAACAAGTATTGTTTGCTTAAACTTTGACACAATATCATGAGTAGGAGTCCCTTTACAACCAATTCTGCACCAATTCTGCTCTTGTCAACGGAATATGGTCAGATTTTCAAAATAAAAGCCACAAATACCAAAACTATTGTTTTCCATCTGTAGCGATCAACCACTTGATCATATTTTATTATTTCAAATCTGGATGTACAATAATTAAATAGTTACATGATTTTAAACCATATGATGATGCCAGGAAGCAAATCTATGTACAATGTAAAAGTGCATTGTGTTAACAAAAAAACACACTGAACATCCTAAAAGGAAGGGAAGAAAGAAAGAAAGCCTCCTGTCTAGGTGGAGAAAGAGATTTTTTCCTCAAAATCATCTTGATTTAAAAGAACCATTACATCTCAAAGTCAGTAATATCAATCAAATTTACAATATTTATTTGTATGATCATATATGGTATTTTACAACATCCATTTTAGAATATACAACTGTGCTTGGTGATAAAACAAGGAAATCAGCAAATCTGTGTCAGAGCAAATTCATGAGACACCACCAATGTCGTTCATTAGCCACTTGAGACATATTGTATACTGCATTTGTTTTGTGAAAAATTAGTTTTCCATTATATGACAAAAGACCAGACACTGTATTGTGGGATTCCCTCTCGATGGATCTGCAACATGCTACTTATTACATATACTTGCAGGTCCCACATGGCCCTGGCGGCATCAAAGAAAAAACAGGACAATAACAAAGTAATCTGCTATTTTTGTGGGTCATTCCAGTACCAGTCTGAATGGATTAAATACATAGATAGGTGCAGGATAGTATCACAAACTGATACATCAGGCCACTAAGTGCATGAGACGGGATGAATGAATCAGACTAGTATAAGACAAGGTTATTGTTCCACATCAGTTTTAGGCCACATGGCTGCTGTCCATCAGTGCGGGTATGATGAGGTGGGACTCCCTGTCCAGAAGGCAAGTCAATGTGTGAGCTATCAAAGAATAGAGAAGAAGGAGCAAACAGGAGGAGGAGCAGCGTCATGTGTGTCTTTCCGGGGGGGTTGAAGCTGGAAGAGTAGAGGAAGGAAATTTGTGTTTCCTTTTGTGTCCACTGGAGGGCAGAGCTGAACAGGCGCGTCTCCCCCTCTTCCTTTATCTCCTTCTCTTTTATCTCCACTATCCTCCACTCATTTGACACAAGTGGGCCAGCTGAGGCCTCCACAGGCAGCAGAAACGATGATGTAAATGACCACCTGGAAAAGAGGACAGAAGCAAAGTTTACTTCCTGCACTGCTGCTTGATTAATACAGGAGGAATTCCTTCAGTCAATGTCAAACAATGCTAAAGAGTCCTCTAAGGAAAGATCATTATTAGAATGTGTTTTCAGCAAGTTAATTATGTGAAGTAAATTACAGGAGCTTTACAGAACAGCTCATCATAGCTGAAAATTAACATTGGAGTAGCTAACATATCTGGGTAATTTATCATGTTAAAGCTGCAGATGGTAACCTTGAACAAATATGATAACAAGTCAGTTTTAGGGCTGTTAAAGGTAATGCAATAATAACATGTTAACACAAAGTTTTAAAGCATTTATTGCAAATGTTTCTACTGCACCCGAACAAAATCAACCAATCAGAGCTGATTGCTCTCTGGTTAGCTGTCAGTGGCAAACTCCGATCAAATGGTCAAACTAGGCAGTGCTGTTCAAATGTGAATCAATATTCTGTTACGGTAGTACCTCTTTCTCTCCTCAGATGTTGTGAGAGTTTGTGACACGCTGGCTGGAGCAAACTTTATGATTTTACAGCTAAAAAGTAACTACAAGATGTTTCTGAAAACATCTAGGGAGAGAAATAGGCATTACAGTAACAGAACATTGATTTGTATTTGATCAGTGCTGCCTAGTTTGACCATCCGATCGGCGTTCACAAGTTTCGCAAGCAGTGATTGACAGCTGCCCAGAGAGCGCTCAGCTCTGATCGGTTCTTTCCCTTCAGCACTGTGAAATCTTGCAAATGCCATCAGGAGCACCATAAGGAGGCAGAGGAATAGGACTTTTTTCACAGATTATCTGTCTCATGTACTAAGTTCAGGATGTAGTGAGTATATAGTTTTATAAAAATAATATTTTTTATCATATTTGCTCTAAGTCACCAACTTAAACTTAAATTAAAAAACAAAAACAATTTAAAATTGTAAGTAGTAATCCACCTACCCACCCACTGTCCCACTAATAATAATACCAACATCTCACCAATTACCATTTCTGTCTCTTACTATACTCACCAGGCACACCAGCACAATGACAATAGTCAGCTTGAGGTTCTTCATACACATGGCTCGCGCCAGGTTACGACTTGTGGTCTTAAATGTGACCGACTAAATGGAGTAGACAGAGAAAGTAACATCAGTGACAGTTGTGTATCGATAGCATGTTAGATTACTGTGAAAAGATTAACTTGTATACTGCCAATATAATACATCATAAACACAAGCAGGATGATAAACTCACTGAATCAACCAGATTTTCTGTCTTGTCAATCAGCAACTCCAGCTTCTCTCCTCTCTGAGCTACCAAGTCTGTAAAAAGACACAAAGAAAGACAGAGTTAACTTGGGGGACACAAACAGTCTAGTGTGATGAGATTCATATAAGATGGTTGGTGAAATCTGACTGACATCTGAGATTATTTCATAATTTTATTGACAGAACACTTGCCTTGGGCATGAACGCCAACAAATACCAGTGCTTCATTGATTCATAATTCAAAGGTCATTAGTGCAACCACTACACACTGCATTCATTTAAAGAAATGAAGAAATGCCACTCAGACACAGTAAGCCTTTTAAATCGACATTTAAAGGGGAATTTTGGTATTTTTTTAATCAGGACTCTATTTTTCCACATTTTTGTGTCTATGGGTGCTTTCTCAAGCCATAGACTTGAGAATTGTACCAGAGTTTGATTGAAGCTGACTAAATGTTGGCTTGTGGATGCAGCAATTCAAATCTGTTCCACAATTCAGTTTGCGCAACAATTTCTGAAATTGGTCCAGTGTTGAAGGAGAACGCTGCAGCCACCAGCTGCTAAACAAGGAGTAACATAATCATTTGGGACAATCTGGTAACATCAGTTTACATTCACTAAAAGTGCTTGTTTTAGACACTGACAGGGTGTTTGTTATTATACATGAAGTGTGTGACAACATTATGGCATTAAGGACCTCACAGAGAAATATGTTCTTCTTATTATTGTATAGTCACATATAAACTAGAATTACCGTCTGTGGCTGTGGCTGTATGCCTCCACCAACAGACCAAGTTGCAATTTACATCTATGTCTGTCTAAACTGTTGATACTTCATCATTTTATCCTGTTAGATACTTATATGAAAATGTCATAATTAATGTATGAATTCTTGAGTTATGGCCCAACGTTTGGTGAGGTCACAGTGACCTTTGACCACCAAAATCTCATCAGTTTATCCTTGTGTCTAGGTAGATGTTCCTTTCAGGACTAGCCAAAAACATAATGCCTACGGCCATGATGGTCGCCAGCGCAGAGGCATAAAAAGAGGTCCTTTCAGGGTTACTGTGACATGGGGAAACTCATGAGAAGCTCACCTATGTTGCGGACCATAATGCCCTTCAGGTCATCCACTTGCATCTGAGTCTCAGTGACACGATCTGATCCCCGTGGGTCTGAATGGTGCTTCTAAAAAGAGAAAGATAAAGAAGGAAATGGAGAGGGGATCTAAGTGTATGCTGCAATTAATGCATCCGTATGTGTGACTATATAAGTAAACAGCAGTCACAGGAGCAAGAGAACGTTGCTCAATAAGCTCAGGCTCTCGTCATACTCACCATCTGAGCTGCCAGTGTTGAGGAAAACTCGCTGTTCATGGCGTAAGGCAGAGCCGTCTGTGCTCGCGACCCGTATGTCGTCTGGAAGCGCTTCTTGACTTCACTGAGGAAGCTGAATGCGCGTGACCTCTCAAAGTCCTTTAGTAGACAAAAATACATTTTAAGAGTTATTATTTTAATTACATTCCCATTAAAAGGCCTTTCTATATTGTTATCCTATGTCTCTAAGTGTATCGTTTTAATTCCTGTTGTGAAAGGCTCACTATATTACTTCACAAACATGGATTGGAGACAGATTTTGCGCAATAACTTTATTTGCATTTCACAAGGTGGCTGCTGGGTTACTCAACTTAACTTCTGAACTCTTCTTTATACTCAGCTATTCACATAATTTAAAGAGAATTCACTCAACTTCCCAATCACCCCTAAACAAATAAATACACAGATGTCTGAGCCGCTTATATACTTACATCATCAGTGATACACAGATATATGATTCTGTCATGGCAGATGTAATGAAAGAGATAGCTGAAAAAGAACAAAAACAACAAAAATCATCATCATGTCAGATATACAGTTGAAAGTACAAAGTTTAATACAGTACAGTACTGTACAAAGCCTAAGGAAACATTAACTTGTGGCATGTGAACACTCTATTGTTTCAGGTTGTGGTTTCCTTCAGTGCACCCTCAGTAAGTTTGTGTCTGAGCTTCTGAGCTGATCTCTAGTGTCACGTGTGCTAATATATAACAGTTCACACCAAGCAGACAAATCATTACATTATTAATAATGTAAGAAAACACTTAAATCTTGTAGTCATTACTACCCCTAGGATAATTACTGGCTTCTCATGTTGAAGTAGCCTGTTTATATACATTGTGATATATTTTTTACTTCATTTATTCAATAGTCAGTGAACACAGCTGTATTTCTGCTGGAAATTCCTGAATCTCTCCTTCAAGGCTTCACAAGTGTGTGAAAAAAGACCCTGTGTGATAGATATAACATCACGCTGGAAAAATAATGATGTCAGACTGGAAGGAGTTCGCCATATCAGCTCCTACTGGCAACAATAAATTGCCATACCCGAGTGTCTATTAACTGTGATTTGCAAGTAAATTTCTTCTACATGGCTGATCATCTTTCATCAATCAATGTAACATAATTTTGTAGAAGACAGCTGTATCTTAGATATCTAAATACATATCTCATATCTTGCCTTTACCTGATGACAGGTATAGCCTGTTTTTGTGTGCGTAGTCATAGTTGACATTGTTGACACTTGTCTGAGGAAAGCACTCTTGGGGGTAGGGCTGCCTTCTTAACTTGTACATCAGATACAAGGCCAGTGGTGCACTTCCTATTACTCAACAGGTGCAGCTCTGACGATGAGAATATTGTAAAAAAGCTCACTATTCTTCGTCAGTTATTTAAGAAAGTGAAAATTACACGCAAGCTAAAATGTTTCAAGCACTTTTTTCATTTTAATTTTGATAATTACAGTCTACAGCTAAAAAAAAAAGAAAAATGGTATCTCGAAATATTAGAATATTTCATTTTGAATTTGATTAAATTACTTTTCATTCAGTATAAATACCACGCATCTCTCGGTCTAGTTCAGAACACACAACCACAATCATAGGGAAGGCTGCTGACTTGACAGCTGTTCAGAAGACGATCATCGACACCCTCCACAAGGAGAGTAAGCCACAAAATGTCGACGCTGAAAGAGCTCGCTGTTTGCAAAGTGCTGTATAAAAGCATATTTAAGGACAGTTGACTGGAAGGGAAAAGTGTGGTAGGAAATGAAGCACACGCAACAGGGATGACTGCAGGCTTGAAAAGATTGTCAAACAAAGCCGATTCAAGAACTTGGGAGAGCTTCACAAGTAGTGGACTGGGGCTGGAGGCATTGTATCAAGAGGCAGCACTCACAGACGTCTTCAGGAAATGGACTACAGCTGAAGGCACCCTGGGCTTCAACAAGGCCTCAGCAGTGCCACAGGCTGATCGCCTCCACGCCGCTTTGACGTAGTAATTTGTGCCAAAGGAGCCCCGACCAAGTATTGAGTAAATAAATGCACATACTTTTTGCAAGCTGGACATAGCTGTATTGTAAATCCTTCTTTGATTGATCTTAGGAAATATTATAATATTTTGAGACTTTTTTCCTCCTTTTTTGAGCTGCAGACTGTAATAACTGAAATCAAAATGGAAAAAAAGCTTGAAATATTTTAGTTTACATGTAAGTCTACAATATATAAAACTTTCATTTTCATAAATAACTGATGAAGAATATTTAACTTTTTCACAATATTCTAATTTCCAGAGCTGCATTTGTATATACTGTATTTA
This sequence comes from Pterois miles, assembly GCA_947000775.1. NCBI lineage: Eukaryota > Metazoa > Chordata > Actinopteri > Perciformes > Scorpaenidae > Pterois > Pterois miles. Next base: position 7,992,577 of record CAMQGK010000308.1, on the reverse strand, counting down.
CCTGATCACATGGCCACTTTCCTAAACTGGGAAAGATATACAGACCCATATAGCCACAGCATATGAGTGAGTGAGTGGGTGACTGCTGTGAGTGTAAGGTTTTGTGTGTGTGTGTGTGTGTGTGTGTGTGTGTGTGTGTGTGTGTGTGTGTGTGTGTGTGTGTGTGTCCTACCTGCCGTGGCTGTAGGTCAATTTGTTGTTCTCTGATGGGATTTTGGCTAAAATCTGTTCAGTCACCTCCAGGAAGTTGCCGCCACACCACGCGTGCTTTGCCAGGATGGTGGTTCCACGAGCCACCACAGCAAACAGGATTGCCATGGCAACAGCTGGGGTTTCAGCCCTATTACTCGCTGAAAACACACGAATAAGTGCGATGTTACTGACACAGCTGGAGGAGAGCAGAATGGGCTGGCGAAATAGGAGATTGCTTAACAGAGGATGAACGTGACAGACAATACGATACAGAAAGAAAGGAGAGGAAATTATGTGTATGAATATCTAACTAACGTCAGCCTAACTAAGCTAACTAATGTCATTAACTTCATAATCCAATTGTCACGAGAAATGAAAGCGAAAGCCAGATAAACGGTACTTGAAAAACGACAGGCTAGCTAGCTAATATTGTTGTTGACCGAAGTACATAATAGCGTTTGGTAGGTAACGTTAGCCGTATGTCGCAATACAAATGATAATTTCTAGGAATTAACAGTGATATATAAAGTATATAATAATGAATTAAGTACCTTGACTTGTCAGCGCTGTTCAATTTAGCGCAAATCCCAACATCTAAAGAGATTTCGTCTGCTAGCAAGCTAGCTAATCCCTTTCGAGTGACTTCTGCTTTGCAAATCACCCAGACCTCCAGACCGGAAAACGAATTCACTCCTATGTTACGTGGTTAATGTAGTTCTTACCACATGCCTTAGGCCACGTACTCGATTGTATTGTTTCGTTTTAAGGACTACATTTTATGTAACTTCCTGTCATACAATGTGTCGTCACATGTTTTCATAATAACGTCACGTTATGGCGACAGTTTGGATTATGGTAATAAGCCCTCGTCTTAGTCTTACAAGGAACTTCACCCTATTATTAGTCTACGTACAGTAACGGGATGATTTATTGAAAAAGTCAAAACATATTCATATTTAGAGATATTTAATGTGTTTTCTGCAGAGGGCAGCTTTCTGAAACCAGTAGTTACTTTTGTTTAACTTTAGACCAATCTCTGTCACACAGTATCTCAAGTTGTAGCCTACTGACATGTCCAAACTTTGAAAAAAGTCAGGTATAATTGCTAAAAAAACTGTGCATCTCTTCATATTATTTTTTATCTATTTTATTTGAATTTTTTTCGATGCTGCATGTGTTAATTACCGTTAAATGTATGGCACAACAGACAAAAACACCTTTTCTGGGACAAAACCCGTTACTTCCCTGTTGCCTACAAGACCAAAATGAGGGCTGAAACCGAAATACTTAATGTTGATGCAGAGCCGGGATGTGAAGCATGGCTGGAGAAGGCGAAAAGAAACCCGTACTAGAGATGGTATGAAGCGAAAATGCCTTGTGATTTTTGACATTGTATATAGCAACGTTTTTCTATCAATTTTAAACTCTACTTGTAATAAAATATCCAGCTAAAGAGGAGAATGATTGCATTCCGACTGCCTGTAAACGCCTCACGTGGGTAACGTTAGCTACAGAAGCTAGCAGTGTTGTGGCACCGGAAAACCAATCTACCGCCACATTAAAAGCTCTTATCTTCAATGCAGCCTTGGTTAATGTGGACTGATAGTATAAGCGGCATTATGTAAAGCTAAGCTAAGGTTACCTGAGACGTAACCTCCCTTACATTAGCTTCTCAGCCCACAGCTGGCTCAGAGTTTCTCCACTGGGGGGCAGTATTGTAACAGACCCGACTGTTCCCTCAGTTTATCAATATGCCGTTCAAAATGTTCAACAGATGCTTACCAATGTGCATCATCATAATAACTATTAGATGTATTGGAAATGCATAATAGTTCCCAATCAATGTGACTGTATTAATCTCCAAGGGGATGATATTTAGAGTTGGATGTTATGAATATGTTTTAATAAATACTTGTTTTTTTAGGTCCAGGCTGATGGGGCTGATGAGGGCTGTGTGACATTTGTTCTGCATGATGAAGATCATACACTGGGCAATTCCCTCAGATATATGATCATGAAGACGTGAGTTTTTTTTTCTTTTACAGCCTTTAAACTCAGCATGCAGTGGTCACAGGTTTTACTTTTTTGTATGTAAAATATTTAACCCTTCTCCACTCATGTGGTACGTTTGAAGAACAAAGAGTATAACTGGTGGTTATTTATGTGATTTGCCTCCTGCTGAAGGACTGTTTTTTTCCCTATAACTCATGGAGGTCATTCTGAAAATATGACAATAACAATAATATCACAAAGGACTTTTCAGTGCACGTGTGATTCCACTTTGTTCAAGAGGTTTTTTTTTTTCTCAGTCAGTTCAGAGCAGCTGGGATGATAGAGGAAAACTGTAATAACACTAACACACCTCCACCTGTTTCACAAATCTTGCTTTTGCTTTCCTGTTTTCCATTAGTGTGGATGTGGATTTTTGTGGCTACACCATCACCCATCCATCTGAGAGCAAAATCAACTTTCGCATCCAGACAAGAGGTGAGAGACGCTCCTTAAAACTTTGCCACTTCATCTTCTTTTTCTTCTTCTTTCAAAATGTGTTGATACGCACACAGGACAGCCAGAGAGGAAAGGTTTTCAGATTGTGTTGCAGAGTAAACACGCTAATTGGAGTCTGGTGCATTCACTTTGTCCAGTCAGCCGAAACAGAAAGGCCAGCGGCTGACTAACTAACACCCCTGCAAGTTTTTGTCGAACCGAGAATGATAACTATTTGTCTTTTTATATATAGAAAAAAGGAAATCTGTCACTTGCTTTACACAAAGTGTCTACAGTTAACAGCAGCCCCATCACATGAAAAGACTCTGCAAGACTCCGAAAACAACTTGTTTTTGTAGTTGAACTATGTTTAAGGATGCCGGGAGGATCTTTTTCTCCATGGCTCAGTGGCACAGCGACACACAATTACCTTTCAGGCACGAGGAAAAACCCCAGCTTCCGCTGTGCTTTCACATATGCAGCTAGCAGATATTTCTATATTATTGCTCCCAACCATGACCACAATGGAAAAGGGTGGTTGGACTCCATGACAATCGAGAGAAGAGGGTCAGATCTGCCATGAACAATCCTTTTTATTCATTTGTTTTCAGTATCAAATAGATGATCACAACGAGATATGCTCATGCACGGAGTGATTTTTAAAAACCTTTTAGTTTTCACATGCAATAAAACAAAATCATTCCATTTATAATGATAACATGAAAAAAAAACAAGTAATTCTTTGCACGTGTGCAGTTGTAATCACTTTTGGGTCACATTTTTTTCATTTCCTGTTGTCTTGTTCTGTCATCAGCTGCTGCAGCATTTGCTTTCTTATTTTTTTTCCAGTGGAGTGGACAGAATTGTTGTTTCATTGCTTTGATAAATTGATTATGGCATGAAAGACGTTCTTAGAATCATTTGTATTGGAAAAATGCATTCTGAATATCTGAATTTTGTATATTTTGTATTATTTTATATTACTTTGTACTTTGCTACTTGTCTGTAATTCGACTTGGGTTGAGTGCTTGATCGAACTCTGTTTTTCACGCATTTGCATTATCTGAAGGCTACTGTAGTTCTCGACACACTTGTAAAACTGCAGTAATTTGAGCCTCAGAGCGCAAAACTGTGGTATAGCCAGCTGCAGTCTGATTATGTTGCTTGCCCCTAGGAGTGTGCTCCTAAATTGTGTGTGTTATTATGGTAAGGATGGTCTCTGAGCAAGGCGACCAGCGTTAGCACGGTTTTGCACTCGGCGGCTCACATTGTCAGTTTTGGAAAGGGAGGAATGAGCGGAGGGATACTGAACCACACCACTAGCTCCAACACACAGTACCTTTAAAAACGATTTGCGGGTCAGTGCTTACACATTGATTGCATTTAGAGAGAAAATGATCCCTTTCAGTGGGCAGCTCCAGGTCTGAGAGTTGAGGTCAATGTGGAAGTGCCTTGAACCTGCATTTTTTTTTTTTTTAATAGCCAGGAGGGAGCAAAATTAAGTTAGATTGTATAAAAGTCTATGAGAAATTGAGTCTACTTCTCATTTAATTTATTACCTCTGTAAACATCGTAAACAAGACTGTATGGTCTCAATTACTAGTTTCAAGTCTTCTTCAATACAGCATGATGTTCATTTAATAAATTATGATCCCATTTAAAGACAAATAGATCATAAAGCAGGGGATGCTTTATGGCGTTGCTACCTTGTGATAGACGGGTCGCTACCGTGGGGTTGTCCAGTCTGTGAGTTGTCTGTCTTTTCATTTTACAAATTTAACCCTTTCACAGTGTGTTTTCAGTTCATAAAAATTAATTATAACCTTTTTGGTTAAAAATGTCTCTTTTACTGATTGGTTGTACTAAGCTCCACCCTTTCATGTCACATTTCAGTTGCAAATGGGATGAAATTGGCCCTCAAACTATCTTTTGCTGAATCCTGTAGATGATTGACCCACAAAGTGTGTGCATCATTTGTCCTTTTTGTTAATCGCTAATGGTGGTGGTTTTCTTCAGAGGTATCAACTGTGTGTTTCAGGAGGGATTCCGGCCACAGAGCCACTGCGGAGGGGCCTGAATGAGCTCAGTGATGTTGCTCAACACATTCTCAACACCTTTCAGGTAAACCCAAGTGTCCATCACCAGTCTGTTACTGACCACCAGTAGTCTAACATAGATTCATTTATGTAGGTACGAGTGAAATACAGTTCAAACCAAAATTTGGCCAGTTTACAGTTAAGTCATAAGCTCACATTTCCAGTAAGAGGGTCATAGGTTCAAACCCAGTTTGGGGTCCCTCTTTGTGGAGTCTGCATGTTCTCCATGTGTTACCAACCGTTCTCCAGTTTCCTCCCACAGTTCAAAGACATGCAGGTAGTCTAAATTGCCCGTAGGTGTGAATGTGAGCGTGAATGGTTGTCTGTCTCTATGTGTCAGCCCTGCAATAGCCTGGCGACCTGTCCAGGGTGTGCCTCGCCTTCACCTAATGTCGTGACCCTGAATAGGAGAAGCGGTTATAGATAATGGATGATCCTTGGTGGTGTGGAAGACTTGTGTACTGAGCAGGGAGCCTCCTTTGTCAGCTTCTGAAGGTTTCTGCGTCTCTGCCCGCCACAGGGCTTCTGTTCAGAAGCTGACCCAGAGCCCCGACCTCTCTGCAGAGGAGGGCAAGCCAGAAGCAAACGCACACGGAGTAATAATGTTTCCATGTGGGATAAAAGAACACACCCTGGGTTGTCTGCATGACTCTGGATAGTTTAGTCACATGGTGAAAGAACATCACTCACGCTGGACCCCAAATCCAATTCTGACTATGTTTTTTTTTAATTTTGTTTCAGGCAAGAGTTAATGAGTTCAAAGAGAGGCAGGAGCAGCCCATGGAATGAAGAGCATCATGATATGTTTATGACTGTGAAGCTGTCAGACAAACCAACTGTAAAAAGAAACTTTGATTTGTCCCTTTTTTATATCTATAAATAATTAGTATGAAAATTTGTCTTCTTACATTCAGACATTTGTACAGTTTTCTGTTTTTGTAGTATGTTGGGCTTGATAACATGATGTGTATCAGTCCTGTGTTCATCAATCCTTGATTTTTGGAATGATAAGTGGAATAAATTCACAACTTTAAACTTAATCAACAAAGAATTTCATTTTGTGTTTTTTTTGTGTTATTATAACAACACACTAAATTGATCTCATCTGTCCTTTGAAGCTGTGTGTGTTGAGTAAAGGAAGAAGTGGAAGCTGTATGTCTTTATTAGCAGAGGAATGTGGTGCTAGAGACCTCATACTGTGCCAGGAAGACAGAGGGAAACGGACTAGTGTACAATAATGAGGTAAAAGTTATTTTTTTAAGCCTATCATATCCCTCTGTTAGTGACAGGTTTGAAATCAAATAAATAAAGATTGAATAAGTGTAACATCAAAATGTCATTCTGTCACTTTAATGCTGCAAAAAAATGATGGTTGTATACCATACGGGGGTGGGTAATTTTTTTTTTCCTAAGGGGTCACATGAGAAACCCAGATTGCTGCTGAGGGCCAAATACAGTCAGAAATAAGCTCTAGTTCATCACTACAGAAAACATACCGGGCACTTATTTTTCAGCATTTATACCGTACTGAAAATCAACCCAAACGGCATATTATTAAGAAAATAACAATATATACAGGAGTGTTTGAATTGTACAGGACTGACTGTTACTGGTAGAAATGTTTCCATTAGAAAAACTTGACAAAACATTAACAAAACATTGAACTTAACATTAACACTTCAATTTCCTTCTTTGGTTGAATCCAGCTTTGTAAAAAGTCCTCACTGCTTTAGTATTTTAGCTAGCAGCCGCTCGGTTTCTGTATTTTTCTGCATGTTTCGTGTCAAAGTGATGGTTCAAGTTGTATTCTTTGAATACAGCCACATGTTTGCTGCGAACTAAGCTTACAGCTTTACTGCTAACCTCCGTGAAAAAATACTTAGTCCATGACTTTTTATAGACGTTCCACCTCAGCAGGTGACACCACTCTAAACGTCACTCACGTCAATTTATATCAGTATCAAGTGACAAGAAGAAGCACACAAGCATTTCATAACAAAAGCTTTGTACTGTGGTTTGTGTGAGACCTCCTAAGCCAGGAAAAACCATCACGAGGGCCGGTACTGGCCCGCGGGCTGTATAATGCCCAGGTCTGGTCTAGAAGGTAGCATGCAAATTGCCAAACTCTCATGAGATGGTTAAGGTTAAGCATTGACTTTGAATGGTTGAGGTTAGGAGAGGTTGTCGGGCGGCGATTCTCGCTTGAGTTTTTGCAAGATTTAGCAAGTGTGCAGGTTACCATCTCGACACAACCAAAAATGACTACTCGCGAGAAAATGTGACTTTAGTGTAAATTAACATGGCGGACAGCAAGCAGGAAGAACTGACATTAGTTTTTGCTCTACTTTGGATGGATGAATGAAGTCATGGAGACACGTTAAATAAACACTTGTTTGAACAAGCTGTCCTTGGCTGTCCTTGGGGGACCCCACACAATGAGCATGTTTAATATTTACCTCCGCCAAGGAGGTTATGTTTTTGCCGGCGTTTATCTGTCTGTTTGTTTGTCTGTCTGACTGTGTTCAAGATAACTCAAAAACGTATGGACGGAATCCGGAAGAAATCCTGGATTCTGGATCACTTTGAAATTTTCGTTAACATTGGGGTAAATGTGACCCGAAAAAATGTTTCTCAACATCTCTGGTAATTGTTGCCCAAAGTTCATGAAATTTGACTCAGGGATTTACAATGTGTACTTCTATCAAATCCCAAAGGCTGATCCAGATCTGATCCAGATGGCGGATTTTATAGCAATTTATATAAAAAATGGGGGTACTCTTTTCACATTTTGGCTTGGGGGCGGCAGTAGCTCAGTCCATAGGGACTTGGTTTTGGAATCGGAGGGTCACAGGTTCAAGTCCCAACATGGACCAAGACCAACTGGTTGCTGGAGAGGTGCCAGCTTACCTCTTGGGCACCAAACCCCCAACTGCTCGGGGCGCTTGTCAGGAGCAGCCCCCTCACTCTGACATCTCTCCATTAATGCATGTATGTGTACTGTGTGAAATTAACAACAGAGTGTAAAAAACTGAATTTCCCTACGGGGATTAATAAAGGTTTATCTTATCTTATCTTATCTACTGTTCATTTAATATTAGAGGTAGAGATTTCTAACACCGTGTAGCTGAGACAATTCCGCATCTGAAGTATGTCAACGAATTTGATCTATCTGTAATACTTGAGGAGATAGATCCAGAAGAAACCGCCAGGGGGGAAACTATGGTGCTTGGCGGAGGTCTGGGCTCTCCGAGTGCTTTTCTAGTTATGATATGAGATCGATGTGGCCAGGGTGGACTTCTGAGCCGATCAGGGGATGTAAAAAACACTTTGAACATATCACAGGAATATTTGGCAAGATAATCTCTAGATTCATCAAACAATCAGAGCTTTGATGATGATTGCCAGGAAGGGAATCAGGCCCAAAATCAGCTTTATTCTTGGGAAAGAGCAAACTTCGAAACCGATGATACTGTTGCTGAAAAGCAGCCAACGTGACCACAAGTGGCAAATATGGGATGCTGGTAAAAGCCAAGTGCAACTTAATAAAAACAATAACACGATATTTATATAGGACCTTTTAAAACAGAGATTATAAAGTGCTGTGATAGGCAAAGCATGCAGGATACAAAGCACTATGACAGCAGAAAGCCAAACAGTGAGGCCAAACAAATCATAAAAGTCCAATCTAAGCTCTTGTTAAACACAAGGGTGCCATTTATTGATAAAAAAAATTCATTTGTTGAGAAAAAAATTGTTTTACTGATACTGTCGTGGGGATGACAGGACGCAAACTGACAGTGTTGGATTTCAAAACGATTGAATTTCAACATTTGACAACAATTTCAGTCAGGCTGTAGAAGGGAAATTCCCCAAACTCGTCACATGTCCAAAACCACATCAAGGGTGAGCACAGCACTTGAAATATTGTTTGAGCAGTAATCTACAGCGACACAGAGACACTGCTGTATGTAAACAGTTCTCTGAGCATATAATAACATTGCATTTTGTGCTGTGTTATGTTTTGCAGATAATTTTCTGGGCTTTATTAGATAGCCAGAGACAGGAAAGGGTGGAAAGAGAGGGGATGACATGCGGTAAAGTGCTAAAAGTTGCATTCAAACCATGCTGCTAAGGACTCAGCACCCTGTGGCTCCATGTTTAATGTGGTTTTGGTCAAAATATCCACTGTTTTAAAGCTCAGAATTTAGTACATGAAGTTTTTTCTCATGCCAAGTTTAATCTAAAACACATTACAATGATATTTCAGTTTGGTTGACATTGATAAATAAGCTTCGTTTTTTTATCTGTCTTGCAGAAGTGTCAGCTCTAGAATAGTTGATTTCATTATGTAATTTCATGCTGTTATTTTAGATTTTTGTCTATGCTCCATTAACAACAAAATGAACTACTATATTGTTACTTACTCCGAGGCAAAATACGAAAATATAGTAACAAATTAGATACCCTGCCTTGGTTCCAAGAAAACCTGCTTCTTGCCTGGAACTAGCCCATATCTAGTTGTCCAAAGCAATCATTTAGGAAGAGCCTTACAAACGTAATTTGTAACCCATTTGACATGATTTCTTTTGATGGTCTTTCTCCTAAATCAGATGCATGCCAAATGTCACGTCTCTTCCATAAAAACAATGGATGACACGAAGTCTATGACATAATGTTTAACCTCTGACATGCTGTTAATATAACACAGATGATTGTTTATGTTCGCTCCTGTCAAGAGTGCACTGCTTTCCCATACTACAGCTGTACGCTCATTTTAAGGGGGAAGTCAAGGAAGAGATTATTTTTAGGCATTTCTGCATTATTGGATATTGAGGAAAAACTGACATGAGAGGCAGAAGAGAGAGGGGATAACATGCAGCAAAGAGGTTCTCTGCATTTATGGTACACTCTCTTCTCGGTGAGCTACCAGGGCGCCCGGTTTTTGAGTATTCATAAAAACAAACAAAAGAAATGTAATGCACATTACATGATACTACAGCTGTCAAAGTTCAAGCTGTAATACGTTTCAACGGCTTTAATTTCTTTAACAAATTAATGCAATTTGAGATTTTTAAGTAGTAGCGGGCTCAGTTTTGAAGCTAGAGTGAAGTGAAGATACCGGTATCATATAAAACTAGAAAATCTAAAGAATCTATTAATATCAACCATGTCATACTAGCTTGTTGGGAAGGAGGCTAAATAATGCTCCAAACTTAAATTCTGGTGAGGAAAAACTGTCACAGCCATTTCAAAGGGGCCCCTTGACTTCTGACCTCTAGATATGTACCCTTATGTGAATGTAAATGGGTTCTTTGGGGACCCACGAGTCTCCCCTTTACAGACATGCCCACTTTATGATAATCACATACAGTTTGGGGAAAGTCATAGTCAAACCAGCACACTGACACACTGACGCTGTTGTTGCCTGTTGGGCTGCAGTTTGCCATGTTGTGATTTGAACATATTTTTATGCTAAATGCAGTACCTGTGAGGGTTTCTGGACAATATTTATCATTGTTTTGTGTTGTTAAATGATTTCAAATAATAAATATATACATACATTGGCATAAAGCAGCATATTTGTCCAAGTATTAAACACTTGACAAATCTTCCTTTAAGATACATTTTGAACAAGTAAAAAATGTGATTAATTTGTGATTTCTATTATGTATATATTATTTTATTTTATTTTATTTTATCTTTATTAATACTGTTTTTAAAATCTATCCTTCTTGTTTTTGCACTATCCACTTTGCTGCTGTAACGTGTGAATTTCTCCACTGTGGGACCAATAAAGGAATATCTTATCTTATCTTATCTTATTAATTACAATTAACTATGGACAATCATCCATTTAAATGTAATTAAATATTTGAATCGATTCGCAGCCCTACATGATACATTTACTGGAAAAGTCGGCATGCCCTGAAAACAGTGAAAACGAACTACAGCGTCTTTTCCAGCCTACTTAATGGTGTCCTGTGGAGCAGAGACTTTGGTGACGTAGTTGAAAGAGCGAAAAGATACACAGTGGGTGGGAGAAGGTGAATGGGTCCAACAAACAAGGCTTTCATCGAGGAGGCCACGGTTCATGTCCCGTGTGTTATGTTTCACCATCAGGTCACAGCTGGCTGTTTGTTCATTCAGTTTCATTTTCACTGTATAACATAGGGGGTTTAAGCCCAGCAATGTAGTTTTTTTCCTAAACCAAAACTACAGTATAGTGGTTTTGTTGCCTAAACCTAAAGTGACGCCAAAAGTAGCTAAAGTGGTTTTGATGCCAAAAATAATGTGACGCCAAGAGGCAATATGTGATGAGTCGGGATGACAACGTGTTGTCTAGAGCACTAACACTGACGAGGGCAGTTTCTGTACCCTACACCCAGACTGATATGACATAATCATATGAAAGGATGGAAGATTTGAGATTGGTTTGTCGTTCTAAATAATAAATTAATCAAGATTACTTTTTGGAGTTATAATAGCATGTTTGGGATGTGGGGAAATTCCAGAGTGCAGGAACGCATTAACAATCTCTAGGAAATCATCATCTGCCGAACAGCTGAAAACGTTTCATCTAGATAGATCATTTCTTTGTTAGATGCACTGAGCAGGTTGTTAGCGATATTACAGTATCATAATTTGGTCCACTGGCGCCAGATGTGCGGCAGATTCTTTTTAGTGCCTTCCCTCTTTCCACATTCCTCCACGGTGCTTTTGTTTTACCAGATATTAGCTTAGTCTTTACAGGCACCGAGTCATTCCTAATTTTTGTCAGTGAAAAGAGGTAGGACCCACACTGTTAGAACTGAATGTAATAGTGGGAGATTCAAGGCTCTGGATCAAGTCTTACTGTGGTATATATTAAATCAGAAGCTATTAACTGGATATTATTATCATTCCCTTGCTATTAGATTGCTCTGTATTAGTCCAAAAGTAATCAAAGTTTTAGTTGAAGTCATATTCTGCGTTCTCAGTGTGTGCTTGAGCTCCAACAAATGCATTAAATGTTTTTCCTTCCTCATAAAACATTTGCTAAAGCTGAGATTTGAAGTATTTAGAATCCTGCATAGTTTACGTAAGTCATCCTCTCTGTCTTTGCAGGTGCAGTGCAGCATATCTTTGCGACATCAAACAGTTTGTGTTAGGAATGTGATGTCTTAGATTTTTTGTGTTTCATGTTGCATGCCCTTTTGTTTGTTCACTTCCTGTTTTATTTTGTATTGTAACATCACCTCTCGTTTCAGGTCACTTCCTGCCTGCATGCTTCCCGCCTTCACCTTTGAGCACCTCCTTCTGACCTAGTTTCAAGCACCATTCGCCTGCGTCCGATTGTCTTCTCCCCGCCCTGATTGTGTCCACCTGTGCATTGTCAATCACTCCCCTCACTAGTATTTAATGTGTGCTTCCCATTCCCTCTGTGCCAGTTCATCTTGTTTTTTCCGTGTCAAGCATATCAGCGTCCTTCTAGTGTTTTCTGATTGCCCGTGTTTTTGATCCTCTGCCTGTCTTTTTGACTTAGCCCTTGCCTGCCGTTTTTTGGATGTGTTTGCCTGCTTGTTTGATTCCTGTGTACCGAACCTCTGCTACCATTAAAGACGCCGTTTTTTTGCCATACACCTGCTTCTGTGTGTTCTGCATTTGAGTCCTTTCCTGCCTGTTCTCCCAGTCGTAACTGTTTGTAGCTATACCTATGAAGTGTAATGCATTATAATTTATATATACAGTATCCCACAAAATCAATTTGCATCCATGTAATTGGGAACCAGGAAGTATAAAGAGTGCCAAACATCATGTAGGGAGGAGGTGGGGGTGGGTCAAAAAATACTGGACTTTCACCCAGGAGACCGGTGTTCATACAATGTGAGAAACCACAGGTCAACATGGATTTTTTTTGTCACATAACTTCCATACTTAAACCGCTTCCAGAGTTATTTTAACCCAACCCACAATATTTCCAAAACCTAAACCTAAATATTTTTTGTCACATAACTTTCATACTTAAGTTTCACCACTTGCGGTGTTAATTTCAACCAAACCATGATGTTTAATTTTGTGGTTTTGCTACCTAACTAGGTAGTTTTGTTGCCTAAACCAAACCAAGTATTTTCATTGCCTAAACCTTATTATGTAGTTTTGCTGCCTAAACCTAAGTACTTTTGTAAAGTTGTAAAGCCTGAAGAAAACAGAAAACAGGGACCTACTCAAAAAAAAAAAAACAACAACTCCATAGTGCTACTAGATGTCAGAAACTCCACAGGGAACCTGTAATTTATGCAGATATCACTATACTGACTCTACATACATAGACTAGACTTTAGTAAATAACTCAAACAGCACAAATGCTATAAAATAATATTTATTACAGAATACGTTCAACAAATAAGTACAAAGTATACTGTAAATGTAAAACACCAGGGCCAATATTCACATTACATTTCGTCTTCAACCTAAAAATACTTCTTAAAGTCTCAGCTTGGTCACAAAGACCTTCCAGTACACATTTGCCTCTAGATGTAGCTATAAATACATATAAATATATATGATGAGTTAATGATTCACATACTGTATGATCAGCACTCTAATACAGTGGCAGTGGAACATTAATATATTGTATAAATCAAATGTTTCAGCATGAACAAACATCTTGTCTGGTTTCTCCACATATGTGTTTTTAAAATAGGACACATTAGTTTGATATAGAAAAACTCAGATTATGTGACGTGTCCATCAGCATGTCTTAGTCAGGATGTGCTGAGAGCCCCAAAAATGTATTCATCTTGTGCTTGTATCATCAGTGTATGCTCTCACTACTGGCAGTGATTCACTTAGGTTTGAAGTTAGCTTATGAATTGTAACCAGCAGGTTTTTCTATTCTCATTTCTGGCTTTTCAAAAAACCTGATCTGCTTTTTCCATGATGTGGTGGCATCACAAGGTTTGTCACAAGTATGTGACGACTGAGCACTTGCATTTCCTTTTTCATCATGAGATCCTTCTTCAGCCTGCATCTCTCTTTCACAAATAACATCGGTTAAACACATCCTCGATTTGACCTGGATTATATTTAATGGAGACTAGTAATATACATCTAAATAATTTCTAGCATTTAAGGAAATGTCATCCTGACTAAAAGCAGTCATTTCTTAAAAACTTAAAAACCCAGCTGCACATGATTTATTTTATCCTTTCTAAAGCTTTTATATAGGTCAATTTTAGGAAATGTCTTCTGCAAGCAATTTCTGTCCACAGGAACATTTTTGTAACATGACAGCACACTGGAGGTGAAATACTGGGAAATAATAAATGGACACCTCAGGCTGGAAGATTAAACAAGCATCACATTTTGTGATATATATCTATATATTTTTTTAGAAAAATAGAAGCTACATTGTAAGAGAACTAAAGACTTACATAGTGGAAACATGTACAAAAGCATGAATACTGAATACTGCAATAATAAAAGCACTCATAAATGACCTCTTCTGCGTAGCATGACAAATCATCTGGTGTTTGTCAGCATTGAAACAGCTGGCCTCCACATGAGTTGAAGCGGCGTTGGTTTCCAGATAAAAGATTTCTGATGATTGGCTCTCCACATGACACTGGGACTGATTTTGCTTTGGTATGATGTCACTGGGGCACATGGGCGTCAGGGAGCTCAGCGGCAGCAGGCAGTTGATGGTCAGATAATCAGCCTTTTCATTTCCATGCAGAGGCACAGTTGTGCATTTATCTATATCTATATCTATATCTATATATATCTATATATATAGATAGATATAGATATATTCGGAAAGTAACTCAGGGCCACAGTTTCCCTCTTTCTGTCCCTGTGAGGTATTAAAGCTTCAACAGGTAGTACTTAACAGGGCTGTTATTCATACATGAAGCACTAAGGCTAGATATAATTATAAGTCTGCAGGCTGCTTGTAAATAATCCTGTACATCAATTTACATGCAGCTTTAATAAACATTCTTTATAAATGTATTGACCATGTGGGTCCACTGAGAGACTCTTAGTCCTCTATGTAAGCCTCAAAGTCAGAGTATGAACAGATTTATGCAGCCTTGGTTCCATCATAAGTTTTTGCAGTAGTTCACAGCCTGAACAGGTACAGTCCCGTTATTTCATTCATTCATCAGTTTGGGGTCCAGAGTCCTTCAGTCTGCTGTGAGTCCTGTAGAAGTGACTTCTACCTCGCTCTATTCTCTCTCTCCTCATCAGTCTGTTGGCTGATTCTCCACAATGGGAACATGGGTTTGGCAAAAGAGGTGTGTGTGGTGGTGTGTGGTATGTTTATGAGGAGCTTGTGTACTTCTGACTGGAGCGGGAGCTGGAGCGGTCTAGTCCGTTCCCGTGACAGGAACCCTTCCAGCGCCCTCCTGAACCTCGTTCATCCAGGGGAGATGTTCTGTAGCACCAGCAGCACAGGCAAGACTGCGGGGCAAGAACACACACAGTCATTTGCTTTTTGTTGACTGTTTTTTTCCCATAAACTATATATATAGATGGACTTCCTCCCACTGTACAAAAGTGAAGCCAAAATATCCCTGTCAAATGGTTGCCTTTCTCCCTTTTCACTGGGTGCTGTTCCCCAAAATTAGTTTTGTGTCTGCTTAATTGTTGAATTCAGTCCAGTATTTCAGTTCATTTAACACAATGGCAAGTCGTCTGTATAAATGGCACAAGCTTGTTTAGTTTGTTTTATGGGTTCATAGGGTTTTGTTGTCCCGCCTGGAATGGTGGAGTGGATCAACGGCTCAGTCAAGGAAAGTGAAAGCAGGTTTGCCTCATTATGTCCTCTTAGCAGGGAGGGCCTAGACTTAAGATGTAGGATGAAGATAGTTCTGCAGTAAATGGTTGGTGGTTTCAGTGGTATGTGTGAGTGTGCTTAAATAGTTTGAGATGTCAGCAGTAACTTAGAGATCTTGTATTAATGGTTTGTTCATTATTCAGTGTGAATTTGGAATAGCTCACCCTATACTTACCTGGTCAGGTGGTAGCTTCCAGTTAGGTGAGGCTGAGATGATAAAATCATTCACTGGAGTGAGGGGGATAAACGGAGTTGGCAGCTTGCTGTGAGGCTGCCGCTTCCTTTTTGTTTGCTGTATTTTTGATTCAGTTTAAATGTAGTTTTGTTGCATTTCCCAGGTTTCATTTTTGCCCTTTGTTTCAGTGAACGTTTTGTTAACATTCTTTTTAAAAAAGTTTTCCAGTGTTCTACCTCATCTGCCTTTTAAATGGGGTGCTGGCGCTACAATCTCAGAAACGGGTGCTGCCATTTTAAGACTTTGACATAATTTTGAACCAGAGTGTGCACAGTAATGTTTGGGGGCTACAGCCGTGATATCGACATCCCATCCAATCACACGCCGCCAAGCACGGGGTCACAGCTTTTTAGCGTGAACCACCTAACAGCTATGTTAGCACCATGTTAGCTGTATGACTGGAAAGACACAACAACTAACCATAATACTGTATCTCTATAAGTACAGTTCTGATAAAATTGACACACATTACACGCCCACTTTTTATATAAAGTCTATGTTTGGCCCATGTCTGTTAATATCATCTGCTAATATGGAAAGGGCAGGAGTTATGACCTATACTACAGCCAGCCACAAGGGGGCAATCAGGATGTTTTGGCTTCACTATTGGGGAGCTGTCATGTTGTCCATATATATAGTGTACTGTATTTTCTAATAATATCATATTTTCATTGTGTACCCTCTTACCTGGAAGCAATTTTTAAACTTCTGGCTGACAAAGTAGAGGGCAATCGGGTTAATGCAGGAGTTTAAGGAGGCCATGTTGATGCCAATGTAATCCATCACTAACAGGAAGCTGGTGGGGAAAAGGACAAAGTTTACAGTAAGGACCGCAGGAAGTCACAAAGCAGAGAACAATGGGCTCTCATGACATTTGCAGTGTATCTGCATTGCTTACAGTACCTGAGCAGCTCACAGCGGTTGGGGTCATTCTGGTCATAGATTGTTTTCTTCAGAATACGGCTGAGATGAAGGGGCAGCCAGCAGAGAGCAAAAATCAACACGAGGCAGAACACCGTCTTTGCCACTTCCCTCCGCTACACAAAAACAAAAGACAAATGTTGATGATGCTGAGTGCCTGAGTGCCTGAGTGTCTTCACAAGTCTTACACATGCATCTGCACATATACCTGTTTCATGTGGTCGTTGAGTGCGATGCGCATGCCTTTTTTGCGACTGAGCATCTCGCATGACATGAGTGTGTAGAAAATTCCTGTGCAAGCCAGTGGGAAGCAGAAATAGAAGCCAAACAGCCACCAGTCTTTCACGTCCTGGTAGAACTGGAAAAAAGTGCAAGAAATAAGCGTTATAGAAGATTCTTACATGTATTGTGCAAAGATTGAAAGTTGAAACTGATGCCATGTATTTTATTTAACTATTATCCCAAAACATTATTATACATATATATTATTACTTACATTTTTATGTCAGAGATTCTTTAACTGAACTACAGGACTTTCTGTTAGCGATGAGAATCATGACACGATATCATCACAATACTTAATATCTTATTATGAGTTTAAGTCTTTTGCAATATGCTGGGTGTTGCGATAAGATATATTGCTATTTATTACCTTTTTCAAACACAAATTTTCCAGTTTGTTAACATGTATTTTATCTAATAAGATATAATTTTCACAAGTCCCTATGTTTTCTAGTTCCATATAATACCTGTATCTTCACCAGCTTTGAGCCCGCTAAACCTCTGAAAGACAGAATAGCGAGCAAT
Organism: Pterois miles; assembly: GCA_947000775.1. Classification (NCBI taxonomy): domain Eukaryota; kingdom Metazoa; phylum Chordata; class Actinopteri; order Perciformes; family Scorpaenidae; genus Pterois; species Pterois miles. The sequence continues at coordinate 7,975,023 of CAMQGK010000308.1, read as the reverse complement.
CTGTCACGCCTGTTAAGCCTTAGGTCCTGTTTTTCTTGTATTTTCATTCATGTGTGCACTTCCTGTTTTATTTTGTGTTCTAACTCTGCCTCTCGTTTCAGAGCACTTCACTTCCTGCCCTCGTGTTTCCCGCTTCCTGAGTGATTGACATCCCCCGACCTACTTTTCATCTGTCTTCACCTGTGTCTGATTGTCTAACCCTGCCCCTGATTGTGTCCACCTGTCTCTTGTTAGTCACTCCCCTCCACCAGTATATAATGTGTGTCTGTCCTGTGCCAGTTTGTCTTTGTTACCCCCAAGTGGGGCAAATAAATAAAACTGCATCTTGGTGTAGGAGGATCATGGGACCTCTTACTGATGCTGACTGGCCCTTGCCAGGAGCATTTCCATCGCCATGACCGGCCCTAGGTTGGCTTGAAACAAGTATATAGGTGGCTCGCTGGTCCATAGTGCTCCTGTCGGCAAATCACTCGACCCGTTAAGTCCTTCATACTGTAGATCTAGCCTCTTAATGTTGCTCTCAAAGTACAAAATTTCCACCCACCACAGTCTCACAAAATCCTGTTGTACACTGGTGTAGCCTGTTGTAATTTTTAACAGAACAGTGTCGCATTTCGTTAATAATTACAAAAACAAGCACAATAATAGTGATTTGGGGACCTTGGTGAGATTCACAAAATTTGGGCACCCACCAGGTAAAAACAAAATGATGCCTTTATGGTTGCATTTGAAGCAGGATTTTACATCCAAGCACAGTAATGATGTTAACCAATAAATCAGAGAATGCACAATTAAGTGACTAATGATGTTCTCACAGTTGTGGTCTTGACCAAAATCAGTTCATCACAGTCTGAGTCTGAGACCAAGGCAAGACAAGTAAAAATGTGGGTGATTCCTAGACCCTCAAAAAGTACATACTGTGACCAGTGGTTCTGGATTAAATGCAGAGAAGATGTTAGTGCATTACCACAACTTTGAAATTTGGTACAAATATGTTAAATTTGTTTCAGACTTGTTTTGCTTTGGTACAAATTCTTTCTTTTGTACTCGGTTGCCCTTGTCGAAAGTGTTGACGAATGGATTAAAGACATTTCCTCAATTAAGTCCAAATACCAGCTCCACCAGCTCCGGTTGAATTTGGACCTTGCCAAGCTCAAATTACGATTCCCTGATTTAAAATGACACATGAAAAGCCATTGCAGCTTCATGCTTTATTTCCACCATATCCTGCAATCCAGACACTGCATGGTTTAAATAAACTTGGATCCACATATTGGAAAAATCTTTGCAATTTGTGCCTTGCTGTGCAGAATGATGAACATGCTATGAATGGTGTGAGTTAGATTCTGCGATTTGCATGCAGTCTGTGTGGACTGTAATAATTTCTTTTGAATAACAAATTACTTGTTGACAGATCTTGAAAAGGAGAAAAAGAAATCTTGATTAAAGAAACACATTGTATTGTTGCTGCTCAGGAGCTGTTTATACTTCTACGTCAGTTTTTTGTGCGGCCGCTGTATTCTCACAATGTCATGAGATTCACACATATCACACAAAACTCCATCTTGTCAGGATTCAAGTAATGCGTCCTCTGAGAGGCTACTGGTAGCTCTAGGCGTGGCTTATGTGGGTAAGACCATAGTGTGAGATGACGCATAGCGACTGTTTGTTCTAAACAACAATGGCGGCTCCTGAAGAGTTAGCATATAGCATCAGTTATGTCAGAACTGGAGAGTATTTCTTCATCAAAAGATGAGCAAAAAACGTCACTGAAGGTGGTATTTTAGCTCTTCTCCCGACTGCCTTTGGCAAGAGTTTGATTGATAGATGGTTCATCCAATCAATCTGCCAAGTATTTTTTTGGAAAGTGCCTGCTCTTTTCTGAACAGGTTCCAGTAATGGTTCTGTGTAATGAACATAGACTGTATATAAAGATAGATGACATGACAGCTATCCAAAAGTGAAGCCAAAACATGCAATCGCCCCCTTGACATTTGACATGGGTAAAACTAAAAAGTCACAAATCAGATAAATTTTTTTTCAAAGATTGTTTCTGTCATTTTAGGGTGTTCTTATCATGCAGATGGATGTTCAAGTGTTCATCTTTCTGATGTGATACTTTCTCACTAAACTGCAGATGAGCTTGGCTCGCGATTGGTTCAGTTGAGTGTGTGGGCGGGACCTTGATGCCACAGCTCCAGTGTCCAATCACTAGTGTGCAGACTGGCTCCAAATGATGTCAGAATTTTAACATGGCAGCCCCCATATTGGGATATTTTGGCTTCACTTCTGTACAGTGGGGAGAAGTGGAAACGTGTTGTCAATCTTGACACAGTTTATGGCAACAAACCATCTAGTGGGTCAGGATAAACATCAGGTGCAGGTTTAATAACATCCATGTTTTTTTCAACTTTGCAAAATTACAAATTCAGAGCCCATCTGTGATTGAGTGATTGCTTCCACATGGCTCTCAACATGGATATGGTTGAGCTGCTGGCAAACAGCACATACAGTACAGTGCAAACAGAACAGTTCATAAACCTCCAAAAATTGGACAGATGGCCTACACAAAGATATTGCATACTCCCCAATAAAATCTATAACAATAAATCCACTCCCACATCTGTTGTTCAGTAAGTATCAAGCTGTTTGAGCGTCTATGTCATTAAAATTAAGTGGTTACCTTCATAAAGCTGGTTGTCTGTTCTGGGTGGAGCAAACACACGCGCAGCTTGTTGCCTCTATACGGCATCTCCAGCATGTCGAACGCCAGCGCCTCAGGGACCGCGAGCACCACAGCAAGCAGCCAGATCAGAGTCACCTCCACCGCTTTCCACAGAGGGATCCCCATCCCCTTCACCCTGCTCCACGATGTCACTGCATGGTATCTACACAAACACAGATGTGTGCATTAGCTGCTTTCAGCACTACCATTTGTCGTGTATATATGTGTGTGTGTGTGTGTGTGTGTGTGTGTGTGGAGTACTAGAGTAGTAGAAGTCTACTCACCGGTCAATACTGAGGGCACACAGGCTGAGAACGGTGATTCCCACTGACGCCTTCTGGATGAATGGCATCAACTTACAGATGTACACACCGAATGGCCAGTCCTCGGCTATTAGCTGCAGGGCAAAATATTGGAAGCAGACGGAGAGGACAGACATTTGTAGTGAAAAGTGTCCCATGGGTTCATGGAGGGGTCCCTTCCTCCATGCATCTGTCATTACAACTGCGGCAGCAAGCCAAAATCAACAATTCCTCCTCATACATCTTTCAGGAGTTATAAAATCAATTCAGAATAAGGAATATATCCCCAGGCTACACATTTGATTATTATTGACAGCTTAACACTCGGTATGTGGCTTGCAACGCTAGGTTGTATGACCAAGATCCAGTTTTAAAACCACACCTGTTATTAATTCTTCGGATCCTGTTTCTCACTATACATCTCATATATTTACTCTAGTAATGCCGCAAATACCTGAAACACAGGACCTTTTAGGCAAAAAGAAGACATGAATCAGAGAGACTTTTACTCTGCCTGGATGAAAAGCAGCACATATCTCCAGTTTCATTCACTTAAATCTTATCACATGTTGTTTTCGGCTTTGCTTTTGGAACGTCTCACTGGCACACAGTTGTAGTTACAGTATGAGTTTAACATTTGGCAGTGACTGCATTTACACCCAAGGCCGCTGGGTGTTTTCACATTGCACACACACATGGCAAGTGAGGAACACAAAAGAGTTTTTCCTCAAATCAACAAGTTGTCCACAACTTTGAAATTCTTTTAGTTTGATTGGTCTCTTGTAGTTGTGGCGGTAAAAAACTTTTTGACTTTTTCTATACTGAAACAAAACCACACAACACAAACTAAATCAAGGGGTGATGAACTTGTAAATAAACCACAGGATGTGCCAAGAATGGCATTGCAAACAAGATTTTGTATCACATGCAAAAGCTACTTCCGATCATTTGATATTGAAATTCATTTGATTTAATGCCTCAATTAAACTATGAAACATTATCATCAGAAAAAACTAACAGGCCTGCAGAGATCATCAGTGGTCATAGGTGACAAACAGAAGAAACACCAAACAGACAGACACAAAGGATAACTGTGGTCACCTTAAATACATTGATGGGGATGGCGATGATGATATAAAGCAGGTCCCCCAGAGCCAGGCTGCCGATCAGGACATTGGGCCCGTTCCTCATGCACTTATTCTTATATATGATCCTGAGCAGCGTCGAGTTGCCGATGATCCCCACCACAAAGATCAGGCAGGACACGATGGTGTTCACGTACTTGAAGGCATGCTTGATCTCCGTGGGCTTTATGCACATGGGCGGGAAGGAGCCCCGTGGCCGGCCTGGCTGTGGGGGCAGGAGCGGGACAGAAGCGTTGCTCTTGGAAGTGTCTGAAGCTCCAGGGTTGCCCTGGACATCGCGGGAGAACCGAGTGGCTCCAACCTCGGCGACCACAAGGAGACACAGCAGAGTGGCGACGGCCCTCATTCTCGCACTGGCCTTGCACTCACGCAGCAAGACGTTCACGCTCACTCGAAGGCAGTCTAAAAATGCAAGTTTAAAAGGCACTCACACACTCGTCCACACACTGGGCCTTGCTCCGGGCTGGCAGCATGGGTCTGAGTCCAAGCTTGTTTGTCCTGTGGAGAGAGTAGATGAACCATCAGCACACAAAAAGTTGCATGTACTGCATCAAGCTTTGTACAGACGTTCATATTTGTTGAACTATCACAAACGTTTGGCTGGTGATGAACTAAGGGAAAAAGCATCCACACAACAGGGAGCTCAGCTCACTAAAGCCTGATTCCGCTCTTCATCAGGCAGATAATACATAAATGTTCAAAGAAGTTCAAGTATTGATAGTGCAGTTAATTCAAACAGATTAACCTTGATCTTTACGCATGAGGAAATTGGTTCTGAATCAAAAGATGTTGAAATCCTTTTGATTCTGATTTAAAGTCCATTAAAAAACATAAGAGCATTAACAGCATGTACATGTATGCAAAGTACTGTATGTCATTACACAGGCTGTTCTCACACCGTTAATAATTATACCTACACAGCAATGCACTGTAATTAATATATATCCCACAAAATCAGTTTCTATGTAATCCACAGGGAAGAGGTTGAGGTGGATGTGTGGGTCAAAAAACAATTTCGTCCAGAAGACTGATGTCCATACCCTGTGTGAAACCAGAAGTCAGTGCTGGTTTATTTGTCATGCCATACTTCAGTTATGTCACTTTTAGAGTTATCCAAACACAAACCACAATTTTTCCTACACCTAAAAAGTAGTTTTGCTGCTTAAACTTAACCACATAGTTTTGTTGCCTAAACCTAAACAAGTAGTTTTGCTACTTAAACCTAGTTTAGTAGTTTCGTTGACTAAACTTAAGTAGTTTTGTTGACTAAACCTAACCAAGAAGTTTTGTTGCATAAACCTAAATAAGTAGTTTACTGAGAAAATAGATACTTGTTTTGAAAAAAATAAAGGGGCAGAAATGGACACGTGTCACATGTCTTGCTGGACTTTTGTAGGAAAATGCACAAAAATTAGGAATAACTTTTTGTAAGATATCATATGAACCATTGTATGAGGATATGTTGCATTACAACACTGAGAACACGTTTGTGAATCGGAAAAGTCTCTCTAAAATTAAATGAGAGATGGTAATATGAACAGAAATGGAAGAGAACATAAAACTGACTAATACAGTAGTGATAACTGAAGTTCAAGGTTACATGACAAACTGTTTCTGTGTGTCACAGACATGGCTGGGCTCTGAGCCTCTCAAGAATCATGTGTACCCCCGCACTACCCCACCCCCAGAATGCCCTGGGGCATCTCTTAGTATGATTGATGATGGCGGCAATATCTGTAGAGACACACAATCAGGGCACACAATACACAGACACGCACACACAGTGGATATGCAAACCTCTTGACACCACTTGACATCACTTGGAAAGTAAAATGTTCAAGGACAGATGCTTATATTTTAATGATCACATCTAACAACATGCTTACACTCATAAAACCTCAATTCCAGACCGCACAAACACACCCACACACACACTCAAACATAACTGGCATTCATAGCCACATTCAGCTCAAAAACACAGAGGCTTGCTCTGTTTGCACACACAAAGACACACAGTCACATGGATGCACTCACACACACATCACAAGAAATCAGTTTTGAAAAATGTCCATCCATTATGTCTCCTCTCTATCAGCTGAATAATGCCTTTGTGTGGTATAGCATGGTACCTCATTAGGCCATGTCAGAGCAGCCTTGTCTGATCTGATTGGAAAGCTGAGTTTTTAACCAGGTTGATCCTCTTAATCTAATAGATTTGGCTTTAGAAGCCATCTCTGACCTAAGCTGTCCTGGCTTCGCTCGAAAGAAAGAAAGAAGGAGGTGGAAAGTTGGCAACCTGCCGGTGAAAATGGAGGGGAAGTTACTGCTCAAAAAATGTGTGTTTGTGTGGGAAGAGGAGCATAAGAAATGAGATAAAGGTGTTAGAAAAGAAAAAAAAACAACACAAATGGAGGAACATAACGGAAAGAAAGAAAAGAGGCCATGACTGAAATGAATGACAGTTTGATCTAGTGTACCATACTGTTAGAAGAACAATAGAAGGAAAAAGGAAAAGTCAGAAGAGGGGAAAGAAAGAGAGAACTGAGGAACTATGCCTGAGAGGAAAGGAGTCATGAGAATGACCTGCAGGCAGGAAAAGACAGTGATAATGGGCCACAAGCCTAAATGGTTGGGAACTACTGGTTTGATCCTAAGAATATATTGTAGTTTATACACTTATTATGCAGAAGAATAAAGTAGCAAAACATGGAAATACGCAAGTAAAATACAAGTACCTCAAAATTGTACTTTAATACAGTCACTCATCTACAACTGCTTATTCGGGGTTGGTCGGGTCAAGTGGGCAACAGCTCCAGCAAGGGACCCCAAACTTCCCTTTCCCGGGCCACATTAACCAGCTCTGACTGGGGGATTCCGAGGCGTTCCCGGGCCAGTGTGGCGGTAAAATCTCTCCACCTAGTCCTGAGTGATCCCCGGGGTCTCCTCCTATCTGGTCGTGCCTGGAACGCCTCCCTAGGGAGGCGCCCAGGAGGCATCCTTACCAGACACCTGAACCACTTCAACTGGTTCTTCAACACAAAGGAGCAGCGGCTCTACTGCGAGTCCCTCACAGATGGCTGAGCTTCTCACCCTATCTCTAAGGGAGATGCCAGTCACCCTCCTGAGAAAACCCATTTCGGTCGTTTGTAACCGCGATCTAGTTATTTCGGTCATGACACAGCCCTCATGACTATAAGTGAGAGTAGGAACGAAGATTGACCGGTAGATCGAGAGCTTTGCCTTCCGGCTCAGCTCTCGCTTTGTCACAAAACAGTACTTGAGTAAATGTATTTAGTTACTTTCCCAAAACTGTTTAGTTGTATAAAAACCTTCACAAAGATGCAACTCAAACACTATAGCTGCTGCACAGCAAACAGTCTGGGATGGACATTTTGAGGAGTATGAAGAAGAAGAAGAAGAAGAAGAAGAAGAGGAACAAGAAGAAGAAGGAAGAGGACGAAGACAGCAGAAATGTCCAGACCAAAATTATTTAAAAACATCCTATATCAAAATATCTTTGAACTCATATGTCTGTAATCCAGAATGTCTGTAATTTATTTTGACAGACTGTTTGCTCCATAACTTATGTTTAAAGATGATCTATTTCCATTCACTGCAATAGTTTACACAAAGATATAATTCAACATAATGCCAAAAATTCTGTTTTAGAGATACAATTCTGAAATTTACTACATCACATCAACTGTGACATCTTAATTTTGTCTTTTGTGGGCTCAGTTTTGATAATTCACAAATCTGGCTGGATCATTTGCGGAGGAAGATGCAGCATGTTTGGTGTCAACTGAGCAAAAAGAAAAGTTTTACAACTTTTCAGAAAAATGCTTGAAGCATTTGAAGCTTCCTGCATACTTGGGCCTACATTTTGGTGAAAGTTGCAAAGTGCTAGCGCATGCAACTGATTTGTTATGATCAGTAGCATGTGAACAATTGGCCAACAATACCAGTTGAGTACTGAAGTTTGGCATAGGATTATGGGCAAAGCTCTGTTTATTTTCTTGAATAGGAAAGACGAAGAAGAAGAAGAAGAAGAAGAAGACGAAGAAGAAGAAGAAGAAGAAGATGAAGAAGATGAAGAAGATGAAGATTGGCAGATACGTGAAGGACCAGCAGCAGAGCTGCAATGCCCCTAATTTCAGGAAACTGAATCTAGGACATTCATACAATATACTCCCGTCCTGTGTTGATTCAACCCTGTGGTCATTTTTGAGCATGTACTGTTTGGTGTTGTAATGTATCCGTCTCCAGACTGGAATAACAGGAACACCTTAGTGAGTAAAAGTGTTTCTAAAGATGGGAGAGGATGACTCAAAATAAAAACACCACCTGGGTTTCAGCTCCTCTGAACTACATGGTTGTGTAAAAAAATAAATGTTTATAGACTCATTTTTGATTAATTCTGAAGGTGTAAAATTGTCTTTTTCTGACAGTCGACTCTGAGGCCAGCTGCACAAAACACTTTAAATTTTACACTTGAACATGTGCTTAGCTGAGGGACTTACTTAAGGGCATTGCACCAAGTTTTCCTTAGATACGGCCACAAAACCAATTGATCAGAGGAGGAGAAGATTATACTTCTGGGGGAATATAATAAAAGAAAGCACATGCTAAAAAGTAAATTTTATGTACAAATTACAGCAAGCAGAAAACTACAAATGTGGGAGAAAATTGCAACAGAAATACAGTTGCAAAAAAAGGGATTACTTGAATTTCTGCATAAAGTGGTCATAAAATGTGTTCTGATCTTTAGTCACAACAACAGACAGACACAGTCTGCTTAAACTAATACCGCACAAAAAATATATGTTTTCAGGTTTTTACTGAACACAACATGTAAACATTCGCAGCGCAGGGTAGAAAAAGTATGTGAACCCCTAGGCTAATGACTTCTCCAAGAGCTAATTGAAGCCAGGAGTCAGTCAACCTGGAGTCCAATCAATGTGATGAGATTGGAGGTGTTTGGTTAAAGCTGCCCTGCCCTATAAAAAACACACCAGTTTAGAGTTAGCAGTTCTCAAGAAGCATTGCCTGTTGTGAACCATGCTTCGCACAAAAGAGCTCTCAGCAGACCTACACTAAACAACTGTTGACTTATATGTAGCTGGAAAAGCTGGAAAGGGTTACAAAAGTCTCTAAAAGCCTTGACGTTCATGTGTCCACAGTAAGACAGATTGTCTACAAATGGAAAAAGCAGCACTGTTGCTACTCTCCCTCGGTGTGGTCGTCCTGTAAAGATGACCACAAGAGCACAGCGCAGAATGCTCAATGAGATGAAGAAGAATCCGAAAGGGTCAGCTAAAGACTTACAGAAATCTCTGGCACATGCTGACATTTTTGTTGACAAATCTACAATCAGTAAAATATTGAAGAAGAATGGAGTTTATGGGAGGAAACCACGGAGGAAGCCCTGCTGTCCAAAAAAATTGCTGCACGTTTGAAGTGTGGACAGATGAAACCAAAATTGGGTTGTTTGGAAGGAACACACAATGCTATGTTGAGAAAAAAAAGGCACAGCACCCCAACATCAAAACCTCATCCCAACTGTGAAATATGGTGGAGGGGCATCATGGTTTGGGGCTGCTTTGCTGCCTCAGGGCCTGGACCGATTACTGTCATCAAGGGAAAAATTAATTCCCAATTTTATCAAGACATTTTGCAGGAAAACTTAAGACCGTTTGCCAACTGAAGCTCAACAGAGGATGGGTGATGCAACAGGACAACGACCCAAAGCATAGAAGTAAATCAACAACAGAATGGCTTCAACAAGAAATCATCAAGAAAATAGGCCTTCTGGAGCGGCCCAGTCAGAGTCCTGACCTCAACCAGATTGAGATGCTGTGGCATGACCTCAAGAGAGCGATTCACACCAGACCTCCCAAGAATATTGCTGAACTGAAACAGTTTTGTAAAGATGAATGGTCCAAAATCCTCCTGACCGTCGTGCAGATCTGATCAGGAAACAGGAAACGTTTGGTTACGGTTATTGCTGCCAATGGAGGGTCAACCAGTTATCACATACTTTTTCCACCCTGCACTGTGAATGTTTACATGCGTTCAATAAAAACATGAAAACATATCATTTTTTTTGTGCAGTGTTAGTTCAGGCAGACTGTGTTTGTCTACTGTTGTGACTTAGATGGAGACCATAACACATTTTATGACCAATTTATGCAGAAATCCAAGTAATCCCAAAGGGTTCATATACTTTTTCTTGCAACTGTAATTCAAGTAACACCTCGCCTATTACTGATGACAGATCCCAAAATCATAGAGCAATTACTAATTGCAAAGGAGTTGGAAGAGCTCAGCTGTGGAAAGAGTGATCCAACTCTAGACAATGGGACGAATCATGTACTGACTGTCAGTCAAATCTATGGTGTAAAATCAGTTCTCCCGGTCACATACACTTCTCGGGATGCGTTCATTTTCTTCATTTATCACTATGGACTCAGCCATGTTGCGATTAAGATAGAATCAGACATACCTTAAGTGTTTTTCCTTACTTTGGTTGCTAAGGTCGTCTGTGCAATGGTTTAAAGGGGAGCTACAGCCATTTTCTAAATTCTTACGTGTTACGTATTCCTCTGGTCTAAGACAGTCCAGACATATTAGTGAATATGCAAACTCTCCCCAAAATCCAAAAACTAGAGTGCCAAAGCTCAAACTTGAGATATCATAGGGCATTAATTGTGGAGCTGCTCCATAGAAAATTAATCAGAGGCTTGTTTTGTAGACTGACAGAATGCTTGTTTTCTTTTTTTTTTTTTTAATACCCAAATGAGTTTATTCTACTGTAGTGTTGTCAGTTAGAAAACAGAAATTGTTCCTATATTCCCTTGGGTGCTCTCAGTGTCATCTACAACATCTCTCCCATTCATTGTCTATGGAGCGGTTCTATACTTTACACCTGATGAAACCACAAGTTTGAGTTTTAGCGCTGTAGTTTTCAGATTTGGGAGAGTTGTTCATGTTTACAAATACTTTTTGGACTGTCTTAGTCCATAGGAATAATGTGTGAATTTTTAAAATGTATGAATAGTTCCCCTTTAACTAACTTTATGGAATTCCTTAAGCATAAGACCAAGATAAGGAGAACCCCCTTAAATAGGCCTACTAAGTGAACATATTTAGGAAACTTAAAGAGAAGGGCGTTTTGTGCAACCCATTTTATTTTAAGGAAACTCGACCCCGTCTGTGAATAGTGCCAATAAACCTGGACAATAAGACAAAAAGCCAGTGAATTGGACATTTCATTCTTTTGATGTTATTGTGAGGGCAACAACATATACCCATCATATCCATCCACCCATTACGCTGCATGAGGCCAATACATGTGGTGCAATAAGCTGCACGTCATGCAATGTGACTGCTGTGGATCCTTTAGCACTGTGATGAAACGAGCTCCAACAAAGCATGCCTTCTTTCCATCTGCGTATCTGAAATGAAAATGATGGCCCGAGAGCATCTCTGAGGACCTTCAGTCGAAAACATTGGCTTTACGTGGCTTATAAAACATTCAAGTCTGAGTTTTAAAAGCTGTAAAAATTAAATGGTTATGCTTTATAATAAGGGGCTGCACGGTGGTGTAGTGGTTAGCACTCTCGCCTCACAGCAAGAGGGTCCAGGTTCGAATCCGGCTTGGGACTCTCCTGTGTGGAGTTTGCATGTTCTCCCTGTGTAAGCATGGGTTTTCTCCGGGTACTCCGGCTTCCTCCCACAGTCCAAAGACATGCTGTTTAGGTTAATTGATGACTCTAAATTGCCCGTAGGTGTGGATGTGAGCGTGAATGGTTGTCTGTCTCTATGTTGTCTGTCTCTATTTGCCCTGTGATGGGCTGGCGACCTGTCCAGGGTGAACCCCGCCTTCGCCCAATGCCAGCTGGGATCGGCTCCAGCCTCCCCGCGACCCCTAACGGGATAAGCGGTTGACGATGGATGGATGGATGGATGCTTTATAATAGGGGTACAAATCATGTAGTTAAGAAATGCTTAACATGCATGACTCATAATGGTTTTGTGCATGAATTAATGCAGGATGTATAATGAATTCCTGTTGTTCACCATAACAAATGATCAACTCACTACTAACTGTGATTTATTCACACTTAAAGCTACGGTTGGTAACTTTAATAAAAAATAACTTTCTGTCACTGTATCCTGACAATAGCGCATAAGACAGTCTGTAAAAAAAATGGTTCCTCTGCCTCCTTTCAGTACTCCTGATGGCTTTTGCAAAATTGCGTTCTCCGGTCTGTGAGCTGTCTGTGTTTTTGTCTTACAACTTTAACCCTTTCACAGTGTGTTTTCAGTTCATCAGAGTTAATTGTAACATTTTGGTCGCCTAAACATGTCTTATTCAGCATTCAGTTTTACTTAGCTCCACTCTCCTCTGGTTGCAAAAAACCAAGATGGCGACATCTAAAATGTCAAACTCAAGGCTTCAAAAAGGCACTCCACAAACCAATGGGTGATGTCATGGTGACTATGTCCTCTGTGATTTCACCACACCCCAAAAAAAAAAAAAAACCCATCACCAATCAGAGGCTCTAAAGCTCTAAGGCAGCTGTCAATAAATGCTGGAGAAGTTTGTGAATGTAGAAATATGACGTGCATCACATCTTTCAACAGCAGCAACAACAAATAAATTATAATTTTAAAAGACAAAATCTAGTAAAAAAATAATAAAATAAATAAAATAAAATAAATACCAAGGGGTCATGCAGCAACATGTAATGACCATTTGATTAAAAAAGCTTAATATTTCTATGAGAGTGGGTACTGTATGTGCACGCACGGTTAAAGACAGAGGGTGCTGCTTCATGCACAGATTGTTAAATGAAACCCTGAGGCAAATTTGTGATTTGTGATTTTTGGCTATGCAAATATAACTGACTTGACTTGACTATATGTATTGCAATAGCTGAGCAAATGCATGTGTCTGAAATGAACAGTTAAGGTAGAGAAATAATGTATGAAGTAAATGTGAATTAATATTCCTTGACTGATGATCCACTTGCACTGAATGTGAACTAGAAAATCATAGTGGCTTAATCATTTGTTAATAGTGAGCAACAGGAATTCACGATGCGTCCTGCATTAATTAATCATCACAGGTCATGCATTAACTTAACTATATTTTGTACTCTTAAAGTACTACCTATTGAATTATAGTGTGTGACCCAAACAATGACATGTAGGATTATTTGACTATTTGACATGCAAAATTGTGATTCTGCAGTTCTGCAGATTTCACACATACCAAACAACAACGACGACGGCAACAACAACAACATAGAGAGATGCACCTTTTCCTACAACACCAAAGTTTTCTCCAGTGCGCTAGTGCAGTTCAGAAGTCATCATAAGAGGTACAGTATTCACTCATGTGGCTGTGGCCACTTCTGCGCAAAGTGCACTGTTAAACCACGCACAATTAAACACTTTGATTAGTCTAAATGAAAGTCAAATACGTTATCAGTTGAAACTTACCAGACCGTGGTGTGCTGTGGTCAACAGCAAAAGTTTCCCGACCATCAATATTCCAGCAGAGTTCCGCTAATTGGCCTGATGCTTAATGAATAATTGCGATTTCTTCGGTGAGGTCCAGCAGTGGAAGTTCACGGTGTGTCCAGTGTGTCCTGACGCGTGGGACACTCTGCTCCCCGCTCCGGCTGCGCTCTGACGCACAGAGTGACTGTTGCTGGGTTTTATAGTCACGAGCCGGGAGGCTGCAGAGACAGCCAATCACGTTACAGATACGAGCATCCTTCCCTCCCTACTGTCGAGACGCAAGTATAGTACTAGCAACATGCACGCATTAACCTTTAGTTGGCCTAGAAATGCGCAACGCCTCACCAGTTTCCAACTCTTAAAAAACAAATAAAGCCTTCTTTTTGTTATTGGGCTGATGACGTTTAGGGTTTGCTGTGTGGCTACACAGCTGAGATGAGTTGTATTCTCTGACGTGCGAGACATCTTCAATAGAGGTCATGGGGATAGTTCAGCCTGCAGGATCTTACTTCAAAACACCAGATACTCTCCCTGACATCTCCCTCATCCAGGCACTTATTAAAACGATTATAGTGAGATGTTACATTTTCACTAAGATACTCTGTATTGCATTTCTCACATCTGACTATACTGTATAGTTATATTTATTTCAGAAGGTGACCAGTGCCCCCCAGAAGGTAGCGCGCCAGGCAACCGCCAAATCGTCTTGCTTAAAGCCCTGACTGTTCTTAACATTAGCAGTTTTCTTATTAAAAATGTTCCCACTATGATCAGTGGCTGTGTTGCAACTTTTGATTGAATGAACAATTAGAAGTCACTGATGGTGACGCCTCACTTTATTTTGTGTAACAGCGGTAAACTGTTACCCGTTTGTCATTTTAATCTAGCGTTGTTGCAACTTTTACATTGTCTGTCATGAATGAGTATTCAAAAGTTGCAACACATTCATCGTCACACAAACACAACAGTGTGTGTGCACGATGTTCTGTACATTAATTTTCAGATGCTCAAAACAAATCACATTTCATTTCCCTGTGCATGTGACATGCCAAAAACAGGAACAAGCCCTTAAAACCTCCCACCCTAACACCACCATCACCACTGCCATTAACTAGCACACACACACACACACACACACACACACACACACACACACACACACACACCAAACAAAGGGCTTTTCTGTGGAGTCTCTTTAATGACACCCATCCCCTGCTCTATTTTGGGAGGTTGACTATTTCTGGTACATCATTACTGTCATTAACACAGTCCCCAATTATTAAATCATTAGCAGACATTATCACCATTACACATCATGGTTACACACATTAGGTCACCCCTGCTAAATAGCTGTGTTTGTGTGTGAGTGAGTGTGTATGATGAGAGAGGACGTGCTGTTGTCCCTGTTGCTCTGCATACGCGTGGCCTCGTTAGAGGGTCATAGTTGGATAGTTGCAGTAAATACTCTTCATCCTCTTTTACAGGAACAGAGCCAGTAGAGATAAAGGCGGCATAGGCAGCATAGGTCATAGGGACAAATGCTAGGGGGCGCCATACATCCATACGGGAAGAAATAAGTCTTTCAAAGATCAAATTTATAATGGGGTATCTACACCAAGTGTGGACAGAAAAGTCAATGCAAAGAAGCAGGATGGGAACAGATGCAAGTTTGCGAAATTCAAGTTAAACTCCACCTCCATTTTGATGTTGAATCAGAAATGGAGGAAAAAATAGTTTTGCAATATGTGGTCACCCCGAGCTACATCATATTTGTACAGAGACTGGTTGAAACTCTCTATAAATGTATGTGTATGAACTGTCTATGTATTAATAACAACATGTCTGCCAAATTTATTTCAAGATGACGATATGTTGAGTATTGATGGAACAGCTGCATAGCCTGGCACTGACCCATCCAAACTCTATTCAGAAAACAAACATTTTAAAAATTGTCTGCTTGTCGTCTTGCAGACAGATTGTCATGATGCCTTTCCCATTTCCCAAATTGTAAGCTCAATTTCTCTCCTGTGTGCCTTTCCTCGATTTCTCTCCTCGACTCCTCTCCTGGCTGCTTAGTCCCGCCTGCAGGAAATGCGAGTGGAGGAGATGAGGAAGAGATATGAGGAGAAAGGAAGCGAGAAAATATGTTTCTAGAGAAATGAGATGTCCTTTCCTTGGAGGTGTCACGTGATGCAGCATCTGTTTCTGATTACAGCAGCAGCTGATCACAGCTGGATCAACAGCTGTAGAGACTTTAGATGGAGTTTATGTCTGAACTGATCTAATACTAATAATGACAGTTATTATCAGTGGCAGAGCAGCAGTGTTTTCTCTCTGCAGTCTGTTACCTGTTAAACAAACATATGCACTTGAATAACAGCTGCAGTCTGTATTTATACTGTGGACTGTGTCCTGTTTAGAGGCCCAGGAACCATTTCTACTGACAAAATGCCCTTAAATTATTTATTCATCATTAGCATCTGTAGTTATTGAGATTCTGATTGTGAATTCATTATTTAGTTACCCAGAATGACTATGGTGTCTTTTGAACACTTGAAATTATTTGTAAGGCTAATTGTTTGAGGGAAAATTGAAATGATGTAGCTCATATCAAACCTGACTCTCAGGAATTATCAGTCTCACATGTGACTGAATGGAAATGATGATAAATGATGTAAAAGTGTTTGTTGCTGGGCAGACTCTCCTAGTCTCTCTGACTTTAATTGTATTCTTAATAAAAGTCAATGGGGGAAATAACAGATCATGAAAAGAAACATCTTTCTAATAAATGACGAACGTGGTTCGTTGTCAGGTGTTATAAATCTCTTAAGGAGAGACACTGCAGGTCCTTCTGCTGCTGAAACACTTTACCATCAACATGGTCCGCTTGTTGTTCACACCTACAATTAACACAGATTTTAGAAGACAACTAAAATATAAAACTCTTAATCTATGATCTGTCTTCACTCCGGTATGAATCTCAGTGATGTTGTCGTGTATCAGATCAGTCCGATGGGCATCAGCGTCCATTCAATAACTGATATCTAATAAGGGGGCGTGTCGGTTGGTAATAAACTTCCGTGAAGGATACACCGGTGTATCCTTGCTTAGATGCATTTAGGAATCGGGATGTCCTTCAAGATGGAGTACTGAGATGGAGCAAGGAGACGAGAAGGCAAAAAAAAATCTGGAAGCGAGATGTAGCCTAAGCCTTGGGTTTTGGTTGTAGTTTGTTTCCTGATTTATTTTGTAGGTTCCCTCCTCATGTCTCATGTCTTGTTTTACTTCCTTTGTGTTTTCCTGCACGTTAGATTGTCTGCCTCATCCCGATCAGTTTCACCTGTCCCTAATTAGTTCTGCACTCACATCACCTGTCGTTACTTATTTCACCACGTAGTCAGTCACTATTCATACACCTCAGATCCTTTGTTGTTTGTTTTGTTTGCCAGTAACCTGTATGCAGTTACCTGTCTTCCTTTATAGATTTCCAGTTTTGTCATTATATATATACATTATATATTACATTATATATTGTATTTTGGTTTTCCTTTTGACCTTTGATTTATTTTGGGTTCATAGCGCTGTAACGACGCATGTCTTCCTAGATACAGTGAAATCAGCTTGGTGAAATTGACTAATTGACTGTTATGATCCCGGACACCACAGATTTTGGTTTTCTAGAGAGACTTCCATAACACATACAAAGCAGTAGTAGTGGTTATTTTGGTCATGGCTGATGAAACGTTGTTGGTGTCTACATGGAGGTGAACCCCTCTTCCTCGTATGTCTAACGCAAGTGACAGCGGTCAAACTCATGTGAGTAACACAAGGAAAAATTAACTTTGTGTTTGGAGTGAACGCAGCATTACTTTTACTATTTCACCAATGCTATTTCAACTATCATTTTGAAATATAACAAAAAACAGCCCACAAAAACATAACTATGTCGCATCACCCCCATCACCCTAATGGCTAAGGCGTACATTACACATGCACAGATCATTCCCCTGGGTGCTCTCTGTGTCATCTATATCTTCCAGTTCATTGTCTATGGAGCAGCTCCACAAATCATCAAGTTTGAGTTTCAGCGTCTAGTTTTTGGATTTGGGAGAGCGATATTCATGCTCACTAATATTTCTGGACTGGCTTAGACCATAGGAATAATGTATGAATTTTGAAAATAGATGTAGTTCCCCTTTAATCTCAAATACAAAAAGCTGCTGTGTGAGTGTATGAACACAATAATTGGTGGGCTGCAATGCAAAGGGGCACCAGCTAAAGTCTTGCCTACGGCACCAAATTGGTCAGGGACAGTGTGTGGAAGTTCCTGATATGTTATATCGTCTGAATGTGAAAAAGATTAATTTCCTCAATCCAAAATGTGTGAATTAAAGAAACCCTTAGGCTCATGCCCAGTACGAGGAACCCGATAAACATGTCCAGGACAGGATGCTGCTCTCCTGCTTCTATCCTGGCGTACAGATGTTGTCCTCAAACCATTTTAAAGAGCCTCTGTTTCTACCACCCCCTCCCCGTCATTGCCCTCAGTGTTTGAACCTTTCTATCAATCATTTGTGATTATCCATTAGAGCTATTTATGTTGTGATGTTCAAATGAATTGATGAATGGATGTCATGATATCATGGGCTGAAACTGATACTAGCTCACATAAGCACACATGTGGTACAGGAAGAAAAGATGATTTGACTTTGCAATAAAAGTGCTAGGCAATGAATTTAATGTATTTCTTTAAAATATATTGTTAAATAGGTGCACAGTATGATGGGGGAGGTGATCTAAAAGGGTTATAAAGGCATTTTTTATTGCATCTCGATGCTAAATAATAATAAAAAAAAAAAACAACACTGTATCATTATAACAGCATTATAACACCAAATGCAAATATGTCATGATTAGTGCATGATTTTATAAAAAGTGCTCTGGCATCTTTGCACAATGGGGTCTTGAAAAGAATTTTAAATCAAATATTTTTGGGTTTGCACCATTAGCTTTTAGTGTCTACAACATAAGGATTTATTTACAATAGAATCAAACAAAAAATTAAAGAGCTTTGTACATCAGACACGTGGTGTCTTCTCGAATCACATAAAGCTTTGTCCTTGTGTCTGGTTATAATATATGTCCACTATCATGTGAAAAAATGGAACTCAGCTTTGCTCATTTTCATGTTTTCTCTTCATAACAAGGATTACATGCTCATCCATGCATTTTAAAAAAGTTCCCTGGACTTTTAAGAGGATTAAAAAACCTTTGAAACCTGCTGGAGAAGGTCGACAGACATCAAACTATAACCAAGACTGTTTGTGGTAATCTGAATCTTTCAGAAACAAAGCATTTATGAACAAATCTCAGCAGAAGATTCTGAAACCCTTTAAAAGGCATAGCCAGCCAGATGATATGGATTATGGGAGAAAATTCAAATTGGGGCGTGTCTGCTGATGTAGGCCGGTGATTCATGCTAAATCAGGAACTCAAGGTTTAAAGATAACCTTTGACATGAATCAGTTGAGGCTGAGCAGCCCGAGCAGGGAAAGTTTCCCACTGACTCTGAAAACAAATGTAAAGAAATGTGTCTGTTGACTCTAAATCTATGTCAGAAACTAAAAGCTCACTGCAACCCATTAAAAATGCTACCGTATTCTGAATATTTTGAGGCTGCACTTGCTGTATTGTAATTGTCTTTGAGAGGATGTTTGTTTTAATCTGTGCATGATGGTAGCATATACAGTATATACGCCTGAGTCAGGTCAAACACAAAAGTTCATCCTAGCAAGTGCTTTAACGGTCTTAAACTTGACCACTGGTTTCATGATTTTTCTTGTGTAACTCTTGATCACAGACAGCAGAGGATCAACGCAGCAAGGAAGAGCTAGTTTATTCAGAGGGCCCATGAAACGCACACACACACACACACACACACACACACACACACACTTTACACACGCTTCTATCTTTGCGAGGACACCCATTGACATAATGCATTCCCTAGCCCTTTACCCTAACAAATGTCTAACCAAACCTTACTATAACTTTAACCTAAATTCAATTAGAACCTGAACCTTAAAACCATGTCTGAACCCTCAAAAAGGCCTTTGGAGGTCTGTCTGAAGGTGACGACCAGCCAAAATGTCCTCGCTTTCCAAAAATGTCCTCACTCTGAAGGTTTAAAACTCAAATTGGTCCCCACAACAATAGCTATACAAGAACACAGAGGCACACACGCATGCACACACACACACACACATACACACACACACACACACACACACACACACACACTCACTATTTTATCTGGAGAGATGGAAGACAGATGAGGTCTGGCATTGCTGGACCTTTAACATTACCATTGAGCTTCCAGTATTCACAAGGTGGTTTATTGGGTATTACACATTCACTACAGCAATGGACCTGTATGAGCGGAGATAGAACAGTCTTTAGGATCTATGCTCTGCGCACCACTACCTGTCAGCAAGATAAACCAGACCAGGCTTGATATCCAAACTGTACAGTTCAACCAAAGAAATGGTCTTCCTGTCCTTGAATCACCTCAGAGAGCAGTGGGCTAACGACTTTGTATTTGCAATTACCAGTCAGGCTGTTCTCATACACCGTTTGCAGCTATACCTGAGAAAAAATAAAGCACTGTAAATGATATATACAGTACTGTATTTTTCCAACTATAAGGCGCACCGGATTATAAGGCGCATTGAGCGAAACAAAACGGTCAGATAAGTCAAACTTTATTCAGTTCATTTAACAACTCAATAACTTCAATAACTCTCAACATTTGTCAGTTGTAAAACATGAAATACAAAACAATACACTCACTTTTCGGTTCATTCATCTTCCACAAATCCATCACATCCTTCATCATCAGTGTCTGAGTTAAACAGTTTTCAGATTTTAAGTGCGCCTTATAATGCGAGAAATATACCATGAAATTAATTTGTATGTGATCCAAGAAATTGTGAACCATGAAGTATAAAGAGGGACAAACACTGCATGGGAAGGAAGGATGGATCAAAAAAGACTGAACTTTTGCCCATAACCCATGTGAAACCAAAAGTCAATGTTCATTCATTTGTCACATAACCTCTGTACTTAAGTTACACTGCTTTCCTAAACCTAACCCAGTAGATTCACATAATGTCACATAACTTCTGTGCTTAACCACTTCCAGTGTTATTTTTACCCAAATCAGAATCTTTTCCAATGTAACAAAGTAGTTTTGTTGCCTAAACCTAACCAAGTTAATGTTTTCCTAAACCGAAGTAGTTTTATTTTGAAAAGACTGGAGCAGAAATTGACATGTTACTGGACATTTGTATGAAAACACTAAAAAATAATGAGGAATAACATATTGTAAGAACTGCTGAGAACACTTACAGGTGCAAAGTGTGACACCTTTGCGTTTCTGACATTTCTGGCATGGTGGTTGTTGTTAACACACTGGAAATCTGCCAAATCACTGTTACACTGTAAATGAGTGTCACATGACCTCTCTAAAAACTTAAATACTCTATGAGTAGTAGTTCAGAGACATTTTTCAAAAGTTTGGAGGCCTTTTTTTCCTATAAATTATTGTTTGTTGTAATTAATGCTGTGACAAGAAAAAGCATATATTGTATTATGTTGAAATTTAACAGAAAGATTTCAAAATTTAAAAGAAACGTGCTTGTCTGTCCCGTGACACCCCCCAAACTAACACCCCCAGTCACCCCCCCGGACACACGCAAACACACAGTGTTGCAACCTTGCAGCTGTCTGGTTGTTTTCACCGTGCATCTGATGTCCTGCTGAACCAAAGCCTTGAAGCCAATAATGTGTGTACCAGGTTTATGTTTGAGTGTGATTCAGTGAATCATTCTCAAAGCTGAATATGACTGCTCTAAATATGAACTCACACTATCCTTTAACTTACCCTCACATATTTGAGCACAGTCTACACACATATTTTTAAAAGCAGGTATTTTCTCCTCTGTTTAAAACAAAAAAAAAAATCTGTCCACACAACCTTTGTTAATAAAAAATATCTCTGTTCACACTCCAAACGCTCCGTTCGCCATAATATTTACATGTCACCACAAGTGAGATCACGAGTTAAGGATCAAGGAATTTTGATTCCAGCCTTCTTGCTCCCTTTCCTTTGGCTTCATGACAGTCAGTTCTTGTTGATGGTGGGCTGGGATTCCTGGTTGAACTGCATGACTGTTAACTCTCTGCTGTCATCAGCTGTCTCTTTACATGCATAAATAAAGAAATAAAGAGAATGTCCATAACCCTTCTGAGTGCTCCAAACCTAGCCTTCAGTCACTCAAAAAGGACATTCAATCATCATTTGGCGCATACATGATTAATGTGTTCCCTGATTTGGACAAATTTTTTTCAAATGTAAAGTAAAAAAGCCAATTGTCTACCATCTTTGTTATGTTTGTTCTGGTGCATGGTCATTACACAAAGCAACAATGGACATGTGCGACATGACGTCATTGTTTTCCAAAATCTGCACCTTAGAAGGCATTTTCAGAAGTATGTGTTTTTGTGAGAGGCAAACATGTTGAGGAAAATATCAGTTTTCAAAAATATCTGTATATGTGTGGACAGGGCCTGAAATTTCAGAAAAAAAATGTTCTCAGCAAATCAAGATGAACCCATGTTGTCTTAGTGAAAGGGCAGCATCAACCTTGAACTCGTCATCCACAATTTTCTCAACCACCATGACAACAGCCTGACCAAGGACAGCTTCACCAGAGGACTGCACTTAGCTCCGCTGTTCCTGTTTGGGTTCATTTGCTACCATCAGATCTACCCCCCTGACAATGACGTCATTGTGCACTGATGGTTTCCTGCACTGGCCGATATGTGCTATCTCCGCAACAATGGGGTTTCCTTAATCAGTGATCTGCTGTGAGGTGTAGCATTGTTACTTGCGATCCTTCTGGATATTTCATACCGCATGATGATAATGCTCCGCTCTAATAGTGATCGATGCATTGCTCTCCCTAATGTTGGAATAGTTTTCCTTCAATGGAAAGAATGTTGTGGCTGGACTCATATATCATATAAAATTCTGAGTATCTCCCCCTGAGTTAGGGAGGCACTTGTGAGGTCTCAAAAGGAAGTGGATGCACCCTCCTTGTTATTCCAGAAATATGTTATTTCTGTAGCTCTTCTGAATGATGGGAACACAGGTCTGTATACTGTGTATTTTCTTTTTACCCTTATACTAAGGTCACACGATGTGACTGTTATCAGGCCATTAAATGTGTGTTAGACAGTAAAAAAGAAGGGAAACAACAACCAAAGTCCCTGGCTGGGAATCAAAGCAGGGACATTGCGATCACAGTATACAGTTCATATCTTAACCATGAAACCACCACAGCACCTCATATTCTGGCTTCTTTTTCAAGTGGCAAATAAAATTGAGGCATGAAAACTCTCCTGGATCAGTTCTCACTAAATGTACAAACTGTGCATAGACCATTTTGCACACTTCAGCTGCGAGAAATGTTGAAAGTGGTCCAGCTGGGGTGATTTTATTACGATCATAGACCTGGAAAGGTACTTAACTTCCATGTTCTAGGCATTGGAAACTCCCTCTGACAGCCAGTAGCCCATAAATAAGATGTTATTACAAATGTTTCAGCTATATCCTTACCCCCCACACCTTTTCAAAATGTGTGGACAAGGCACACATACATGACCTCTTTAACACCAAGAAATACATCTCTTTAGCTATGGCACAAACTAAATGATCATTATTATCTACACAGCTGAGCTGTAGAAAAGGTTTTGGGATACAGCAGGGCTGTGCCAGGTTTTCAATGCCTATAAAGTCCTGGCAGATGGATCATGTATGGGGAGGAAAACAACTCATGTTTTGGCTTCATAGAGTTGGAAAGGGATTTGCGTCATGAGGTCAAATAGGTGGAGTCTGGACTCCACAGTAACACTGTCACATTCAGGCTACTAGAAATGAAAGCAGTACTGTTAATCCTGTAGACCTTCCAAGTCACGGAGGAGAAGTAACTGGACCGTGGTGGTTAATCAGCAAGCCGTTCAACCATCACTGGTGTTAAAAGCTAGTTGAGAGCCTCTGTCGGCCCATTTTCACAGGGTGGTCTTAATTCCAGTCCTGAGCATCACATGGACTGATGTGTCAAGACTTTACTGTACATGCTCCTTTCCTCTCTTCATCCATGGTCTAAAAGCACTATGGTCTCATCTGTCACCCAATACTGGAAGTATTTTCGCAGAGCAGCCTCTCAACGATTAAATCCTGAGAGAAACAGGTTTGTGCATGTGGGGTTATTGGTATAGTTGTGTAGACTGCCACTTTGTAAATACAGAAAGGAAAGAGGAGTCAATTTTCTGTGTCCTTTTTTTCCCTAAAGAGGGCTCTGTCCTCAGGGCTTGACATTAATACTCTTGCCTGGGGCAAGTAAACTCTGCGTGGAAGTGGAATGACTCATGCGGCTGTCTGATCAGGCAAGTGAAAAATAAATGTGATCCTAATTAGGATGCCCTGATATTCAGTAAAAACCCAGAAATTGGCATTAATGCTTTCATTCAAGTGCCCTGAGCACACTTGCAGAGGTAACATTATACTCCAACAGAGTTCCCAATTTACTTTACTTCATTTATTTAGTTCAGTTGGTACCAGAGTACTCTCTGGTGCTCGGAGTGACTATTTATGAACGCACCCACAAACTTGTGTTGAAATCAGCAGAAGGAGAGTGAGTTGACATTAGCTGTTAGCATCTGGTGGATGGCACAGTTTGC
This sequence comes from Pterois miles, assembly GCA_947000775.1. Lineage (NCBI taxonomy): Eukaryota > Metazoa > Chordata > Actinopteri > Perciformes > Scorpaenidae > Pterois > Pterois miles. Next base: position 7,950,520 of record CAMQGK010000308.1, on the reverse strand, counting down.
AAACCGGAAAAGTTATAAGTTTGCCTTCAGGGCTTTCAGCTTGAATGTTTTTTTTTTTTTTTTTTTAACAAAAACCATGATCATTTCCTAAAACTAATCAAGTAGATTTGTTTCCTAAACCTGTCAGAAATCCCTGAAAGTCAACTTCTACCATGTAAATAAAGCTACTACTTTTGTTAACAGATGTTGCATTGGGTTACGTTACGGTGCGTTCAATCTCTGAACAGTAAGAATGAGTATAAGGTGAAGGTAAACTGTAACGCTATCATGATGTGATCAAATGTAATCTTGTAAAATGTTGCTTTTGGTGAGAAACTTAATAACTTAATAAATCCAGTTGTTTGAAGGAGAGGTTGTCACAGCAATGTGAGCATTAGATTAGAGATGGAATTATGACCTGTTGAACATCTTATAATAATACATATTTAAACCTACTAATGCCAAGTTTCTGTAGAAAGCGACCAAAGTTGGTGATGGTTGAAACAGTGGAAAGACTGACCAAGACAGTTTTAATGACTTTTATTTTGTTTTTATTGAGTTTTAATGTGTTTTACAGTGATCAGCAAGGTAAAATTAGGGTTTCTGTCTGAGTCTTGTGGCTTTGATGAGATCATAGTAATTGTATGTTTTATACATCAATAAATTACTAAATTATAATATGAGAATAATTGCTCAAATCCTGGCCTACATTTTCCATTTAAGACAAGTAACTTCGGTCAATTAAAATATCTCATCTACATCCCATTTGGTGTGAAACCAGGCACATGATATTAGATACGGTAGTCTTCTGTCTTCTTCATTATTGACTTCCCTTCATCTGCTTTGCAGCTGGGATAGGTGGAGAGTGGCATCGCACCCAAAGCCAACCTAAAAAACATGCTTAACTCTATATTGTTTCAGTGTTGTGGGCGATTACAGTTATTAGGCTTTTTCCCAATACAGAGCTCCCTTGTCATCATAGCACAAGAGTTTCAATATGTAGCAACCATTCTGGGATGGCGTCCAGCCCTAAACCCCTTCAGAAAATAGATGAATGAGAGATGGGTGGGCCTGTCATTCCACTGCTGGATTTGCAGTTGATGTTTGGATGTAAAATAATGCTGAAAATAAAGGCAAAGGACCAACAGCAGCAGAGGATGAGTTGAGATAACATAATCCTTCCTAAGAAAACACTGTTAACACCCTAATCATTTTTCCAGTTTTCCTGCCTGCTATTCAAGGGTGGCAGCAGGCAGAAAAGCAGTGGTGAGCACTGCAGAGGAAACCTTTGCATGAAGTTTAGGATACTGTCTGGGTCAGTGCCAACAAGGGACTGTTGGAGTTGTATCCGTTGGTGTTGGCATGATAGCACCCAATTCTGTGATTAATGTGGCTCCAGAGTTTTTCTTCCCAGGGTCCAGTGCATGTAGTATTAAGAATTATTTAGATGACTCAGTCCTGCGTTTGTTTTCCTAATGATATGATCTAAACAGTTTGCAATGAATGTGTTGCACTTACTTGTTGCACTTGCGTTTGAATGATGAGGTGTTTACTAGAGAGCTACAATTTAGGATAAGTGAATAATGTTGGAGATTATCCTCCAGTTGGTATGGAAGAAAGCGGCATAAGGTAGCAATCTGTCCTGTAGCTTGGTCTGTAATACATTAGAGGTGTTTTAATGGACAGCATGTTTTGTTTATTGGATTAAAGTGGCACAAACAAGAAAATGACCCACACCTTTATCTCGTCCCCCACATGGCCAGGATCCCACCACAGCGACTGGCATTTGGCAGCTATGGGAGATTGCAGCCAACTCAGATTTTGCAAACACAAACCCCAGTGAGTTACAGCTGCCGCAGCACAGGGGCAAACTTGCGTAAACAGAAATTTTGTTGATTTGGTGGGGAGTTGGGGCATTCCCCTGGGAACAGAATTCAAGCTAATTAGTAATTAGGGGTCCATCTCCTGGAGGTGTTTCACGTGCTACTCTGTGTGAAGCAGCCTCCTGGTGGCGGGAAGTTGTTTTCTCGTTTCTGCCACTTTGGATTTAATCCAGTAAACAAACTGTCAAAATGCACACAGACCATGGATGTATTATTGACAAGGCTTGGGGCAAACTGGCACTACAGTGGCTCACTGTTGCCTCTTGAGGAACAACTAATATAACAAGAGCGTACGGGCCGGACCCTGCTGGTTGGCAGTAGATATCTTTGCAGCACAATACATTGACGTCAAAATGTTTCACACTCTTTTGCTAATGTTAGTGTAGGAGTTTCCCCATCGGCCATTTTGCTTTCAGAATGAAAAGGCAGGAAACAGTCCTTTATGCATATGATGACGTCCAGCTCACGAAACCTGGACCAAGCTGTCAAACTTGCTGATCTAGTTCAAAATGAAATGAGATTCATCAGTGGCATATCCTATTTCTCACTTAAGTTTTCAGAAGTAGATTTTGATGGATAGTTTGGACAGAATAACAGAAAGTTTACAAGCAGGCTGCCATGTTGTTTCCTGTTTGAAACAGCAAGCAGAAAACCAGGAACCAATCAGGTGAACAGCCAGTTGAGTGGAGCAGCGTGTCCTCTTGTGTCCTCGCTGAACCATAGTTGAGATTGCTGGATTTAACATTATAGACATCACTAATGACAATTTGTATAACAATTTAGTCACAAATTCGCAGACTGACCATACACGGTCCAGTCATATATGTGGTTTTGATCATCTTGCTTCAATGTTTTAAACTAAGATGGAGGCCACATCATACATGTTTAATGTCTAGTTATATGTGTGTGTATCTGCTGGCATGCTAGCCACATTATACTATTATCAAACATGGTGCTGAAAAAAAAGAAAACCCATTGTGATTTTCTTACTCCCACCCTGCTCTTCTTCGGTTGTAATGGTTATAAAGACAAAGAGTACCAAAGAGAATGGCACGTCAAGTACAGTCTCGTCAAATATTCTGAAGCGTGCAGTTCACATATAGTTGTGGTAAATAATCCCTACATAGACATATCTAAGTATACCCTCTTCCTCATGTAGTAAAGCATAATGTGTTGTGGGGCATATTTAGGTCATACCAACTAGGGCCCCTGTTGTTTTAGCAATATATCAAGAGGGCCTCTTTGTACATGGACGTATGAAAGTAGTGGAACCATGAGGATACCAGGATACTCATAATTGTATGCAGCTGTCATGTACACACACACAGAATAGCCATCACTCTTCCCACACTCATATAAATCCTTGAAGGTTTGATGGATGGTGTGGGGGGCAAAAGATTTTCTTTTTTGGAGGTCTGTTGTTTGACAGTTTTTCCACTGATAACCTCAGCACATGAACACCACACACACACACACACACACACACTTCTTATCCACCTCCGCACTGTAACAATTCCCAGCCGCCCGACCCGGTTCCACCCTGGGAACAGGAACAGTGACTCCCAGCTGACATCAACAACTGGTGGACCTGCCGCACACATCCGGTTTATTATTGGCCGAGCGACGTTTGCAAGCAGCACAATGTTAGCGTCAGGGCAAAATCTTTTTTTTTCCTGTTTAGCAACAATATGAAAGTCAAATACAGCGCGTGTCAGAGTCAGGATAGGTGGGTACTTCCTCTATTCCCCTGTGCAGGAAACTGCTGATACACAAAGACAGCTGCAGGACGGAGGGAGATAAATTCAAGGGCTGGAAGGTGTTTTGTTGTTTAGCAATTCACAGTTTGAATATGCTGCAAAACTTTACAAAAAATGAAATATGTCTTTTCCGTACATTTAGGATTATGTTTTCTGCCATTGCTGCACATTTGGTGTTGCATAATCATATCTTATTATTTTTCAGTCACGCTGTGTATGCGCTCATTCAGTTTTGTCGACACAAAGATATCATTGTCTGGTCATTAATCTCTTCATTCTTCAGCAATTACCATGAAAGGTCATAAAAGGTCAACAGTTGCTGACAAAGAGGGAGGGAGAATCTGAAAAGGCAAGACTGAGATAGATGGAGAAAGAAGGACAGACTGACAGACTGGAAATAGATAAGACTCCAAAGTGAAACAGAAAAACAGACATCGCTATGTCATCCAGAAGAGTAAGCATTTCTGTTCGTTTTAGAGTCTGCTGTATTCCCTCGACTCAAGATTTCAACTTGATCCACAGCTGACAAAACGTCCTCATGTGCTTTCTATACTGCTATTCTGACTCCAGCTTAACCCAGAAACCTGCATCGAGTTCACTTGTTTGGATCTGTTATATGCTGCAGCCTGTCTCTCTCTCTCTCTCTCACTTTTGCTCGTCTTCACTCATTTTCTTGAGGAAATAATGTGAGGAGGCAGAACGACATTCTGTGTTTGCCATTTCGGCTTTTTCTGTCCATCCACTTTGTTCTGCTAGTGTCTGTTTCTTTCAGGGTTTTCATGTTCCCGGGAAATCCCTGCTGAAAAAAACGATTTACCAAATTAACCTAATCCCAAATGCTGATACTATGAGCCATAACTGTATTTTGTAGATTATTATATGAATAATATCTTGTGTTCTTGTAATGTGAATGGCAGAGAAGAGCGATCATTCATTTCTTCGCTGAAAAGGAAATTCCAGCATTTTTCAACATTTTATAATGCTTTAACTTTTCACTCGTCGCCTCCGCTGCAGAGATTCAGGAAACTCCAGCAAACATTCAGCATTGGCCTCCTGAAATTTTCCAAATAAACAAATTTTTACATCAAAAGCTTGCGTCCTCCTCCACGGCCTGCAGGTTTGTGTCTCTCCCTGGACTGCTGCTTTGTGTCTCCTTCCTGTTACGTGGAGATCGTATTAGTGCAACTGAGCGCATCTGGCCAGTCCATCTAGAAAGCATTCATATATCAGCCATCCCCATTTCTTCCTGCTCTAATTCCACTGTTGGCTCTCCCTTTCGCATGTTTTCTTTTGTTTGGTTTACTTACACTACAGTTTATTTTACACATCCACTCACTAACATATTATGACATTATATGACTGTCTGAACTTCCCTGTAGAGCCATGGCGGTTTCCATTTTAACAGAGATAAACAGTTGGTACATAACTGGGTGTTTTTTGTTGTTTCATACTACATTGACAGACAACTGTTTGGTCCATCTTAAGCTGCATTCACCTGGAATCTGGCAGACGGTGGCAAAGCAAATATCATTATGCTGGATGCGAGCAGGGCAGTAAAATTATGTGAGGCCGTCAGAAAATACTGGCAACGGTAGACGGCATCCAAAGTTAAGATAATTTAACTTTTTGCCGTCATCCATGACAGAACAAAGAGAAAGTTTTTTAAGGTTTGTAGTAGAATATTAAGAAAAAGTTAAATTTTATAGCCACATGCATTACTAGAAAAATGCCTAGATAAAACAATAATTATTTGCAAATAGTACGACATCACCATAGCAGCCAGTCATTGTGTTGGACTATTTATTTGTTATTCCATCTGCCGTACGCCTGATTCCATGTGAATGAAATCAGGCTTGTTAATGCTTGTTAATTTTTGGGATGCCACAGCTCTTTTTCTTTCCAGATCTTTAGTTACTGCTTCGTGAGCACATCCAGGGGTTGACTCTCAGTGTTTGCGTTCGTCTGGACTCTGTGTGTTTTAAGTGACTTGAATAGTTTTAGGAGGATTTTGCTGCCAATATGCATTACCAGGGTTGGAGGTGGAGAGTACAACATTTGCATGAAGACACGTTAGTCTTTCTGCATTAAAGGGTCACACCGTACCCACAGTGTCTATGTGCATAGGCTCCAGAACTACGCCGTAGACTAGTTGAGTGAGTGGTTTCTTGATAGTGAAGACAAAGTTAAGGGAGTTGAGAAATAAAGACTTTGTAGTCTTCATTAGTCTCTCCTTTACAGTAACACATTTAGCAAAGCCACCTCCACGGTAAACCCAAAAAAATCCTATCAACTCTGGTCTTCTGTTTAGGGCAAACTTGAAACCATGGGGTACAATAAAACATTTAAGTCATGAAAAACAATAAAAGTCTTAAGGCAATGTTAAAAGTTTTCACTCTCATGAACAGATGTAAGTATTTAAGGTCTTTTCTTACAGAGTGTTGATAGAATAAGTCTTGGATTAGGGGGAAAGTTTCAACTTACAACTTGTAATAAACTGCAATAGGATTTTGTTTTTGACTCTGGTCTTACAGTATATCAGTCATTGCATCACAAGCTGAGCCCACATAACTGGGCATCGTGTCAAACTCAGGTATTTTCAGAAGAGATGAGGGGCCAATTTATTGGAATACAAACTAAATTTTGGTGGAAACCACACAAACAATATTTTCACAACCCGCCCAAAGCCATTAAGTTTGTGTATAGCCTACTTTATATTGCAATGTGAAATGAAACAATTATATACAGTATATTATATGTATAATATTGGAGGTTCAAGGACCCTGTGTGTGGGAAACACTGTTTCCTTTTAATGTTTTTGACCTACGTATGTCCCCTCCTCAGGGCCTTCAGATCACGGGACTGGCTATCAAAGCTGCACACACATCGCTCTAGAGAACGACAGATGTCAGTGGGACATTTTCAGCAGATGTTTGCAGACAAAGATGCGTTCAAGTCATGTGTCCTCCAGTTGGAAGGTCACCATGGTGCGTGTAAATGTATGTATGTGGCCACCCCTGAGGAATGTTGAGTATTTTACCACCATAAGTGCTATTTGTGTACTGAGGCTTCTAGTGTGTTTGTACACGCATGCAAATCTCCAAGTCTATACAACTGGGGCTCGCTGTCCACCTCGTGTCCCATTACTGGCTGGCAGACGGCATAACTGGGGAGACAAAGCTGCCAGTTGTCTTATCGGTCAGATAAGTAAATGCCGTGAATGTGCGGCAAAGACATTTCACAGTGACTGATTCATTTATACTGCAAACAATTAGGTTTGAGGAACGACCGACCGATTTTGACCGATTGACAGTGCTGCCGGATGAGTAAGACCTTTTGTATTTTGTGTTGTTTACAGTATATGTTTCATTAGTACGTAGTATATTTGGGCAGACTAATAGACTTATGACATATGAAATGTATTTCTCTCCATCAGTTAAATTGTATGACCTCATAAAAGTTTGATTTATGTAAACTGAAATGACCACTAACAGTTAAATTGTCCATTTGTACACGATAAGGTTTATCAGTCTATTTTATCTGTAGTTTGGGATTTATCCTATAATTATTATTACTGTCAATGTGTATGTTATTTTTTATTATTTGGTTAAATTTTTTTAACTTCTTTTCTTTTTTAATTCAACTTTGTTTCTTATTCTTTATCCTTTTAGCCACAGCAATGGGAGAGGGTTGGGTGGGAGGGGGCTTTGAGGGAAAAATACCAAAATATGGAGGGACAATCATTTACATTTATGCCCTATATGTATGTTTCTGTATGCCTGTTTTTACTCCTGACAAAATTATTACAGAAGTTGCAAAAGAGAAAGGAAAGGAGAGGAGGAAGTCAAGTCAATTTTATTTGTATTTATTTTGTAAGCTAAATCTCCTGGAGGACGGAGGTCCAGGTCCGTCCTGTGGAATGAGGCAGCATTCCTCATTTTAAACACCGGGAGGGGGTTTCAGGCTCTGAGCTTGTGAAATGTCTAATTTAAGCTTTTGGTCACGTCAGGTCTCAAAGCAACCTGATGGGATTTTAGGTCAACAACGGCAGTAAGAAACTGTTACGAAATCTTTAACTTTGGCTGCAAACTCCCGTCAGACTTTATTTCTCAGCTTTGTTGGGGTTCTGGCTGTGCTTGCAAACCCAGCTGGACATCGGCTTCATATTTCTGTTTCCTCCGCTCCACCAACTGGAGGGCTCCAGAAAACACCGTGTGCCATCATCACCACCATCAGGGACGGAAGACAAGGAGCAGCAGGCTTAAAAATTGTCCTTTGCCATATTCAAACGCCTACTTCACGCATACGTCTAGAAAATGTTCTCCTGTGGTGCCCATGACGACCAGTCATGCGACATTAATTACACCCATTGTGTCAACTGTAAGAGATGATCTTATTAAACAGAATGCGAGCGTGTCATCAGCAGAACAAACTTCAAAAAGGCTTTTCTGAAACAAGAGATAGATCATCAAACTTTCAGACTCAGTGTCTCCACTGTCGAATACTCAGCTTCAGCAAATATTTCCTCATGCTGCACAAACATGCACCTGAACTCAATAAAACCTGGAAACCATGACAAGTTTACTCTAAATAGTTACAGAATTTAACTATGAAAAAAATAATTATCTGGAAATGTGAAAAGTCAGCATGAGGTCAACAGCATCATGATGCGTTTTACATGTTACATGATAACATGCTCAGTGAAAAACATAGGGACAGCTATTGTTCCACGCTATAGCAGCAATTACATATTAACTACATATTAATCACTAACTATACAGTATTTAACACAAATAAGCGCAGCAGAAGTGACAGACAGAGTATGCCTGTATCCTTTGTTTCGGCATTGACTGTCAATATTGATTACATAGATAGTGGCAGTGGGATGAGAAGAAGAAGAAGAAGATCTACCTTTATTAGTCCCACAGTGGGGAAATTCAATTTACACTCTGTTAAACTCATACATGGTACATGCAGACCTGAAACACACATACATGCATTAATGGAGAGATGTCAGAGTGAGGGGGCTGCTCCAGACAAGCGCCCCGAGCAGTTGGGGGTTAGGTGCCTTGCTGAGGGGCACCTCGGCAGTGCCCAAGAGGTAAACTGGCACCTCTCCAGCTACCAGTTCACACTCAGTTTTTTGGTCCATGTCGGGACTTGAACCGGTGACCCTCCGGTTCCCAAGCCAACTCCCTACAGACTGAGCTACTGCCGCCCCCAGAGAGGTGATGTTGTAAGTTAATTAGAGGGAATTAGTGCTGTATCAATGGCCTGTGTTGACGAGGTTTTGCAGGTCAGCGAGGGGCACATGATGGACCATGCCAACATCATGATTTGGGTTCTTTTCAGTCAGCCCAGTTCAGGAGGGGAGGCTTCCTGTATACTAGGTGGGGATAACAAGTGGGCCATTGTGTGAGTCTGAGTGCATGATTGCGTGTGTGTCTTTGTGATGGTGGAAGTGGAGGGCAGAGGACAACCCTGATGAGGAGACTGTGACCAGGTGTCATGTGATGGGTGCAAGAGAACACAATTGCCACTTGAAGGAGAAAGTAAATAATATTAAGCCCTGTTGGTATCATCCCCTGACCTTTCACCCACACACAGTCACCATTGCCCACAGGGGCTTTCTGTGGCCTTCTAGCGACCCTCCGCTTCAGGTCTGCATCGCTTATGTTTCCTTTAAATCCTACACAGCATGTAGGGCTCCACCTCGAGGGCTACCCATATACCTATCATTGAAATATTTTAAAGATGTCTCCCGGGTTTTATAACCTTAACATGTGTGTAAATCACCAGTGTTCATGCTTTGCTGAAATGACTTTCTCCATTTTCCATTAGGTTTCATTTAAGCTCACTGTTGGACTCGGGGTGGGGGACGACCACCCCCTTGGCGCCCACATGATGCAGTGTCCTCTAGGGTGCACCTCTAGTGGCAAAAATGTGATACAGTGTCCTTTGGCCAGAAGGCCAAAAGTATTATTAACCACTTAATCAAGTCGTTCATTCCCTCCGCCATTGAGCTGCTGAATGCAGAGTAGTTAGCTTGAATGAATGAAAAATTTACTTTGAATGTAACATTATTTTGCACAAACCATATGATGGTTGCCCATGTTTCCTATTAGGTACATTCGCGGAATGTAATTTGTCATGTGCAATACTTTTGGCACTTTATTCTGTTTATTATTTTATCTCGTCTTGTTTTTTATTCTTGCATTTATTGTTTTTATATCAAATACTTTTACTCCCATACTTTTATTTATCTTGCACCTCCCCATAAGCCATCTACTGTTTTCCCTCTGATGACTATGAGTATGAATATGTATAAGTCTTGGTGAATTGCAGAAACTGAATTGCCCTTCAGGGATAAATAAAGCTATCTGTATCTGTATCTGTATCTAGGATGCCCTTCCAGTAGAGAAAATCTGATGCAGGAAATACGTACCTGGGCTCTCTCGAGACCTACATTTTTTTTGGCTCCAGGGCTGTAGTAGTAATCTACAACGAATATTTGAAATAGGGTGCGGTGGGGTGAAGGGATTGGAGGGGTTGGGGTGCGGGCTCCCCTGGTCACTTATTTTGCATCCATATGGTTAGAAGAGTTTGATGATTCAGAGACTACCTTCACAGTAGCAGTAGGTGATCTCTTGTTATATATTACCACTTTAATGCCAGGGGTAGCCTTTTGCATAGTATCTTGATGCAGAAGGTTTGCGGGACTTTTAACATTGTAACACATGGGTACAACAGGGTAACTGTTTCTCTAAAAATTGGACACTTTGTCCTGTGATATGAATTTTTATGGTACGAATTCTAGTAAAAAAAAAAAAAAAAAAGACGAGATGCAATAACTGCATCAAGAGTCTGTAATGACTATCACATTGACAGGACTGAAGACTTTAACACAGACATCTTATCTGAGGTTCATTATAAGAAGTTGGCTACAGTAAAATTAACTGAAATGGTGTATTCTATTAAAATGGTTTTATAGAAAATAGAAAGAAGTATTTCACAATGATTTTGATTGTTTGCCATTTTTTCAGGTTGTCTATTCCTATCATATTTTTTCTTCTTCCTGTGGAAATATGTGAATGATGTCTCTGTTTTTCATGTCATTTTAGGTCACCACATTGTCTGGTTTTTCCATGAGCCCTGCGTGTAATACAAACAAAAACAGTTTTGGTTTTATACCAGACTTCATAAATCCTGTCAGCGGTAAATACAGCAGGGGCCGACATTTTATGGTGTTTATGGCTCGTACCAGTGCCTGTGAACAATATGACTGTGTTGTATTATGGATGTTCTTAACCCTAATTGGTTTAATTTATCCTCTAATTTTAATGTGTAGTGATGACACTATTTTGTGTGGTTTCTTTCGTGTAGAATTCAACAAGGAATGAACAAATTATATTGAATTAAACGGAAGTCAAGGGAACATTAATTACTTCACAGTAGTGTCTTCAGTTTGCAGCTCTGTGCTAAACCTCTGCCATCCACTGATGTTAGTACAAAACATTGTGTGACTACCTCTCTATCAGACGTTTGTTTCAAAAGGCTGTAAGCAATATCAGCTTCAGACATGATGATAAGGGGATGCCATTATACAATATCTTTTTTTTTTTTTTTTTTTTTACCATTGTAGGGTGACCTAGATAGAAGCAGACAATATGACTTTTCTTGCATAATTAGATTTCTGGTCAACTCAACAGTCGCTGTTTGGCAAAAAAAAAAAAAAAAAAAGTAAACTGAACTAAAAATGAACAAATTCAAACATAAGATGCCAAATTAGGTTAAAAACACATTTAATACAGTTCAATTCTATGGAAATAAAATATGTCCTCTTACAATTTAAAAGATCCTTGTGGATATGTTTCAGAAACTGACAAAAAGCAATAAAATGCTATCTGATCACTCAAAAACATAACTGAATATATAAATTTAACACTGTTTGTGTAGTTACATAATCAAGACTGACTGCAAAAAATACAATTAATAAATCTGCACTTTAAAGGAGAACTTTGGTATTTTTCAATCTGTACTACACTTTCAGAAATCAGTCCAGTATTGAGGGAGGGCGCTGCAGGCAGCAGCCGGTAATGTAATAATTTAGGGCAACCTGGTACGTACCATATTTTTCGCACTATAAGGCGCATCGGATTGTAAGGCATAATAAGCGGGAAAAAAATGGTCAGATAAGTCAAACTTTATTTAATTCATTTAATAACTCAATAACTTCAATAACTCTCAACATTTTTCAGTTGTAACACATGAAATACAAAACAGTACATCAGTTCATTCCTCTTCCACAAATCCATCAAATCCTTCATCATCAGTGTCTGAGTTAAACAGTTAGGCGATTTTAAGAGCGCCTATTAGTGCGAAAAATACGGTATGTTTAAGTCAAGCACTTTTAGTGGATGTAAACTGAAGGTACCAGGTTGCCCCATAGGATTACATTACAGCTTGTTTAGCGGCTGGCAGCTGCAGCGTTCTTCCTCAATACTGGACCAATCCCAGTAATTGTTGTCCCCATTTATCACCCAGACACAATAACATGAGGAGATAGGATCCAGGATGAAAAACACAGAGGTGTTAATGTTAAGCCTTCTGAAACAGAATCCCAAAGTACTGGTTTCAGTTTGTCTCTCTATAAAGTGCTGCTTCAGCAGCACAGCACAATAAATGGATGACTACATCTACCTGCACTTTACTGTAGCCTCAGCTAGGTAGCTAGCTGAATAGGCTCATTGTGTTTAGCTACCAACGTTTTCGGTAAGCTAGCTAGCCACACAGTTTTACCAACTGATTGGAAATCAGCGGAAAAAAAAAAACTTTTTAGTACACTTGAAATAATCCATCTACACTTCTGGCAACTAAAATCTGGTGTTTCACAAATGCAAAACAAGGCTATTTTTTCCATTTCATAAAAACTTAAGGTAATTTCAGAAATATGGTTTCAGTGGACAATGGAATTTGCAAATTATTCATTAAAATGACTTGTTGAAATAACATCTGAATGAAGACACATTGTTTTTGCAGTATTTAACATTTTTTGCTGGGTTTGATTTTCCATCTTGTGGCAGGAGGTTTCAGAGCCAAACCTCAGCTTTACTCCCTCAGGAGGCAATATTTGTTTACAGTGGTTTATTTGGTCTGGAAGAACCGTGACAGCCTGCTTAGACACTGTGCATATATACAGCTCCTAACCAATTCATTATGGGACAAGGACAGCGTTCAAACAGCCCAATGCATTTCACTGCAGACAGTGAAGAATGTGGAAGAGACAGAAAACCTGACTGGGAGTCTAACTGGGGTATTAAAAGAATGACCCAGTTTCACTACACCTCACTGGGCTTGTTACAGTGTGTTAGTCAATTCTGTACCCTGCTTTAATTTCCATGCTCACTGCTTCAATAAACCTAATCCTCTTTTATTCACCTCACAATGAAGTTTTCTGCCTATGTTGTCAGAGAGAGACTCAAACTAAGCAATGTTTCTTTTGACCCTGAACAAAGAGCTTTCTGAATTAATCACCATTCCCAAGCTCAAGTTTTTGCCAAACACTGATTTGCAGTTTTGCCGATAAAATAGGTGAAACATGGTGAAAGAGGCACAATTCTTCATAAAGCATCTGCAAAAGACTCTTGATCCATTTGTTTGAATTCACTCAGGCTTGGTATAGAGCTGCTACAGACATGCTTTAGCATTTTGTGCAAATCACCGTGAAGTTTACATTCGGCTCTCCAGAGGAGTCTTGTTCATTTCGTTTAGAGAAGAAAAGCCTTCAGAAATTGTGCCGCTGGCAAGATGGCTGAGAAGAATAATGACAGCTTTGGTCAACTGTGGCTGTCGTTATGAAAAGCACAGGAGCAGTGTGAACTTTACAGTTGGGGTTCACAAAAATATAGTGAGAATGTAATTGAGGTCCAACATAATGGGATATCTTTCGCCTACATAGGACACCCTCTAAACAGAATGCTACGCAAGCAAGCGTCAGTGACAAAATCTGCTTGACTGCATTATTTTCTACTGGAGTGTCCTAACTGGCAGCGAGCAACGAAGCGCTGTGCATCACGACATTTTTAGCTGAGCTTTTGTCAGATGAACCTGTTTCTATTTATGCCTGTGACTCACTTTGAAAGCTCTGCAATGGAAGAGAAATTGAAGTTGAAATGAGGAGTTATCGTGACCATACCACCTCATTTCACTACAAACACCCCTGCGATGCGTGCAAACCATTCTAGACAAATGCAGGGCCGAACAGAACATTGGAGCCCATTGCCATTTTTTATCATAGCCTACATAAAAGCATTTTTGATTAGTCTAAATCTGAAACTTAAACCCCAGCTGAGATCAAAGAAAGGAAACAAAAAGCAGGAAATGTGCTGTGAACCCCCCCCCCCCCCAAATTTGGAGCGTTATTTAGTCTCGTTCCTGACAACCTACCATGACATGGTTGATACCAGTAGAGGTTTTCCAATTTCATATGATATCTGTAGCTTATATATACTGTATATATGAGTGAAAATGAGTTCTATGGGTAGCCATAAGGCTCCCCTTTACAGACATGCCCATTTTATGATAATCACATGTAGTTTTATGAATGCAGTATTACAACTCTGGATTAGTCCACAGTTGTAACAGAACCTAGAGAGATGTGTGTCTATGAGGAGTCCCACCATGTCCATATATTGTCTGGACCGGTTCCCACAGAGGCTGCTGCTGGACAGCATGAATTTTATTTCATGCAGTGGGGCGTTTTGCCAAGTATGTGTGCATATACAAGGAATTTGACTTTTTTTTTTTTTTTAATCTCTCAGTGTACTAACACAGGAATAGAGATAACAGCTAGGAACAGGGACAACAAAACTGAACAAATAAAGGTAAAGAATAGACAGGACTGTTACAGTACGTACATGGGTCAGTCAGTCAGTCACTCATCGTCAACAGCTTATCCGGGTCGGGTCACGGGGGCAACAGCTCCAGCAGAGGACCCCAAACTTTCCTTTCCTGGGCCACATTAAACAGCCCTGACTGGTGGATTCCGAGGCGTTCCCAGGCCAGTGAGGAAATAAAATCTCTCCACCTAGTCCTGGGTCTGCCCCGTGGCCTCCTCCCAGCTGGTGGAGCCTCGAACACCTCCCTAGGGAGGCGCCCAGGGGGCATCCTTTCCAGATGTCCAAACCACCTCAAGTGGCTCCTTTCAACACAAAAGAGCAGCGGCTCTACTCCGAGTCCCTCACGGATGGCTGAGCTTCTCACCCTATCTCTAAGGGAGACGCCAGCTGCCCTCTTGAGAAAACCCACCCGCTTGTACTTGGTTATGACCCAGCCCTCATGATCATAAGAGAGTTGGAACAAAGACTGACCGGTAGACTGAGGGTGCGGTAAAGCGAATGCAATACCGCCTCGGTTGCACTGATTCTCCAGCCAGTCTCACAGTCCATTGTCCTCTCACTTGCAAACAAGACCCCATGGTACTCGAACTCCTTCACTTGGTGTAAGGACTCAGGCAATCGGTTTCCTGCCGAGAACCATGGCCTCAGATTTAGAAATGCTGATCCTCATCTTAACTGCTTCACACTCAGCTACAAATTGATCCAGTGAGTGCTGGAGGTCACAGACCGATGATGCCAACAGGACCACATCATCTGCAAAAAGCAACAATGAGTAGTGGGAGTTGTAATCTGTGTTGTATTATACCAGGGGTGTCCAAACTTTTGGCAAAGAGGGCCAGATTTGGTGAGGTTAATCTGTGTGGGGGCCGACCATTCAGCCTGGCACTCTTTGAACCATTAACATAAGACAATAACAGGTATCTAATTGGAGGCCATATCGACCTGTGTATCAGCCCTTCTTTCATTTCAACTGAACAGCAAAAATCAAAAAACAAAAAGATATTTGATTTAGAGTCAGATATCAAACACAAAATTTATGTCAATTTTAGACTTGGATCAAAAATATGAAATGGAAAAATGAGTGCTGGACCAAATTAGATTTTAATATTTAATGCTGAGTATTTGTATATTTGTTTCTTAAGACCCTAATGTTTGTTATCAATAAATATGAAGACAGTTTAGTTTGTTATACAAGAGCCAGTTTGATTGTCAGTTGAAAAACAAGAACAAATGATCCCTGATTTGAAAAGACTCAGAGCATATTCATTAAAATAAATAAATAAATAAAAGTGATTCACCTCAGAAGACTAAACATATAACTTGTCCGCACTAATTTGAAGGGTGGCTCTGAGATCTGGACTACAGTCAGTAGACCAGGTCTGGCTCTAAAGCAGTGGTTCTGATGCGCAGACGTCACGCAGGTGAGAGTCTCTTAATCTGGTCCTCAGGCGGTTCTTGGACGTCTTCTTCATGTATGTGGAGCCAAACGAGCTCAGCATTTTATGAGCAACTGTTTGAATCTCTGGGAACCTGCCTTCATCCAGCTGGCGGTAAAAGTTGACAAAGAGAGCCGTTGGTGCTGACCGCGACACTCCGCATCACACTGCAGCTCAATGTGGTCCAGCTGGAGGAGGTCTGGAGCGTCGTCGGAGAAAGGAGTCCACGGAGAAAGGAGAGTTAAAAAGCCTGATCTCCTTTTCAACAGCTGCAAAATCCCGAAAGCGGCGCTAGAACTCCTCAGCCAGAGATGAGGGGTCTGCTGCATACCTCCTCAATTGCACACTGATATCGTGGTGGGCCGCATATTGTTGATAATATGACAAAGGCTGCGGGCCGGTGGAAATTTGAACACGGGCCGCAATTGGCCCGCGGGCCGGACTTTGGACATGCCTGTATTATACTGACTGGATGTACATGGACTGGATGATTAAGATATCTATATACTGTATGTACAGTGAGTATGATTTATATTGACAGTGACAGATTACATATACATATTAAAAAAATGTGCATATTAAAGAATGTGATGATTATGATCTATAACAGTAGCAGTGGATATTTTGGTGTGTTATTGACAGTGTCTGACTGTTTTAAGTTTTCATCAGAGTGACGGCCTGAGGGAAGAAGCTGTTCTTGAGTCAGGTGGTTTTGGTGTACAGTGATGTGTAACGGCTCAAACAGGTTGTGTTCAGGGTGTGAAGAGTCTGCAGTGATGCTTCCTATTTGTTTCCTGACTCTGGAGGAGTATAAGTCCTCGATGGGGGGCAGACATCAAGGACATCAAGTTAGTGTAAATTTACTGTTCAAGAGGGAATTTATTTGTTATTAATAAATTCAATGACCTGTGTCAACTTGTAAAAATACCATTAGATCTCATGCAAAGCTTGTCTGATGGACTAAATCATTTACCAAAGAGTGGCCCATTTTACCCGACTCCTCCATATATTATCACCTAATGTTGTGTTTTTATCTTTCTATCAACTTTGTGAAGATTACACATCTGAACTTGCTATTTGTGGCCCATAGGTTTCATTGACCTCTGCTCATACAACTTGTTTTTAAATTAAATAAAGCATAATGTATGGATTGTCATAGAAGGGAGTGCAGGCAGTAGGGAAGGACCCAAATGCAGACGCAGAGAAGTTGAATAGAGGATTTATTGGAAAGGTTATGGGGAACGGAGGAGGAATGAGAGGTGAGGGAGCTGGCGTTGGGGCAGATGGCACAACTGGAATGGCTGGAATGAAGGAATGAGGAGGGATGACATGGGCAGGCTGCAGGTGGCAGATGAGTGGGTTAGAGAGCAGGCAGGCAGGTAGGTAACAGTCATGGGGCACAGGGAAAAGAGATGGCATTTTGAGAGATGGCCAGGGAGATCACACAAGAAAACAGTCACAAGGAACATGAGAGCAGCCTGAAGCATTGCTTCAAGTAGTTGAAGCAATGATCTGATGATGAGTGGCTGACAGACTGGGGTAGATGTACTGCAGGACAATGAGACGGATAAGAAGCTGGTGTGCAGCCAGAGAAAGGTGATTGTAGACAGGTGTATATGATGAGGAGAGCCAGGAGCCAGGAGAGCAAGGACAGCCAGGAGGACCAGGCCCACACAGACAGACAGGGAGGGGCTGGAAGCACAGGGGAGAGGGGAACACTAGAAACAGAAGGGCCCGATCCCAATCCGGCCCCTACACCTCCCACTCTACGGCGGAGTGAACTCTGTTTGTAGCCACATGGTGCCGTCAAATGGGGTTGTGTTGGGAATCGGTGTACATGATATACTGTATGTGGCGTTCAAGTGGTTAAGTAGTGAAGAACACTGCTGCCAAGCAACGGCAATATTAACATTACTGTCCGAGTCTAGAGGCAACAGAGGCTAACGATTTAGCAAGCTAGCGAGTGGGTAACATGATGCAGGAAATGCAAAGGCATAATGACGAGAAAGATGAGGTTGGTGACATTTTCCTCAGACATATTAAATTTTAGAATTACCAAGAAAACCAATATACAGCTATGACAATATAATAATAATAATAATAATATATTAAGTTATTATGCACAAAAAATTAACTTCCATTAACCATTTCTCACAACTCCAACAAACACGTTACAAGTTGTGAACTTTCAGAAACTTTCCTCTTACGAGGTCGTAAATTTGACATGAGGGGGGCGTTCATATGGGCCCAACTCGTAAACACGTTAATCACAACCTCCTTTGAGTGCACCAACACTCACAGCTCAATGAAGCACACTTCTTTAACCGTAGGGTATAAATACAGTGGCAAGCTTCAGGATGAACTTCCCTCCCTCCGACAAGGAAACTATAAATAAATATCAGAGTCAGAAATACTTTATTGATGCCCAGTGGAATACATTGGGTTACAGTCACTCCTATAGACATATACAACATAGAGAATCTATAAGAAAATATAAATACAAAAAGTGTGTAAAAATGCAAGACTAAAAATTGTTTCAATCCACAGCATAAATAAATGTGGTATTAATGCCAGAATAAACCATTTTATAATAAATAACAAACTATGTGAGTATTACACAGTTATAAATAAATAAATAAATATTTTCCATAAAAATATACAACACATTGCTATCAAACGAACACGAAAACCTTTTTCTTGACACGGGAAGGCCTGTTTTTGATCCTATATACAACTTAACCTTCAAGCCGTTAACGTCAGTATGTAAAAAAATATATAAGTTCCAACCCAAAATGGCGTTGCACGTTGTCAGTAAGGAAAGCTGGTTGTCGGCGTTGATGAAAGCTCGCTGCAGGAGGGTTTCATAGCTCTCTTCCCCTCCCTGCACAAAGACTGCTTTGTGTCATAGTTTAAATTAACAAGGACATTTGTTTTAAAACCGTTTCAAATCCGGGTAGTTGCACAAAGTAACGTTTGTTCCTGGTATGACTTTATTAGCAAAGGGACACTGGCTGTCTCTTTGTCTGGATCATGTTCTCTGTTGTCTTCATCATGACCTCGTCCTCTGATGTATCTTCACTGTTAGTTTCCTGGACTTTCTCCTGCTCACCAGTGTCATGATGAAAGATATGATCTAGAGCACATACAGTAGATCCTTTGGTCTTTGTGCTGCCACAGAACAAACTGTGAGCCAGGCCTCAAAAAGGTTTATATACCAAAAAGTTCTTTATGTTACTGAAACAATGTGATGATTGTCTGTGAGAATGCCTGAGGTGTGTGTCCTTGTATCACGTTTCTCTGTGCGGACATTAATTGTTAAAATCTGTGTTTGTGTGTGTTCAAACACAGATCCATGTGGATGTCTTAGAGACCATCGGACGATGTGTCTGTACAGTTTGATAATCTAATTAGTCGTGGTCCTGGGTTTTTTTGATCATTTGTTTCCTGTTTTTAGTTTAAAAGTTCACTCCTCTTGTTTCCTTGTCTGGTTTTAATTGCTGCCTTTGTTTGTTTGCCACGTTTTTGATTGTCTGCCCTGCCTTGATCACTTTCACCTGTTCCTAATGAGTTCTGCGCTCACCTCACCTCCTGCTCACCTGTTCTCACTTCCTCAGTTAGTCGGTCACTATTCATTTCACCTCAGTTCAACTTGGCCTCTCAGTTTGTGAGCCTTTTTGTTAATTAAATATTTTTGCTGTTTCTACTGTCTCTGCATTCAGGTCCTTCTTGCCTGTTCTGCTCCCTGCATTGTCTCACACATTCATTTTTAATGACCACTCATTTTTGACCAGGAACACCACAGGTGTCCATTCATCCATCTGCAACCACTTATCCCACTTATGGGGGGGACTTTCATACGGGAGACCACAATGTGCATCTGATGACCAGCAATTAATGTTGCCAACTAATTTTGCCAATAATTGTTGCTAACCATGATGCATTTACCATAACCATTTTCTTTTCCCAACCTTTCCAAACTATAGCATCCATCTGCAACAACTTACCGCTTAGGGGTTGGAGCTGGATTCCAGTGGGCATTGGGCGAAGGCGGGGTACATCCTGGACAGGTCACCGGTCCATCGCAGGGCACATACAGACTGACAACACATAGACAGACAACCATTCACGCCCACATTAACGCCTTCGGGCAATTTAGAGTCATCAGTTAACCTGCATGTCTCTGGACTGTGGGAGGAAACTGGAGAGCCCAGATACAGAAGACACAAAAGGGTCCCAAGCCGGATTCGAACCGGCGACCCTCTTGCTGTGAGGTGACACCACAGGTGTGCTAAAGTTAAATAAAACACCCAAAATTTAATGAAAGTTGCTCTGTGTGAACAAAGTCATGGAACTTTATGACAATCGGATAAAAACTACATTTTTAGTAAATAGTCACTTTATGTGTTCTGAGACAAACAGCAGTTTGTTACAAATGCCAGAAGGTTTTATATGATTTAAGTGATGCAGGGAAAACATTTTAAAAGCAAAAACCTTTGTCTCTCCGACCATAAATATACCGCTGGCTGAAAAGACACTGTTGTGGACACTGTTGCACTACACTCACTCTTCCTTTTAGAGTGCCACAGACAGGCAGGCCCTCGCCTGTAGGGCGAGTCTGGATTAAAACAAGGGGTTGGTGTGTTCGGAGACGTACGATGTGATAAAGTGGGCAGTCTGAAGTGTTACTGTCAGTTTATTAGTATGTTACAGATAGATGATTGACAGATGTGTGAGTAAAAACTTCACTTCAGCAACTCTTGAGGCTCCAGACTGCCATTAACCCATCTGTGAATTGTTTGGCTGCCTCACTTTCCTCCAGCCTGAACGCAAGAACAAACACAATCCATCAGCTTGGTCTTTAACCCTTCACTCTGCAAGTGAAAAATATAAAATCGGCATGTGGCCATTGATGTTGGTGGAGTCGCAAGATTAAGTGTATAGATATGCGCAGGCACGCTCACGCCCACAGACGTACACACACACACATGCACTCATTAGAAACAGCAGTGTTTGAAAGGAATCATGTGATATGATGTCAGTACGTTACTGACTTACCTAAGCTATGGATGCTTTATGATAAAGGATAGGAGGACCAGATAGAAACTCTAATGCTGGGATTTGGCTTTCTCCGCTGTTGAGCATACAGCTTGGATTCATACCGTGTGTCCACATACCAACATGTTTTCAGGCCTCACTTGGGACTCTGGTTCACTGGCTGCCTGCTGCTTTCCTCTAACAGTCTTAGATAAGTGGGGGCAGCCAGGCTTTGTTGTAGGCCAGCAGTGAACATGACAAGCAGTGAGAAATGGAAAATTTTCTGCAGTTTTCCTCATCTCAGCTGTTTCTATTTGGGAGAAAAACATTTTCTGTTTGTAGTATCAACTGAAGTATCATGATAATAAATGGACTTTTACAAAAAAGTAGTATATTTTGTTTATTCTATGAAGTAAACTTAAGTAATATTCAAGTATACAGTATTTTCCAAATATACCTTATTTAGTAAGTTTACAAATATGTACTAGTAATATACAGTACATGTACTTCTTCAGTACTTCTTGGGATTAAATTGGCCCTCTTCTTAATTTATAGAAGTATACATTTAAAGTGCACTTTAAATGTAAGAATAGTAAAGTTTTAGTACACAAATAGTTTACATCTAAGTTGTGTTTTGCACAGCACCTATACTATGAAGTGAACTATACTTACTTAAGTGAACGTATAGGTATACTGTTAATAATTATGTATGGCCCACTTTTTACTTTCTGAGTACACTTTAAAGTATACTCTCAGGAAACTATTAGTTTAATCGTTTTTCCTGCAACTTACTTCTAAGTTTTCTTTAACATATACTACTTAGCCAGTGATTTATGAATGACATAAAGAGACTTTCTTCATTTGCTATTTGATTTGATATTTTGCTATGAGATTAAAATAAAATAAAGTTAGTTTTTCTCATATGCCTCCAAGATAAATGGAGAATGCAAAAATGTAGAAAATTCTTGATGAATAGAAGTACATTCATATCAAATTATACATTTACAAACTCTTGCTCACTTTAATAGTCTACTCTGTCAAAATTAAGTACAAGTATACACCGGTATGTAGTGTAAGTCAAATATACTTAGACTTTTCTGTATACTCTCCAGTATAAGCCAAGTAGATTTAAGTAACATTTTTTAAAGCGTGCCCCCTCTTATTTTTAGTTTAAAAGGAATATACTAATAGCACACTTTAATAAACTTCTTTTTGGTAAGGGTATTCATGTATTACGCCGTTCTAATCAGTATTTATACTGACAATGGATGACTATGTATACTGAGGAAACCAATAGAAAGGAATCACTTACTCACCTCTACAGATCCCCTCAACCCCATATGGAGCTTTTTAGCACCTTTCAGCCCTTTGCTTTTCATTTTATGGTGCAGAAATTTAATATTTTAGTTAGCTTTATTTTCAACTGCTGCAGCAGGCATCTGTTTTCGGTGGAAAGGCTCTTTAAAATCCACTTAACCTAGAGAGGTCAAAAGAGGTCAAACCTCCAGCAACACCTGTACAACAACTTTATTGTAACATGTTTCAGCTTATGGCCGTCATTGTTTATTAGTTACATATTAGTTTACTAATTATATACTTGTACTCCACTTATTAGTTTATGACAGTACACTTTAAAGTAAGTAAGTAAAGTAAGTAAGAACTGTACTACTAGTTTACTAGTTTTTACTGTTAAGTATATCCCTGGTAAGTATATAAAAAGTAAACAGAAAGTATACTTTCTTATTTTTATTTTAAAAGAAATTTACTAATAGCACACTTTAATAAACGTCTTTTTGGTAGGGGCATTCATGTAAAAAGCTGTTTTAATCAGTAAACCAATAGAAAATAATCAGTTGCCTCTGCAGATCCCCTCAACCTGCTGCTGCAGGCAGCTGTTTTCAGTAGAAAGGCTCTACAAAACATACTCTATCAACTTTCTCAGCATCAAACAGCAGAGTGTCGGGGTTTGTGGCGCATAATTTATTTCCACGGTTGCACGGAGAAGGAAAAAAGGTCTGAAGAGGTCAAAACTCCAGCAACACCTGTACAACATCTTTACTGCAGCACGTTTCGGTTTATGGCATTCATTGAGGTCAGCAGCAAACTGCACACACACAAAATGTCTCAGAAACTTCTTGTAGTTTACTGCTTAGCTGTAAAATGAGAAAGTTTGTGACCTGGCCACCATGTTGACATCAGCTGAGGCAAACTATGAAGCACCGCCCACCAACCAGAGTAAACTTTCTGATTTTACAGCTAAACAGTAACTACGAGATGTTTCTGAAACATTTTACACAAGAAATAGGCATTACAGTGACAGAATTTTTATTCATATTTGATCACCGCTGCCTAGTTTGACCACAGTTTGTGGGTGATTGACAGCTGCTCAGAGACAGCAGGCTCCAGCTCTGCTATGACTGGTTGTTTTCCTCCGGTTTGTGAAATCTTGCAGATGCCATTAGGAGCAACTAAGCTGCCTCTGTTGAATGAACAGCCAACAGGAACACTCTCTCTGAAATAACCTGTGATTGGTCAAAGTCTTCCGTCACAGGCTAGATTTTTTTTAAAGCCTGAAAACAGAGCCACGGGGAGGAGAGGAAGAACATTTGAATTTCAATATGCTGAAAAGTTATTGTGAAATTGTTGCCCAATGATGCCAAAAACATTCTGCCTACCACCTCTTTAAAAGGGCTCTCCTTTAATTTTCCATGTCGTCACTGGGACAAGTTTAAAACCTAAGTCTAAGTCTAAGTGCCTTTCAAGGTGTTTGCCTTTGGGATTATGTATATGCGTAAAGGACATCCAAATCACCTGCAGTAGAAGAAGCTCTCCTGGAGAGCTTCTCTAACTGTTTCTGTACTCATATGTTGGGCATTAACACATGCTGCAAAGCTGAGCCTGCTCCCCCTGAAGGCATTACCTTCTCCACAAATTAATCAATGCTAAGGCCAAATCGCTTCAGGAGCAGTAAACCTGGAGCACAGATGAAAGCAACGGTACCAGCGATTTCCTGCAATTTACGGTGGAGTACACTTTATAGCCATTATCAATAACCAGTTTAGAAACAAATGAGTAGGAATTTAGCAGGGACTTTCCTAACTTCCCTTAGTATTTCTGCCGTGCGGTACACAAATACTGCAAAAACAGAGTCCCATCTCGAAGATAGCCCTGCTCTACCAGCTCAAACAAACATCTTTTTGTGCGGATGGACGAGGCAGCCGATCATGTGCTTGATATTATCTGTTTATGAAGTGGTAATACAGAGGCCCTCTATGTTCTAATCAGCAGGGTTGGCCTCAGCAGTCTGCTCTTTCTGTTGTTTTTGTATACCTAATTAACTAGAAAGCCACATTTTTGTCTGAATGTTGTCTCTTTATGGAAGGTTGGGGATATGCCCTTACCCTTTCCTCGAAATGTAATGTTTTTTACAGCTTCAGTTAATGTGTTTACATGCTATAGAGACATTTTTTATAGACTTATACATTTAACCCAAATTAAACTTGTCACAGTGCAAGACAGCTACTCTAGCAGCTCAGAGAAACAGATAAATACCAGAAAAGTGACAGAAACAATGGTCAGTGTTGGGTCATTTAGAGAAAGGCCACATCGATACGTGTACTGGTGCGACACCCAGTGGACAGAGTCGGTAACTCTTCATGCTGCCAGTGTGATCTGTCCATCTCAGTGGGGATTGCATGTGATCACACTGAACTGACACACATTAGATGATTTATTGATGCAGTCATCATACATAACATGAAATATAGTTTGCATACAACAGGAATACAGCAGCATATTTTCAGGTGTTTCAAGGAATAGTTTGACATTTTGCGAAGAGTTGGATGAACATATCGATACCACTCTCATGTCACTCGCAAGAAAATATGAAACAACAGCCAGCAGCCGATTAGCTTAGCTTAGCATAAAAAGCAAAAACAAAAACAAACCACAGATTGTATATAAAAATCCATAGATTCTACAGTATATATAGATGGATGACGCATCTCCGCTTCCTCCCACTATACAAAAGTGAAGCCAAAATATCCCAAATACGGGAGCTTCCATCTTGAGATTTTGATGTCATTTGTAGCCAGTCTATAGGAATATCACAGCAACACACAACAACAAGGTTCAAAATAACAGTGATAGAATAAGGAGAATAAGAGTACTTAAGAAAAGTAAAATTCTACAGTTGAGTTTAGCCCTTTTTGACAAACATTCATTGTGCGATAATAAGATAACAATATCTACAATACATTCAAACTAATGTTTGTAATTCTACAGATTGAGTAACAATAGACTACTGGTTCCTGTCATAATGATCATGGAGAACAACATCACTTAAATATTGAACATTATGCATTCTTTGAAATAATAAATATCAGTTTTAAGGGAAAACATGCTCCTGAGACTTGCTCATGAGCAAAACAGCCCTAATTAAAAACTTTTTTTTTTTTAAATTTTGTTTCTTTCAACTCCTTCTGTGTTTGTTACTGACGGCACACGACACCCTTAGCTCTTTAAGCAAATCCTAAGCTGCTAGTTTGATCCTCCTGTTAATTAACTGGCCCTCAGCTCAGCTCGCGGTTTCACCCTGGCTGTATCGCGCTGGGTGCTGCCCTTTGACTTGCGAAGAGAGGTCAAGCGACTGCGGAAACCCTCGCCAGAGAAAAAATAAAGCAGTGGATCGAAGCATGAATTGGCAGCAGCCAGGCACAGCGTCACCACGACGGACTTCTGCATGGCAACGCGCTCTGAGCAGGACGTGTCAGTCCGGGACAGGAAGTTCAGGTGGATGGTGCGATGTATGTGGTATGGCATGAAGCTGATAAGGAAGGTCAGCAGGACGATGACGATCATTCGGATGGCTCTGGTGCCTGTACCCCGCTGGTGTCTGGCAGCGTTGGTGCGGGACAGCAGGGCGCGGACTATGCCTGCGTAGCAGACCAGGATGACCAGGAAGGGCAGGGCAAAGCCCAGCACCAGGGCCAAATTGTTCAGCATGACTAGCTTCAGCACACCTTTACCTTGTGGAGGCTCAAAGCACTTGGTTTTATTCGTGATGGGGTCAAAATGTTGGCCTGTTATCAGGAATGGTGAGGACAAAAGGCAGATGAACACCCAGATGCCCACGCACACCAGGCGAGCTCGGCTCTCTGTCACCAGCCGCAGGTTCTGCACAGGAAAGACAATGGCCATGAAACGTGTGACCGACATGGCAGCCATGAAGTAGATGCTGCAGTAGAGGTTGACATAGAGGGTGTAGGAACTAATGCGACAGAGGAAATCCCCCTGGTTCCACTGGCCCTTGTTTACATAGTAGAGGACTCTCAGTGGCAGTGTCATGACGCACAGCAGGTCGGACACGGCCAGGTTCAGCATGTAGACATGAAAGGGTGAGCTCTGGCGGTATGCTCTGATCAGCACCACCAGGGCGAAGCCGTTCCCAACCAGGCCCAGCACGGTGATGAGGGAGTAGGACGTGGAGTAAACCTGGTTACGGAAATCATCGATGGATGGACAGTCAGCAGAGTTGTTCTCTGTGCTGCCTGTCAGATTTGACTCCATTTGTGGTCACACCTGCAGCTGCAAAGAGGCAGTCAAATATGTCAATGTGTGAAAAACAGAGCATGTGAATGATAGAAACAAAAAACAAGTATGCAAGACAAACCAATGTGGTGACTGCGACGTGGCAGATTTCAGAGATAGTCTATATTTTCTGCTGCTGTGCAGTCTGTGGAGGAAACTCAGAAAGTTGATAAGCATTTTAGGCCTTTATTCTGTTAACGTGACAAAGGTTCTGCTTTTTTTTCCAGGGTGAAAAAAAAGGTGAAAGATTAAATTGTGTTTCTGCTCTATGAGACACTTTGAGAAATGCTATCATATTGTTCATGGTTGATTAGACAGTTGCAACCAACTTTATTTTACCATCTTTGAATCTGTACGGCTGAGTAATGATTCATTCATTAAACCTGCAGTAGGCTGAATATTTTTGGCAACATTGGGCAAAAATTCAATAATAACCTTTCAGCATGTTGTAATTCAAGTTCAGCATGTTGTAATTCAAGTGGCTCTGTTTTCAGGCTTTAAAATCTAGGCCATGATGGGAGACTTTGACCAATCACAGGTTATTTCAGAGAGAGAGCGTTCCTATTGGCTGTTCATGCAACGGAGGCAGCTGTCAATCACTCGCAAACTCTAATCAGATGTTCAAACTAGGCAGCAGCGAACAAATATGAATTAATATTTTGTTACTGTAATGCCTGTTTCATGCGTAAAATGTTTTCAGAAAGATCTTGTAGTTACTGTTTAGCTGTAAAATGAGAAAGTTTGTGAGTCGGCAGGCATGCTGAGATCAGTTGAGGAAACACGAAGCACCACCCACCAGCTGGAAAAAAACTACAAGATGTTTCTGAGAACTTATAAGATGAGAAATAGTCATTACAGTAACATATTGATTCATATTTGATCAGCGCTGCCTAGTTTGACCGTGTGGAGTGATTGACAGCTGCTCAGAGATGACAGGCTGCAGATAAGCTCTGATTGGTTGTTTTCCTCCTGTCTGTGAAATCTTGCAGATGCTATGTGAAGCTCCAGAGGACACAGAGGCACATGATTGTTTTCACATTTCCTGTCTCATGCTCTGATGTCAGGTAATAGTGACTGTTTTATAAAAATACCTTTTTTAAAATCATATATGCTCCAATTCTACCTACAGCAGCTTTAACTGGCAATCTGGAAACCTTTTTTTATTGTTGCCATTAATGATATAAAATGCATCCGGTGAATCACAATGTTACGCACTTTACTAATTATCTGTGCAGCTCTGATGTACTTTGCATTGAATAGCTTGTGCACTGAGTAAAGGCCATCAAATTACAGATCCATATACTGACTGACATTTTGCATTGTCACTCTTCGTCTTTTCACTGAAAAAGGTAAATGAAGCATAATTCAAAAAGTCTGCTGTACAAGCTGAAAATGTCCACTGGACGTAATATGCTGCATTATCTGTTACTTCCTCCTCATCAAAAGTTAAAACATGTCTGAATTTAGCAATATTACAGGCTCTAACAAGTTTTCCTTCCTTACCGCTGAATTCCTGTGTGGTGTCAGAGCGATGCAGCTGGTCTGTTGATCTTCTCTCCTGGTCTGCTCTGCCTCGTCTGCCAGATGGCGTAGCAGTGGCGGTGGGAGGACGCTGCAGCAGGTGACTGCTTCCTCAGTTGTTGAAGCATCGAGTCCAGTGACATCATCAACCATGCAGCCACATATTTACGGTGAGAACTGAGGGTAAATCACAGAGGTGCATTAACTTTAAAACTTGTGCTTTTTTTTAATTTGTTTAACTGGACATCATTAATGTTATTCTGTTTCAGCCTGAATTCACCTTAGCCATACCCTTACTGTTCATTTTGCAGACACCTACTAGAGCTGTCTCTGAACATATAGTATTTAATCTGCCATTTGTCCTCAGTCACATTATGTGTCATCTCTCTGTCTTGTTTATTTGTGTTGACTTGTCTGACCTGTTCTTCTGTCTCTGTATTTACACTCTGGAACCAAAGAAGTACTCGTCAGCAATCTCCTATACCTTTAGAGAAGGAGAAACACTTTATTCCTGTTGATGAAAGTGCCGTTTAGCCCTTCAGTAGAACCAAGTCAAGAACAAGCTCTGGAACCTGAGGTGTGAAGTGGTAAAGCAAATGGATATACAGTGCATGGTTCAGTCATAGACTCTTTATATACAGTACACTCTATGGCAGTTGTTCTCAACCTCTTTTTGTGTCAAGAACCCCTAAATACTGTAGATACACATTAACAGACCCCCATTTGATAAGACTTCTCTTAAAATAGCTGTGGAAATGGAGCAAATATGGCTTAAAAAGTTATTTTTATAAAACTATATCCTGACAGTAGTGCATGGGACAGGTAATTTGTACTGACACCAGTGTAAACTTGGATGTTTTCTCAAGCACATGGCGTGTTGGTGCCCGGGAGTTATTTGCCAAGATGCCTTTCGTGCATTCACTTAAAGCTGCAGTCCATAAAATTAGAGCCAATATGATTCAGTTAAAGCTGCTATAGGAAGATTTGGAGCAAATGTGATTTTCAAAAGTTATTTTTATAAAACGGTCACTATATCCTTACAGTAGTGCATGAGACAGGTAATCTGAAAAAAATCATGTGCATCTGTGAACTCCAATGCTCCTAATGGCATCTGCAAGATTTCACAGACCGGAGGAAAACAACCAATCAGAGCAGAGCTGGAGCATGTAGTCTCTGAGCAGCTGTCAATCACCGACAAACTCTGATCAAACTGTCAATCTAGGAAGCGCTGATCAAATATGAATCAATATTCTGCTACTGTAATGACTATTTCTCATGTAAAATGTTTTCATGAATATCTTGTAGTTTCTGTTTAGCTTGAAAATGAGAAAGTTTGTGACCTGGCAGAAATATCAAGCACCGCCCACCAGCTGGAGCATAGCCAGTAAGAACGCTCTCTCTGAAATGGCCTGTGTTTTGTCTTCTGTCATGGGCTAGATTTTTTAAAGCCTGAATACAGAGCCATGAGGAGGTGCAGGAGTCTAGTTTTCTCTCAGAACACTTGAATTGTGATATGTTGAAAGATTGTTATGGCATTTTTGCCCAGTGATGCCAAAAATATTCAGCCTTCTGCAGGTATAAGGTACCTCCATCTGAAAATATTTTGGTTGTTAGATGCGATCTATAGTTGAGAAGATAAGATCAGGATAGTCATTCATATCTTTAACTCACATTGGACTATCCTATTGTGAATTAAACTGTGAAAATAAACAGTTTCCCATGTTTCTGGGGGCCCACTGGAACTCCCCCAAGGACCCCTGAGGGTACCTGGACCCTTGGTTGAGACCCAGTGGGATCAAAAAATTCAGCTCCTGTTGACCGATGATGGAAGACTCTTGTTTATTCCGCTGAGTTTCCTTTGAATGTTGCTAATGAGTGTGATTTACAGATGGTAAATGGACTACGGATACTGCAGTGGAAATGAGCTAACTAATTTTTTCAGCTGAAAGGCCTGTGTGATGGAAGGGCAGGATAATTCATCTGTAATTTGTTTAGTGGTTAGGGACCAGCAAAGACAAAACATTCAGCCCCCACTTACACTCAGGGAGTCGTCTGTATCAACACCACTGACTTTAGGTGGTCGGAGAACGATTACTCTGTTAGCCCGATAGTACATAAGTGCACTGCATAGAAAGACAGCAGGGGCAGAAAGCTTCATAAGTGTTTTGATCCCTCTGAGAGATTTTGAAAGTACATCGATAATTTCTGGTAATTCAATCTTAAGTTCTCTGAAGTGGCATGGAACAACAAAGCTTTTATTCCCCCTTACACAGTACATTTACTGTGTATAGGTTGTGTGATTTATTGTGAGTTATTGTTGTTACACTCTCCACATTCATGGACCATTTCAAACAGCAGCTGCATTCATGAAAAAGTTAAAGGGGAGCACCACCTGAATTACAAACTCCAATATGTTATTTCCATGGCCAAGGAAAGTTCAATCTATATTTGTGGACATGAGCTTCTCTCAAAGCCAGAAACTAGAGATGTAAGTCTCAAACTTGTCATGTTATCAAGTCTGGAGCTGCTCCTTAAGGGTGGCCCACACTAAAACAGTTTTCAAATCTTAACAGAGGAGAAAATGTAAGAGACCCCACATGTTATGACATGTTATGTTGTTGTTATGTTATGTGAGCAATGATGTTGCCAAAACAGCCAAAACAGCCAAAACAGCCAAAAGAGTTGTTGCCTCAAATCAGCAAGTCAGTCCCTCACTTCTGTGGTCCATCTTACCAGAGATGGCTTAAGCCTTAAGGCATAGGCCATATAGGTGGTCGACTAGGGCGCCACTTTAAAGGGGGCTGTGGTCGCCCACCAAATAAAATAAATAAATAAATAAATAAAATGCTGATGGGTGCTCGTGAATTTGGAAAATAGTTCCCCTTTAACTAGTAATTCAAACAAATTGCAGCTAATTCAAATAAAGGAGCACAGATTACAGATAAGGGTGCAGCCTGTCTTCATCTGCAGGTGGTAGACAGTAAATGGTGGTTGAGTGCAGTTTCATGAGCTGTTGTGGTTGCTCTGTGTCGTAATTGAAGTGATCTGCAAAATCCAATAATGTGGGTGGGAAGTCAAAATGCTTAATAGACTAAGTGCATCACTCCAGGCATCATCCAGTTTGCATTTGTTCGTGGATTTTATCTATGTGCTCCTTTTTTTCAGGAAGATTTTACAGCAACTGAACAAAATGGCCTGTTTGCTTAAAGTGTTTTTGTTAACTCACTCACATCTTCATTTCCAGGGTATTTGATACTGGTTATTAAAAGGATTAGGTGTGTTTCTTTTATCCAAATCAAACAATGGCTCTGTTCCATGTTAGTGTGCGAGCAAGGATGCACAATAACAGAAGCACCCTTATATGGAATTTAACTGTTATTGATGGCTAATGCGTGTAGGAAGCCAGTGAGGGCTCATGTCCTTGTTATTGCGTTCAGGATTCCTTCTGGTTGGTTGGTCATCTGTACCAAGAGATGATGAACGGGGCTGAGCAAATTGGTCAGAATTGGTTAATATGGATGTAACTCCTAAATACACTGGGCTGGCCCTGCTCTACACCTGCCAACAGTGGCAACTGGCACAGATAAAGGACCTTTCCAAATTATGATGCCGGGAAGGGAACATGGCACCAGTGTGAAACCAAAAGATATGTTGCAGTATGATATTATTCCTGCTGCAGACCCTCTTAAAGAGGAGGCTGTGATGGATAACAAGAGTGTGACTGACATATAGTTTGTGGTTTGCATGCTACACTGGCATTGGTTTCTTCTAAACATGAAAACAATCTTTCCCAAAACGGAATCATGACCACGATTGTTGTTTAACTTTAACCAAGCCATTTTGGTTGCCTCAGCTTAACTAAAATCTGTATTAATTGCGTTTTTTAGCTACTTGGGGGCAGCGGACAACGACATATTATCACCATATAAGTTGACGAACAGTTGCCTATTAAAGGAACAGTGTGTAATATTTCAGGGGATCTATTAAGCCACGTTCACACTGCACGACTTTCAAAGTCTTCACATAGCTTTACTGTTCACACTGTGCAACTTGTGGTCTTGTAACCGGGAGTGTTTGATCGACTTTAGTCATTTTCACTACATAAAAGTACTACATAAGTGGGGGTATCTCCTTCACACACATGCACAGTTACAGTGGAAGGTATGACAACAGTCTTATACAGAAAGTGATTATGCTTATGTTGTGCTCTTATTTTGGTAAACTATTCTAATGACTCTCTCTGAGGTCCATTTCCTGGAGGAGTGTTTGTGTAGTGTGGAGTGCACACAGTGGGAATATAGCCACAGGTCTCCAGCTGCCAGCAATCACCTTGTTAGATCAAACCAAGTAGCAGAGAAGGGAGAGGGGTGTGGGTAGTGGCATTTCTTTAAGCTGGAACTGTTTGATATTTCCTAAGTTTATTGTGCTTCCCAGTTAATTGTGTTACACTGTATAGTCATGCATGTTTTGTATATAATAGTATTAGATGGTGTTTATGAGTAAATGCATATAATGAATTTATTTGGGAGTGTTCAGGTGCCGTTTATTGTTGGGAGGGTCCATTTGGTAATTAGGCCATCTGGAAAAGGAGCTGTGGGTTGAGTGCTAATTTGAGAGAGCAAGCATGTTGAATGTTTCTCTGATTCAGTTAGAGACGTCTGTGTTAGCAAGAAGGTCTGTTTCCGTTGTCCCGCTGCATTTTTGCCATGGATGAGATTGTGAAGTTCTTTTAGTCACTTGCCAAAATCACTAGTAAAAAAGAAAAGAACAGAGCTCTGTGGAAAACTGACTCATTGGCTCATCTTTCGACCATGTCCTACATCTCCATCCTGTCTAATTTTTCATCCTGGTCGTAAGCACTCCCCAGATGATGTTTCCACATAATGAAAACATATGCGAGATATATATAAATGATGATACCATACACAAGACACATTGCTAATGTTGGCACATGTTCATAAAATAACCTGTTTCCAGTAAGTTCCTACTGTTACAGGTGACCCCTCCTCCCCCAGGTTTCCCCTCAACCCGTGTCTCGTGCTCTCGTTGTAGCTCGAGTCCCTGACAGGTCCAGATATTTAAATCCTGTATTTTTTTTTAACTCATCCAGCAAATATGGAGCAATATTAGCATTCACTTGATGTTGTGTTTGTGTGCGTCTGAAGAACGTAAGTCCAACATTCATTCTCTTTTTGGCCACTTTTTCATCTCTGAGAGGAATTTCTGGCTCTTCAGTAGTTATGTGCACCAGCTAGTAGCTAACTGTGTATGAAACAGCATTTTTATAACCTAACATATTTTAATTAGGGCTGTCAAAGTTATTGCAATAACGCCAATTTGTTTTAATACCACTAATTTCTTAAACACATTAATGCAAGTTGTGATTTCTAGGTTGTGACAGGCTCTGGTTTAAAGCTACCGTGAAGTGCTGGTATCATATGACACTAGAAAAACTAAGGAATTCATTGGTACCAATCAGTCATGTCGGGAAGAAATAACACTCCAAACCTGAGTTAAATTTTGGCGAGGAAAAACTGTCATGGCCACTGACCTCAAGATATGTGAATGAAAATGGATTCTTTGGGTACCTACGAGTCTCCCCATTACAGGCATGCCCACTGTGATAATGATGATAATCACATGCAGTTTGGGGAAAGTCATAGTCAAGTCAGCACACTGACACACTGACAGCTGTTGTTACCTGTTGGGCTGCAGTTTACCATTTTATGATTTGAGGATATTTTTATGCTTAAATGCAGTACCTGTGATGGTTTCTGGACAATATTTATCACTGTTTAGTGTTAATTGAATTCCAATAACAAATATATAGTGAACATACAAAGCATTTGCATAAAGCAGCATATTTGCCCACTCCCTTGTTGATCAGGGTATTTAATACTCAACAAAAGGTACATTTTAAAAAGGTGAAAATGTGATTCATTTGCTATTAAAAACAATTAGATATTTTAATTAATAAACACCCCTAATCTTAACCATACAGGTAAGAGAGCTCTCAAGCAGTCATTTTGGAAGGACTGGTGGACCACCAAAAGCTATTGTTTAGCTACACGTTTTAACTTCTGTTTACTGGATATAAATACCCCACATAGTTGAGCTGGACCCAGCAGCTCCTCTGCCTTGCCTGCAGCTCCTTTCATGGAAGTGAGAGCAGCTGTTTCCCTTGAGTCACGTGTCTCACAATCACCATGCAGTTAATTTCACAACTTGTATATTTTTACACTCCTGAGAAGCTGTTAATCTCCCCAACACTTTTTGCCTCCGAGTTAAAAAAAAGAAGCTGGTTTATTAATGACAAAGACTATCAATGGCAGGGTGGTCTGCTTACAATACAATCTACTGTATTGTGATTCAAAAGGTCATTGTTGTTGCTCTAATGGAGCTGGTAATACCCTGCAGACCAGGATGTTTATGTAGGTCACATTATCGCAAAAATGTACCATTCATCTCAGCAGTTTGGTGTTCTGAGTACTACAGGAAGTACTCAGAGATAGCAATCCGCCAGAACGCTCAAGGAACAAAACATACACTACTGTGGTTTCCTATTTGCTGACATTGCGAGTCAAGTTCAGATTGTTTGTTAGCTGATGAACAGGTATTGTTTTATACATTCAGGTCAGTGGAAACAGGATAAATGTTCAGAAACATTGTACTGTGTGTGTGTAAAGTTTAATGTTACATAATAGAATAGCGCTTTATTGTTTAATTTTACAAACAGTCATGGTGGTGGTCTACACATGGAAAGATCCGGGCCGGCTCTAGTCCTTTGAAATAGACATCAGAAAACAGAAAACAACTTAGCACTTAATACCAAAAAAACAAAAGAACTGATTGGTTTCAGGAAGAAGCAGGATGTCCACTGCCCACTCTACATCAACAGAGAAGGAGTGGTGAGAGTCTCCAGTTTCAGGTTTATGGGCGCCCATATTGCAGAAGACCTCATGTGGACAATTAATATAAACTCTCTGGTTAACAAGGCACAGCAGCGACTTTACTTCCTGAGAACTCTCAGAAAAGTTAACTGCTGGTGTTTTCATCTATGGATGCTCCATTGAAAGTATCTTGAAAATGAGGAACAGCATCCCCCCAGAGGGTGGCACCCTAGGCGGCCACCTATATGACCTATGCCTTAAGCCGGCCCTGGAAAGATAAAGTACGGTATATTCAAATAATCCTTTGCCTTTTTGTGTGGTTTTGTGAGGTTTGCTGTACAGTTTCATACTTCCATTCACCACAGGTCTTGTTTAGATGACTACCTATCCAGCATGCATGACTCAAAAGTGTTAAATTGAACAAGGTGACACACACATATCTCCCCTGAGAGGGTGTCTCTTTAGGAGGTTTCCCATCATCGTTTATCTTACGATGAACTCTTTATGAATTGCTTGCCATTTTATGAGGGCTTTGGTTTATTTAGCTGTCTGTCATCAATCAGTTTGTGAGTCATAAAGCAATTTTTAAATCTTTCAGCAGTTGTATATTAAGTCATCAGTGTAAACTTTGGGTGAATGCAGCAGTGATATCCAAATAAAGGAACTGGCAGGTTTATTAATTGCATGGGGAAAGTTATTTCATCATCTATTCATATGAAGTGTTTTTGTAAAGCTGTATGCTTGCACATGCATTCACGCATGCACGAACACACACACACACACACACACCACAGTCATGTTTTCATGACTTTTGAAGACATTACATCCAGTTACATTCATTTCCTGGAGGCCTACCCTAATTGTAACTGCTTCTTACCTAATCCTAACCCTTTACCCTGACCTTACCCTAACTTTACACCAAGTCCTTTCCCTAAAATATAATGATTTACATTATGGGGACGTGCATTTTGTCCCCATTTGGAAAGCGAGTCCCCAAAATGTCACTGTGTGAACACATTTAAAGCTACAGTATATGAATACAAACTTTAGGCTTTTTGTCAGGCATGTTATTTCCATACAGATTTCATGCAGCATATTACCTGCTTTGAAACAGCTATTTTGAAAGATAACTGTTAAGATATACTGTATTACTTAATCTGCTTACACTTTATATTCTACAGCATCCAAGTTTTCCAGTGATCACAGTCTAGAGGTCTGCAGGCTTTTTGTTAAGACTTTAGACTATCTTGTGTTTATCTTTTCAGTGGCCTCTGATTTTGTCCAAAGAATTTAGCTTGTTGGGGGTTTTCTGTTATATTCCTTGTTTCATTCCTTTAGTGTTTCCTGTTTTATTTTGATATACTCAACATGTGTCATGTCTTAGAAAACCAAACCTGTGTGGAACAATAAATATATTATAAATATACATACTATATACTATTTACTTATTTATTTATTTATTTATTAAACTATTTTGGCCACTTCTCAGAGGAGTATAAAGTGAGTGATGGACATAAATGGAAGTTAGGAAAATCCACCTATGAAAGCAATCTCAAAGTTAAATAATTTTTCATGTCAAGGATCTCCAAAACTGATGCCCAATAGGCCATTGATGTATAAGATGTTGCACTCTATGCTTTTGTCCTGTGTGCTAGTAAATAGCCTACAGCTACATTAAATTATGTTTATGTCATACTAGTAGCAGTAAAAGTTACTGGCCGATAGCTGGTTGTTTGGGAACAGAGATGTTAATAGATCCACCATGGTACAGGCTTGCAGCAAACAGCCCATGGGTGTATTATAAAATAATAAAAGTGATGAATTACAGCCAATACAGCTATTATTACAGCCGGATACAGATACAGGAAGCTAGCAGCATGGGATATGACATATGAGCATGCAGGGCAGTGCAGTCCCGTGGGTCTGATGCACATTTATTATGCTGAAAAAGATAACTCTGGATTCAGCTAGTTAGTGAAAGGGAAATGAAGGCTATTTAAGTGTTTGTACTGGGTAGTTGCCTGCTGCCTCCTCATCCTTACCTGTGTTTGGAAGGAAGCCTGTTTCCCCAAAACCATCAGACTCCAGCTAGCAAATACATTTCTTCAAAACTTGTTTGGGAAAACAAGTTTGTATTATTATTTGTATTATGTAAATGTATATAAACTGAATTTTTTGGAAGCAATGCTGATTTATAGTTCATACCAGAGTTGACACTTTCTTTTCAATGGAACGTGCGATACACACTGACTCACACACTCGGCCAGCTTAACACCATCTACTCACGACTAAACTAAAACTAAAACCATCTGTTTCCAGTCAACCATCAGAGAACTTTCTATGAATTAAGCAATGCAGATCGCAATGCCAGAGTGAGTCGAGTGATTAGTCAGTTTAAGGGAGAGTCACATCGTCACGGAGATCACACCTTAGTTGCTATGGATACAGTTGTGTTTCACCACACCTAAACAGCAAACCACTAAAACAGCATCCGAAACACTGACAACATGTGTGGGTTGTCATACTGTAACAGCAATGTTAATCATCCATGATTAACTGTGTGTCATTACATTCCCTCTGTGTTTATAATGAGCTATATAGTTATTGATTTGATATTTGTCAGTATGAAAGCTTCTCCACCAGTATTTTAATAAAGCAGCGATGGGCAGAATATTTTTGCCATCCTTATGCAAAAATTATACAGAGAAAACTAGACATCTGCACCTCCTCATGGCTCTGTTTTCAGGCTTTAAAAAATCTAGCCATGATGGGAGACTTTGGCCAATCACAGGTCATTTCGGAGAGAAAGTGTTCCTATTGGCTGTGCCCTGTTGGTGGGTGGTGCTTTGTAGTTCCTCAACTGATCACAACATGGCTACTGGGTCACAAACATTCTCATTTTACACCTAAACAGTAACTACAAGATGTGTCTGAAAACATTTCACATGAGAAATAGGCATTACAGTAACAGAATATTGATTCATATTTGATCAGCGCTGCCTAGTTTGACTGTGAAATCTTGCAGATGCCATGAGGAGCACCGGAGGACACAGAGGCACATGTTTTTTCAGATTACCTGTCTCATGCACTACTAAAAATAACTTTTTAAAAGCACATTTACTCATATTCTACCTCTAGCAGCTTTAACTGAATGTATGCAAGTCATCTTGGCAGATCACTCCCTGGCACTAACACTGCTGCTGCTTAGGAAAACATACAAGTTTACACTGGTGTCAGTCAGTAATGCATGGAAACCCCTCGGGCACAGAATCTCCATCAACATGAGTCAGATGCAGTCTGTCTGTCCTCCAGATGAGACATGATGACATTCGCAGACTAGTTGAGTCGAAGCAACCAGTGTTGATAAAGAGAAGAGACACGCACTCATTCAGCCTCTTTGAGACGCGGGGCTGGAATGGATGGAAAATTAACTATCAGCCCACATCCAGGTGAAACAGGACAACAGCTTTAAATCTCAACTTCCTGCCAGTACACAGGTGAGTCCCACACAAACAAGATTCAGTTCTTTGTTTAAAGGTAGATACATGAGGTTATTGAGTCAGTGGAATTCGCTGTTAAACTGTGAAGTGTTGGATTTGAAGACCCCCTTTAGATATTAAAAATGGGCTGGAGAGAGCTGAGGTGATGCATGCTTCAGTTTAAAGGATGGTAATATGTCTAATAGACAGAGAAAAGGGTCTTATTGGTAACATAGACAAACCATCTAAAACAAATAATGCATCCACAGAGCTTCTAGAGAGGTGCCGAGTAAAACTAAGTCTTTTCCTGAATAAAATTATTCCGACTGTGAATTTAAAAAACATTTAAAAAATGTTGGCACGTCCAAAATGTTTGTCTCTGTCCAAGATTGACTGTTTTTGCCATCAATAAACTGAATTATACTTACTTTCTGGAGTGTCACACTGTACCATGCTTTTTATGAAGCTCCTTTATTTTCAAATGAAGTGAAATGCGTGACACATGAATGTTTTTTAATGGAACTTGGCTCAATTGAGGCTAGGTGAGGTTTAACCTAAGTCATAAATGTTGCCTATAAAACCCAAGAATCCACTGATGGCTTGTTTGCATGCCCGGGCCTCTGCCTACTTGCACAACACCGTGGCTTAGTCATAAAAAAAAAAGTGAAAGTTGTAAAGGGATTAATGTGGCGGAGATAAACCACCACTGTGTGTGTGTGTGTTTGCACCTTTGAATGGGTGGAGTCTTGCTGGATATTTATACTTTAAGAGATTGTGGACAACAAGACAGTACTGAGCTAACCTCCAAGTGTTGAACTCTGCAGATCCAACCTGGTTTTGAAGTCAGTCTGGGAGATGAGTTCTTGGTGTTGGCCTGGTTCAGCCACAGAAGAAGGAGTGCTCTCGGCCTCCAGAGAATGCTTGCGTCGGTTCTTGATGCTGAAGCTGGTGACGGTGCTGCTGTTCCCCCACACGGCCGGCATCCCCCTGCTGGTGGGCTGTGTGTTCAGCCTGCAGGCCCTGTTGCTGCTCTGCTCCCCTCACATCTCCACCAAGCCCTCCACTGTGCTCCTGGGCCGACTGGCTCTCACTGACAGTCTCGTACTGCTACGCTGGATGCTTCAACTGGGAGTGACGCTGACCTGGAGGATGGAGGAGGGGGAATCGGTCTGGTGGAGAGAGGCTGTTAGAGTGCTCTGTCAGCAGCTGCTTGATGCTCACCACCTGGCCTCTCTGCTCCTGCTGGGGCTGCTGGGACTGGAGGCCACGCTGGTGTCGCGCTGGCCTCAGCAGACTCGGAGATTCAGGACTTCTCACTGGGCTCAGCTCGGCTGCAGTCTGGTCTGGATACTTGTGCTGCTGGAACTGTTGCTCTCGCTCCACTCAGAACTTTTGCGGGCCTCAGGACCTCAGATTTATTTCCCCTCTCAGAGTTCCTCTCCTCTTCCCTCTCACCCAGCTTTCTCCTCCTACCTGAGGCGGACATTATGGCTGCTGAATTTATGGCTGCATTATGCCGTGCTCTATAACAGACCACAGAAGAGAAAAAGCTCTTTTCATTAAAAGACTTGGCTGTACAATTACCATTTTACCATTTTTATTCTATTTAATCTATGTAATAAAACTATTTTAATGTATATAGATATTCTGAGTAAGACATATTTATAGGGGCCTTAAATCAAGACTAACTTTATGAACAATGGCCCCTGTAGCTACAAATGGCAATTACAGTACATGCTTTGCTCCATGCTGGTATTCCTGTAATTTCTCTTTTTCCTCTAATTTCTCTTCATCTACTGTAGGTAATACACTGATTATGGATAAGTACTTCATACAACCCACTTCAAAACACCCAAACAATCCCTTTAAGTAATATGATGTCTTTATTAGTACTGTGCAGGCACCCCAGGATTTTGCAGTTCAAACGTAAAGCCTTTTCTGGTCTGCTGGACATTTCTCCAGAGTCAGTTGATTGGCATGCTTTGCCCATATACGATGATGATGCATCTAAAATGTGTTCAGGCTGGCTACGTGGTGACTCAAGAGACAACCAGGCAATAGAGTGCTGAAAGAATGAGTCCTAAAACCCAGAAATGAGTTAGCATTTTAGCTCTTCCGCTTCCCTCTTCTTGAAGTTAGTGTGCTTTTTGAATGGGTTTAGTTAGATGCCTGAAATAAGGACTGTGGTTAACACAAGATTAACCGATTTTAATGTTTTGTTCTTCAGTATTCCATTCATGAATTTTGAAGCTTTTACATGCATTAAAAAAGGCGGTTGCGAACAAGTGGCTTAAAGACAACAAAATGTCATCATGCCAAATATTATTCCGCCTTTAGCTAACTGGTGGTGATGTGAAGTCATGGTGATTACATTCATGCTTAAGAAATCATAAAAGTTGTGTTCATTTATGAAGATTATTATGAAACAAATTGTGTAAATATGATAGATGTGTTTGCCACAGAGTTGTTTTGGCAATAATCCTCAACCCAGTGGAAAAATCCCATTAGTGTTTTGTCAAGGGAACCAGGGTGGTGCTAACTTCCTGGTTGGCCTACAAAAATACATTATCTTTGGAGCCCTCTGTCATTCACATCATTCACAGTTTTCTCAGTGCTGGATTAAGCGGTCTAAGCAGACAGGAACAAAGCAATGTACTGCTGTGGATGGGGCCACCAACAAAATGTATTTTAGCCACCTAAAGGAAAGGCTCACCTAATAAAGTCAATATCACTTTTAAGTTAAGGAGAGATAAACTAATGAACCCAAGACGGGGCAGAGAGGAGCAGGTCCAAGGCAGGTCCTTGGCTGAAGGAGGGGTCAAAGGCGGAGTGGCAGGAATAGTGAATGAAGAGTCAGCTTGGCTGGCGAGGAGGATTAGCCAGGGCCGGAAACAAGGAGGCAGGACCAGGAGCAGATGAAAAAACACAGTAACAAGCAAAACTCCAGGAGAAACAGAACACAGAATAGGAAAAGATGGCTTGAACGTGGCCGCACAAACTGGTAGTAATGACAAACTGGCAGGGTAGAGATGGCTGAGCAGGTTTTCTGAGGGGATCTTGGCTGTATCTGAAACCACCTAGTACATACTACTACAAATGCAGTATATGAAATACAGTACATACTGCGTACTGCATTCATCAGGAGTATGTAGTATGAAACATAAATCATTTTTGCGGGTTTCAGGTTTTGGAAAGCAGAACTAAACAGCATAGACAATTGGAAACCTCCACTACTTTACATTACAAAAATGACCGAAGGTGATCATTCCAGCGCTGTGCATTATGGGATACAGTAGGCGATGTAGACTCGTCTGATGCATACTGGAGATTTGTTCTGAATCAGTATGACATCCGAGTACTTTTGGCATACTGTAGATTTTGCTTTTGTTTGCATGCCGCATACTACATGCTACATTTTGTCCAAATCAGTACATACTGCTAGTATAGTGTGTAGTTTCGTACAGCCCTTGATTATGGAGATGCAGTGCAGCTGGTAGCTCCTCCCCGACTCCAGCACACCTGCAGACGATCAAAGTCTGCGGTCGAAAAGTCTTTTTTGCTTAGGACAGTTCCTAACAGAGTGAAATGACCTGGAAGTGTCTAAGTAGCAGCCATGATGAGAGCTGTCTGAACTCCATAAATGTTAAGGAATGGTGCTGCAATGCTTCCTTTATAATCTCCTTTAGCAGAAGATACACTGGACCAAAGGGAAGGAGAGAATGACTGACACACCACACCGCTCATGAAAACAGTTTCATACAGTCATATAAACTAATTACGATTCATGTTGATGGATATGAGTAGACGGTAGCAACCATTTCATTTCACTTTATTTCTGTTTATATATTTCGAACATGTAACAAATAAGTAAGAAGACAAAACATCAATAACAAATAAAAATAACAGTAAATATACAGCAAACAAATAATCAACATAAATAAATATTATTTCCAAAAAGGAGTAGGAAGAAATATACATTTAGTGGTTCTACTCCTTCAGTATAACTAAAAAAAACCCTCAGTTTTTATCATACAAACTTTGTTTATTCATATGTTTTTCACTGATTGTCCACTTTAGGTCAGATAGTCCTTTATTATATGTTGATGTAAAGTGTTCTAGCAGCAGATGGACCTGTGGTTGACGCAGTCTGTTACCGAAGGAGCTATTTAAGACTGCATGGGGGGGAAGCAGCGCCTTATAGTCCATCGTCAGAACATTGTAGTTTCACCACTGCAGACCGACGTCAACACATGCCACCGTTGCAACACCACAGTTGTCTTTACCTGAGTCCCTCTGAATTCTCCTTCACATCTTTCCTTGACCTCATGATATTTTATATCAAGGTCAAGTCAAAGTGGTCAAAGTGTTTAGGAAAAGAATATAGCACTCAAGTTTTTGACTTTTTGACCGCAGCCAAAGTTCAAGGAGCAGATTTAACATGCATGCTGTATTAGAATACTCTACTACTCCGTTATATACTCTGTTGAAAATACAAACTAGTCACACAATAACACAAACTAACCAATCAAGGCAGCAGTAGACCAGCAACTCAGAGTATTCTGAGGTAAAATTACTGTTTTTTCCAATGGAGTCTGGTTGCTTTTTCAAGAGTATAGATAACATTCTTCAGTCTTCCATCAGAAACATAAACTGTGTAACTGTCTGATAAGATAAGATAAGATAAAAGATAAGATATTCCTTTATTAGTCCCACAGTGGAGAAATTTACAGATGCTAGAGAAATCACTGAAACTATTCTAAATATAGCATGCACTTAAACTGATATTGTTTTTTTAGGTTGGTCTTTCTTTTAGGAGGCTGAAATATGTCTGCCGGCCCCATCCACAGCAGTACATTGCTTTGGTTCCATGCAATGCATAACTCCTAACTGGGAGCGTGCCGACCGTTATCTACTGTAGAAAATACACTGACTATGGATAAGAACCTAATAAAAACCCACTTCAAAACACCCAAACTATCCCTTTAAAGGAGAGGCCTTTCCAGGAAATGAATCCTCAGCTTACAAATATGTAATGTATAAAAACGTGTAGTAATATGTAAAAGTAGGCCCATACATATTGTGAAATGTGATTTTATGCAGGATTCTTAATCAAAGGTTTCCTCAGTTTACATCTGAGATGCTTGTGAAGCAAACTGATTCCACATTTTAACAGAAAGAGATGATGATTGGCTTCATACTGTAAACATGCTTTCATCCTGCAGTCTCTTGATCTGTTCTGTTTGCATATCTCTCTCTTGCTGACCAATAGCTCATAAATGTCTGTTTACACTTTTCCCCAGCGTAACATTTGCACAGTGTAAATGGATTCAGAGCATTAAACACCAACTGGAATGGTTCAGTAGCAAGATTTTGTTTTCCCTAATGAATGGAAATAGCTCCAGCTTCACTTGTGTAATGGCAGCTGGTTGTAGGCAGCACACTGTGGCTGTAGCGCAGATATCAGCCTCTACAATCACGCTATTGAATCACACGCATTTGTCACTGAGGAAATGGAAGATCAAAGAGGAATATCCTGAGTAAACTATTTAAGTTTGAATCTGTGACATGACCACATCACACAACACCACAGTCACTGGCACGAAACATCTGCTATGACACTGACGCAAGAAAAGACAGACCTAGGACGACAAAAACTACTGATACAGAGTTATTGTGGGCACACTCAGGTCAACCTTACCAAAGAGAAGTTTATTCAAGTGTGCAATTAGTATACTTCTTTTAGACTTAAAATAAGAGAGTACACTTTTTATGTATCAGAGATATGCTCCACAAAAGTATACATAAGTATACTCGGCTCATACTGACAAGCATACAGAATAGTCTAAGTATACTTGGCTTATACTGACAAGTATACAGAAAAGTCTATAAGTATACTTTTCTTATCCTGACAAGTACACAGAAAAGTAACTTTTCCTATATTGATAAGTATATTGAAGTCTAAGTATATACTGACAAGTATACAGAAAGTCTAAGTATACTTGTCCTATACTGACAAGAATACAGAAAAGTCTAAGTATAATTTTCCTATACTGACAAGTATACAGAAATGTTTAAGTTTATAGGCCTTCTTGTACTTAATATTTTGATTGCGCTATACTTGAGAAATGTACAATTAAGTATTCTTGCCTTATAGGCCAACAGAAAGGTATACCTGGCTTGTAGTTGTGCTTACTTTTTGATAAAGTAGCCCATTAAAGTGAAAGTTACAGCTTCATTTTACTCGATTCATGTTATTGTTGAAGTGTGAGCTGTGTTGTCCAGCAGAGGGAAGCACAGAATCAAC
This sequence comes from Pterois miles, assembly GCA_947000775.1. NCBI lineage: Eukaryota > Metazoa > Chordata > Actinopteri > Perciformes > Scorpaenidae > Pterois > Pterois miles. Next base: position 7,905,753 of record CAMQGK010000308.1, on the reverse strand, counting down.
TTTCAACAGGCCGGAGAGGATGGACGACTCAGCTGCTGCACCAGGCTAATTAATATGGCTGCTTCAGTGTGTGTGTGTGTGTGTGTGTGTGTGTGTGTGTGTGCGTGGGTGTGTGTGTGCGTGGGTGTGTGGGTGTGCGTGGGTGGGTGGGTGTGTGTAGCTGCAACTTCAAGTGTTCCTGGAACTAATCAATTAAGGCTGAAAGCGAGGAACAACAGGGTGAAGAGGAACACTGGTGTTGGTTTCTTTTCCCATGATGCTCTCTGTTTGGCAGTGGTAGACTTACACGGTGTACTTTGGCACCGGGGCTGTCAGTCATGAGTAAACAATGCGGGAGGTCACTCAGACTTTGTTTAAATATAACAATAGATCCTGTGTTTGTTTTCCTCAACAATGTCAAGGTTCGTCTGTACGCTGCAGGCTCCGAAGGCCCAGAGGAGACGAACATGTGACGATTGGTGACAGAAACACAGTGAGTGTCTAAAGGTATATACGAGAGGATGGCACTAAAGAGACTGTTAGATTCATCCCGTGTTGCTGCCTGTGATTGAAACAGTGTCAGCTATCTTTGCCAATCATTAACATGGCGTACAGTGTGTCCTCCTGCTCTGACATGCAGTTCTAGCTCCCCCTATGGACTTTAAATGAGTCAGTGTTGAGATGCTCGAGGACTGACAAAATCACTGTTTTCTTTCTTTCTGTCTTTCTTTGGCTTTCTTCCCTCCTTCCTTCCTTCCATCCTTCTACCTTCCCTCTTTCCTTCATTCCTTCCTTCCCTGTCCTCCCTCCCCCAGCCTCTGTCCGTACATCCTTCCTTCCTCCGTTCTTCCTTCCTCCCATTCTTCCTTATTCTTTCTTTCTTCCTTTCATCCTTCCTTCCTTCCTTCCTCCCTCTGTCTGTCCGTACGTCCTCCCTTCCATCTATCCTTCCTTCCTTCATTCCTTTCCTCCATCTTTCCTTCCTCCTTTCTTTTCTTTCCTTCCTTCCTTCTTTCCTTTCCTCCATCTTTCTTTCCTCCTTTCTTTTCTTTCCTCCATCTTTCCTTCCTCCTTTCTTTTCTTTCCTTCCTTCTTTCCTCCTTTCCTCTCTCTCTCCTGCCTTCCCTCCTCATTTCTTTCCCTTCCTTCCTTCCTTCCTTCCTTATTTCTTTTCCTTCCTTCCTTCCTTCCTTATTTCTTTTCCTTCCTTCCATCCTTCCTTCCTCCCTTCCTCCTTCCCTCCTCTCCAGCTTTGTTTCTTTCCTTCCTTCCCTTCCTTCTTGCTTTCCTTCCTTCCATCCTTCCTTCCTTCCCGTGTTTCCTTCTATGTGTTTCTTTCGTGTCACTTTAACCTACTGCATTCTTCCTAATATTGTTCACAACAGATGGTTGGATTGTCATAGTAGGGAAAGCAGGTGTTACTAGTTACATGAACGATGTCTCTGGTCTATTCAAGTATCTGCTGTTAGTCACGATAGTGTGACCCTGAATCAACATGATTCAGCCATCATTTACTCTGAAAATCCCCCCTGTTACATCCACCAGATAATAGGTCATGTTTTTCTTTTGGTCTTTTCATTTTTATCATTGTCACTTCCTGTTTTATTTTGATATCACTAACCTTCACTCTCATTTCATATTCACTGCACTTCCTGCCGTCATGTGTCTCCACGCCAGTTGACCTACTTTCCATCAACTCACCTGTGTCTGATTGTAGCCCCACCCCGATTGTGTCCACCTGTGTCTCGTTACTCACTCCCTCACCACTATATAATCTGTCTTCCCTTCCTCGTGTTGCCAGTTGGTTGTTGATCCTTCCCAGTGACCCTCATTCCAGTGGTTTTTCTTAGTGTTTGTTTTTGTGAATGAATCTCTGTCTGTTTTTTGACCCTGCCTTTGCCTACTGTTTTTTGGATTTGGTTGCCTGCCTGCATCTGTGTCCAGTTCATTTCTGATCCCTGGCGTTACACCCCCCAAAAAATCCATGAAATGACTACAAGAAAACTATAAATATAAAATGATCTTAGTCATTATGTCTATCATCCGGTGCAGCAGTCCTTATAGAGTAAACCCCTCCAACTTCAGTTTCATGAGTGATGCTAGAGTGCATAACAAAAGGAGTTGCCATTTAGTTTAGTAATTCCTTCCAGTGCAAGCAGATGTCTTATGGCAGTTTTGCTTATTTTGAATATGTCGTCCTTCAGTTGTCTTGAAGATGATTATCTCAGAGCACACCAATGTTCAATAAGTTAATAAGGAATAAGTATGGCGAAAGCTGTGTTTCAACAACTGAACACCTTCCTGGCCATAAATAACTGTTTTAACATTTTCCAGTATGTATCACAGACCGCAGTCTGACCACAGCACAGCAATGAGACACTCTAATTAAGGTCATGAATGACTTAGACTGTGGAAAGGCTTCAATCTTAGTATTAGATCTCAGCGCTGCATTTAGATAAGATAAGATAAGATGAACCTTTATTAATCCCCGGAGGGAAATTCGGGTGTCACAGCAGCATCAACAACAGTACAGATACATACAGTATAGTAAAAAGTAAAAGAGAAGGTGCAATGAAGGGAAGAAGGTGTAATGAACAAAAATTGACAATAAAATAAATAAGTTACAGTAATAAGTTTGTAACAGAGAAGACCCGTATCATCAATTTCATATCAGCTCATCTTCACACTGAGTGGGAGTGGTTTCAGGTCTGTGTGTGTGTGTGTGTGTGTGTGTGTGTGTGTGTGTGTGTGTGTGTGTGTGTGTGTGTGTGTGTGTGTGTGTGTGTGTGTGTGTGGGATGTAGAGAGAATTCATTTCAGCTGAGAGCTAATTGCTAATTGCTAACTGCTGTGATTCAGGTGCTGATTTAAGGCAGGTGTGTTCCTCCACTCCACTGTAGTCTACTTCAGTCCCTTGAAGCAAATGTTTTTCTCTCATTCTCCAAGTGCTGTGTTTTAAAACAAGATTTTAAATTAGGTTTTTAAACTTTCCCTTTGCTGTTCTTTGCCCTTTGGTGTGCCATGTATTGCGGTGTGTTTGTCACAGTGAGTCAGCATGATTCAGCCATGATTGACTCCTGTAAATACTCCCAAAAATTCATTAAATAAATACAATAAAACAATAGATATTTACTTAGTCATTATGTCTACCATCTAGTCATTTCATGTTCAAATCACTGTCAACTTTGCCCTCATTTTTTCCTTCAATAACCCCAAATATGAGTAAAATCATTGTTTGCAGATTTTGTGTAATTATCACAAATACAGCTATGTCCATCCCAGTGTACTTTATCATGATACAATGATTTCAATTCATTGTCATAAAAAAAGAAAAAAGTGCAACATGCAAAAAAGCTCTTTTTGATTTCATTGAGGACACTGAAGTCACGAATATTTTTCTAGCTATCTTTAGGTCAACAAAATGAATGAATAGGTCACAGACATGGAAAAACGTAAACATTTATTTTATTTCTGTGGACAGAATTCCTTCATCCGTTAACACAAGACTTTTATTCTGAAATATTTGCAGACAGTGTTAAAATGCAATGACTTGCATGGCTCCATAAATAATAAAGTATGGCTTTGAATCATGGATTATTATTATTTACAAGTGATCACACACTTCTTAACCTTTTTCTGTCTAAAATCAATATGAAAGACATTTCTAATTAAATGAAATGGATATTTGTGGAAGGCGAACCACCAGGAGAGTGGATCGCATCAGTCCAGTTCTCAGATCTTGTTTCTGGTTTCCTGTCTGTCGTGGAATTGACTTCTGAATACTGCTGGTGGTTTATAAAGCACTGAAAACTTTAGGGTCAGAGAACATCTCAGATTTACACTCCGTCATGAAACATCCAGACCTCTCAGGTCATCTGGGACAGGTCTGCTTTCTGTCCACAGAGTCAAAACTAAACTCAGCAGCAGCGCTCAGTTTTTATGCTCCACATATCTGGAACAAACTCCCAGAAAAATGCAGGTCCAATGCAACTCTCAGGTATTTTTAATCAAGGCTGCAGACTTTACTGTTCACCACTGTCTTTTATTAAATAAAATATGGGACTAATTATTCATATCTCACATTGTATTGTAATTTTTACTCCTGTTTTATCTGTTTTGTTCTATTTTGGCTTGTTTGTATCTCTTTTTATTCAACCCATTGAATCCTATGTGTCTGCAATGTGTTTTTTAAATACCACTTATGTCTTATGCAAAGCACTATGAACTGCCTTGTTGTTCAAAGGTGCAATACAAATAAGCTTGCCTTGCCAAGAAGACCATGTTTGGAAATGAACCGATCAAACCTTTGACAGGCGACTTTCTGCCGTACGTACCCTGAGGCAAAGTACATCAGCCCATTATATCACAGAGACAAACAGCCGGCTCTGTCTGCACAGGCCGGGGTCAGCCTGGTCAGCCTGTCTGTCTCGTCTCCCAGTCTGGAGAACGAGTGCTGCTCACCCATGGCTGCTCAAGCTGCACCTATCAGTGCTGTGGGGTAAACAGCCGCTGCTCGATCTCCGGCTGTAACTGGCGAGCGTCTGTGGTCTCCCTCTGGCCTCCATCACAGCCAGCAGCATTGATCCGGGCTCCGCTCTGCTGTGGATGAGCTGGTCTTTAATCAGGTCAGGGCTGGCTCACAGGGGCTAAGGTCATCTATAGACATACAAACACTGCAGTCATGTTAATATCAGTTGATAAGGCCCATAAAGCTTAAGACTCCTGTGTTGTACTGCCTTGCTGCCTTTGTCTGGCCCTGTTGTCAGGGCAGAGGTATGTATGGCACGACGGGGCTGCCCCTAAACCCTCCCGGAGCCAATGAATGAGAGGATGGCTACAAGCAAGGGGAGGAAATACACTCATCATCGCATTAAAGGAGAGCAGGACAGAGGGGTCGAAGAAGAGATGGAGGGAGGGAGGAAGGGTGGGAGGGTGGAGGGTGGGGTGCAGTAATGGGGTCTTTGTTCTGGTTGGTGTGACTCACAAAGCCTTGGCCGGGGCAGCACAGCTTAGTTACCGTTACCAAACACAGAGAATAAGGAGGGAGGAGTGTGTGTGTGTGTGTGTGTGTGTGTGTGTGTGTGTGCTGTGTGTCTGTGTGTCAGGACTGGGGGATGTTGCTACAACCCAATAAAACCTGACATGTCTTCTGGTTCATCCAATCATGACATTTCAACACAGCTTTTGCTTTTGATTTGTGTCTCTGCCTCAGTTGGCTGATTTGACTGTCAGTACATCACAGGCAACCGGCATTACGCTATCGTTGTACAACCTGCTTGTCAGACTTGGTTATGTGGGAGTTACACTCCAGGAGCAACGATAGGTGACAACATACTTTGCGGTATGCTGGTATCTCACAGCTGATGAGACAGGAGGTTTTTTTGGAAGAAGTCATCTAAAGAACCAAAACTCATGTATGAAAACATTGAGTGGGGGCTATAGTGCTTTTCCCAACCTTAAAGAGGAGTTATAATTGTTATTTTATTATTGTTATTATAGTGGGTTTTCTACCATGTTTACATCTTTTAATGTTTAAAAAAAAAAACATCTCATTTTTCAGACCGACTGTGCAGCTGCAGCTCTTTTCACTCTCACTGAAACGCTCTGTTTGAGCCCCCAAAAAAGCTCAGTCTGCTCTGATTGGTCAGCTGGCCCACTCTGTTGTGATTGGTCACCTGTACCAAACTCTGCTCCAGCTCTGCTCCAACTAGCTTTGTTTGAGGGCGTGCCAAACTAGCTGCTAGGAAGGTATTACACATGTGTGTCACTTGGTGACATCACCATGTTACAGAAACGTAGGCGGGGCTTGAAGCAAGACATTTCAGGCAGTTCAAGAGCAGTGTTTCTGTGGAGGAGAGGAACTCCCTTTGGTCTGGACTTTGGGCTTTGTGACTTTGCAGATCTTTTACATGCACAAAAACTGTAGAACACACTACAGGAGAAACTCACAAAAGCATAATAGGTCCTCTTTAATTTGAAGAGCTGACTCAAAATAGTTGTCATGACAATTTTATTGTAATGTGAAGAAAATACAAATTTCAACCCTGTTTATGTCCTTTTTGTATTCAAACATATTTGTATTTTGTGACTCAAACGGACATGAGAATGCTTTGTTCCAAATAGTGTTAATGATGCCAATGAAGGTCAGTGGGTTGTTAATGACTAAATTATTTGGATAACTATGAAATTAATTGCCATGACATTTGGTACAGACCCTCATGTTCCACTCAGAATAAATTGTAAAAACTTTGGTTTTCCCTCAGCTTCTCATCTGACTCTATTATCAGGTCAAAATTTCAGTTTGTCCAATTTACCAAATACCTGCTAAACTAATGGCATTCCCATCAGCCTGAACTGTAGGCCTACGCTGTGTTTAGTCCTAATTAGCATACTAACAGGTTAAACTAAGACAGTGAACATGGTAAACTTTATACTTGAAAGCATTTACATGTTAGCAGCATGTTAGCAATATGATAGCATTTGGCTTAAAGCATCACTGTAGCTAAGGGTCGTGTCTATAAGGTAACCCGCAAACTGCAAAAGCATGCAAAAACTTACAAAAAGCTCTTGCAAGATTTGCTTCCTGACAACCCTAACCCTAAAATTCAAAGTCAATGCCTAACCTTAACCATCTTGTGATCAGTTTTACAATTTGTGTCCTACCCTCTAACCACAACTGTGTCCAAATACAGCCCCAATGAGCCGCTAGCTGGCTGTAGCTAGTAGTCTGTAGTCCAGGAATTTGTTATTGGCAGCAGGAGACATCTGAAGATCAAGAACCCACAAGAAATGTGTACGTGTACATTTTTTGTTGTTGTTGTTGTTTTCCCCCAAAATATCTATTACTTCCATAATAATTAAAAAAAAAATGCAAATCATGTAAACACAACAGTATGGTTTACATTAGCAAAGCTGCATCATAATCCTTTAAGCAAAGATGTGACCTAAAACTAAACCGGTGTCATAACAAATTAATCTTTGTGAGGAAATTACTAACTCCATAGAGAATGATGAAACTGGAGCCTTTTCATGGTTACAAATGAAAATATTGTTAGTTATCCTATGACCTGTCAGAATATATTAATATCAATATTGTTTTCACCCTCAACCCCCATTGACATTTCTCCCATAATTGTCTAGCGGGTCACTGCTGCCAAAATATGTCTTTTCTAAAAGGAAAAGTACTGGAATCATGTTATGAAACATCATTAAGGAAACATGGTTTTTTTTATCACATTGTGTGACTCATACTGCTTTGAACACATGCACTTCACCACCAACAATCCAGAGGTTAAAGACATCTGGTGGCGTGTAATGGATTGTGTGCGTGCATGTTAAACGTGTGTGTACATGTGTGTGTGTGTGTGTGTGTGTGTGTGTGTGTGTGTGTGTGTGTGTGTGTGTCTGGCAGCTTATGCAGTAAGCAGGATGTCCTGTCCTCCCTGCTGCTATTGTGGAGTGGTCAGCCTGCCAGACGCTGCCCCTGAAGACCACTTCCTGTCTGTCAAGTGCCTCTCTCTCTCTCTGTCGCTCATAGACACACACACACACACACACGCATGCCAGCTTGAACACAATGGGAACCTGTCCAACGCCACCCTGTCACCTGGCTAAAAATAACTCTTTTGGTAGCCTCAGACATGATGATTGTATTGTAACAATGGCGAGGCAAGACTTTGATCAGCTAAAATAGCATTAGGCTGTTATTCTGAGCTACTACACATCAGTTATTAACAGCATGCTGGCTGACTCTGAAGATGTCACCTAAATTGACATCTTTTATTTCACCGAAGGTAAACGATTATACATTTTGTTTATACAACATATGGCCTGATCCAAGTTATTTCCTGATGTTTGGTCTCAGTTATTCTCTGATATAAACAAGCACTTAATCTCAGTTTAAACTTCTTGAATATGTCAAATAGGGTTTATGAACCCTTCAAGGCTGAAAAAGTACCAGATTATTTATTTAAATAATAGTACTAATACCACAATGTAATACTAGTTATTGTATTATTATAATTAATATTATTTAAGCAGTATTCTAAATGTAACTGTTTAAGGCAGGACTACTAGGTGACTTCATATACTGCGTTGTAATGGAATCTGTATATCATATTGTAATTGTTGGTCATTTGTTTTGTAGCCTACTGTACCTATGTACAATCTGAATCTGCAAGTAACTAAAGCTGAAGAAAGTAATATATTGGAAATACCCAAGCAAGTAGGACCTTGTTATACATGTGTAACCCACATTTTAGTTTATGAAAGTACACGCTAAATTATACTCACAGTTAACAATTAGTTAAAAGTTTCTGCAAATATATTAGTATGTTTTCTTTAACTTGTAGTACTTACCAATACAGATGCCTATGATTTATGTATTGCATAAAGAGATTTGCTCGTTTTGCTATTTGACTTGATGTTTTGTGATGAAAATGAGTGAAAATTAGTTTTCTTGTGTACCTCCACTGTGAATGGAGAATGGATACTTGTCAGTATAAGCCAAGTATACTTAGACTTTTCCATATACTTGTCAGTATAAGCCAAGTAACCTTAAGTATAATTTTGTCTGATAAGTACATAAAAAGTACGTTTAAAAGAGGTACTCATAGCACACTTGAACACCCTTACACTTGGTACCCTTACCGAAAAGAAGCATACTTCAAGTTTATTTTATGAAGTAGACTTAGTTCATGTATAATCCTAAGTATACTTTATGTAATAAGAATACTAATCAGTGTAGTAGTAGTAGTAGTATACTTGTAAATTTACTACTTCAATACTTCTTAGGACTAAATTTTAATTTTAGAAAAGTATACTTTTAAGTATACTTTCAATGTAAGTAGTAAACTTTTAGTACACATCTATTTTACATCCAAGTTGTATTTTGTGCTGCAACTGTAATATGAACTATACTACAAGTGAATTTATAGGTATATATGGTTAATTACTAGTTATATACTTATACTCCTTTTTAGTTTATGAAACTAGGCTACACTTTAAAGTATATGATCAGTAAACGTCTAGTTTAATAGTTTGTACTGCACCAAACCTTTTCTGTATTCTTGTCGATATAAGCCAAGTATACTTAAGTATAATTAAGTATATCTCTGATAGGTACGTACAAAGTAAACTGAAAGACTATTCTCTTATTTTAACTTTTAATTTTAAGTAGAATAGAATTTAAATCCACTTTTTTGTAAGGGTACTTTTACTTCAGTAAATACTTCTTTCACCACTGCAGTTATGTATATAATAAAAGTGTGTTTCTGATGACACCAGGCAGCCTGTGTCTTTCCCTCTGCCCTTCCCTCCTTCTCCACAACCCCCTATTCACACTCCCCTCCTCCTCCTCCTCCTCCTCCTCCTCCAGCCGAGGTGCTATTGTCCCGTTTCCTGTGACCGTGAAGCAGCCCTCCACATACCCGACACGCACGCGCAGGCACGCCTCGCGCACGAACACCCCGGGTGAGCAGGCGCGGTGGGTGTGATGCGGTCCGGACGGACGCAGCGAGTCCTCGGGACTAATTGGAGACGAGTCGGTTCTCACTAACGAGCTTATAAAAGCGGGTCTGGGACGTCTTCTTCGTGTTAGTTCGGGACAGTTTGAGTCGGTACAGCTGGAAAGTACGAGCCAAGCGGACTGAACAGCACCAGAATATCCGAGAGGAAAAAGTCACTGTGGAGTTTGACAAAGTTTGTCTTTTGACAGCTGCGCCGGGAGGTGCGCTGTCACCATCCATCCAGCTGCCAGTAAGTCCGGTCCGCTTTGTCTTCACACAATAACTGTGTAAAAACATGTTTTGTCTTTTGTGGAGATAAAATTAGGAGAAGCTGCTTTCCACTCAATCACCAGCTGAAGCTGCAGAGCTGACAAAATGCAGCTATAGGCTGGAGACAGCTCAGATTTACTATGTACTGACAAGTCTTTGAACTACACACGACGCTACACCATCTCTACAGTACGACCACTTCAAGTGTTGTTTGAATACTTGAACGTTATAAGAGGATATGGCGGATTTAGTGTGTATCACAAGGTTTAAATGATAGGTTTAAGGGCACAGAACAACACCTTTCAATACAGGTTCATGTAACTTCACTACATCACATACTGGTGGAAGAAGTACTCAGAAAGTAAGGAAAAGTAGCAGTCCCATAATGTCAAAGTAAAAGTATAGAAATATTAGCGTCAAAATATATTAAGTAGTACAAGTATCAAAAGTAACCATGCTCATAATGCAAAATGGCCCCTTTCAGAATAATATGTATTTTATTATTACTATTATTATTAAGCATTAATGTGTGGGCATCTTACATACAATGTATATAATTATTTATTTTTTCATTCATTTATTTATTTTTTATTTCTTGATTTATATTTTGTACTAATAATCTGAATCTGCAAAGTAACTCATGTCAAATTTATGTGCAGGAGTTGAAAGTATAATATTGGTTTCCAAAACGTAGTGTCGCAGAAGAATAACATATCATAAAATGAAAATATTCAAGTAAATTGCAAGTACTTCAAAACTGTACCAAGTACAGTACTTGAGTAAATGTACTCAGTTCCATTACACCACTAAACTGGAGACCACAGTTACGCCACTAATTGAATCCCAATCCAGCCAGCACCTAATTTTTCTCAACAAAGATGTATTTTTTTAATGATTTGGTTTACCGCTGCAATAAAAAAATTACATTATCAACCTTGTAAAGAAGTACGTGGAGGATATCATATTCATGTATTCATGATACTGGTAGAGAGTCATAATCCTAACAAGACCTTTCTGATTAAAAACATACTGTAACTCCAGTTAGAGCAGAGTATATCTAACTCCAGTGAAGATGTCCTCTCGAACGCCGCACGCCTGCTTCTCCTCCACCTTCAGGTCTCCTGCCTTCTTCCTCCTCCGAGCATTGAGAGAAAGGAACAGCTGGATGTGAGCTGAGCCTGAACCCGATCCGTTCAGATCAGCGGGTCCCAGAGGCCTGTTTCTGTCACTTCTACGGCTGACTGCGGGGGGAAACCCTTCAACCGTGCAGCTGTCCACGACCTGTACATGAAATCCACACACACACACAGGTCTGAAATCCCTCCATAGGGCTCCTGGACATCCACAACATGCTTAAATGTGTCTCTGCAGCTCTGAAGTAGAGGTGGTTCTTGTTTCTTTACACATAAACTGTACAGCAGCCAAATTCAATGTTCTATAGACTTGGCTGCTCCCTGCAGAAACAACATCAGCTGAATATGAAGCCGGCACTGTCAGAGGTCCTGGGACTGAGCCACAGTACACAGAACCCTACAATGTGTGTGTGTGTGTGTGTGTGTGTGTGTGTGTGTGGACTGGCACATGGAAGTGTTTGCCTGCTTGTGCATGCACGTGTGGAGACTTGCGCATATGTAAGTGTGTGTTTGGTACAGACGGGTACAGTGAGGGTATTGTGAGGGCCGGCGGAGGCCAGCGGAGGCCGGCGAAGGCCTTCTGGGAGGCGTGTGAAAACGCAGTAAAGATGTCACACTGCAGCTGGCACAGGACGGCGCTGATGGACTGCTTACACTCACAGCGTTGCCTTTGTGTATCTGTGTGTGGTGAAAAGACGGATAGAGTGAATCTTTCCAGATCCACTCAGGATTTTTACACTGGATGCCAAAAGGCCGACCACCTCGCTGCTGCTGCTGCTACTGCTTTAGCTCTGTTGCATAACACAAGATAAGGCCAGTTTAGCTCGTTAAATCTGGTGCTGTTGCAACTTAAAATTGCACTCCCATAAAGTTTGATGACTTGGGAGAGAGATTCTAGTAAAGAAAGATAAAAGAATGGTCACAATCAATACAGCAGAGGCCGAGATGTCCTGAGGTTTTAGTCCATAATGTGGGTCAAGCTCCAAAAACGCTGGATCCTACATTGCATTAACAATGCAACTGGATAGTCTTTCATTAGATCCCCACTGCCCGGTTAGTGTGCTGTGAATTGCAATATATTAGTGTTTGTGAAGATTAACAATATTTTAAAATTTGTTGTGCTGAGAAAAAGCGAGAGAGAGAGAGAGAGAGAGAGAGAGAGAGAGAGAGGATGCACAGCAACAACAATAATAGCACAACAGCTATAATAATAGATATAGTGTAGTGGTGGGTACCATAGATTGATACTAATAATAGCAGAAATAATAATAGAAATATGATAACTAATGATATTAATAACAGCAGTGGATATAATAGAGTGATAATAATAATAGTAGTAGTGACAGTAGTAGTAGTAGTAGTGACTGAGATAATTATTTCCAACAATCTAGTTCCTGTTCACACATTCAACCCAAGTATTATACTTTGAGTAAATGACTAAAAAACATCTTTCACAATGTCAAATCAGTTTAATTGTTCTTGTTTGACAACAAAACTACTGTGCGTCATGACAACAGTGCGCTGTGGTGGGAGCAGCTGTGTCTGGCTTCTGGACCAAGCCGGCATGCCCACTTATTTACTTCGTCCAGTTGGAGCTCAGCCTGAGAAAGTTTCTGCACTTTTGCAGTCGGAAGTGAATCTCACACTGGGCTCTTTATCATCAGCTCATGAATGAATGTAGCTGAAGTGTATGGAGGGCAGAACCTGCCAAAATCTAAAATAAATAAATGACTTGATAAATACATAAATAAATATGTTATTAAATGTACCAAAGATGATATTAAAAATAAATGTAGGCATTAATGAATTGATAAAATGTGACATAAATGGATATTTCTGTTTTAATTTGAGTCTTTATTATTATATTATATTACTGTTAATTAGCGTTGTCACCTCACAGCAAGATGGTCGCAGGTAGTGATGGGTAGATGAGACGTCATGAAGCGTTTCGACACATTGCCAAATTGTATTGATACTGTATTGATACTGTCACTGAATACTGACACCTGCTTGACCTTAAAAATCCCTACAGGCAACCTAGTTGACAGACTCAACTGACACTGATTTGATGACCTAGTATATACAATAATATAACTTAAGTCATTGTATTTTATATTGTATTATTTCATATCTTCATTTAAATTTAAAATATCTTTGATATTTTTAGATACGGTCAATAAATAATGTGAACATGTATCATAACGTGCAAATCTAAGTGAACGTGTTGTGAATACGAATGCTTGTGGACTGGGATTTTTTTTTTTTTTTTTTTTACAAATTTTTATTCAAAAAATTAGTTTTTCCAACGTTTTGAAATTGAGTGTGTTACGGTTTTTGGAAATAACTTCTCCAGCTGTAGGAAGCACCCGCTCACACGGCACAGATGAGGCTGGAGTGCAGAGAAATTGTAAGGAAAGCTGGTAGAGGTTTGGATAGATTGTCTTTTGGTTGTCCCAGTATCTCATAGGATCCTGGGACCTGGCAATATTGCCCTCTGCCAGGTATCTCTGCACCTTCTGGATGGCATCAGCTGTGGCACTTTTGGTCGGCCTGCCCACTTCGATGTCGAAATGTTGCCAAAGGTTATCTAAAAAACAACAAATTGGCATTTTAGTACATGATTTCCAAACAACAGCAAACAAATAATGCTGAATAACATGCCTGAAGTGGGCGCAGAGTCTACTGATGGCCTCATTGCACTTGGAGGAACTGCAGAACCTGAGTGATTTAAATCTGGGGTCTAGAAGTGTTTCTAGGGTCAACACACTTAATGACTCCAGATTTGAAGCAGTGTCTGTGACTCGACGCTTCAGGTGTTCATGTAGGTGTATGGCTGCCTGTGTGTGCAAGGTTGAAGCATTACGCTCTAGTGCATGATAGAGCATTTTCATCATCGGGATGACCTTTGACCCCGACACTCGCCTCTCTTCAGACAACTCCACTGTAGCTTGATGGAAAGGAGCAAGCACAAGAAGTGTTTCTCCTATGATGGTATACTCATCAGCTGTAAGTGGAGGCAAATCTGTTTTTAGAGAGGCCAGAGATACCCACACTGGTTCCCTCTCATCATTTAGCCTTGACAGCATTTCATATGTGCTGTTCCAGCATATTGGCACCTCATTGATAAGTTTCAGGGTTGGTCGTCCCATCTGTTGCTGCACTTGAGCAAGCTTCTCCTTGGGTGTAGTGCTTGATCTGAAGTATGTGACAATGTGCCTAACTTTGTGTCTGATGGATGTACGTGTGGGGATCTGATCACATGATTTTCTAACTAATAAATTGAGACTATGTGCAATGCAAATTGTGTGCCGAATTTGGAGCCGTCTAGTGGATGCAATCATGTTTGGTGCTGCGTCTGTCACAAGACATTTTACTTTATTGGTTATGGCCCAGTCCTCCATCATGCCCCTTTTGAATTGGGCCAAACTGTCAGCAGTGTGACTTTGTGGAAAGTATTGCACTCCCAACACAGATGTACACAACTACAAATTCTCATTAATGTAGTGACAGGTAAGAGCCAAGTAAGCCTCCATGTTCACAGATGTCCATATGCCAGCTGTTACTATACTATACTATACTATACTACGATACTCACTGCCACAGCTTGCTGTACTTCCATTTTCACTCGTTCCCGTTCCTCCTCATACTTTTTGGCCACCATTTGTTTGATGGTCTGAAAATTACACCAAGTCAAACCAAAAGCAAATCAATATATTTAAACTAAAGATTAAATAAACTGGATATGTCAACTACTACTTTAGATAATATCCACACAAACCTTTCTGGTTGACAAAACATAGGAGGGCTCAAGGACCCAGTTCCCTGAACCCTTCACTCTCAATGCTGAGGGGCTGGCAGTCCTTCAGGATGAAATTCAGCAGAGCCTCATCCAGCATCTGCTTCCTGGAAGCTTGATGGTTAAAATGAAGTAAAGAATAAATTAATAGGAATTAATTAGCAATAAAGCAACTGTGAGTAAGTTGTAGAGTGGCTGTATGCCTGAGTTTATCCTGGGTGCATCTGGGACTTCATTCTCATGCCTGGCCCTATAATGCCCCAGCACTGAAGAGGTGCTTTTGTTTAAATACGATAGTTATGTAGAACAAATGCGGCATTTAACCTGCAGTAATAATGCAATAATATGAAAAACTAGAGTCACTTTGAAATAATTTGAGCTCACATAGATCAAGTGGAAACTCTGAGAGGAACAGGATGAAACAACAAGGATATTAAAACAAATACCTTATTTTCCGACTTGAGATCAAAATGGTCCCACACGGCGGAAACCTTTCTCTTGATGAATTTAACGACGAACAGATCAGATCAGATCATAAATTATTTTGGCCGATACATCCCATTGACAGATGCGCTTCCTTATAAACACAGTTTGGTGCGTTAGTGTCAGTTTGAAGCAGTTCCTGTATCGGTCACGTGACTTTCTTGAGGCGCTCCACGCACCGACACGGGTTTCGCTCTATGAGCTCGATGCCTGCGCCGACGCGTCAGTGTTGCCGGACCCATCACTAGTCGCAGGTTTGAATCCGACTTGGGGTCCTTCTGTGTGGAGTTTGCATGTCTCTCAGAGCCCAAACACATGCACTCTAAAGTGCCCATAGAGGTTATCTGTCTCTATGTGCCCTGCGATGGACCTTCGACCTGTCCAGGGTCTACCCCGCCTTCGCCCAATGTCAGCTGGGATCAGCTCCAGCCAGAAATATCAATTTATGTCACATTTGATCAACTAATGAATGACATTTATTTTTAATATGTTTGGCACATTTAATGGCATATTATTTATATTTTATTGTTATTTTGGCAGCTTCCATCCTCCATAGAGGTGTGTGTTTTTTTTAATCTGTTTATTATGCCACAGCAAATTTTAGCAGTCTCCTCCCCGAGGTTGAGCTCATTCAGAGTGCGAACATCCAGGCCGATTTCTGTATAGAATTAATACAGCTGTAAATAAATAAAGAAGCACATTATATGGCTATACGGTATACAGCTTCATCTTATGGAGAGCTTCTGTCGGTAACTTTTATAGTGAGGAAGTGACTGTGTGCTTTTCCTTTTCTCTCCACAGGATGACTGAGCGGCCCTGCAGCTGTGCATCCTGACTGTCTGCCTCCATTTGTGTGTCTGAACGTCCACCATGACTTGGAGGAGACTTGACTGGTGGATCCCCTGCTGACACCCCCCGTTCCCTGACATCTGCCCCGACTCCCCCTGACTCCCCCCTTACCCGACGCCTTTGGTCCTCCTTGTTCAAGCCGTCACCATGGCTAGCCTGGTGCTCAACGAGACCGGAATGGAGGACTGCGGCATCGATGACTCCTTCAAGTACAACTTGTACTCAGTGGTGTACAGCGTGGTCTTTGTCTTGGGCCTGATCACCAACTGCGCCGCCCTCTTCGTGTTCTGCTTCCGGATGAAGATGCGCAACGAGACCACCATGTTTATGACTAATTTAGCGTTATCCGATTTAGTATTTGTCTTCACGCTGCCATTCAAGGTCTTCTACAATGTGAACCGCCACTGGCCATTTGGAGACGGACTGTGCAAAGTGTCAGGGACAGCCTTCATCACCAACATCTACGGCAGCATGCTCTTCCTCACCTGCATCAGCGTGGACCGCTTTCTGGCGATAGTCTACCCGTTCCGCTCCCGCTCCATCCGCACACGCAGGAACGCGGCACTGGTGTGTGCCGGCGTTTGGCTGACTATCGTTGGGGGAGGAATATCAGTGACCTTCTTCTCCACCATTAACAGCACAAATAGAGCCACCACGTGCTTTGAGGGCTTCTCCAAGAGCACCTGGAGGACATACCTGTCCAAAATCACCATCTTCATCGAAGTGAGTGCTCTGATAGTGGCACACATTAACATACAAACCATGTATACTAGGGCTGTCAAAGTTAACGCAATAATAACACATTGACGTAAATTTTTTTAACAGTACTAATTTCTTTAACTCATAAATGCAACTTGCGATTTTGAGGTTGCAGCGGCCTCAGTTTTAAAGCTAGAATGAATATACTGGTATCATATGAAATAAGAAAACTATGGGTGATCCTGACCAACTTTACTGTCGGAGGCTGTAGCAGGTTCAGTTTTATAGCTAGAGTGAAGGTACAGGTATCAGGTAGAAAACCTGAGGAATCCATTGTTACCAACCATGTCATACTACTTTGTCGGCAAGGAGCCTAAATAACGCTCCAAACTGTCACTGCCATTTTCAAAGGGGTCCCTTGACCTCTGACCTCAAGATATGTGAATGACAATGGGTTCTCTGGGAACCCACGAGTCTCCTCTTTGCAGACATGCCCACTTTATGATAATCACATGCAGTTTGGGGCAAGTCATAGTCAAGTCAACACACAGACACACTGACAGCTGTTGTTGCCTGTTGGGCTGCAGTTTGCCATGTTATGATTTGAACATATTTTTTATGCTTAAATGGGTTTCTTGACAATATTTGTCATTGTTTTGTGTTGTTAATTGATTTCCAAAAATACACATAATACCTACATTTGCATAAAGTAAGAATATTTGCCCACTCCCATATTGATAAGAGCATTAAATACATGACAAATTTCCCTTTATGGTACACTTTTTTTAATTGCGAATTGACAATCATGCGATTGATTGCAATTAAATATTTTAATCAACTTACACTTTTAAGTTATACATTTTCTATTAAGCTGACCAGAGATAAAGCAGTGATGTTACAGCTTTGTGAAGTTTTGACATGTTTCTTATTTATTTCCCAGATTGTGGGCTTCCTTCTCCCCCTCCTGGCCAACTTGGTATGTTCCTCGCTTGTTCTGCGGACGCTACGGCGCCCGATGACTGTTGGTCACGGCTGTAACAGCAAGAGACGTGTCCTACGGATGATTTTGGTCCATCTGGGGATATTCATCATCTGCTTCGTCCCTTACAACTCCATCCTGTTCCTGTACGCCCTGGTGCGGACCCAGGCTCTGGCGAACTGCGGCGTGGAGCGCTTCGCCCGAACCCTTTACCCCATCACTCTGTGCCTGGCTAGCCTCAACTGCTGCCTGGACCCCGTGGTCTACTACTTCACCTCGGAGAGCTTCCAGAAAAGCTTGACCATGGGGGGCAAAGGGTCGGGCTCCCGGCCCGAGAGCATCCCCCGCAGTGACACCGAGACCCAGGACACGGCGAACACTCTCCCCAGAGACACGCACACTTTGGCCAGCAATGGGAAAGAGTCAAAGATGTCTGAGAGTCAGTTCTGACTGTGGAAGGAAGGTAAAAGAAGGACAGTGTGGGTTTGACAGGAGCCATGAATTTTTAAAAAAAACAAAGCAATCAGCTGTTTGGTCCTGGATGTGACAAACACATAACTCTGCAGATTAGCTAAGTCCTGAGGTAAGTCCTGAGGTATGGCCTGGGATTTATGGATTAATCCACCGCTGGAGAGCAGAGGAATGTATCTGTGTGTGTTGATTATGAGAGAACACTACGGGGATCAGAGACCCAGCCACACCAAGACTATTGTCCAGAGACAGGCAGGGCCTCTGAGAGAGACTGCAACACATCACCACTCAGGCACACAAACACTCACAAATGCACTGGATCGTGGACAGAATGGAAATTTCCATCTTCATTGTTGAAATATGCTGTTTAGTACTTTCGTTACACACTGAGCCCGTTGTATTGTTATGAAGTTCAAGCTTTTGCAGCACATTATATCATTTTAGACATTACTGTTACGACACTCATTAGTGTGGTGTGTTATTATAACACGGCAGCACGCTGATCTACTGATTCAAACTGTCTCATGTTGATGTTGAGGCCATTAAATGCCTGTTTTGAATTGCTCTTGTGGCTGCATTAGTTAGCTTCTGTGTTGTTGTGGTGTTGTTGTCGGAGCAGAGGGCAGCTCTGATCCAGTCAAGGACCTTGACCTGTGTTCTGTCAGGCCAAATGCTCCATAATGACCAGAGCAATGGTCCATTGTTTGCTTGTGAATGAAGTCTCTCTGTCTTAATCTGGCCTTAGACTGCAGATCTGCTCAAAGTCTCTTACACACAGCAACGTGCACTAAGAACGAGTGAACACTGTTGACTAATTATCCCAAATCACAGTGTTAACAGTTCACGTACAGCAAAACAGTCATGTCAGCAGATCCAGGAGATTGCACGTATGAATTTGTGGGGCATTTGGGGAATACTTTTATCCAAAAGGCATTGAGTATCATGCAGGATACATAGAGTGTGTATACAGATGCAGCTTGTTAGCGTGAGCCACCTAGCTACTACATTAGCACTACAGTAGCTGTTTGGCTAGAAAGACACAACAACCAACCATGATATCTCTATAACTACATTTATGATCAAACTGACACGTGTTGTATTACTCAGACTTGAGACAGTTATGGAAAGTTAAAGTTACATAATAATAAGAAGAAGAAATTTTATTTGTATAGCACCTTTCATACAACATTGCAAACTCAAAATGCTTCCCAATAAGAACATAATCATAATCATAATGTAATGAAGCTAAAACTGGACTAATGTGCTCTCTCTCTGCTCTTGAACTTTAGCTGTTTCCCAGGTGGAAGAATGATGTCTTCGTCACCATATTGATGTGGGACTTGAAAGCTAAGATCTGAATCTAATACAATGCCAAGACTAGTGACCTCAGATTTAATCACTGGAGCTAATTTCTCCAGATTACTGGACAGCTTTTCCCTTTTTGCTTTGGGTCCTACTAAGAGAATTTCTGTTTTGTCCTCATGTAACATTAAAAAATTACTGCTCATCCAATTGTTCACATCAGCGAGACAGTTTGTGATGGAGTTAGTTGCTGCAGCATCGTTTGGTTCTGCGGATATGTACAGTTGTGTGTCATCTGCATAGCTATGGAAGTTCATGTTATGTTCTCTGATAATGTCACCAAGTGGCAACATGTATAATGAGGACAATAACGGACCAACACAACTCCCTTGTGGAACCCCATAACAGTTGTCATGTTCCTTAGATGCATGATCTCATAGGCTGACACTGAACCTTCTCCCTTTCATATATGAGTTGAACCAGTGTAGTACACAATCAGTAAGACCAACCAGCTTTTCGAGGCGATTGATTTGTATGTCATGGTCAATCGGATCAAACGCTGCACTAAGGTTAAGGATATCTCCTCTCGTACAATTACCGAGCCTCCGGCTGTGCAACTACTTCACTCAGAGCAGCTGTCAATCATGATGTCTCACCTCCTTTTTATAGCATCAAATAACTCACTAATACCAAACATATCAGAAAAATTAACATAGGGGGCTATGACTGTGCGGCAGCCAGCCAATCACGTTTTTTTAGCTTCAGTTTTCGGGAGCTGTCATGTCGTCCATCCTTATACAGTATACAATCTATAGCAGGATACAAATAAGTGACAGTAAACTATCTAGCTTGGAGATCTTTGGGGGGAGGGGGAACATGGACTGGACTTGGTACAAGATGTTAGTACCAGTTGTTTACCCATTCTTTCATACTGTAGAGCCTTGCAGGTCTAAACCTGCAGCAGCAGCAGTGTGTACAGAGATAAAGTTGTGGTAATTCTAGCAGGACTCTCTGATAGTGTGAGTGATGTGACCATGTGCATCCAGCTGAGGAGACAACAGTACATGGACTTCTCTGGGATTTGGGGTCAAGCGTAGCGGGCAGGAGGACCAATATCCTGGAGTGGGAGTGAAGGGATGAGAGCCTTTAAACCATGAGTGGATCATGTCAAGAATGTGTCATAACACTGCAGCAGAACACGCTCGACCCTTCAAATGTGTCCTTTAATGGAGCAATGGTAGAAGAGGAAAAGCTGCATACTGTAGCTCAGTATACAGAGAGTATATTGGCTTGTTCTGACCTCTAGTGGCCATAAATCAGAGCAAACATTTTAGTGAAAACACCAGAATAGACTCCACTGACATTTAATTTCAACACCATCTGTCGCGACTCTCTATATATTGAACTGGGTGTGTTGATGTGAAAACACACTGTAGCAGCACAGGAAGCTTCGAAGGCACACAGGTGGCTGGTACAAGGCTGAGATCCTGTCAGGGTGTGACTTCACATGTACAGAGGTTGATAAAACCACTGCCATTGTGTTGAACTGTGGGTGTGTTTTTCCATCTTGGAGTCATGTGAAAGAATTTCTTCTACATGGCAAACAACTGAAACCATAACTGTGCTACCACTGGGTACACAACCACTCCTCGCTATCAGTAAAAAATAAAATCAAGCCTTTTTGAGGCTTCACAGGACACACAAGAAAAGTGGACAAGTCTACCTCAAAAATTGAATGATATGATAAATAGCTTTTTAAAAAAGGAAGTATAGCATTTAACAGGGGAAGTGGATGATTGCATTTTTATCTCCAAATACTGTGGGATGCAAATTTAGACATTTATTCTGCAATACAGTATAGGAGCTTTAGATAGAAACTGCTCAGACTGCTGTGTAAGAGGTAAGAGGAACTAACATCCCCCTCCCCGTCTGTCTTTCTTCTCTTAGATTAATGTCTTTACCAGAGTGCTGTTATTTTATATTCTTAACCACATTTGCCACCTCTGTGTACACAATCTTTTTGGCTGAGTTGCTTGGAGCTAAGTGACGTCACAAACTGTAGAAAAACACTGGCGTGCATGAGGGCAGAGCTTCCTCTTCTCCTCATCACCATACCTAAGAAAGAACCCACACCAGACGCCACTGCCTCGTGCAAAGACATTCAAACTGAAACCACATCATTGGTGGGGTTATTAATGCACACTCGCTCACATGCACACACTGACAGGAAGGTTTGCTGCCGGTTGCCGCTGCACTCCACCGCTGGAGGAGGAGAGTGCGTCCATCGTCAGTCAGTTTCACAGAAGAGTGTGAAGCTGCAGGAGCATGTGGTCGCTGGCGGTCACTCCCGGCTCTGACCTCGCCCCCTGCTCTCCGTCCACGCTGATCACTTAGGGAGACGACAGAGAAGAACAAGGTAATCACATAGTTAGAGAAATAATGTGTGTGTGAGGCGGTCACGCTGCTGTGCTTTGTCTGAACATTTGTGGTCACAGACGTGCTTCACATTCTGCTGATGACAGGGAGTTTGTTGTTAAATCCTCTTTCACTTAACATTCAAAATGTATCAGTATATACATAATACAGGTATAATTAAAGGCAGGTATAAGGTATAGCATGGTATAACATGTCAAAATATAGATTTTCTGTGTCTGTTTTTGTCATGCAAACTAGAGTATATCACTGCAGCATTACTGAGACTGAAACATGAGAGTTTGAAAAACCGATGTTGGTTGGTTTTGAAATTGACAAATGTTTCTTACAAGACAACGCTGAGAAAGTGCTAGTTCTCTCAAACCTGCAACCGTACCACTTCCCTAAATTCAAGTCTGCGGACATGCCGTTACACAACTCTGAACTGTACAGGTAACGTGAGGGATCCGTTGGCTGACTGCGGCTCACTGACAGTCCCAACGGCCAACAGGGGTCAAAGGTGAAAATTACAGTAAAGCAACAAAAATAAACTGTCACCGTTTCTCGTTTCCCCCATCTGGGGAAAGCAGAGGAAGGGTGTGGTCGCAGGTTGATGGCAGAAGGAAGGGTGATACTTCAGTGATAAGCAGACTAAATGCTCTGGTCTTTATTCCACACGTTTCCTGTTGCAATCTTTGGCCAGACAGACTTCTCTGATTTATTACACCTTCTGTCAGTATTCTTTATAACCCTGTTTAATTTGGTATCCAGCAAATACTTTGCACAGACAAAAACAAACACTTTCAATTGATGAGATGATACTGTACATATAAGAATGTGATGAAATCATTTTGTGGCCTGTCAGCATACTGCACATTTCCTGTTACATTTGACAACATTAATATGATTTGTTTTCCATAACATATTTCATGGAATATTCGTGCACCATGTCGTAATAAGGTTGTAAGTTGTAACTAATGGTTATATTAATATTTGACACGTCATTCAGTTGTGAGCATCACTAACAACAGCTTTTGGGTTGCCAGGTTGTGAAAAGTCTTCTTTTTCCTGCTTTTGTTTTTGCCCTTCCAACAAACTGTTCGATCACTGACCCTTAAAAGCTGCATCTGGGCTGAAATAAGTAGTAGACTTGATATCAGAAAGTGAAACTTATGACCCTTCTACTGGTGGCTTCCTGACATTTGAAACTGTTGACATGATAGCGTTTGACAAAAACATCCTGTCTGCATTTGTAAATGTTAAGTTGTTTAAAAAATGGATTGTGGTTCAGACGAGCTGCAGCTTTTTTTTTTTTCCCAGAAGGTCCAACAGTCTATCAGAAAGACGAACTAAAGAGCAAGCTAAAACATAAAATGCTGTGCGATGAGAGGACAAACACTCACAGCTTAAGATGAGACTGAAAGAACAGTTGGCAAAAGAATCTCTGTTGAACTTTATAATCTCAATTTGAACAATTAAGTCCTTCAGATACTCAGGATCCTCATGGCATACAACCAAATGCTCATTTTGAAAGACTTTCTTCAAAACCTGGCAACCCAAGTGTTGAGTTTCCCCTTTACAGACATGCTCACTTTATGATAATCAGTCAGTTTGGGACAAGTCATAGTCAAGTCAGCACACTGACACACTGACAGCTGTTGTTGCCTGTTGGGCTGCAGTTTGCCATGTTATGATATGAGCATATCTTTGTGCTAAATGCAGAACCTGTGAGGGTTTCTGGACAATATTTGTCATTGTTTTGTCTTGTTAATTGATTTCCAATAATAAATATATACATACATTTGCATAAAGCAAGAATATTTGCCCACTCCTATGTTGATAAGAGAAATAAATCTCCCATTAAGGTCAATTTTGAACGGATAAAAAATATGTGATTAATTTGCGATTAATCACGATTAAGTATGGACAATCATATGATTATTTGCTATTAAATACTTCAATTGAGTGACCCCCCTACTTATAACAGATCTATAAAGCCTCATCAAATAATTTAAAAGGTCATTAGTTGCAGCTTTTTGAAGGGTCTGTTTTTAAGAAATTATACCAATAAATTGGGATTTTCTGAAAATATTATGTAGAAAAATCAATCAATTCAACACCTGTCAGCTCTCCATTTTCTCTTTTATGTGTTCAGTGAGCGCAAGTGACAAGATGAAAGGTTGATCAGGGTTGCTGAGTGTCAGCGTGAGAGGAAATGACTCTGAATGCATCTGGAGCGTGGGAGGAGGAGTCCCTGGCCAACTCCTCCTCACGATGTGGACACAACATGACCAGCTGGGAGCAGCGCATGGATACCATGTACACCTACTTCTACCTGCTGCTCTTCATCCCGGGGCTGCTGCTCAACACCACCGCTCTCTGGGTGCTCTGCAGACACATCAGGTAAGCACACACACACACACACACACACACATAAAGCCTCGAACACGTTCTGAACATATGGGCTAACTCCTCTTCATGTTGCTCCACAGTAAGAAAACCAAGGCGGTGATCTTCATGATAAACCTGGCGTTAGCAGACCTAGCCCACATCCTCTCTCTGCCCCTCAGGATTTACTATTACTTCACACACACCTGGCCCTTCGGACGAGGCGTCTGCTTGTTCTGCTTCTACCTCAAATACCTCAACATGTACGCCGCCATCGTGTTCCTGGTGAGCAAGAATAATCCTGGAATACGGTGAAGAAGGAGGGACCTCAAATTTCAAATCTATTTAAAAGGGCAATGCATAACAGGAAGTCATTCGAGTCCAAACCCGTGACTCTCAGTTCAGAACAAATTTACTTCCTATGGCTCTACATCGTTTTCACGCCATTATTGTTTTCTGTTTCCAGGTGTGCATCAGCATGCAGAGGTGTGTCTTCCTGCTCAACCCGTTCTCCGCTCGCCGGTGGAGGCAGCGCTACGACCTGTTGATCAGTATTGTAGTGTGGGTGGTGGTCGGCCTGGCCTGCTCACCATTCATCCTGATGCGGAGCAGCAGCAGCAGTAGCACCAGTCTCGGCGTTAGCACACATACGGTCCACAATATCTCCTACTCCCTGAACACCACTTCTACGCGGCATCCCTTAGGTTACACCAAGCTTCCTGTGAGTACGAGCCCCAGCTCCGCCAAAGTTGGCTGTTTTAAAGACTTGCCCATACGTCGTCTGCCATTCTCTCTGGCGGTCACCATGATGGCTCTCGCTGAGCTTTTTGGCTTCATCATCCCTTTGGTCTGCATCAGTTTCAGCTCCATCCGCATTGCCCGCTCCCTCAACCAAAGACAGATCCAGAGTCAGCAGCAAAACTCGACCGCACTCAACTCCTTAGCAGTCAGCCGACTCCAGTCGGTCACCTCCAACTGCCAGTCAGATAAATATCATGAAAAGCAGATGAACTCTGAGAAGCGCCGTGCTCTACGGATGGTGCTGAGCTGCTCAGCCCTCTTCCTGATCTGCTTCGCCCCCTACCACCTAAACTTCCTGCTCTACCTGATGGTGTCGCAGGGCATCGTGTCCCACTGTGCCACCAAGCTGGCCGTGCGTCAGTTCCACCCGGTGTCTCTCTGCCTGGCGAGCCTGAGTTGCTGCCTCAACCCATTGCTTTACTACTTTGCAACGGCCGAGTTCAGGCTGCACCTCACCAGGCGCACCTCCTCCTTCACCGCCTCGCTGCTCTCCTCCCCGATCAGCTCACCGACCCAGCGTCCTGTGCAGCACAGACTGACGAGCATGGAGAGTAGCTGCTCAGACAGGGACTAGCATTATTCAGGATGGCACATATGGGCACCTCAGAAAAAGTAAGACCGTGCCCACTTTTGAGGGATAGAACCAGCCCCCAGGAAGAGTGCCGGTCATTAATGCCAACTTCTGTCTGTCACATGATGCCACTGGCCCAAAAGACTTTTTTTTTTTTAAACTCAGCAGATAATTCTTTTTTGAGGTAAATGAACTTCCCAGTACGAACACAA
This sequence comes from Pterois miles, assembly GCA_947000775.1. NCBI lineage: Eukaryota > Metazoa > Chordata > Actinopteri > Perciformes > Scorpaenidae > Pterois > Pterois miles. The sequence continues at coordinate 7,879,903 of CAMQGK010000308.1, read as the reverse complement.
ATAGCCCTTATTGTAATTATTGGGTCTTAAAAGTTCACAAAATGCACTAATAGCTGAATTGGGAGTTATTTCCCGTCCTCCGTTCACGTGAATGAGGCCCAGTCCGCGGCTGGAGTGATGGGAGGCAGAGTTAGACGACAGCGTGGCGTTGTGATCGCTGTGGCTGAACCATGTGACCGAATGGACGCTACTGCACCTGCTCCATGGGCCCAATGGATGCGGACAATCCGGGTACTTTTCCAGACAGAGGTCGAGCCATATTGGCTTCATTCACCACTGAGCAACTTTCATAGAACTGAACGGGGCCCCACATCCAACACTGTATCCAGTTCTCTTAATACATCCATGGATAGAACACAAGATCCCATAGATGCCAATGCAGTTCATCTCTTGCTAGACAAACGTCTGTTTTATACATGTGTAATTATAACACGTCTAAAAAACAATTATTTTTGCAATCTTACCTGAATCTGAGCATTTGGGGTAACTAAATAAATTACGGTTGCTCGCCATCACGTCCCTTCAGTCTTCCCCCTTCCCACAGTTGCCAGATATTGCTTATCCAGACAGCTCTACATGTGGGATTGAATCCTGTTTAATTATGTATTGTCTATAAAACCAATGTGTTAATAGCCAACTGTTTGATCTATGGGCTGATGCTGCTATAAGATTAATGTATGACTGTATTACGGCAGCAGCCTCCCATTCAAGCCAACGTTAGCTTGCCATGCTAATCACCAGCATCATTTAGCGATTTGATTTGATTTGCTACAGTGAATATTCACATATTGTGTGCGTCAGTGATAGCCTTGGTTAATCTGCTACACAACAGCTTTTTTGTCATTTTCTCTCCTGTGACAGCAAGTGTCTTTTCTCCAAAAGAGAGTGCAGCGTTGGCCATGACACCATGTTGGTCTGGTCTGTAACTTGGAGTCATAAAGCCTCTTGATTATATCTTTTTTACAACGTGGCAGGTGAACAAATTTATTGTTGGTGCAACCAACTACACAGCAACTCTTCAGCATAGCGTTATTACTGTTACCGTTGTTTAAAGTAGAAGTTTGGAGACATGAGTCAACTTCATCTTCACGCTGTTCTATGAGGGATGCAGGATTGTTTTCCCCCAAAAGGGGACGTGGTTATGAGAGCCTACTCTGGATGACGTATTGCTGATCTGATGTATTATTCATAGGCTAATTTGTTGTTTTTTCCTCAAGTTGCCAAGTGACAGGCTAAACATGACTGATAGTGTATCACGTTGAACTTAAACAGACCCAAAGAGCTTTGACCTCAATGTGAAGAACGTCCCAGAGGTCATTGCCTTAGAACAAACTCATGTCTGTGTTTCATAATGTGTGCACATAATATGATTGTGAATATTATCTCAGTTGATTCATGAATATAAGATACAGCTATTTTCAGTAAAAATGCAACAACTTTAAATACGCTATATGTCAATGTTGTATGTAAATGCATGTAAATAAAAGCGCTGTTTGTCTGTCTCATCTGTTGATGTTTGTCGCTTCTTAATGAGGATTCCTCTGTTGTGACAGCAAGCAAGAACAGATGCCAACTCATTTTTGGCTCTACTTCCTCTCACGATGCAAAGCGGAGAAGACAGTTGGCAGCAGTTGCAGCAGCTTTGAAAACCGGTAACTGCCACGCTCTGAGGTCGGCTTTTAAACTGAAAAGTCAGCCCCCTGCATCCAACCACCCACCCACCTCCTCATGCATCTGCTAAAAAAACAAGTCTGAGCCAACTCTGAGATGGCTACCCCCCACCCAAGGGCAGATGTAAGCAGCCCACCACCTTAGGAAGAACTGCCAGTTGTCTGATTCACCCACCAAAATGTTTCCACCTCTGATCTTTTCGCTGCCACGCTCCAGCATCAAATTTCATCTGCTATTTAGCTACTGAAAATATTGTGAAATATGTGTAACAGCAGCTTAAAAAAAAGGCCAAAAAAACAGCTTTTCGGTTTCTAGTTTTCATACTGATTCTCAACCCTGATACATTACAGTTAGGGCTGTCAACGTTAATGAGATAACAACATGTTAATGCAAAGTCGGTTTAACGCCACAAATTTCTTGAATGCACTAACGCAAATTGCAATTTTTAGCTAGAGTAAACCATGTCACACTAGCTTGTTGTGAAAGAGGATAAATCACACTCCAATTTTGTGTTAACTTTGGTGAGGAAAAACAGCCAAGGCCATTTTTAGAGGGCTCCCTTGACCTCTGACCTCAAGATATATGAATGAAAATGGGTTCTGTGGGTCCCCACCAGTCTCCCGTCTACAGACATGCCCACTTTACAATAGTCACATGCAGTTTGGGGCAAGTTATAGTCAGTTCAGTACACTGACACACTGACAGCTGTTGCTGCCTGTTGGGCTGCAGTTTGCTATGTTATGATTTGAGCATATTTTTTATGCTAAATGCAGTACATGTGAGGGTTTCTGGACAATATTTGTCACAATGTTTTGTGTTGTTAATTGATTTCCAAATATAGATATAAGATAAGCTAAGCTAAGATAAGATGAACCTTTATTAATCCCTGGAGGGAAATTCGGGAGTCATAGCAGCAGCAACAACATTACAGATGAATACAATATAGTAAAAAGCAAAAGAGAAGATGCAGTGAAGGAAATTGGAAATAAAATAAATAAGTAGAACAGTAATAAGTAAAGTGCAGCAGGTGGGTGGGTATTGTATATGCATAGCATATATATATGTAATTATATAATTATATGTAATTATATACATTTGGTCCGGTAATAACTATGGAGCAGATGATCACAGAGTCACATGGGGGTCAGACCTTGGTTATGGAGCCTGATGGCCACCAACAGAAAGGACTGACCCAGACGGTTTGTAGTGTGCCGAGGGGGGATCAGTCTCTGGCTGAATGTACTCATCTGGACCAGTTGGTCATAGAGGGGGTGGGAGGGGTTCTTCAGAATAGACTCCAGCTTCCTCCTGGTCCTCCCCTCTGGCACCACCTCCAGACTGTCCAGCTCACATCCAACCACAGACCCAGCCCTCCTCACCAGTTTGTTAAGTTTGGTGGCATCTCTGGTGCTGATGCCACCCCCCCAACATACCACGGCAGAACAGGAAGCTGCTACTACAGACTGGTAAAACATCTGAAGTAGTCTGTCGCACACATTGAAGGTCCTCAGCCTTCTTTGGAAGAATAGTTTGCTCTGTCCCTTCCTGTAGAGGGCCTTGGAGTTGTTGGACCAGTCCAGTTTATTGTTTAAATGAACTCCCAGGAACTTGTAGTTGTCCACCACCTCCACCTCCTCCCCACGGATGGTGTTGGGAGTAGGGGAGCTCTTCCTCCTCCTCCGGAAATCTACCATCAGCTCTTTGGTCTTACCAATATTGAGCTGGAAGTGGTTGGTGTCGCACCACCTCACGAAGTTCTCCACAAGGGTCCTGTACTCCTCCTCGTTGTCATCTGTGATGCAGCCGACGATGGAGGAGTCATCGGAGAACTTCTGCAGGTGGCATGTTCCGGAGTTGAAGCAGAAGTCGGAGGTGTAGATGGTGAACATGAACGGTGACAGCATAGTTCCCTGGGGAGCACCGGTGTTGCTCACCAGCAAGTCAGACAGGCTGCCCTGCAGTCTGACATACTGTGGTCTGCTGGTGAGGTAGTCCGTAATCCAGTCCACCAGGTCGTGGTCTACCTGCACAGCTGAGAGCTTCTCAGCTAGCCGGTGCGGTTGAACAACTGTGTTGAATGCACTGGAGAAGTCGAAGAACATGACTCTCACTGTGCTCTGTGGCTTCTCCAGGTGTGTGTAGGCTCTGTGGAGCATGTAGATGATGGCGTCGTCCACGCCAATGTTTGCCTGGTATGCAAACTGTAGGGGGTCCAGGGAGTTGCTCACCAGGGGTCTGAGGTGCTGCAGGACCAGTCTCTCCAGGATCTTCATGACGTTTGACGTCAGAGTGACTGGCCTGTAATCATTTGGGGTGCTAGGGAGTCCTTTCTTGGGCACTGGGACGATGCAGGAGGTCTTCCAGAGTTGTGGTACCTTCTTCAGCCTGAGAGAGAGGTTGAAGAGGTGCTGGAACGCTCCTGCCAGCTGCCCGGCACACGCCTTGAGCACGCTGGGGTTGATGTTGTCAGGCCCCCTGGCCTTGTTGGTGTTGACCCTGGAGAGCTGCTTCATCACCTGGCTTGATGTGATGGTCAGGGATGGTGCTGGTGTTGTTGTGCTGAGGGGGAAGGGGAGGGAGATGAGGGGGGGGAGGGGTGCTGGGGTTGAAGGGAGAGGAGGGGGCAGGGAGGCTGTTGTGGGAGGAGGGGAGGGAGAGGTTAGTATGGGAGGGAGGGGGAGAAGGGGGGGGGCACCATAGCTGGTGGGTGGAGGCTCAGGATGTCCTGCTGGGCTCTTGGGGGCTGGATGGTCAAACCTGTTGAAGAACAGGTTTAACTGGTTTGCCTGTTCCAGCGTCCCCTCCACTGCAGGGCCTGGCTGTTTGTAGCCCGTTATCCTCCTGAAGCCTCCCCACTCCTCCCTGGAGCTGTTGGCTTGTAGTTTCCCCTCCAGCTTGTCCTTATAGGCGTCCTTAGCCAGCTGAAGCTCCTTCTTCAGCTCCTTCTGGACAGCCTTGGTGCCCTCTGTGTCCCTGAACATGAAAGCCCTCTTCTTCCTGTTCAACAGGGTTTTGATGTGCCCTGTGATCCAGGGCTTGTTGTTGGGAAAGCTGCATACCTTTTTGGTGAGTACGATGCTCTCCTCACAGAACCGGGTGTAGTACATCTATTTGAATAAGGAGCATATTTGCCCACTCCCATGTTGATAAGTGTATTAAATACTTGACAAATCTCCCTTTAAGGTATAAATAATGTGTGATTTGTTTGCGATTAATCGTGATTAAATATTTTAATAGATTGACAGACCTAACTACAATGTTTTTATCTGCCACGGACACACATGGCTGATTGTCGGACAAAAGCGGAAAAGAAGCTATAATAGCAGAAGTCATAGTGTCAAAAATTCTTGTAAACCACACCCCTACACTCACAGGAAGCACTGTTTGTGCTGAAACCCCCAGTACAGCAGAGACACAGAGAAAGAGAGACATACAGAGAGGACACTGTAAGAATCAACACAGGAAATAACTTCAGATTAGACAAGAAGAAGACCACAGGCATTGGATAGGAGAGGCAGAAAAAGAGATAAGAGTGAGAGGAAAAAGTGAAGAAGTGAGAGAACAGGACAGAGAAAGTGAATAGTGTTAGTTGTGGGGGGGGTGGCATGCATGTGTTGGCTGATGCTTCACCCTCCTGCTTTTTGATTTGACGCAGCCTCAAGCTCAAAGACGAGAGGTGAGATATTAACCGTCGATTCCTTTAAAAAAGACAGCAAGTTTAAGCTTTTGTGTGAGAGGCTGTATCAGCTGGATGCCTTCAGTGTGGAGTCATGCCTCATGGGGGACCTCGCATGCGTGAGGAATGTCTGTTATGTTGAGGGTGTGAGTGTGTCTGTAGGCCAGAGTGTCAGTGTTTCCTTTATCTCTCTGTGTATCTGAGATGGGGATCGTGACATATTTTTGTTGGAACAGCCCACATGGAGGGACTCGGGTGCTGCTGAGTGGCCACTAACTTTTTGGGGTGCTGATACACGAGGCGAGATGTCGTGTCTGAGCGGAAAAGCTACAAGGTGCCAGCAGCCCACTGGGAGATGAATCACAGTGGATGAAATAATGTGTTTCTATTGGCGAGATCTGATGAGTGAAACTGCTGAATCATAAGGTAAGGGTGCAAACATTTCAAATAACTAATAGCAACACTATCCAAAGACATACGCTGATGCCTCTGTCACAATGAAATGATGGGTGGACATCACATAAGGGCTGGCCTTGATAGGTCATCATTATGCACATAACTGCCATAAGCCGCAAGGAGGAAATGAAAGAATAGTGATTGGTCATCGCTAAGCCACTGAGAAGCATATCGTACGTGCAAAAGCGAGAGAAGAATCACACCAAAACAGTCCCCCATAGGTCAAAGGTCACTGAGGCTAAAAGGGAGGCTGGGGATGGAGAGTCCACTGGGAGATCTTTCTCAGGGCCGTGCAGTGGGATAAAAGGCAGAGGCCACAGTGCTGGAAAGAAAGAAAGAAAGAAAGAAAGATATTCCTTTATTAGTCCCACAGTGGGGAAATTCAGTTTTACACTTGTTCACACACAGTACATATACATGCGTCAATGGAGAGATGTCAGAGTGATGGGGCTGCTCCTGACAAGCGCCCAGAGCAGTTGGGGGTTTGGTGCCTTGCTCAGGGGCACCTCGGCAGTGCCCAAGAGGTAAACTGGCACCTCTCCAGCAACCAGTTGGTCTTGGTCCATGGGGGTCATGAACCCGTGACGTCCGCGTCCTAACCCAAGTCCTTACAGACTGAGCTACTGCCGCCCCCAAGACTATATCTTTAAAAAAATTCCCTCTTATGCAGAGATCCTCTGCTTGCTAACAGAAGCTGAGACGGTTCTGTGGGTATGGGGGAATCTAGGGGTGCTGGGTGGGAGTTAGGGGAATCAGGGTTTTGTTGGAATAGTTACCCCTGGTATCAACTAATGGGGATCCAAACTAACAGTTAAACAAATAAAAAAACAAGTACTGTACTATACAACTGTGAGGTAAATATGCTTTACTTTACTTTACACTGCTTTGTACTTCTACATTACATTTCAGAAGTAAATATTGTACATTTTGCTCCACAAAATTTATTTTAAAGGTGCTAAATGTGAGATTGGGAGCATTTCTAGTGAACGTCTCTCAGCATGACGACTGCTCATACGTATCGATGCTACCAGTGAAAACCAGGGCTGGACTTGCCATCTACCACACCGGGCACTTTGCTGATGGGCCGACTCAACCGTCTTGTTTAATTTTTTTGTCAAACAGGTATATCAACACTGGGCTGATAATGATTGATTTGTCTGAATCAGCACCGCCTCCACATACCGGTGAAACATCCAAGTTAGAATTTTTTTTTTCCCAATGTCAGGACACTCCATATCCATGTGAGAAGCTCTGTTCATCACAGTGGACTACTCAGTTTTTAAAACCTCTTGTTGATGGGAATGATCACATTTCCTGTCTTTTAAACCTTCCTGAAATGTGTTCCACTCATTACACTGCTTTAGTGGTTTTAGGGAGAGATACGGTTGGTATACATAGGGGAACCCAAAGATGGGCGGTGTGTGTGGGCCAGTCTGGGTCAAAATGCTACGGCAATTTTTTTTTTGTCCCAGTCCATCTCTGGCAACAACAGAAAAAACAGCGGCTACAGTATTGACAGAGATAACAGTATTAAACTGTGGAGGGGGGTTGCTATGCTTCTGTGGCAACAACGCAGTCATTCGGGATGGCGTTATCAGCTGTAACTGCCAGACAGCAGTGCAGATTGGCAGCCCAATGATGTTAATAAAGCACGAAGAAGCACATATTACAACTCACACAGAAGGAGAGTGACTTCATTCTCTGTTCAGGTAGACCTTATTCCTCTATATCTTTAGTTGTTTGCTGCTATATTAATGCTCTGGGTATTGAAGAGAGAAGCTTTAGCAACCAGTGGACCTGGATGTTCTATATTTGGCAAACCAGTCTCAACAAACAGCAAAAGAGAACAACACAGGGAAATTTCAGAAATGTGTATTACTATCTATTATACACACTAAAAGCACTAAAATCAAGGGGAGCTACAGTGTGGAGACTCATCAGTCAGGAATAAGCTCCACACACCTGAAACCACTCCCACTCAGTGTGAAGATGAGCTGATATGAAAGTGATGATAAGGGTCTACCTTGTTACACTATACTTACTTTCCAGATTAAGATTTTACAATAAAAACACACACTACAAAACAAAACACTTTGTTAAAGATTAAAGTAGTGGTTTACAAGTTGTTCTGTTTTTTGTTTGTGACGTTTTACAAAAAAAGAGTGTCTGGTTGGGGCTCCTTCCAGTTATTTTGGGTTTCTACTAGAAAATGTTTACTTGCTTTAATGTTCAACAAACACATGATTTTTGTCATAGTGCTGACGTGAATATACCTGTATTCACCGTCCGTCTGAAAAGCTCCGTTTTAACTCCTGTCTCTTTCAGGCCTCCTCTCAAAAAAGCCCAGTCTGCTCTGATTAGCTTGAGAGAAAGATGTGGTGCAGCTTTGCAAACCTAGTTGTCAAGCTGTGAGCAATATACTGTAATGAACCTGCATGTGGCATAAGACGGAGAGCCAAATGTGAATCCCATGTTTTCTGATCTGGACAGCACAGTCCAGATACCCAAATGTACTGGTATGTTTCCGCCAAGCAGTCCGGTTCAGTTGGCCACACAAGAGTGGTTACTTTCGTGTTTCTATTAAGTTGTAGATGGTATTACTACAACCACACCATTCTTGGTACCTCTTTGGTCGAGGTTCCAAAGTGCTGAGCTGACAAGACATCCTGCAAAAACTTCACTGTTTTTAAATAACCAAGCTACTCTCAATAGCTACCTCAATTTTTCATTGACTAAAGCCAGATTTTTAAAATCATCAGCTACAACTACATCGTACATATTACGTATGTGACGGCGTACCATTGACAAAGTGCAGATCCTTTGTTTGGATGCCCTTGAAATGACTCAGCACGTGTCCTGTTGAAGTTGATGTCCCAGCAGACGCTACAGCGATCAGCTGAAAGTCCCGCCAACACTTACAGGTTACGTCATAAAGAAAAGTACCAATGACTAAAAGCAAGTCAAGCCGAGCAGAGCCGTATCATGCAACGTAAACGTGTGCACAAGCACTGAAAAGAGATTATCATGATATGCCCCCTTTAAGGAAAGACTCTATGTACTAAGATTATTACAGTTAATAAGGCATAAATAATAATCAGTATTATTTATAGAACACCTCATGTTGTTGTGGTCAGTGTCATTTCCCTTACAACACTAAACACAGTAACATACTATGTTTAGAACACAAGTTCTCTTTTTCCTGTTTAGTCAAATCAGATAATGCAAAGAGACAAACTGTATAAAACAGAGATGACTCTTCAGAGCTCACACTGTGTTCTTAGTCAGCTTGTCTGGTTTGAAGCAAAGAGTAAGGAAACCCATGCTGAACCACCGAACATCCACCTATGTTTACAGCAGTGGGTGGATGACACCTACAAGTTGGAAGCTCAGTTCCAGATATTACTGTGTGTTTCCATTTGAAGTTAAAACCGATATCAGGGTTTCCTAAGAGCTTTTGCACTGTTGGAAATGTCAAAAAGCATAATGCAGATGCCTCTTATTTCGAAACTGTGATTTCACCACAGAAAGTGTCATTCTTCATATCTACACACACTGAGACAACACGTTTGTCTTGGTCTGAACCATGCGCCTGGTGTGACTTGCTAACCACACTAGTTTCACACAGGCTTATTGTTGGCTACTCTGCAGGTGGAGATGCTAAATGGTGATGTGGGCGACTGTAGCACCTACTTCTCTGTAGGTTTGCATATGTACTGTAAATGCCATTGCAAAAGCTGCAGTCACACACCAACAACTATTTTATGGTATGCACTGAGCAAAAACTAACAAGCTGAAGCGCTGGTCGACAGGTGTGTGTTTGCATGTGTGTGAATGTTGCACAATGTGATGTGTGTGATGGAGGAAGGCTCTTTCTCCAAACTTAATAGCTGCAATATGCAAAATGTGCTGCTATTAGAAGCTGATGCTGAGTTTCTCTTCTACCAGGATGCCATGCTCATTGGACCGAATGAAACATCAACAGTTTATCAGCGCTGGACACACACTTCACTCCTCTTCGGCATAATGGACAGCACGGACGCTTTGACACACCCGTCACCAGACTACAAGCAGCTTTTCTGATTCAAGCTTCCTGTTGGTTTCACAAGGCAGCTTGTCTGATCAGTAAACAGCCCTTGGCTTAAGATGAACTTTGCCAACCACAGCTGTAAGAGCAGTGAAGATCTCCGGACGTACCAGCACCATGTGTACGCAGTAGTGTACAGTGTGATCTTAGCGCCAGGCCTGCTGGGTAACGTGCTGGCGCTCTGGGTGTTCAAGGTTTATATCAGAGAAACTAAGAAGGCTGTAGTGTTCATGATGAACCTGGCTGTGGCTGACCTGCTGCAGGTAAATATCCTTCCATGTCAAGTTACTCTAAGGACATTCTCAAGTATTTAAAGAGGACCCATTATGTTTATTTTCAGGTGCATACCTGCATTTTGGATTTCTACTAAAACATGTTTACACGATTTAATGTTCTGAAACGCTCTGTTTGAGCCCCAGAAAAAGCCCAGTCTGCTCTGATTGGTCAGCTAGCCCACTCTGTTGTTATTGGTCAACTGAACCAAACTCTTCAGACTCCACTCTTCAGCTCTGCTCTAACTAGCTTTGTTTGAGGGCGTGCCAAACTAGCCACTTGGCAGGTATTTTGCAAATGTATTTCTTGGTGACATCACCACGTCACAGAACAAAAGGCAGGACTTTAAGTGAAGCGTTTCAGGCAGTTCAGGAGCAGAGTTTCTGTGGGGACTTTCGAACTTTTTTACATTTTATATGCGTACAAAATTATAATATACTAAAGGAAAAGGCACAGAAGCATCATAGGTGCTCTTTAATTTATTTGTCAACAATTATAACTTCTCCCCTATGAAGCAATAATAATCTAAATAATTAATGATTGATAACTCAGTATGATGCAGCTATAATGGCATTAAATGATATATGCACAAACACACTTGCACACATCTTTACTTTGTGTATTAAAACATCTCTCAACTGTTCTTACCTGTACAAATTGAGACATCTTAACCCTTTCAGCCACGTCTCATAGATGAATAGATGAATACTAAATTAATATATACAATCAATATAATTACCATCTGTAATGAATAGAATAAAGGGTTATATTTCCAAACATTACAGCAAATCTCTATTTGTTATACACCAGTCAGGATGCTTTGCAGGAGTTAAAAGTGCTAAAAAAATGCATTAATAAACACTTACTAATGTCTTTAGAAGCATATAAATACAATAGAGTGTGTTGTAATATTGTATTTATTTGACTGTTTATATAATGTTTATAAAAAGAGGGGTTAAAATAAAGTAATACTGTTAACATAATAAAGAGGACCTATTATGCTTTTGTGCATTTCCCCTTTCCTTTAGTGTGTTCTATAGTTTTTTGTGCATGTAAAAGGTCTGCAATGTTACAAAGCACAAAGTCCAGGCCAAAGGGGGTTACTCTAACCCACAAAAATACTGCTCCCTGACTGCCTGAAACACCTTGATCCAAGTCCCGCCTTTTCTTCTGTAACGTAGTGATGTCACCAAGAAACATATTTGCATAATACCTTCCTTGCGGCTAGTTTGGCACGCCCTTAAACAAAGCTAGTTAGAGCAGAGCTGAAGAGTGGAGTCTGAAGAGTTTGGTTCAGTTGCATTACATGCAAAAAATTATGGAAAATGCCATTCGCAAGTTTACAAAGTTGTGAGCAACATCATCAAGTTGCTTGTTTTGTGCCAACAGTTCAACCTGCAAGGGCTACATAATGTCTAATGATATAAATGAAAGACAAACAGCAATTCCTCACTTTTGACAAGCTGTGTAAGAAATGCATTCTGAAGCTGTGAAAAAGCTACAATGAGGCTTCAGTGGGCGTTGCTCAAATTAAGTGGTTGTTTGTTTGTAGTTCTTCCTCTGCGCCCATCCTGACTCCTCTCTGCTCTCCTCAGGTGCTGTCTCTGCCTCTACGGATCTACTACTACCTGAACAACACCTGGCCCTTTGGCCATCCTCTCTGCATGATCTGCTTCTACCTGAAGTACGTCAACATGTACGCCTCCATCTACTTCCTGGTGTGTGTCAGCGTGCGGCGCTGTGAGCTCATCATGCGTCCGCTGAGGTACAACTCGTCCAGGCGGAAAGGGGACTTGTTCATATGCGTCCTTGGCTGGCTGCTGGTCTGCCTGTGCTGCCTGCCCTTCCCTCTGCTGAGGAACCCCAGCAGTGAACCTGACCCAAGTCTCACGTCAGAGGCTGGTGCCGCCCTCAGGGGACCCGACCTGGTGTGTTTCTCAGAGCTGCCCATGAGGACTGTGAGTACCCCAGCAGCCTGGGCCCTCCTGATCCTGGCAGAGATGCTGGGCTTCATCATCCCCCTTATCCTTGTGATAGCCTGCACCTGTTTGACCGCTGGAAGCCTCCGGGAACCGACGACGGGGGCGATTCCTGACCGGGGAGAGAAGCGGAGGGCTTTAAGGATGGTGCTGAGCTGTGCTGCGGTCTTCCTAGTGTGCTTCGCTCCTTACCACGTCACCATGCCCCTGGACTTCCTGGTCAAAGCCAACGCCCTGAGCAGCTGCGTCCTCAGGGACCTGATTCTGCGATGTCACCCCGTCACCCTCTGCCTGGCCAGCCTGAACTGCAGCCTGGACCCGCTCATGTACTATTTCACAACAGATGAATTCAGGAGGCGACTGAGCAAGCCAGAGATACCAGACAGCATGACTTTCAGCAGGCGCTTATCCTGTATAACTGGAGGAGAGGACACAGAGCAGGACTAGACTACAGCCAGTCTCTCTAAGCTTGTTAGTTGAAGGACCAACAGTTGATCTTGACCACTAAACCCTGAAATAATTACACCTTAAAACTAGGAAAATATAGTTTACATGCAAACTAGTATAAGAAAACATGAGAAAATGTGATTATTTTTGTATTTATATTTCAATAAAAGGCGTGTCTGTTTTTGCAAAATGTGTTCCTGTTATGAAGGATGGACATACCATCAGTGCCAGCATCTCTAAAAAGCATCAGTAGATACAGAATACAGCCAAATTTCCCTCTAGCTTAACTTTCATGATGAGATAACAACATGCGGAGGATGTGTTGCCATTCATTGCCGCTGTACTCTAATAACAAGCAAACAGCCAAACTATTCAGTAGGTAAAGAAACTTTATTCAGCAACAAAGTGAATTCATTTCGGTAGCCGCACACAACAATGTTTTTTTTTTTAATCTAGTCTTCTATTATTGTTAAAAAGCTGAGACAGAAACAGTTTTTACACACACACGTCCTGTCTGATTGTCTTTCTATGCAGGCATCGAGTGGGAAACCACTGAAAAGTTATTTGGCAAAAGGCCATTTTTTAAAATACTTTCAGGTTCCTCTTTAAAGCTGCAGTCGGTAACTTTGAGCAGATATGATTAAATGTTATTATAAAACGGTCATTACGTACATCCTGACAGTAGTGCATGAGACAGGTTATGTGTGAAAAAAATATGTTTCTCTGCCTGTTCCTAGTGCTCCTGATTTCAACGTGCCTGAAGGAAAACAACCAAAGCCGAGCAGTCTCCACAGCTGTCTCCACACAATCACTGCTCATGAAACCCATGAACTCCGATCTAATGGTCAAACTAGGCAGAGCTGATCAAACATGAATCAAGATTCTGTTAAGGCCTAATTCTCACCTCAGTTGTTTTCAGAAACATCTTGTAGTTTAGCTGTAATATCAGAAAGTTGCTCCAGTTGGTGGGCAGTGCTTGGTTTTAGTTTGACGGTTTTCAAAATGGCGGCCAAGTCACACTTTGTGCGCGGTGAAATCTTTTGTCATTAGGAGCACTAGTGACCGTTTTATAAAATACATATTTACTCAAAGATACCTAATGCAGCTTCTTCTAAATCTGGGACAATTGCTTTGTGCAGATTCATTGAAGGATTTTTACAAACATTGTTCATGTGGCAATTTTAAATAAATAGAGTTCTGCAAAACTTGTCGTCTTTAAAAGTAAGCTATTTATTACAGCTACATCGGATTCATAAATAAGAATTTAAAAACAGAAATAAAGTGTTTTCAAATTTGGTGAAATTTCCCTTTAGCTCATCAACCGTCCTTTCAAGTTTATCGTCACAAATGAGGTTTCTACACAAACACGAGTCATATAGGGTGCTGGACTGCTCGCCGTCAGGTATGATACCATTAATTACATAAAATCATCACACAGCAGGACAGCAGAGGCCTCTGGGAGCAGCAGGGCACTCTGGGAAATATCTACAGAAAAGGGTAAGTGAGAGCTCGGGGTTTGGAGCATCTCTGGTACCGTCCGAAACAGACACGGACGGCCATGTTACATGTAACTGTACTGTACCACACGTTTCCTGGATGACTTTTGCTATGTCACACTATAACAAGGTTGCTCTATTAAACCCCATCAACAGTGGGAACAGTAGGCCGACATACAGACAGGTCTGATACAAATGACTTCTCAGCATCACTAGGATATTCAGTAGTAGAGGGACTCCCGTCTGGATATGAGTGCAATACAGAAACAACGATAAGATAATTCAGCAGGAAGCTACGGCAACAGAACAGAAACCAACGCAACACATGAAACTTAGTATATTCTTATTAAGCAGGCTGACGCTGGTTATTAGTACAAGACTAACTAGTGAATACTTCAGCAAGAGAGCTATGATCTATACAGGTTCAGGGGTATACAGCAGAGGGGGGGGGGCTATATAACGCTGTAACTTAAATTCACTTATCACATGGGGTTAAAGCAAGGGAGGCAAAAAAGTTAATAGTTCTATACAAAAGTAACTTTCTGCTGAAAGCTGTTCACTCCTTCGCCTACTCCCTCCTACTCTCTCTCTGTCACTATCACTCTCTCACTCGCTTCCTGACCTACGCTCCAGCTTTCCCATCAAGCCTTGCAGATCCTGGTCTCCGTAACAAATTTGTTCTCAAAGTGGTGGATGGTGAAACATTCATCCGCGGAACGCTTCTGGATGCCTCCACCTGACGGACAAAAAGACACACAATCATTACTCGTAAATACTGAAGTGTTTGATACGTTTCCTTTTCAAACCTAAATGATACTCAAATTTTTTTTTGATAAGAAATTTATACATATACTGCATGTGGAGTTGGGCGTGCTTGGGGGCGGCAGTAGCTCAGTCTGTAGGGAGTTGGCTTGGGAACCGGAGGGTCACCGGTTCAAGTCCCGACATGGACCAAGAACTGAGCGTGAACTGGTAGCTGGAGAGGTGCCAGTTTACCTCTTGGGCACTGCCGAGGTGCCCCTGAGCAAGGCACCAAACCCCCAACTGCTCAGGGCGCTTGTCAGGAGCAGCCCCCTCACTCTGACACCTCTCCAATTGTTGCATGTATATGGACCTGTTTGTGCATGTGTGTGTATAAGTTAACAGAGTGAAAAAATTGAATTTCCCCTAGCGGGACTAATAAAGGACTATCTTCTTCTTCTTCTTCTTCTTCTTCTTCTTGGTATGCAGCTGCAGGAGAGAGAGAGGGATGAGGGAGGCTCAGAGCAGTGAGACCAGGTGAGTTGACTGACACAGCTGGCGCTCATTGTCTAATCACACTCTCCCTTTAAGTGCAGTAGCCTGTTGGACCTCTAATGGCAGAGAGACGCCCAGAGAAAGGACACATAGTCTGGCAGTGCCGTGGAACGGAGAAAGAGCTGTGGTTAAGCTAGAGCTGTCAAAGTTACAATGCAAATTTAATTTAATGGCATTAATTTCTTTAACGCAGTAACACAGCTTGTGATTTTTAGGTTGTAGTGGGCTCTGTGTTAAAGCCCAGAAGATACTTTCACATATGAAACTAGAAAACCAGCCATGTCCCAGCTTATCAGGGAGGAGATTAAATAACACTCCAAACATGCTAAATTTTGGTAAGGAAAAACTGGCATGGCCATTTTCAAAGGGGTCCTTTGACCTTTGACCTGATGATATGTGAATGAAAATGGGTTCTGTGGGTACCCACAAGTGTCCCTGTAACAGACATGCACACTTTATGATAATCACATGCAGTTTAGGGCAAGTCATAGTCAAGTCAGCACACTAGCTATATTTACATGGACACAAATAATCAGAATAAAGGCCCAGTCAGATTAAAAATGCTTCACGTAAACACGTCAATCGGAAAATTCTGATCCGATACGGCCCAATTGGAAAGAAATTTCATGAGAGAGGTGGTTTATGCTGATTGTTACCTTGTACATGCACTAAAACCTATATAACACAAAAAGGAAAAATAAAAAGCACAAAAACATAATATGTCCTCTCTACGTTTTATTTACAGCCCCCTCTATATTAGTGTTCTGCAGGGGACGTGCATTTTTGGTTCTAACTGACAATGTTGGTACTAATTTGACTCAAGCAAAATCTGTATTGGCAGGCACTAAAAGTATTTTTTATTTAGACCTTGTAATGTTGACTCTCAGATGTGGGTTGACCACTGGCTTGGCAAAAGCCCGCCCAGAGGCTTGAAGCTTAAACACCTTGTCCAAAAAAATGGTTTTATCCTCTTGAACAATAACAGCTGTATCATTATCACAGCTTACAGTTCCTCACGCAAAGAGTGAGGAAGAATAAGATGAAAACACATGCTGGTAAAATATGAATAAAGCTTAACAAACATGACAAAATGTCAGTATTCGCTGCAGAATACATCCCGACCTGGCAGGCTGGAGCGGCTTTGCATCCTGTATGTTTCCTTTCCATCACACAGTCGGTGAATGTAGAAGCCCAGAGGCTTGATGTCATCGATACGCTCCGTCACCACCAGGTCCTCGTGCACCAAGTAGCTGCGATAAGAGCCGGACTGGGACAAAAAGAGGGGATCATGAAGGAAGCATAAGACATCTTTAAACCATGTTTTGTCTTCGTGCAAATAGAAGCAGCCAAGTGTGAAACAGAGTGGGAAGGACTTTGTCTAATTAATGAATCATCAACAAACTTCTGCATTTCATGAAACACTTCCACATTGGATAATGTGGAATGATAAATTCACTGATTGCACCACCACCCACCAAACACCAACTGCTGTACAACATGTCATGTTGGAGAAATCAGTGAAAATGATTTGTTCTCAGTGGCTCCACACAGTCTGACTGCTCTCAGACTTGGTCTTACTGATCATGTTCTTCTTTTGCAAAACTCAGCTTTTTTTTTTTTTTTAAATAATATTGTTGTACTGTTATTATAAACAACACCAACAGTGTTTTTAAGTCATTTGTTTTCTGAACAAACAACTGTATATGATCAAAATGTGTTGATTTGTAGTCTTTTTAACTTCACAATTTAGCGGAAAAAAACACATTTAATATCTTCCATTATAGATTGTAGTTAGTGCTAATTAGTAAATGTTAGCATGCTAAAACACTAAACTAAGATGGTGAACCATGTTAACATTATACCAGCTAAACATCAACAAGTTAGCATTGTCACTGTGAGCATGTTAGCATGCTGACGTTAGCATTTAGCTTAAAGTGCATCTATGCTGACGTAAGCTCACAGCATGGTCGCAGACTGTGATTTATTTATTTATTTATTTAACTCATTAAGATTAAAAATCTCTTTTCCGAGAGTGTCCGACATGAAACAAACAACAATTTAAGACAATGAC
The DNA here is from genome assembly GCA_947000775.1 of Pterois miles. Taxonomy (NCBI): domain Eukaryota; kingdom Metazoa; phylum Chordata; class Actinopteri; order Perciformes; family Scorpaenidae; genus Pterois; species Pterois miles. The sequence continues at coordinate 7,862,454 of CAMQGK010000308.1, read as the reverse complement.
AAAAAGTAAATTATACAGTCATTCATCAGCATTCAAACATCTGCAGCCAGATGTGCTTGTTTCCAGGTCATTTAGAAGCACCTTAAAGACATTCAGTGATGCCAGCTCAGTGATGCAGCAGAAAACCCATTGAAGTCCTCCATAAAAGGCTATGTTTAGTGCTAATTAGCATGATTAGCAAATGTTAGCATGCTAAAACAAATGTGAATGCAATGCAATTAAAGGAAGTGTGTAGCATTTGAGAGGAAAGTGACTATAATATTAATAAGTATGTTTTCTTTAGTGTGTAATCACCTGAAAATAAGAAACACTGTGTTTTCGCAACCTTAGAATAAGATGTTTATATGTACATAGGGAGCAGGTCCTCTCTAGGTAGCTGGACGCTGCCTAGAATGGACAAACTAAACCCTGGCTCTTGGCAGAGTCATTTGCTTTTTCAAATGTTTGCGTTATCCACCATACTTCTCCTACATTCTTGGCACACAAGAGAAGTTTCAGATGGTTTCAATCTTCACCGCGAGATGCCACCAAATCCTACACACTGCACCTTTAATGCCTTCCTTTATAGATTTAATTTAGTGGTCTACTAAAACCTCTTTTCCTATCACACATTTAATGACAATAAAAGAGGGAAAACAATATGTGAGTAGATTACTCATACAGTGTTACTGTCTAGGATCAGGGAAGATGTGTGCTGGAAATTTTTACTCTACAAATTACAGACATGACAGATTTGCGCAGGATTAAAGCACAGACAATCTCTGGAATTATTATAAAGCCCTGGATTTCCCCAGGTAATATTGAGCGAGAGCTTGAGCGAGAGTGCTGTGGCGGTATAGTTTGCTTCTCTACTGACAGCTGTGTCCTGAGATCCCGTGGACACGAGCTGATCACTACTCACCATCAGCTGGGAGAAGAGGTCGATGAGGTCCTGAGGGGGGAGCACGACCGAGGTGTTCAGAGGAATCACAAAGCAGGTTCTCAGAGTCAGGTCCAGATATGCCGTCAGCTTCTGCTCACACACACAAATACATAGTATTCAGGAAATAAATGAAACCACAATAACAGGAGCGCACCAGCATCTACAGCACTGTAACTGCTGTATTTCGGTGTGTGAGTGTTACCCTGTTGAAGTCATGGAGGATGTAAGCAGGGTCCCCGGGTCTGAAGCGGGGAGGTGGGACGCTGATGACGGCCATGCTGTCAGAGATCTCCACCTCCTCCTCCACTCGTGGCAGGTAGTACGGCTGGCTCTCTCCTCCAGCTCTGGCTGACACGTCACTGAACTGCATGGCTCCGTGATACAGCCTCTGAAGCAGCAAAATGAAACACGCTGATGCACACAAAGACAAAATCCAGACACTTTTTTTCATGAATTCATGGTTCACAAATTTATTATAATTTTGGGATGAAATGTTTGTTAAAGTCCCCACTTTCTGCACTAATAATTCTAATTATATTTCAACCATCTGAAAACCTGCATGATGCAGGTGCACTGGAAGTACTTTGGTGAGGTGGCACAGTGTAAATGTGGTCATTTCTACGCAGGAACAAAAACATCACATGCCACCAAGGTACACTGTCAACATGTGGTGATGTGCGTGTTTGCTTGTGCAACCACACGAAGTCTTACACTGTAGATCAGCTCTGCTCATGGTTTCGCCACAGTGCCTACCTGTCTGCTCTGCAAACAAACTGCAGCAGTCCTACCTAAGCAACAACACACTGCAGCAGCATAGTTTTCTCATGAGTGGCAACAGACCAGAGTATCTACATCAAAGAGGGAGGATTTGGTCTGAAAAGAAGCACAGAAGAAGCTTAAAGCTGCATTAAATGACTTCCAACCACTAGGAGGCAGAACATACCTTCAATATTCCTTTGAATTTTCTGCTTTTTGTAGTTTCTTTTGCTGCTGTGTATATTTTTGCAGATGTGTTATGCATATATTTTATATGACAGAAATAGACAAGCTTGCTAGATGTTCAAGTCAACCAATCCAATCTACTATTGTGGTCTGTAGACCGCTATCTGGAGCCCAAACCAAAACACTGAGCTGAAAGTGACTAGCAGTGGCATAACATTGTGCACTGCTGTGTTTCTTCTCAGTAAATTTAGGGAACTAATGTGATACAGTGTTTAAGAAAAATACTTAAATTGTTGCCTAAAGGAAACTTAAGCAAGATAGATGATTTATGAATAAACCAGAATACAATCCATTCAGATAAGAAGGTTACGTATTTTATCACAATTTGCAAGTAGGATGAGCTTCCAAACAGAGTTGAATTTCATTTGAACAAAGAAGTGTTTGTGTATTATTAATAGTTTAATGAGCCATTTTAAGGTTTGTTTGCATAAGATAAGAAGCCCTTGTAGGCAACAAGATGTTAAACTGAATGTTAGATCCTCCCACTGACAACACAGTAAAATTAAAAAAAAAAAAAACGTTTAGTCTGCACTTTCTCTGAAGACGGAAGTGAGCAAGTCAGCATTCTAGTTTCCCACCAAGGCGAGAGTGTCCCATCAGCAGGCGGATGCAGCTTTAATAACTTTTCTCGAACTCAAATGACACTCACTGACCTGCTGCAATTATTTTAATTCATCTTTTTTATTAGGGCTGTCCTGAATACCATTTTTGGTGAGAAATATTTGAAAGCATTCAGAGCTTTGCAGCGTCCGTCTGTCTACATCTCTCCTTTCAATAATTTCCAAATTTTGGATCAATGAAATCCATCCATCCATTCATCTCCCATTTCAGTGCTGCTGCCACACTACTGTACACGCACACACACGCACCTCTACACACAACATATGGTGATATCCTTCTGATACTAACTAGAGGTCGACCAATTAATCGGTCGGCCAATAATATGATTTTTTTTTTTTCATAATCAGCACTGGCAGACAGCTGACTAGCTGATTATCAAGCAGGTGCATAAATGCTGCTAAGTGCACTAAAACTTTACTTTTTTTTGATTGATTGGTTGATTTCTTTTTTTGGATTACCTGTTTCATGTGTTCAATATTTAGATTATACATTATTTTTATTTAGAAGTGCACTGTAGTATCGGCCATCAGCTGTCCTGATTCTGAAAAAAAATGGCATCGGCCATAAAAAAAAAAAACATGTCAGTCGACCTCTAATAAGAACTAACAATATTCATGGGATATTTTAGGATTTATACATTATTATTACACACATATATATATATATATATATGCATTTGAATGGTGATTTGGAGGTCAAATACCAGGGCAAACCCTTTTTATATTTGTGTGTATACATATTCTGTATATAGGCATATGTATTAAAATAATAATAATGATAATACAGTGTTGTATTCTGATGCAGACTGAAATGCAGATTAAACACTTCAAAACTCGATTCGTTAATGTTTATATAACAAATTTAAACCAAGCAGCCTGGACAGATGCATTCAGATTGCATGTATTACTAGTAACAGTACGTGGATCACAATAGTAGTACCGTTGTAATACTAGTAAAACAGAAGCAAACACACACGTTTACCTTTGGGATGAAATATCGATAGAGACATGCTCCTCCAACGATGAGCCCGCTGAGGATGAAGGCGATGCCCAGCAGGGTGAGCAGACAGCGACCTGTGGAGCCCTCGTTGCCCGCTGGAGCAGAGGCCAGCTCCGGGTCCTGGGAACACACACACGCGTATACTGTCAGCAAATCTGTGAATCTATCTATTGAATATCATCCTAATATCAGCATTTAACACATAGAGCAGTGACTCTGTAAACTATAATCCTATTGCATGTCTGGCCTCTGCAGAGCAGCTGTGTTGATGCTCAGCAGATGGGCGGTCCCTCTGCGTGCTGCTGCACCAGGTGCAATACGGTTCTCCGCGCGATTTGCGAAAAACACAGCAAACCTCTTAAAACCAAGTGTGCACAATGCAAGAGAATACACGACGAGCATATAAACGCATATAAAAGTCACAGCGGCCGGTGCAGGCCTGCCACGCCACCAGGCTATAATCGGACACCGGGCTCGGTGAAGCCCGTTAGCTCACCTTCACACCGTCCGGCGCCTCTTTGCCCAGCGCCTTCTGCGCCAGAGCCGAGTTAAAGGCTATCTTCACCATGCTGGAGCGGGAACGTCAGCTCGGCTTTCTTGTGCAAAGAGAAGAGGGAGAGCAGTGTGTCGGTGCCGGACTGCAGCAGGCTCGGTTACTCTGAGCACCAGCTCCGCGCTGTGACGCACTTTGCAACCTCGGCTTTATCTGGCGCTTCCGGTGGCCGGAGAGGATTAAAGACGACGTCCGAACCGGAAGCTGGAAAACTACTTCAGCTTCAGGCTACATAACATAAATACACGACTGACAGTGAGGAGCATTTAGATGACTGTTATTACTGGTTTCACAGTGACCACTGAGACCATTTACTGCCTCATTTATTGCCTCCTCTCGGGAGTTAATGTGTGTAGCTTTGGCGCCATCTAGCGGCCGTAGGTGGAGCTCACTCATATTTTATTTTATTTCTCTGACAGTTTTTATTGTGCTTGTAACTACTGAAACCTGCAAAACACAACTCTCCACATGAGAGGTCAGAAAAAGTACAAACATAATAATTATGCATATGTAATAAACAATCTATCATACAATACACATTTAAATATGTAGAAATAAAATAAATACATAAATAAATGCATCATTAAATCACCCATATTTTAAGTTATGCAAAAGCTCCCCATCAGTCGCGTCTAGAAGGGAACCTGCAAAACTCTTGAGAGACTCGCTGCCCAACGACCTTTCCTAACTTTAATTGTGCTTTAACTTTAATTAAGGTCAATAACTAATCTTAACTTTCAAGATAAATGTCTAACCTTAACTATTCAAGGTCAATGTCTAACTTAAACTATTCAAGGTCAATAACTAACCTTAACTATTCAAGATAAATGTCTAATCATAAATATTCAAGGTCAATGTCTAACCTTAACTATTCAAACTCAATGACTAACCTTAACTATGCAAGATAAATGTCTAACCTTAACTTTCAGATCAATGTCTAACCTTAACTATTCAAGGTCAACAACTAACCTTAACTATTCAAAATAAATGTCTAACCTCAACTATTCAAGGTCAATGTCTAACCTTAACTATTCAAGGTCAATGTCTAACCTTAACTATTCAAAATAAATGTCTAACCTCAACTATTCAAGGTCAATGTCTAACCTTAACTTTGAGATCAATGTCTAACCTTAACTATTCAAGGTAAATGTCTAACCTTAACTATTCAAAATAAATGTCTAACCTTAACTATTCAAGGTAAATGTCTAACCTTAACTATTCAAGGTCAAAAACTAACCTCAACTACTTGAGGTCAAAGACTAACCTTACCCATTCAAGGTCAAAGACTAACCTTAACAATCTCCCTAGAGTTTCCACAGTTTGCTGGTTCCCTTCTAGTCACTACCCTCCGGTCAGGAAAAATCAGCTTCCATTCATTAGACTGAACGTAATACCACAAGACTTGAACTATTTACACTTTCATTTAAACTTGTCCCCATTTACATGCTATATTCTGACACAAAAATGACTCAATTTTGCAACATAATGTAATGAAAATAATATTTGGAGTGCATAAAGTAGCCCATTCATCTCTGTGAATATTCCACTCTGTAAACTGACTCTGTAAATATATCCCCCTCCTACAGGCTGGGCACTACCTGCCGGTGTGTCTGCCCACTCACACACACAGTACGCCGCCTTCACTGCGCTGCGTGGAAACACAGGCCAGTGCCAAGGCTATACTGTATGTCTGACACATATCCTCAGTTCTCTGGTCTGTGGTGGTCCTCTGCTTCCTCTGCTTTCACTCTCCTTGGTTGTATGTACGAGTAAATAAACACTTACTGCTGCACTGGCGCTCTAATTCCACGCAACTCTGTGGCATCTCTCCAGCTCTCTGCACTGCAACTGTACCATATGCATCTCCCAGTCTCACAAACACACACACTCTCTGCAGCGAGGCTATGATATTTCCTCTGTTAAACAGACAGATTGGACCGGTAATCACCACTGAAAGGTACATAAACAGAGCAGCTGATTTCTGTACCTAACTCCCCCTCCGTTCACCCCCCCAATCTTGACTCTCCCTGAAAAGCCTAAGTGGTCCTGAAGGCTTGTTTATGGGCTCGTCTTACGCTGTGTTTGATCTGAGAGCTTGCCCACACATGCATGCATGGACACACACGCACACACACGCAGCGAGGTAGAGGGAGCGCCAGCATTAGCAGTAATAGCCGAGATGATAAACAAAAGACTTAGATTTAATCCTGAGGGCTTCTCGGCATCACACACAACAGGGGAAGAGGGGAAAAAAGCAGAGGAGGGGAGCCAGGAGGAGATCTCGTTCCAGAGGGAAACGAGGGATGATTGGGGGGGAGAAGCGTGGCAGAGGCAGGTGGGGGTGACATGGAGTGATTCTGGAGGAAAGTGATGACTGGGAAAAACAGGGAGAGGCAGAGCAATCTGCAGTGTCTGATGCTTGAGTGAGTTTTCCGAGGAGCTGATTAACGGCAGATTAAACTCGCCGTCCATCCAGTTTACATCTCAAACTTTCTAATAAGCCTGCTAGGTAGAATTTCTGTGCCTCTCAGACTGAAAACATACACAAATGGACACCCATGTTTTTGTGCACATGCAGGCACACACAGAGGCAGCAGGGCGTCATAATGGTGGATGGCAGGCGTGCATGATTGGAGTTTGGATGCCAGTGTGGTCTGCAGCAAACGTCCAATAAAAGCAACACATATGTAGACAAACGCGCTCATTCGCCTGCAATGTCAGCAAACTGAGAGAGTCTGCAGAGGCATTCATGAAGTGTGAGAAAAAGAAGCTCTCGTGCATGACATCACCCGCACATAAGCCAACAAATATGAACGCACACTTCATAGATTTGTCATCAATTTCAATACCAGACACGTGAAGCCGCAAGTGACAAATGACTTTGTCCCTTTCACTGCTCCCAACAGTACACACACTAATATATAGCCCCAAACTGCTATGGTAACAGCTGGCCACAGAGTTGCGTTGAACCAAAAAGTTAGACACTGCTCAGGGCTTCATAACGTCACTGACATGTCTTCATGTGGACCCACCATAATCACCATGTGCCTTGAGTGGGAGAACATTTAGTGGTCAAAGAGAGAGAGAGAGATGGAGAAAATGTAGGAGAGAAAGAGAAGAGCAGATCTCATGGGTATACAGGCCTACATGTGGCGGAGAGCAGTGATGCTGCTTCAAAGCCCTTTTCAGATTTCCTCTCCCAAAAAATCAGCGTGCATCACACTCTCATGATCCCTTCCCCGCCACACACACACTTTTGGCAATCGCATATGGCTTGGAGACAAGGGTGACAAATGAGTCTTTCCTGTGAGTATCAGCTTCTAAAGCTACCTTCGCTCTCCCATAGCACCGCCTGTCTGCCTGTCTTCATCCCCTCAGCTCGGCTCACCTCTGGGAAATGTAATAATTTCATGCTGAAAGAGCTCTGGTGGGGGGACGTTTGTGTGTAAAGCCTTCAAGTCGGTGTAACTGCTAGCTCGTTTATAGCTGGCTAGTGTACGTTAATGACAAAGAAACGTGTTTTTTTGGCTTTGAGAGCAATGAGTGTGTCTGTAAAGGTGAAACCACAGAGCTTCTCTTTGTTTCATGATGCCATCCCCAGCTGTTCTGCAAACAACTTATGGAATGGTTAAGAAGCAAATCCACAGTAGTGCCTACTATTGATCATAATAGTATAATTTTTGATGTTTTATTTATTACACGGTGGTGCAGTGGTTAGCGCTGTCGCCTCACAGCAAGAGGTTTGAGGGTTCAAATCCAGCTTGAGGCTCTTCTGTGTGGAGTTTGCATGTTCTGCCCATGTAAGTGTGGGTTTTCTCCGGCGACGCCGGCTTCCTCCCACAAGACAAAGACATGCAGGTTAATTGATGACTCTAAATTGCCTGTAGGTCTGAATGTGAGTGTGAATGGTTGTCTGTCTCTATGTGCCCTGCGATGGACTGGCGACCTGTCCAGGGTGAACCCCGCCTTCGCCCAATGCCAGCTAGGATCGGCTCCAGCCTCCCCTACGACCCCTAATGGGATAAGCGGTTTAAGGTGGATGGATGGATTTCAAGACAAAAAAACTGGATGTAATGATTAATGCTTTACTACTTTTAGCTAAATTCTTTATTCTTAAAGACCCCATCCATCTTCATGTGCTATTGTAATGAAACACAACTCTGTGTGGATGGTGCCTTCCTTGTGTTTGCTGTGTTTACGAGTTGGGTCCATAGGAACGCTCCCCTCATGTCGTATTCACGACCTCGTAAGTGGAAAGTTTCTGAAAGCTCAGAGTTCACAACTTGTGATGTGTTTGTTGATGTTGTGTGAAATGGAGGAGCACCTGGAAGTTCATTTTTTGGTGCATAATAAGTTAATACATTGTAATTTTAGTTGTAAATTGTTTTACTTTGCAGTTTTAGAATCTGCTCTTGCTCCCCATTTGAAGGCACCACAAGTCCCTGAAATGAAAGAAATCAAAATATGTCAATGATCTCTTCATATTTTTAACTAAGGATCTCTTAATCCACCCCCCAACCCACCACACAATTTTTTTATTTTTTGTTTTGTCTTGCTTTTTTAAATTTATTCATCATTTATATTATTGTCTGTGTAAATATTTCATGTCTATTGTGATATCTCCTCTAAATTCATTCATTTTGTGAATAAAAAAGAAAGAAACAAATGTTTTAGCAACTAAAGACTTTAGCTAATAGAGAGGTGAAGCCTGGCCCTTCCGGTGGACCACCATGGGACCTTATTTTGGAAGAGATATGAACAATAGTCCACTGTGAGAGACAAATTTCTTTTAATACAGTTAGAACTGCACCATGAATCACCCGTATGATGTTTGTCAATTTCAAATATAATTTTGCGAGTCAAGAAAGTCTGTTGAAGTATAAAAAAATACATAAAAAATGAAAATATGTGATTAGAAAGATGACACCAAAAAGTCGCATAAGTGACGTCTCTCTCTCTGAAGCTACGATGTTTGTGTGTTTCATACTGGATGGTCTCCCTCGTTCTTTATCTCCATGGCTGATAAAACCACCAGGAGTCGTTGGATAAAACACACCACATGAGTTAATGTTACATTTGTTAATTTATGAATATGTTTATTTGTTTGTCCACTTTATACTCTTATGGTAGCCTATAACCAGGATAGGTTTTAAGTGCTAGTTCAACTACAATGAAAGTGAAAACTCTCCTCCACTTCTTCATACAAACACACTGGATTTGAACACACTCTTTTGATAAGAGTTGTTGGAGTCATATAGAGGCTAAAATAATATATGATGTAACATGTAATATAACTTTTATATGACTATATATTCAAGAGGAATGTCTGTTTTTCTCTAAACTTGTGCCTGTCTGTTTGAACTATCAAAGAGATGGTGAATAGCCAAAAAGAAAGAAGAAGAAGACGATGGTATGAAAGGATTTTTGGAGGACGGGAGTGAAGGAGAGGACAAAAGGTAGCCTATGACTGGAAGAAAGAAGAAATGTGGGTCACACATGCAACCTATGTGATGAAGGACAACTCAAGGTAAGCAACTGGCCCAGGTAGAAAGGGGAAGAATCAAATGGGATGAAAAAGGATGAAAGGGTACAGAGGGGAATGGAGGGATGGAAACGGACGTATGTCTGTTATGTTCCTGAGGGTTAAGCTCTGGGGAAATTACCTCATCATCATGAGACTGCTTCAGAGCGCTACATGTACGCTTCGGCCATGTTGACTTTGCATCGGTAGAGCACACACACACTCACACACACACTCACACACACACACACACACACCCTCCTCTGAATCGTGGCCAATAGCATCATAGCCTGGTCGAATCACTTCCAGATTCAGTGACGTCACCTCTGTCAGGTTCACTGGAGGAGCACACACACACACACACACACACACACACACACACACCACCTTTTCACCGGAGGATGATACACTGATCTGTATTTTTTCTTCAATTATGACACAGAGGTCATTTCAAGGGTTTTTAGTCCAGCTTCTTTATTGAACTCAGAGAGAAACTCGCCTCACATCATACAGTGGGCACCGCAGAGGACTGACAGATTAAACTCTTATGGCTGAGAGCCATCAGGCTACAGTCCCACCTGGACTCTAACAGGCCCACATTAAGGTTTTAGTAGCCTGCAGAGGTTAGGGAGGAAGAGGCCGTTGTAAGGTTCATATCCCCGGCTGGGACAATATGGGAAAAGTGACACCTCCTCTTTACTTCAGCAACTACTGCTGAAGTACCATTGAGCAATACACTTTAATAGCAACTGCTCTAAGGGACCAAAAGTAGAAGACTATGAGAGGTTTCTGTTGACTGAATTAAAACTACAGAAGGAAGACAGGCAATAAATATCTGTCAATGCAACGCAAATCTTTATTCTTCTCATTCTCACTTCTCACCAAAGACTATTCAATCTATCAAAACTGGACAATAGCTCATAAGGAACAATCGGTTTTATTATGGTTAATAAGTCATCAATTAAATCTTTCCAGATCACTAATAACCTAATAATATTAAGTCAATATCAATATAATGATCAGTCATTGAAAACAGGAAAGTAATGGTTGTGGAGGATATACCAGCCAAAGGGAATTTTTCATAAACCAGAAAGTCAACTTTATTAAAGTAGTGGCTAATTAAATATAAGCTTTATAAATTATCTATAACTGCAAATAATTGTTCACAATTACTTTAAGGATAAAAGAAAATTGTATTGTAATTGTAAGAATTTATTTTTCTAAGTGTAAATTAGGGCTGTCAATAATTACTTGTTGTTAACTGATTTCTAATCATAAATATTTACACTTATACTTACACCTTATCCAATGACAGGTTCGCACTGTAACGGACAGAGGATGTTGCATAACTTACAGATTGTAAAACCCCCGTGAGGCCAGTTTTAAATTTAAAAAACTGAATTGAAAATACTGTACATACAGTACATATATTATGATTAATCACGATTAACTATTGACAATCATTCAATCATGATTAATCACAATTAAATATTTCAATTGGCTGTCTGATTGACAGACCTACTGTGAATATATATGTATTTTGTATGTTCATTATTTGTAGTAATGGGTTTCCCTGTTTCTATTCCTGCTACTTGATCTTAATTTTTAATGTTTATGTATTTTCACTCACGGTTTCACAATTATTTTGATTCTTTACCTTTTGTAAATGACTTATTTGTCTTTGATGATTTTCATATAAACACATGTATAATAATAATAACAATAACAATAATAATAATAATAATAATTATTATTATTATTATTATTATTAGTATTGTTGTTGTTGTTGTTGCTGTTATTATTATTATTATTATTATTATTATTATTATTATTATTATTATACCTACTACTACTTGTGGTGGCTCAAACTAAAAGTGATGGATTGTAAAATGTGTGCAACTCTATATGTGGTCGCTATAATGAATGTGTGGTCCTTCACAGGGTTGGATGATTCAATATGATCCGTGATAAGTAAAAGCATGATTGTTTATTAGGTTATGTTTAGCATAGTAATGTGGTGTGTGTGTGTGTGTGTGTGTGTGTGTGTGTGTGTGTGTGTGTGTGTGTGTGTGTGTGTGTGTGTGCTTGACGGAGGGGGAGGGCTGGAAGATATCAGAGTAGGCTGCTAAAATTGATGACATCCCCAACACCGCCCCTGTTTCTCACCATGTCAAAGTTCACCATGCTAGAAGGAAGACAAATGTGATGTGATATACTGTGGATGAAAGTGATAGCCTGTGTGCGTTTGCCATTGTGTGTGTGTGTGTGTGTGTGTGTGTGTGTGTGCTGATTGTCTGGAAGGACTTTCCTGCGCTTCAGAAGTCTAAACCCTGCTCAGGATGTAGTTATGGAGCGCTAATTTGAGAGATGTCTGATTGCGGGCTTTCTGTGGGCCCCTACAACACACACATGAACACACACACACACACACACACACACACACACTCTTTATCAGTCATTAATCCATCAGGTGTCATTAACAGGGGAGAAAGGGCTGATTGGAACCAGAGGGAGACAGAATGATGTCACACAAACACACTTCACTGCCAGAGTGCTCATATGTCTCCACGTCTCCCTTTCATCCTCATCACCACACACACACACTCGTACATGTGACTGACACATAGACAGATAAAAGTGCAAACCTACAAGGGAAACACTTATTCATGCTGCTTCGCTCTTCTCCAACATCTGAGCCACACCAAACAGCAAACACCAGCTTCTATAAAAACAGATCAGAGAGCCTGAAGAAAAACACTGATGTTTGAATACAACAATAATGTGAAAGTTAGGAGTGAAGATCAACATGTTTTTTTAATGAATGAGCCGTGTCCTGCTCCAGCCTGTCCCTATTTTAACTCCCCTCCAAATACACTTTTACACACTGCTAAATACGTACGCTACAAGGCCGTCTTTGGAGGACGAGCTATTGTTTAGCAGTGACAGTAATCCCTTAAAGAGGCACTGTGTTTCCAGGCTGAGAATGGATCTCTTTATTAACACTGACGGAGGCTCATTATCTATAAATACAGGCGGGAGCCACTAATAAATCATTTCTCATGGCCCTGATAGAGCACTAACCACAAGGCATTAAGGCATCGTGAATGCAAACCACACGCTGGCAGGCTCTCTCTCTCTCTCTCTGTGTGTGTGTGTGTGTGTGTGTGTGTGTGTGTGTGTGAGAGAGAGAGAGAGAGAGAGAGAGAGAGAGTTACACCACACTTTGGCAGCCAGGATGATGGGGCTAGAACCAGGCTTTTGATTGAAATAGCATGTTGTCTTTTGAGTTCCCATTTCGGCAGCGTTTAAATTATAGTGTCTCTACGGGGCTGCAGAAAGTCTCTCAGGGTGGGAGAAAAGTCAGAAAAGTGAAAAATGTTTTTCTATACATATGAGGACAATCTGGGTTTGGCCAAAGATATGTTGAATTACTCTGATTTGTCTTCTGAAGATTGACTTCAGTGGTGCAGTAGCATGTATTTATTAGTTTCGACAGATATCACCATCAAAACCATTAACATGTATGGAGATTTTCACATCCACAGGTGTTGTGCCAAAGTGCATCACTGGTGATGGCATTCAGGGGAATTGCAAGCGGCCTGGATCCCACAAATCCGTCACTAAATTTGCGTCCTGCCTATTCTCAGTAACTGTTACTAGCTAGTTTCAAACTAGGGGTTTGCTAAATTATGTTGCCCCATTAAATCTTAAGGCTCAAGGTCTAGTAAAGATCTGTCACACGTAAATTGGCTGAAACATCCAAAAATGACAGTTTCAGGGGTCAAAGAATACATCAAACTAAACTGCCAATCCAATTTTTTCTTTCCATCTCTGAAACACTTGCCAGATATTGTCAGATTCTCTTTTTTTTAAGTCCGTCGTCCTTTTTTGGGTTGCTTTGCACTGTAGGCAGTTGTTGCCAATGCTGGAATAGCAACTTTTCCTGGAGGATATTCCAATAATGAATAAGTTGAATCAGGCTTGTTTGCGTGCATCTGTATTTATAGAACAGCCAATAGGAACGCTCTCTCTCTGAAACAACCTGTGATTGGTCAAAGTCTCCTGCCACGGACTAGATTTTCTAAGATTAAAGCCTTAAAACTGAGCCAAGAGGAGGTCTAGAAGTCTAGATTTTATGCAGGCCACTTGAATTACAGTATGCTGAAATGTTATAATGGATTTTTTGCCCAAATTCAATCAAGTGTCATGTCGACGATCACCTCTTTAATTCTAAACGAGCCACTTAACGTTAGCATTGAGGGTGCACATATTCAGATACAACTAATCTGTACAAAAGAAGAAGTTTGTGGGGTGCAACTTGTTTTAATTTAATGATGTGTAGGCTATGTATATAAAATTATTGATAATAATATTGTATAATCACCTCAAACTAAGAATTGTTGTATTTTTGTTAGCTTAGAATGAGTCCTTCATATCTACATAGGGAATGGGTCCTCATCACGGAGTCCGCCATGTTGCGCTGCCATGTTGCTCCTCCATGTTTCCACAGTAGCGCAGAATGGACAAACCAAGCACTGGCATTCGCGAGAGTTTTAACATTCATACGTTACTTGAAGGCCACGTACATCTCTGACACGCATGTGAAACTGTGGTAATGTGAGCCACACAGTGCAAAACCATGGTAATGCCAGCCGCCATCTGACTTCTGTTGCTCTCAAAGTAGTGTTATTATGGTAATGATGACCTCTGAATGAGGCAAACGGCGTTACCACGGTTTGCACTCAGCAGCTCGTGTTACCGCAGCCATGGAAAGGTATGACTGAGCGGAGCTGTACTGGTTGCAATCTGCAACCACTCACTAGATCCTATACACACTATACCTTTAATCAACACAGAGCTGGTGCAACCAGGTTGAAGGGTTTACATGGAGACAAAACACTGAAATTAAGGGACATCTAATGCAGTCTTTGTCCCATAACTACAGTCTGACCGACTGCTGTCCAGCCCAAATGGGCATTTTCATCGTTGTGACTGTTGGCTTAAAAACATGAAATTCTTGCTAGATTAACGCTGTTTCCTCTGTCCTTAATTTTTGCTCTGTTCATCCCATCTACCCCAGCTACAGTCTAACTCGAGCCAGGCCAGACGGGCCAAACTCTGACAGTTTAACCTTCCTCAGAGGTCACCCCTATTCTTACAGCAGCCAGTCCAGCCCTGTATAACCAATCATACCCCAATCCAGGCCCATTCTGCAGAGATGAGGGAATGAAAGGTCCGATTAGGGCCTGCTGGAAGTATTCAGCGCGGAGCCCCCGCCCCGCCCAGTCCATCACCCCAGTCGGCGGCCCCCTCTAACCAGCCCCTCTCCCCTCGGCCCTGTGCCGCTCTGGGCTGTGATTGACATGTGAATTACAGTGTGTGGTGATGATAATAAGAGTGCTACCCGGGGCCAGGCCTGCGCCTTCCAGCCAGCAGCCAATCCCAGCTGGCACAGCCTGAAAGACAACCGCTGCCACCATCTGAAGAGGCAAATAAAAATGACAAGCTAACTGTTAAAGAACTGCAGATTTTTCACATGTTGTTTTAAAAGCTTTTGTGGTTCTGCCAGACTTTTTTTTTCCCCTCTCTTTTCTCCGAAATTTTCACTCTTCTTCCCACCCGACCACATCCAGATATATGAAACCCCTCATTTATCAGGGCAATCTAAAAATAATCCCCCTCCACTGTGGCAAGGCTTTGATAAAAAATATTTGTGTTCAGAATGATTGCACTCAGTGGGCCGAAAACTGATAGAGACATGTGCGACTGTGGGGTTCCTCAACAACCTCACACCACATACGGCACAGACACAAAACGACGGCTTCCCCTAAATAATTACTACTTCCTCTCACCATGCATGTTAACAAACCCAAAAGGAGCCCTCAACACATCTCAAGCTCTCGCTTTAGTCAGAACCTGAAAGTGTGTTTATGCATGAGTGCTGGCGTTCTTCACTTTTATGCATTATTTTATATAAACAGTCCAACATAATGTGCTTGTTACACATTATGGTATTAGGAAATTACAGTCTAACACCCTGCGGATTATTTTTCCACCCCTTGACATGCTTTTGGGAAGGGTCCTACTTGGCTGCCCGTCTGGGAAGCGAGAGAAGGAGGCGCTCGACTGAGATCCTCATGAGTCTGATTCTCATTATCAATTACGGCTGTTTTTGTTTCTTTTTACCACAACCATTAACCACACTGTTACTGGCAGTCAGGAGAGAGGGAGAGAGGAAGAGAGAGAGAGAGAAAAGCAATTTTCATCAAAAAGAATTAGCTATCCAAACAAGTGAGATGAATGTGCCATAGAGCCGGATTCTCATGAAAGGACAGATGAAGATCTATATGTGTTTAATAGGAAGAGGGTGAGTAGTAAGGGATAACTAAAGGCTTAGGAGGAGAAAGAGAGAAAGAAGGAGGAGGGGGGAGGGGGAGATAATTCACAACACACTTGTGGTGAGAGGAGGAGGCTGCGCCTTGGCAGAGATGTGACTCTCCTCTCCTGTTTTCTTCCTGCCCTCATCCCTCGTTACCCACCGGGGCCAGTAAAGGCTGGATGCCGTGGCACATGAGCCATTAAATCTTCCTACACTGTGGGCAAGGGGGGAGGGCGGTAGTACCAGGCCTCGTGCCCGGCCTCCTCAAACGCTGCCAGCACCAGAGACCCAGAGAGCAGAGTGCAGAGGTGCTGCATAGAGGTGTCGGGTACCTTGTTGCTTGAATACTGGCTGGGAGAGAGAGCATATTACACCCAGTTTACATAGGAACGGCCTGGCCAAGGGGTGTTGATATCTTTAAAGGATGAGGCTGGAGCTATTTGCTATTTTTCATACAGCCAACAATCCCATGAATCATTGTTGGGCGCTGTAGTTTTTAAGCAAACATTACTCAAAAAGGAGATAATAGTGTATTTGTTGTGGAGGATTTTCAGCTGCAGGTTTGGTGCTCCATGGCAGCAGTCAGTGCATGTGAGATTACAGGAAAATGAACTACAATACCCATGTTACCCACTGCAACAGTGTGACCTGTTGTTTTGTTTTTAACAATGAAGCTGCAGCACAGATGGAGAAGATAGAGTCGCAAGAAAAAGTATGTGAACCCTTTGGGATTACTTGGGTTTCTGCATAGATTTTATGACCAATTTATGCAGAAATCCAAGTAATCCCAAAGGGTTCACATACTTTTTCTTGCAACTGTATATCACAGACACAGTGTCTTGTGAGTAGGATCATATTAATATTGGTTTGGGTATGGCATGGGTGGATGTAGTCACCAACTGGGTTAGGGTTAGGGTTACAGTTTTGAATCCTTGAATTTGGCAATTTTGGCTGTCACCATCTTGTTTTTTTGTAACCAGAACTCTCTCTGACACGAGAGTGGAGCCAACCAAAATGTTAAAATTAACTTTAATGAACTGAAACCACACTGTGAAAGGGTTAAAGCTCTTAAACGAAAACACAGACCAGACAATGCCGTGGTAGCAACCTGTCAATCACGAAGTAGCAACACCATAAAGCATCCACTGTTTTATGGTCTATTTGACTCTAAATGGGACCATAATTTACTCAATGAACATCATGCTGTATTGAAGAACACATGAAACTAGCGATTGAGACCATAAACTCATGTTTGCAATGTTTATTGAGATAATAAATCAAGTGAGAAGTAGGCTCATTTTCTCATAGACTTCTATACAACCAGAAAGAATGTAAGTTTAAGGCATCAGCATTGGCTTCACTTTTCAGACTTGGAGGTATCCCACTGATATTTTCACAGGATTTGGTTACCTTTATCTTTTTAATGTTTTCATATTTTTTTTTAAATGATTTTCTCTATTTTTGCACATTATAGTCTCTATTGTTTACTGTTCTTATTTTTACTGTCCCGCGTGTTAGTCATCTGTAAAGCGCTTTGTACTCCACTAACCTGCATGAAAGATGCTATACTAGTAGTTTGGTTGGTTGATTACTTGGTAGAGGAGGGTGTGATGAAGCAGATTGGCAGGAGAGACAGACGAAACTGATGTTATGATAGTAACATTGCAGCAGCCATCTTAAACTCTTGTCTCTCATGTGGTTCATTCCTCTTTGTCCTCAGCAGCCAATTCTGATTAAATTTCTCTCAGCTGATTGGAAAAAAAGACTGCTTTTCAACAGCAAGTCAAGTGGCAAGATGACAACTGTGTGGCCAGTCTATTAACGCCTATAGACAGCGTCTCACCGACTCTCCCATTAGAGCTGCTGCAGACGCAGAAACCAGGAGGAGACGTTAGTTTCTATACAGAGAGGATCCCTGCAGGGACTCAATAGTCTGAGAGACACTCTGGACCTCAGACAGCTGTACCCCCCGAGAGTGGGACAAGAAGGAAGTTATGAGTAGCAGATGTGACACCACACACACACACACACACACACACACACACCATAGAGCTGATGACATGTCAGGGTCGTAGGAATTTGTCACTCTGTAATCGGCCATGTTGTGAAAAGCTTTTGAATGGTTGCCTGCTCTCATCTTCTTCTTTGTCTTTCTCTGGAGGTTGTTGGTGCTGTAGTTATAGCAGACATCAGCAACACAAGTGAATAACAAACAGCCAATATGCTACCTAAAATCTAACATTGCATGTAAATAATCAGCATTGGAAACAATTAGCACATCATTGTCTCAGCATTTAGAGTGCGTGTTTCCAGGTGAGCCTCCATTCATGACCAATACAGAGAGCTCACATCCCATTAGTGCCACAATACACTAAGTGTATACAGCATTTTATACGCAAACACTCTACATGTGTCACAGCGGACGGGTGGTGGAAGTTTGACGTTTGGCAGCGAGTGGGCATCCGCTCCTGCAGCCCATGCCCAGAATAACCCTCTCTCTCACACACACACACACACACACACACATACAAACTGCGCAGCATCAGGATCCAACTTAAAACAAACCATCAGGGGGCCCCGTCACATCCACTCAGCACTGAGCAACAGACAGACAGGCCTGTTTATAAACACACACACACACACACATTCATTTGTGTGCATGGGCACATACAGTATACGGTGCAGACAGACGCCTACCGTGAGTGTGCGCCTGGTCGTGATTACTCTTTGGGCACTAGTCTTCACACACTTCAGCCTTAGTGTCAGTCATCAAGTCAAAAACATAGCATTTGTATCAAAATAGTGAAGTTAATTCATAAAAGACATATTTTATAAATAGCAAAATGTTCCTTTATACCACCAAACTTCAAGATGAGTGCGTTGCACTCGAGACTACAGTCTGTGGGTGTTTTTAAAGGGGCAGTAGACAGAATATTTTTGGCATCACTGGGCAGAAAAACCCATAATAACCTTTCAGCATATTGTAATTCAAATGTTCTGAGAGAAAACTAGACTTCTGCACCTCCTCGTGGCTCCGTTTTCAGGCTATAAAAAATCTAGCCCATGATGGGGGATTTTGGCCGATCATAGGTCATATCAGAAAAGAGCATTCCTATTGGCTGTTCATTCAATGGAGGCAGCTGTCAATCACTCGCAAATTCCAATCAAACTGTCAAACTAGGCAGCACTGATCAAATATGAATAAATAATCTGTTATTGTAATGCCTATTTCTCCCTTCAAATGTTGTCAGAAACATCTTGTAGTAACTGTTTAGCTGTTAAAAGAGAAAGATTGCTCCGGCTGGTGGGCGGTGCTTGGTGTTTCCTCAACTGATCTCAACATGGCTGCCGGGTCACAAACGTTCTCCCTTTACAGCTAAACAGTAACAGAATATTGATTCATATTTGATCAGCGCTGCCTAGCTTGACAGTTTGATCAGAGTTTGTGAGTGATTGACAGCTGCTCAGAAACAGCAGGCTCCAGCTCTGATTGGTTGTTTTCCTCCTCTCTTCCAGATGCAGTTAGGCGCACCAGAGGACACAGAGGAACATTATTTTTTACATTTATGTTTTATAAAAATAAGGTTTTTTAATCCTATTTGCTCCAATTCTACCTATTGCTGCTTTAAATGCCTACCACTACGTTTCAATTGCAGACCAATTATCCCCCAATGATTATTAATTAGACCGTGAATAACGCAAATCAACAGCACGCGAGCCTGAGCCTGAAGGCGCAAACTGATCGGAAAGCCTAATTGCATGCTAGTCATCAAACTTCCGCATTAATGGAAACCTGAGGCCCGTGCTAAATTGGATTTGAGTCTCTTGCTTGTTTCAGCCAAGCGCGCGCGTATTTTGCCTAATAAGAGGAAACACGTGTGCCAAACATCCCCGAATGCAGATTTGCGCTGGATTTAAGAATCATAAAACAAACTGGAAGCAGCTTCCTGTTGTGTCCAGAAGAGCCAGGAATCACTTTGCCTGCACGCCCGCCATCACTCGGCTGACATCCCATAATCCTATGACGAAGATTTATGAGCTGAGTGCTGGAGACAACATGGGAAAATAATCTGTCGAATTTGAGTGGGAGGAAACGACACCGGTTATTTCTATTGGGTTCTTTTATTTCAGCGAGCAGAGCCCGTGCGCACGGACAGCTATTTCTGTCGCACTCTTTCCTCCAGTGGGATGCACTTTTCTTACAGTATTGAGAGAAAACGACAAGTTGGGAAAGAATAAACATAAATCCAGGCCGCGGTCCTGAAGCAGGTTATGATGACAGAGAGCATGCGATTCCGGTTGGTCATAGTTCTCCATTTCCCGGCTGTTGTCAGAGATTTCCATCAGCAACCAAACCAACCGTGCCGTAAACACAGCCCTCATTTGTTTTCTCCTCGCAGCAATTATATCATGTGATTAAAAAACATTTTAAATAGAGCCTTCGCTGACTTTTATTTGTGTAAAGCGGATCTATTTCATGTCGAGCAGTAATGTAATAATCCCGAGCTGTCATTACGGCCCAGTTTCCCCCCTGTGTTTGCGCCGAACTCCATCTGATCTCCGCACTTATGAGAACCAGACTGGCGCACCCTCTCACCGGGCACCGCAAAGAAAAAGAAAAAAAAGTCCCACTTCTATACCGGAGGAACGGGAGACAAGAGACCGCTTTAAGGAAAGCCTTCAAATTAATATAGGAAATGTTAGCTTCAACAGAAACGCAGCAGTTTCGGGGAGATATTTCACCTTCCAGATGGTCTGAGTTAAAAGCCTCAAATATTTGTGCCTCGACTCCCCCTCCAGCTCTAAAGTGTTCGTTCTATTTATCTATCGGATGTCTGAATGGAGGGAAACAACGTGGACAACACGCTGGTCAATCACAGAGCCTGACTGTGTCAAAAAAATTTTGTGAAAATTTATACCTCACAGATTTTACAGATTTAAATCCCGCCTTAAGCTTTACGTTTTCTGACTTTATTGTTAATATTATTTAATTGGTATTATAATCAAATTATAATTTTAATTCTATGGCACAAGCCAAGTCCAACTTTTACTATCATCATCCCGCAGTGGCACCGCGCGTAAAGATACTGCTGCTTGTTCTGATGTGTAAAGGCCACTGAAACCGAGCGCACACTGTAAAAAATATTTACACTTATTTACTGAGTCTCATTTTTTTTCTTCAGCTAATAGGAAATGTCAGTTAGTTGGACAATTTTACCTTTTCCTTGCAGATGAGCTAAATTTAAGAACTGCTTTGAACCGAATTCCACCTGTAGATACGGATATAGTAACCCACCTCATTTTGCATCGTTTCAAAGTCTTGGATTGCTTTGGAGAAAACAATTATTTATTTATTTATTTATTTATTTATTTTCACGTTTGCAGAAACATTTCTCATTTGTCTCAAGGAACTATATTTAAGGCCAGAATAACTTTTAGGATGGATATTTTTTGCAGCGCAGGCCCAAGTGGAGGAATGCGCACTGCGCTCTTCCCTCCCTCTCCGTGACGCGCAGAGGAGAACCAGAGGAACGAGCCCTCTATGAGGCAGAGAGGAAAGGGGAGACACAGAAACGGATAGAGGGGGGAGAGGGGGAAGTATTGTAGTGAGGAGGGGAGGCGTGCCAATAATCAAGGATTTTGGATGAGGGCGCGCGTCTCGGAGAACACATGGGAAGGCACCGGATCAATTACGCAGCGTCACGGAGCCGCCGCGAGAGAAGAGGGGCTCCCTGAGGTGCTGCCGCTGCTGCTGCCTGTTCTACCCTGTCCGGTCCTGAATGCGCCGGGACACTCAACCGTGTGCGGGACAAAGTCAAAGTTCAGACGGACATAGGACTCGCAGAAGGACGAGATCTTTCGCCAAGATGCAGGGTCTTAGTTCCCGGGCTCACGCATTCTCGGTGGAGGCGCTGGTCGGGAAACCCTGCAAAAGGATGAAAGTGTCGGAGGAACACGAGTCAAGTTCAGGTGGAGACACCGGCAGCGACACCAGCATCTTCACCGGTGAGGCAGAACGACTGCTGGATTCGGCTTTAATACACGCATTTTACACACAGGATGGAACAATAAAACTTTCAACACAAACGACAGTTTATTTTGATCCACCAGACCAATATTTCATCCATGCATTACATTTTCACAATTCAACTTGTCTTAAAATGATTTCTGCTAAAGAGCAAAATTATCAAATAAAATTATTTTTGAGAGGTAAAAATGTTTTGCAAATATTCTCATCGCATCAGCTG
Source organism: Pterois miles (assembly GCA_947000775.1). Taxonomy (NCBI): domain Eukaryota; kingdom Metazoa; phylum Chordata; class Actinopteri; order Perciformes; family Scorpaenidae; genus Pterois; species Pterois miles. The sequence continues at coordinate 7,840,209 of CAMQGK010000308.1, read as the reverse complement.
TCAAACTGAAGCATCTTTCGGTTCCTTTTATATAACTATAAATTTATATCTACAGCTTCTAAATCAAAAAGTTAAGGTTGCAGCTAACTTGCACATGATTTTGGAAAGCAAAATGTTACGTACATGCTTCTTTTCTCAACACTTCACTCATCCCAGTCTTTGCCCTGTTATAGGCCTGCAGAGCGAATATCCAGTCAGCCGGATGAAGAAAGCAGGTTCAACACGGAAGGGAACAGAGCTGGACACGGTTTCTTGTGACCCCGAGAGAAAGACCAGGGTCAGATCCGGGTCTGAGGTGGCCGAGGAGGCTGGAGAGGCTGACCCCAGCAACAGAGAGGAGAACAAGCTGAAGGAGAGTGACTGCCGGCTGGACAGAGAGGTCCGGATAGAGCTGCAGGGCTCCGAGCTGTGGAAGAGATTCTACGAGATCGGAACCGAGATGATCATCACCAAAGCTGGCAGGTACAAAGTCTGGACAAGAGACCGATTTAAGAGAGATCTGTTGTAAATGTGAAGTGAGTTAATGCTGCTGTAACCCTGGGCCTTTAGGCTTTACGCATTGATTATGTCCTGCAAAACTTTCAAACTCAATGCTTGTCAGTAACGATAATATCTGTTATTTGGTGTGTATGCACTTGATTCTTTTTAGGCATAAAAACGACACACATCAGCTAAAACGAATAATAAAATATTAGAAACAATAGTGCTATATGATTTGATGAGATTTCGAATTGCGTCCTTTGCTTTTTACACAAAAAAACTCGATATTTTCTGTCAGTATGATGAACAAAACTTAACAAAAGTCACTTTAATCACAGGAAATATGAGCACCCAGGGCCTTAAACAGGGATGACCTATAAACCTTTTAAAAAATAACGTTTTCATTTTCACTAATTACATGTTAGTTTGCGTGTTCGGGTGTCAGTTATACATGAAACACAAGCCGGATAGGTTATTATCAGAGATATGATACATGATATGATATTTACATGAACTGTTCTGCGGCCACAGGTGTGTGTTTATCAGGTGAAACGGCTGAGTGAGCAGTTTAATACAATACAGGTTATACCATAGAAGTTGTACGTTTTTACTTTGTCAACACATTTAGAAATACAGGCTATCTATAAGGTCAGAGGACATACGTTTTATTCAGCTGATATTTTGGAATAAAAAAGAAATAGTGCACATTATATAGGTGAGTTAGAGTTACAGGTTTTGTTGAATTATTACGTTTTGTCGAACTGAATTCAAATCCATTTTCTAGTCGTTCCGGACAACATATAAAAAAGACATATTTAATATGATCCAGGACTGTCGGTTACATTATAAAATCTTGTGACACATGGATGTTCTTTGGTAGACGGTCGAACCTAAAAATTTACTTTATCTTTGGGTTTCATATAAATTATTATTTTTTTTTTTGATAAGTGGCCATGTGCGTCTTTTTTTCTTCAGAGATGAGTTATTGGGACATAACTACCTGCTGAAACCTCGGTTCCGTTTATTCTATTACGGAGAACACGCGCTATAAATCTCGGCAGTGAAGATGCCCTCATGGCCCCTCGAGGACCCTGAACTTTCCTCTGAACTTGGCCGCTACAGACACGAGAGCTCCTGATCTGTTTCTGTGGTTTTAGATGTAAATACAGGACCGATGAACACGCTTTTACCCTGTTTAAGAGACATTTAAAATAGATTAAATAATGAGTGCTATTTCTGATGGATGTGCTGCACTTCTCTCACCTCTCCTCAGGAGAATGTTTCCCTCTGTGCGCGTCAAAGTGCGCAACCTGGACCCGTGCCAGCAGTACTACATCGCTATGGACGTCATGCCCGTAGACTCAAAACGCTACAGGTGTGTATGTGTGTGTATTAAATAAACCAAACTCCCAATCTATTATCTATTGGTTTACCTACTTACTCCGGGCCGGTCGGCAGGTATGTGTACCACAGCTCGCAGTGGATGGTGGCTGGAAACACGGACCACTCGTGCATCTCTCCCCGGCTCTACGTGCACCCGGACTCGCCGTGCGCAGGAGAGACGTGGATGCGTCAGGTGATCAGTTTTGACCGCGTCAAACTCACCAACAACGAGATGGACGACAAGGGACATGTAGGTAACCCATCTGAGCATGCGCTGTCTTTCTGTGCCACTGGTAAAACATAGGGACCAGTAGACCCACAGGTCAGGTATATTTATTTATTTCTCTTGTTTATTAATCTTTGTCTTGTCTTATAATAGGAGTTTTTTTTAAAGCCTGTATGTTTCTTGATGTGATTAGTAAAGTTGAGATAGCTGTCATGGTAAAGGAGCATCAGAGTCAGTCTTTAACTGCGTTGGCAGCTTCACTCCTGCTTGGATTCACACTGAACCACGTCTGGTGTCAAATACCGGACTGGACTGGACGGTTCCTGAGGAAGGAAAGCCTGGAGGCCTGTGTGTCTTTTAGGGATAAAGGAAGTGGAAATCCTGTAACTTCCTGTAAAGGTTCAGTGATGTACAGATGTGACAGATGTGGTGACTGGGGAGGCTGTATGTGGATTTTGACTTGATCCTGGTGTTTATAAAACCACACTGGAGTTGGTGTGTTTGGAGGATTCATTATTCTGCTTTAGGATAGAAACAGCTTCATAATCTGTGGTGATGTTACGGCCAGTTTAGCACCTGTAACGGCCTTTTTGGACCTCTGTTAGTTTGCTTATTTTAAACACCCAAGTGTTGATTGTCTTACCTTTTTTATTTGAATCAACACCTATTGCTGTTTGGTATTAATTTTGTCAGTTTAGCTGCTAGAAAAAACTGCTTTCTCTAGTGAAATCAGATATTACTGTATACATTTTATAACTATTTTATATATATTTCTCCTGTGAGAGGTAAAAAGGAAAACTTTAGATTTGGAGACTTCTGAACACAAATGTGATCAAAGCGTTAATTAATGTATATATACAGTATTTTTGGCTGTTTTATTTTTTGCTACTTTGGCCGTTTATTTAAAGATTAAAACAAATCTTTACCAAATATGTAAAATGAGAATAACAATAATACACACAAATATATAAAATATAAATTGCAGAATTAGATTTTGAGAAATAAATCTTACTTAGATGACACGTTATCATTTCTTTTTAATTTTAGAGATGTCAGATTAAAATTGTGTCAATCTCTATGAAATGCTTGGTTGATTAATATTCGTTTGATGCACTAATTTAATGACTTCATGCTTTGTTAGTTTGTTTGCACATTTTCACATTTTAGGCTCTATATATAATTTTAACATACATAACAGCCTTTGTAATACTATTTTGCATTCTGTCAGATTGTGGTGCTTGTTGGGACATTGTCGTAAATTATATTTTGTTCTATTATCATACTTTGCTCATACTGTATATTGTCTTTGTGATTCATTTGTGTTACTGAAACAATTTTCTCATTTTTAAAATCAGTTTTAAAATATTTAGAATTAGTCAGTTAATCAATCAACAGTGGAGAAAATTAATGATAACTGTTTGGATAATTTTTGATTTAATTTTAAATTTGGAAAGTTTAATATCGTTTAATTTTTCAAGCAAAATGCCAAACATACTCTGATTTTAGTCTCTGAACGCTGAGGATCAGTCACTTTTCTTTGTCTCATGTGATAGTAAATTGAATATATCTGGGTTTTGGACAAAAGAAGTAATTATTACAATAATCTGATGACATCAGTTTGAGCTTTAGGAAATTGTGACGATGTGATGTGAATTATTCATTACTGTGTGACATTTCATATAACCTACCAAATCAATAATCAGTTAACTGAAAATATAATCTTGAGATGAACCGATCACGAGGTGAAAATTTTGTTGTAAAATATAGTGTCCTCTTCGTCTCATCCTCCAGATCATCCTCCAGTCGATGCATAAATACAAGCCACGTGTGCACATCATCCGGCACGACCCTCGTATGGACCTGTCCCAGATCCAGTCTCTGCCTGCTGAAGGAGTCCACAGCTTCTCCTTCCCAGAGACGGAGTTCACCACAGTCACAGCCTACCAGAACCAACAGGTAGCACTGAACACCGAAACTGGCTGAGAGACACTTTTGCAGCAACACTAAATAATCCTCCATTACTTGCAGACTACTTGAACAGTAATAAAAGTAATTTGGTCCCTGAACAGATACAGATGTCTGCTGACAATTTATTAAACTTTTTACTGCGCAACCCAAACGTGAAATTTGCTGAATGTACAAGGGGTGCATTTTCCCAAAACTCTGCCTCATCGAGCCGGTTGAGACACCTTGGTTTGAGATAAAAGAAATATATAATTTACCCTGAAAAAAAATTGAACACCTTATATTTACAGTGTCGCTTGTTCACACGTTTCTTTAAGAAAAAAAGAAAACATTTGTTAAATTGTTATATTTTCAGAAATTATTGAGTTATGGAATTTGGCAAAAAGGGTTTTTGACTGGCTTCCACTTGAGAAAACATTCAGTCAGTGACTTCACACTGGGACTTATTCAATTAGGAAAAGCCTTTGTCTTGTTTTTGTTGAATTGGAACAAGGTAGGAACTTTAGTCAATACTGTCCCAACCGCCCGTGGGAGAGTAGACACTATCTGTATTATCTAGCATCAACTGATAGGCCAGAAAATAAACTTTACAATAACATGTTTTTTGTATGTGGCATAATTAGGGCTGTCAGTCAATTAAAATATTTCATTGTGATTAGTTGCAAATTAATCACACACTTTTTAACTGTTCAAAATGTACCTAAAAGCAGATTTGTCAAGTATTAGTGTGGGCAAATATGCTGTTTTATGCAAAAGCATGTATATAATTATTACTGGAAATCAATTAATAACACAAAACAATGACAACTATTGTTCTAGAAACCCTCACAGGTACTTCATTTAGCATAAAAAATCATAACATGGCAAACTGTCAGTGTGCTGACTTGACTATGACTTTCTCCAAACTACATGAGATTATCATAAAGTGGGCATGTCTGTAAAGGGGGGACTGGAGGGTACCCATAGGACCCATTTACATTCCCATATCTTGAGGTCAGAGGTCAAGGGACCCCTTTGAAATTGGCCGTGACAGTTTTTCCTCACCAAAATTGAGTGTAAGTTTGGAGCGTTATTTTAGCCTCCTATGACATACTGTATCTTCTAGCTTTAAAACTGTCCCTTCAACACTCACTGAAAGATCAATTGTGTTAATTAAAGAAATTAGATGCATTAAAATGATTTTATTATGGTATTAACTTTGACAGCCCTATATATTCTTTATATATGCCTTTGAAAATGGCCATGCCAGTTTTTCCTTGCTAAAATTTTGCGTAAGTTTGGAGCATTATTTACCTTCCTTGTTGATGGCCTAGTATGACATGGTTGGTAACAATGGATTCCTCAGGATTTTTTAATTTTAAATGATACCAGTATCTTCATTCTAGTTTTAAAGTTGAGCCCACTTCAATCTAAAAATCACAAGTTACGTTGAAGCATTAAAGATATTAATGGAATTATAACCAATTAACGTTAACTTGTTATTATTAACTATTATTATTAACTCTGACAATCCTAGGCATAACTAAAAACTGTATGGTAGAAGAAAAATAAGCATAAGCACAAATAATGGATTTGATCGACTGCTGAAACAGGATATCATATATTCAAAATGTTGACTGAATTTTTGTTTCTGCTACACATCTGATATTGTATATTTACATTTAACATCCTTGTGCCACAAATATTAAGAAAGCAGATATCAAGTCCTTTTATGTACACAGTGGCTATAATGCTCCTTCGTGATCCAATCAAACATCATGGACTCACTTTGTGCTCTCAGCAAAATCAGAAATTACAATGTCCTGATTTCCAGTTGTTCAGAGCCGGTGTGTGTGTGTGTGTGTGTGTGCGTGCGTGTGTGTGTGTGTGTGTTGCTGACCCCACCGTTGGCTCCAGCTCCTCCAGTAACAGAGGCGTCCGCCAGCTCTTTTCATCAGGGCTCATTTTTACGATCAGCGAACGTATTATTACAGAAACTCAATAACGAGCTGTGACTGGGCCAACTGCTGGAGTCCGCAGCCCCATTAAAGCACCAAATAAAACTGTATGACCTCCAGGAGCCCTGTTTGACATGGCCGCTCGCCCTGGGTGCTGCTGGGAGATGCAGTTCCCCTGAGGGGAGAGCTCTGCCACTCTCCACGCTGCTGTAAAGCTGAGCTCATTGTTAGTTTAACACGTCAGCGTCCACCCTAACCCGTGTCTGTTCCTCTCTCCCGGGCAAGATCACGAAACTGAAGATCGACAGGAACCCGTTCGCCAAGGGCTTCAGAGATCCAGGACGGAACAGGTACGGCAAACCTCACCAAACATCAACACCTGTAGCTCAGAGAGTGCTCCACTAAAGCACTGATTCTCAAAGTGGGGTCCGGGGACCCCCAGGAGTCCATGGCGCTCTGCCAGGGGGTCCTTTCATTTAAATTATCATGATGTAATTTTCTTTTACAAATGGCTTCATAGTTCAAAGAACAATATCTGAATTTTTAAATCTACAGTATAATCAGCCCAGTCTCAAGGAAAGAATGTTGGTTTCTGCAAATGGTTTTGCATTTAACGCAGTATGTCCAGCAACCGTTATTGAAAGTTATGTGGTACATTTTACACAATGCTGCTTTACATAGCGCTGTTTTAGGTTTTACTGTTACGTAATGCTGTTTTATGTGAAGCTGTTTTACATCACGCTGTTTTACGTCACGCTGTTTTACGCAACGCTGTTTTACATCATGCTCCTTTACGTCACACTCTTTGATATCACACTTTTTGACAATACGCTGCTTCACGTTCCGCTGTTTAAGGTTACTTTGTTTAACGTTACACTGCTTTACGTAACGCTGCTTTACGTAACGCTGCTTTACGTAATGCTCTTTGATGTCACACTCTTTGCTTTACATTCCACTGTTTAACATTCCAGTGTTTAACCTATCACTGTTTAATGTTACGTTGTTTAACGTTACGCTGTTTAAAGTTACATTGTTTAAAGTTACGCTGTTTAACGTTACGCTGTTTAACGTTACACTTTTTAACGTTACGCTGTTTAACGTTACGCTGTTTAACGTTACGCTGTTTAACGTTACGCTTTTTAACGTTACGCTGTTTAACGTTACGCTGTTTAACGTTACACTTTTTAACGTTACGCTGTTTAACGTTACGCTGTTTAACGTTACGCTGTTTAACATTACGCTGTTTAAAGTTACATTGTTTAAAGTTACGCTGTTTAACGTTACGCTGTTTAACGTTACACTTTTTAACGTTACGCTGTTTAACGTTACGCTGTTTAAAGTTACGCTGTTTAACGTTACGCTTTTTAACGTTACGCTGTTTAACGTTACACTGTTTAACGTTACGCTGTTTAATGTTGCGCCGCTTTATGTGACGCTCTTTTATGTAATGCTATTATGCTTGTTGCGTACGTTTGTTCAGCTTATTAGCTTATCTTTATGGTAGACAGTCCCCTGAGGGCACTTGTTTATTTAAGGTCATTACGTTACGTTGGTACATTAGTATTTTTCATTATTAACACAAAAAACATTTTTTCTAACCCTAAATAAATTGTTTTGTTGCCTTAACCATGTGGCATTATGCATTTCTGCACGCATGATACAAGGAATGAAACATTTTTTAGTTCAGAAACGTTGACATTCAGCGTATCCTATGGTTTGCAGAAACGTACAACGGCAAAAAATTTTTCTGACTGGGTTGGATAATAGTTCATACATTACATTTTAATCTAACAAATCTTTAATTCATAGAATCTGCAAATAAATTTAACACTGTATGTCTCTAATCTCTGTGTGTCTAATACATTTCTCTTATGTTGTTCTTTCACATATCTAAGACTACAGAAGTGTCAAAATTAGCATTAAATCAAATTTTTCCAAGGGACATACTGAATACGAGGGGGTCCCCAGTATATTCTCTAGCTCGTAAGGGGTCCTTGGCTGAAAAAATGATCGAGAACCTCTGCACTAAAGGACCCGAGAGGGACTTAAGGTTTAACCACTGCTATTTGACACCACATAAAACCTTCAAATGAAGCTGAAATGTGCAGTGCAGAATTTCACACCTCTCCGAACCAATATTTAAATACCTGGAATAACATTTTTCAGTGCTTTTACAGTATGTGTGTGTATGTGTTTGTGTGTGTAGGGGAGTATTGGATGGCTTGTTGGAGTCGTATCCCTGGAGAGGCCCTCTAAGCTTAGACTTCAAGCCGTTCACCATACAGCTCCAAGGTACAGCTCTTATTACTCCTCTGCTCCAGTTTTTGTCTTCATGATTCAAGATTCTGTCATTTTTTTTTTCTTGACAGGGAGCTCGGGATCGCCAACCAGCAGTGCAAAGACTCTTCTCCCCCTCTCCTCTTCGTCATCCCTTCACCCGTTCTCTGCACTCTCCTGCCAGGACGCCGCCCTCCACACCCTTGCTCTTCCTCTCTACGGCAAGACGTCCGCCGCCTCCTCCTCGCCTTCCTCCCCGCTGCCCAGCAGGGCCTTCTCCTCCCTGGGTGCGGACAGACTGAGAGGCCTGCCTCCGTTGTCTCCGTTGACAGACCTCCCACTCCTCTCTGCGCTGCAGGCGAAGAAGCCTCCCCACTGCAGGGACCCGTGTCTTCACGGGTCTCCGGGGAGCTCCCAGTGCCTCTTCCCCCTCCACGGGCCCCTCGGCCCTCAGGGGCCATCTTTGTTCCCCCATCTCTCTGACACTGCGAGCCCTTACTGTCTTTACCGCTACAGCTTCCCCCTGAGCCCCCAACTCACAGCCATTTCCCGGCACGCCAAACTAGCCGAAAGCCCCACAGACTGTGTGCTGCGCCAGTCTCCATGGCACCCGACCACCAACCACTGCCTCTGACAGCTGGACCGCACTGTTAGGGCTCCGGCCCATTGAGTGTAACGAGCCAAAGCTTATTGCGACGAAACAGAGAGGGCTGATTCCCTATTCAACTCAAAGGAGCAATAAACTGTGGTCGTCGGGACGTTTTCATACGGTGTTGGATTTACCAGCACAAAAACTGATCCTGAAGAAGATCCTGAGCTGCTCCTCTTCACTGTGCACACTCAACTAAAGCCCAACGTTGAAGTGAATAGAAATGTAGACAGGATGTAGATTTTTATTTGGGACAGAAAGCAGTTTCTTTACCACAGGGCACAACCTCTTACCGCTGTAATGGTGTTACCAAAGAGCATCAGCAATAGGACTTGAGGTATGTAATATCAGTATTAATGAATGACTGTTAAACTGACCATAAGTGCCTATTAAAGTATTTTTCATATTTTTTTTTTTTTGCTCCGATCACACAACAGCATTCAATATGTTCTTTTTACGTTCATACAGTATGAAAGTGAAAGAGGAAGCACCTTTTCCATGTTTTCCATCATGAATATACATAATATTTCAAAGTAAAACAGAAACACATGTTGTTGTGCAACAGCAATAAGAACGATTTTGAATAAGAAATGATGCAAAAATCTCCTTCAGTGAAAACAATGCATGTTTTGTGTTTTTCCTGCTCTAAACTGCAGCTGAATCTCAGTGTCAGGCTCGGCCACCCCTGACTAATAACATGAGCTCATCAGGTCTCTCTGTGATTTTAGGGGAAGAACAACAGCTGCCAGGTTTCAGCCGGCATTTTCCACTCCTGTACTTTATTAGCAATAACAGGACTAACCAGAGACGCATGGAGGTGAAAGGGTTATTCTATGTAGAGGCTGTTATTAGGCGCAGCACAGGCTATAACAAGGCTAGAGGAAGGCTCCTTGCAGCCGTGTCATCATTATTGTAATCATGGTGGTAACATTGTTCCAGGATCAACAGTAAATCAATACTGCTGCTGTATGAAGACATGTGGAGGGCTTTCAGAAAAGTGACTTCTAGTGAGGAGCAGAGAATGAAAACCTACTGCGGGCCAACATAATACTGTGTTTTTTTGTCCATACCAAAGGGGGGCACGCCCGTTCAGCCGCTGATGTGATAATTCCTGCCTTCAGCTCAGACTCAAAACCCTGCGCCATCCCTCCCTCCCTCCCCCTCCGCAGAGCAGCGGTTTAGGCAAAGCGGGGGGAAATGGCCTGTTTCCCGACAAACGGTCATAACCAAACAGCAATTTACTTGTCATGGCCGAGCATGGCAGTGTGAGCTAATGCGCGTTGGACGTGGAAATAGCAGGAAGGAGTTAATTGAGGAACTTGAGGCAGGGGATGGCCCCGTGTTTCAGTGAGCGGTCAGGTGCTCTGCTATCACACAGCCTGCCCTTTGTCTGCAGACAGACATAATCTGTGCTGGTTATTTGATACTGTCTGTCATTTCATTTCCATGTTTGGCTACGCAGGACAATCATTTGAAACTCCCAACTAATTCCTGATCTTTCAATTAGACTAATTGCTTTCATACCAGGAGAGCTGAACTCTGCACCTGCTGCTCCTCAGTAGAGTAACACAGAAACACGCATTACATGGAATAAGACATGAGCACTGTCAATAATAGTGTGTAAATACTGCTATGCTATGTTGCAAGCAGTGAATAACATAAAGTTATTAGTGTAGTTTATGTAGTTCAAATGGTGCTGAGTGCACCACTCAATTTACAACAGACCTTTTTCATAAAAGAAATAATCTGACATCATGGGAAATATCTATTTTTGTATTCTTATTGAGAGTCTAGATGAGATTGATCAGGCAATTTGTGCTTTTGTTGGACAGAAGCAGACTAGCTGTATTCCCATGTTTCCAGTTTTTATGCTAAGCTAAGCTAACTGGCTGCTGGCTGTAGGTAAGCCATTCCTGGTTACCGTAACATAGCATAAAGACAGGAGATGGGGACAATAGCTTGGCTCTGTTGGGCATTTTGGGCTTTTGTTGGATGGAGCTAGACTACCTGTTTCCCCCTGTTTCAGATTTTTATGCTTAGCTAAGCTAACCAGCTGCTGGCTGTAACTAAGCTTCAGCTGGTTGGTTTAGCTTAGCATAAAGACGGGGAAACTACTCCGCCTCTGTGGGCGGGTTGTGCTTTTGTTGGACATAGCCAGACAAACTATCTTCCCCTGTTGCCAATTTTTATGCTAGGCTAAGCTAATCAGCTGCTGACTGTAGTTAAGCTATGTCCAGTTAGCTAAGTTTAGCTGGAGGAAACTAGCTGCTAGCTGTTTTCCCACCGGTTTCCCATTTTTTGTGAAGCTAAAGTAACAGGCTGCTACAGCCAGTTAGCTTAGCTTAGCATTAAGACTGGAGATTAGGAAACTAGCCCAGCTCTGCTGGGCTGTTGATGCTTTTGTTGGGCAGAAACAGACTAGCTGTTTCTCCCGGTTTCTAATTTTTATGCTAAGTTAAACTAACTGGCTGCTGGCTGTAGCTAAACTATATCCAGTTAGCTTAGCTTAGCATGAAGATCAAAGATGGGGACAGTAGCTTGGCTCTGCTGGGCGGATTGGGCTTTTGCTGGGCAAAGCCAAGCTAGTTGTTTACAATTTTTATGCTAAGCTAAGAAAATGGGCTCCTGGTTGCAGCTAATATTTAAGTGTATTTCATGAACTATTACCACTAAATGAATTAAAATTAAGTTCGTAAATGCTAGATATTTTTATTATATTATAATTAATACTGGTCTTTCTTGTCTTATCAAATGTCACCTTTGTTTGAGAACTTGTTTGTCCCCGGAGTTGGTTGACAACCACTGTTGAGTTAACCTGTTATCAGCCTGTCGATGATTAACCATGCTGTCTGCCCCCCCACACACATTGTCAATTTGCTTGATAATGTGTCAACATAATGTGCTTGAAGGTGGTGACAGAAATAACATGGAAACTGCACTGATTCAGCTTTGTAATAACACAAAGACGGACGTCTCTCTGGGCCGCTCCACGGTGATTGACAGGCAGTAAAGGGAGAGAAATTTGACCCTGGAGTCATTTGTTTCCAATCATGTGAAATGGCATCCTGAAACAGGAGAGAAGCTCGGCAGAGAGTCAGGACATGTAAATATACTCTGCCTCCATTAGATTAACGTACACGGCACACACACACACCCGTCAGTTATCTCCTAATAATAATAGCTGCCATACACTCGCTCAGATACACACCTACACACACACACACACAGTTGCTTAGGTCCGTGCCCTGCAGCCTCAGTCTTATTTGGCTCTGCGAGGTCTCTTTCGAAGGTTTATACTGGACGCTATTTTCTCTGCAAACTCAATAAAAGCTGGTTATTTATCAGGTCAGATTATGAGACGGGACTGAGCTCAGCTGTAAAGTTGAAAGTGAAACCAGCTGTGGCTGAAATTGAATTACACAGAGTGAGTAATGTGAAAAGCAAGGGCAGTTTAACAGTGATTAAGCGCTCTTCTACTGTGCTATCAGGCAGGCGTACGCTGCTCAGTCAAACTTTGCCTCCTCTCCTTCATCCTCTCCTCTATTTGCCTGGCTTGGCCTCTCTTCTCCACTCCTCCTTGCCTCGCCTCTCCTCTCCTCTCCTAGTCTTGCACCTCCTTCTCTCCTTCTCTCCTCACCTCACTTCTTGTCTCCTCTCCTGTTCTTGCCTCACCTCTCTTCTCCTCGCCTCTCTTCGCCTCGCCTTCTATCTCCTCTCCTCTCCTTGCCTCGCCTCACCTCGCCTTGCCTCTCTTCTCCTTACCTTGCCTCTCCTTGCCTCGCCTCACCCCGCCTCGCCTCGCCTCTCTTCTCCTTACCTTGCCTCTCCTTGCCTCACCTCACCTCACCTCTCTCCTCACCTCTCCTCGCCTCGCCTCTCTTCTCCTTACCTTGCCTCTCCTTGCCTCGCCTCACCTCGCCTCGCCTCGCCTCTCTTCTCCTTACCTTGCCTCTCCTTGCCTCACCTCACCTCACCTCTCTCCTCACCTCTCCTCGCCTCTCTTCTCCTGTTCTTGCCTCTCCACACCTCCCCTCACCTCCCCTGTTTTCTCCTCTCCTCTCCTTGCCTCTTTTCTCCTCGCCAGCACTGTGAGATCGTCCGTTGTGATCAGGAGCCTGGCAGCATTAGATCACAGGGGTGCAGACAGAACCAGGGGCCTCTATGGATGTGCATGTTGCTTTCTACATGTGTGTAAACTACTTGCATTTTGGCCATGAGTTTGTGTAGAGGTCACAGGGTCAATGGGGCGCTGCATAGGCATGTGCTCCCTGATAGGCCCCTGTCTTACAGGAGCAGAGGTTAGATGAGTGGAGGACAAACTGCTTTAACATGTGGCCGGGCACCTGGCTTGCATGTTGTGTGTGTTTGTGTGTGTGTTCTGCGGGTTTCCTCTGAGCGCTCCATCTGGGCCTCACACTCGTGCCATTCATCAGAGAAAGTGTTAATGACCCAAACAGCTCCTGCACTTTCCCTCACGCCTCACCTCTCTATTTTCACCTTTCCTCCCGTCTTTCTGTGAAGTAAACATTTTTCATTGCTGTGATACTTTATACTTTTTACTTCACTACAATTCAGAGGGATTATTGCACTTTTTCACTACATTTATCTCATAGCTATTGTTATGTTTCAGATTACAATTTTACATACACAATATGGTTAGTTTAAATATTATCCACTGGTTTAAGATTAAACTAATCAAAACTAATGTTAGAAAGTGTTTGTCTGCCATGACCCTGATGATCTCTGAGAAGAGCCACAGACTCACCTGTGTTGCTAAGAGGCAACTAGGCACAGGTGAGCTCAATCTGCACACAATCAGTGCTCCTATAACTAGGACAGGAGCCCATTACTCTGTTTGCCCTGCTACCAGCCAGACCTGTTCCCCTGTCTTCATCAAGTGCATCTAAAATACACCATTTGATGATCTTACAGGGGAAATCCATCTTAGATAACGTCCCTTTTGTTGGTTGAAATATCTGGATCTCTGTCTCTAATTCTAGTTACCTCATGTCCGATACTTGAGTGTCATTCAGCTTCAGCTCTCGCCTGTTAGGTGATTTAGACATGTATATAAAGCAGTGACGATGAGATCTACTTCAATCAACTACAACACTAAAGTACTTAAAAATAATAATAATAATAATAATAATAATGTTCCAATATTATATTGATATAACAACGACAAGGGGCATTCTGTGTAATGAGTAGATTTTTAGATAATCCAGAGGGTTTTTAAATTGTCCCCCTCCAGACAGGTTTACTTCCTGTTTTATGGGTAACGTTCCTTCTCAAACAGAGTGTGGGGGTGAGGTTAATAATCAGACGTAAGTCATTATCATGGCAACCAGATTTCATTGTTTTTCAACCCAGTTTAGATAAAATCATCTTATTTAACTGTTTTTCAGACCACATATGAGACAAGAATTAGCGCATCACGCCGACTCGCTCTCTTCTTTACCGTCTCCTCTTGGTGAGGTGGCCGTCTGGCCGTCATTTTGGAGGAGCACTGGCCACCAGCACTGGCCACTTTTGCCACAGCTCCAGCACTAACATTGCATCAGGCTGTACTGACATTTGTTTAGTTCTCAGATTGGGCTTTTCTTTTGTTTTCTTTTGGGCTGAAAGTTGTGCTCCCCATCATTCAGACCTGTTAGAGGCTTGCAAACCTCCTTTATCAGCTGCTTTCTGTTATTTTATCTCCGGCAGGAGGAGATGGTAAAAAAGAGAGAGAAGAGCGACAGTCAGCATGTTGTGCTAATTCTGCTGGTGGGATTTCATGTAATCCACTGCGTTGATTTCACCCATTGACTGCGCAAACAAATGCCATTGTGAAAATAAGCATGCTAAACTAACATGGAGGAAATTAAAAAGTAAAGTGAAAACCCTCAGCTAAAGCAAGAAGATGAGCTCGTTAACTCCACCTAACTAGCTAACTAACCATACAGACACACTGACAGACACATAAACAGATTTATCAGTTTGCTGCTGCTCAAACTCAAACCAGCGTGAGTCGCTTGTGCAAGCTTGGAGGATGACGTATGATCTGCAGCTGCTATCATCATACGTCGTGTTCCTATTTCAGCAACAACCTTCTTTTTTTTTTTTACTTTGAACACAAAATTAAGTCATTTGTCAAAAAAAAATGGCAAATAGTGTGGCTGATCAACTTTGACAGGAAATGACTCAAATAAATATGAAATATCATAGAAATGCCAAAATAAACTGGAGGGGGGCTTCAGAAGTTGGGGAATGTTCTCAATTCATTAAAAAAAATATTATTTTTCCTGAAAAATTCAAAACAAAATTTAGACATACATGTTTGTTTTTTACAGATAAATGTTTTGATTATTTTGGTACATTTTGATTCAAATATCTCAGTACTTTTCCTTACATTAACATACATCATTATTACATAAAAGAACAATATGTAGGCCTGACAGCCAGCGTTTAAAATGGGTAACAGCAGTCCATATCCACTTTTGATAGCAGTTAGCACAATTTTTTTTGCAATTTAAGGGTTACTCTCTAGATGCGACCGCGTCAGCCTCTGGCCAGCAGTAGCTGGAATCACTTCACCGGCCATGTGTCTCAAATACTCGCTGCCTTGATAACCAGCTGCACACGGACCACAGAGAGATGTGGCCGAGGCTTCAGGCCGGGTAGAATCTAACGTTATCTCTGTTGATCCAGTCCCTTTGCTTCCAAGACTGCAGAGGGCTGTTTGTGTGCCACTTTGTTTCATATGTGGCAACGTGGTGTTGAGGACGGGATCACACCGGCTAAGCATGTTTCCTTAATTTCTGATCATATCATATCATGGTCATTTTATGATTTAGCACAGTAAATGTATTACTGTACATATTTTTCTTTCAAGTAAATAATTGCAATACTACATCAAAACACATTTTGCAGATGAAGTTTTTAAAGATGACCATATAAAATCAGATGAATTGTTATACAGTAAATAAAACTACCAAACATTATATAATAGATTTAAATTAGCTCCAATTCAACCACCTACAACTTTGAAATACTATTTACATGCTGACACCATACATCTGTAATAATAATGTATACTAATATAACTATGACAGATGCAATTTTGCCTGCAGTTTTGATTGGTCAATTTTTCCTGATAACACTGACACTCAGTTTAACTCAAACTCAAAACTGAGTATTTTACATTGTGGGATTGGTACTTTTTAAAGCATATACTGTATATATAGTGTACAGTACTGTATATACTGTATGTTAGGGCTGTCAACGTGACCGCAAATTTGTTTTAACACCATTAATAACAACTTATGATTTGTCTTACCACTGTCTTTTAATAATAGGTTAATTCAGTTTCTTCAACACCTCCTGTTCAGCCGATAGTTTACTCATCAATGTGTGTGTGTGTGTGTGTGTGTGTGTGTGTGTGTGTGTGTGTGTGTGGAGTAAATGCAGGATGGCTGGAGGAGCCTGTCAGCACTCAGCTTATGACCAACAAACACAACGCAAACTCTGACCCCAGCTGTCCATCACACATGGCCGTCCCTCCCCCTCCCTATAAGTGCGTGTGTATGTGTGTGTGTGTGTGTGTGTGTGTGCGTGTGTGTGTGCGTGCAAACGTGCTTGTGTGTGTGAGAAAGACTCTGGCATTGGTTTTATTTAATACCGACCTATAAATCAACCCTTTTTGGAACAAGAGATGTGAGATATTCTTTTTCTCTTTGCCCCTATCTCTGACAGAGGGATAGATCGTTCGTACCTCTTTCTGCTTCCTGTGTATGACAGGTTATCACTCCTGGGACAGATACAGAGAGGGAGAGGGGAAAACAAGGAGAGAGATGGAGTGTGATTGAGAGAGAATGATGCTCCGTGGCTGATGTATCGGATGGCAGATGAGGGGCTGGGGTGAGGGTACGGGGTGGAGAGGAGAGAGTGATTTAACGCCGGCCTGCACTCTCTTCTCCTCTTATCCCTGCCCCGCTTCTTTCATGTCTCAAACCAGGGTCGACCCGCCTGCCGCCCCAGATGGTGCTGTCTGTCTGGGCTGCCCTCTACAGGATGTGCCCCCCTCACCGCCACGACTACAGACCTATACTCGCTTAATTGATTTCAGGGGGGAAGGCCCTCTTTCTCCTCTGTTTCTCACACACACACACACACACACACACACACACAATCTTGCCAACAGCTAGTGCCCCTGGTACACACACACATACACGCGGCTGGCGCTGTGCGCTGTCAACGCTAATTCAATTTGAGACGCGGGAGTGTGACTAACAGCAAACCTGCAGAGTGCTTTACCATATGCACCACACACACTCCTAACAGATCTCTCCACACACACATTACTCTGTCATATCCACTGGTATAATAATAATAATGTAATTCCAGATCCTATTAATAGATCTCCACACTTCCTGTTTCTCTCATTATCAGCCATCTTGTCAACAGCTGCAGAGTAACACCTTATTAACCACTTCAACTTCACTGCCAAACCTTTACACAACCAGCCAAGTGAGACACTGTAGTTACAGCATGTTAATAACTAGGTGAAAGTTTGTACATTACAACAACACAGTAAATACAACCACAAATAACTTAACCGTGATTATTTCTCATTTGAATAGCATTTTAACATATTGCATACTTTTTTACAATGAATAATAAAACAAGATAACACATGCTGAAGATGAAATTTATGTTAAATGCTTCATTGTTTTGAAGAAGTGCACAATAATCACAAAGAATGGACAAACATGCAAGATATATATAAACGAGACCAGCCATGCTAGCACCTCTATGAGGCTGAACACAGCACAGTGGTGTGTTAGCATGCTAACCTCAGCATGCTTACACAAGCATATCAACACGTCGTTACTGTCGGCATCTAGAAACCACAGAGGGTAACAATTTAGCAAGCTAGCAAGTGGGTAACATAATGGGGTAAATGCAAAGACATAATAACAGAGGAAAAAGACGTTGAGAATATCAACATTTTCCTGAGACATATTATAAAATTACCAAGAAAAACAACATACACTAAAATAACAATATATTAAATTTATTATGCAACAAAAAATGAACTTCCGTGTTCTTCGCCATTTCTGACAACGCCAACAAACACGTCACAAGTCGTGAACTCAGAGCTTTCAGAAATTTTCCACTTATGAGGTCGTGAATACGACATGAGGGGGGCGTTCATATGGGCCCAACTTGTTAACACGACCCCATTTGAAGGCACCATAAGTCATACACAAATTAAACATTTGACCTGATGATGGCACTAGATGAAACATTAAGCTAGCTTTGAAACACAAAGCTATTACCGTTCAAGACACATGAACCAGATCATATGAGAGCCATTCCACCAAACCGGTGCCAGCACTGTATGTGATAACACGTTTAACTATTCAAAGTGTGGTCAATCTCAGACCATTTTATTTATTTTTGCAAGGTTTTTCTGAATGGAAGATGAAATTAGGTCTTCCCATGGCCTTCAGGAGACTTAAATAATGCTACTTACTGTTGATCACGTGACTCGTGTAACGTCCCACATTTTAAGAGGGGGGAATTTGTTAGGGTAACAGGACTGAAAGAAAGAATAAAAAACCAAAATGTATTGTGTGTGTGAATTGGAAATAAAATCACACAATAATACAAAAATTAATCTGAAGGATTTGAATCATATGGACGAGTAGTGTTAGACAGGGGACAGGTTAAAAACTTATTTTTCAGTGTTTTAGGTAAACTTTTTTTCAAGGTTTTACATAATGCATCTTCAAATTGCAATCAGAACAAAGTGTATGACACTTTGCTTGATAATACAATGTATTTTCCATTTTATGTATATTTATGCATGTAATGTCCTGGGGACGGAAAAGACACCAATTTGAGAGAATGGCTGATGTCAGTTCATTTCAGCTGCACTGCTAGCTTGACTCCAGAGAGCAAAACCAGGAAAGGAGAAAAGGCATGACATGTTTTTACAGTTTTGGAGCACATGGGTTAAATGAGAACTCTTATTTGTATGATTTGCCTGAGGCAACAGATGCCTATATGTGAGGTGATGAACTATAATGTAATAATAAAGCATGGCACATATTCCTCACTGCACTCGTGTAGACACTAAGACTGGCAGACAGCCTCAATAAAGAGCAAAAGACAGGGCTGCATGTCCATGTTCACGGCTTGTTTGACTGTAAGAGATACGGGGGGTGGTGACGGGGTGAGGTGAGGGTCAAGCGGAGGGGCGGTAGGATCAGGTGTGTGTTTGTGTGTGACAGAGGTCGTGATAGTGCGAGCAGGAGATTGGTTAAATCTTAATGAGGCGTGTTCTGGAGAGCAGGGATGGATAGGGCCAGCTGTGTGTACAGGCGCGTGTGTGTGCACGAGACAGTAAAACTGATTAAAAGCAGCGTTAACACATCTGACAGGAAGCGATGGTCAAGAGGTAAGTGGAAACTGGGGAAAGCCTCGAGGTGGAACGATTAGACACACACTCGGCAGCAGCAGATGGAGGCTGGGGAAAGCCCTGGGCAGCAGCGATTGGTCACACATGCCCATCGATATCCGAGTAGAACCAATCAGCTCGGCTTCCTGTGTTTGACCTGACCCTTCATGGACAGTAATTGAATATTTCAAACGGGAGGCTGAGGAGGAGAAAGAAGACAAGGAGAAGAAAAGAGTCTGTATGTGCCACCTCTGTATGAAACGTTTCCATCTCAAACGCCACCGTAAATAGGTGATGAGTCATTTTACTGTCTGCACTCACCGCTGATGATACACTACAACAGAAAAGGGTTCAATAGTGACCATAAAACAGCTTTAAAAGAATATAGCACATATACATATATTCGTGTGAAATAGACTACTATAAAATTCTTGTTCAAAGTGTTCCATTTTCAAGAGAAATGGACCAGGTCCTATTTCTTGCAAGGAAACTGTGAACGGAAATGATAAATGAATTGTTGGCAGATTTGAGGAAACATCAGTCTGCTTGTTGTTGCAACAAAAGAGAGATGTTCAACTGTTTTTTTCAAATGGATTGCCCATTAATTGAATGTTTTCAAAATTGCACATCTTTACACTAGAAGAAAGGGGATAAATTGTGTTATTTATGGGTTATTGTGCAACGGCTTTACTGGTCTGATCCACCTGGGATCAAATTGGGCTGTACCGTGCTGTATGTGGCCCATTAACTGAAATGAGTTTGACACCCATGGTTTAAATCAGGATTATAATATACAGTACATTATAAATATGAAGCATCAATATTTCTGTATTTTAAGTCCACATTAGAACATTTGCTGTATTTGAGAGGTCAGTAATTAAAAATAGAAAATGTTTTTCTTGAATTTTTCTATTTTGAAGAAAGTGAAGATGGAGGACAGAGTTATGACCCAGAGGTACAGCGGCGTATGGATGCTTCTTTTCATATATGCTTATACTATACTGTATGCTGCTTATATGGAAGCCTATGTACTGTACATGTATATAAAAACTAGAGAAGGGAGTTAGGTACAAATATCTGGAAAGTTTTACACATTGGGATATTGCTAAATGAAAACTTTTAAATATTTTTTTATAATTTTCAAAAGTTAGCAACAACTTTTCTGTCAATTGACTGATTTATTGTTTCAGCTCAAAACACAAATGATTACCGTAGTCATTCATAGTGCATTTATTTATTTTTTTTAATATAATTTATGTTAAATTGTGTGTTTGCTTACAGACAAATTTCCCATTTTAGCATGTCCAGCTGACCTTCTGCACACAAGACATCAATTAACTTGAAATAAACAAGGGTTCCTGGTGAACAGTCTCTATTTTCCTAAAAGTATCACATCAAAGTTGTTTCTAGAAAACTGCCTGGAAATTTATCAGAAATTACAAACCTGTTAAATAGATTTTATTCTCCAGATATAAATCTGGGCTTCAGCAACATGTAGCTATCGTTCCCTGCTGAATCCCAGCTCAGGACTAACTGTCTGGACATACTGATTCATTTCCTGTGTGAATCATGTAGTAGTCTGACCGATCCTCCATGTTGCAGTTTGAGTCTTTACAGTGAGCCAGAGTGTGTGTGGTTCTGAGCAGCTCTCACCCCCTATCGGGCTGAACCAGACAGGTTGGCCATGAGGACGGGACCACCGCCGGCCCACCGGATCCCTGCCTGTCAGCAAGTCCCACTCTTCTAGGAACCAAGACAAGGAGGTGTTGACAGCACTGGAGGAACTCCACTAGGTATCAACACCTGACACATACACACACACATATATATACAAACACAGGCTTCCCCTACAGGAGCTGCCTCCAGCACATCTGGAGGAAGCATCCCTGCTCACAGCGAAGAGGAAAAATAGGCTGTGACAGTCTCTCCCGGCTTTAATCATATTTAAAGAGTTGGCTGCTGGAGGTTAAAAATAGATTTAAAACAAAACTTACCAAATAGATTTTGTGGCTCTGACAGCAGGGGGACGTGGAATTTTAATTTCAGGTGATCTAACTCCCGGCAGAAATGACTGACAGCTGTTGGATCACCGGGGTCAGTGCTTTTCGGATAACTGCAAAACGGCAGAGAACTTGAAGAAGTATGTGTGTAATAGGCAAAATAGACACTTGTGTCAGTCTGGGGGCACTGATGATGATTGTGAATGTGGTTAAGTGTCTGCTGATGATGATTAGGAAGGACACAAAAAGGGTCAGAGGTGGCCGGGTGTCACTCCGGAGGACTCCCATCAGCTTAGGGCCGTTCATGTAGAGATATTTGTGTGTGCTTGGGCAGCACCTGTAATGGCTCCCAGCTGAGCCTCACCTCCCCCTGGGATATGCCCAACTATGTGTGTGTGTGTGTGTGTGTGTGTGTGTGAATGAGACACTGGCATGCGAGCGGCAGAGGGCCGCTTCCTCCACAGGTGACACCTTTGACCTCTCATCTGTTCCCTGTTGGGAGGAGAGAAAGAGGAGGGGTAGGATGGAAAAAAGAAGGGACAGAGAGGCATGCTGGGTGCACACTTAACCCAAAACACAGCTATAAACTGAGAAAAAAACATGACAAGTAAAACATGTTGAGAAGTCTTTTAATGACTGTCTTTGCATACAAGTGGGCCACTTCAGTTGTTAGCGCTACATGCATAAAACCAACGATATTCCAGCTTTCTCCAAAGCATGTCTGAGGCAAACATTGACAATGAGCCAAACCACACAAGTTTGACTTTTAGCACTGAAGCCAAAACAAGGCAGCAACACCAGCAGGCCCCAAATCCTCAGTCAGGTAGGATGCAACAGTTATAATACAAGTGTGCTCTTAGCAATCAGTCAGTAAAGCAGGCAGTAAACAAATAAATAAATATTGCTCTTTGCATTTTACACAGTGTATAACCACTTTGGCATGAGGTATTAGCTGATAAAGGTGCAGTGTGTAGAATTTGGCTGCATCTAGCGGTGAGGTTGCAGATTGTAGCCAGGAGCAGGAGAACGTAGTGGCCAAACGGCGATACCACATCTGTGTTCATCATGTGATGCCATTAGACCCAAAAAGACTTTTGTCTCATAGACGTAGATTGGGAAAGAAATGTCCGTAAATCAACGGATGCATTTTTTTAGGTAAACCAACATCCAAATATGAACACTTGAATAACCCTTATTTAAATCATTAGGTCCTAAAAGTTGTAAAATGCACTAATAGCTGAATCCAGTTATTTCCCTTCCTCTGTTCCTGTGAACGAGACCGTTACCGAGGCTGGAGCGAGGGCTGAGAGGCGGAGTTAAAGGAAACGCTACTGTGCCTGCTCTATGGGCCAAATGGATGAGCTGGCGCCCGCCTCCAACGCTGTATCCAGTTCTCTTTATACATCCGTGGGCTCTGCACATGCAGTGTCTTTTGCATACTCAAATCCATTGTTGTCAATGTAGTCACAGAGGGCAGGCCGTTGCAGTGTGCAAGAGTTCCCAAGCGGCTATTTTTTGGGCCGCAACAGCTGCACCTCGAGATAAAAATATTTGTAACACTGCAGCGCACAATGCTGTCATGTGATGTGATACAACCAATCACAGCTGGCAGATACCTTTTCTTTCTTCAGTAAATATCAGTCTACAGTAAATACAAATTAATCATTTTAGTGCAGGGCTACCCAGAGCTTTACGAAGTGTCCCAGGTATTATTTTACTTGCTTCACCCTTTCCGTCCAAGAACACCACAACATCCGGCTGAAAGGTCAGCCAAACTGACACAGAGAGATCCAGCAGTACAGCTACAGTGAGGGATTTACAGAGCTGGAAATGCATTTATCTTTGTCAGTGAGGCTTCCTGCTAAATTACCACAACTTCATCATCACCATCATCATTGCAGCACAGAGGTTTTGGTTGCTTGGTAACGGCAAGCGCAACAGGATCACCTCCCAAGCGCATTGGGGAGAAATAAGTGGCACATTTTCCATGTGTACGGCCTCATAAACAGCTCATTCTGAGGTAAAGAAAACTCATATTGTCAGGTCATTATACACTAAAGAAAAGACAGTTTGTCATTAGATCCCCTAAATCCTACACACTGTTCCTTTAAATGACACACTGCTGTTTTCTTTTCAACAATTTGCGCAAAAAATTCTGTTCAGAAATATGTCCACCTTAAAATAAAGTAACGTGCCAGCACAGTAGTTTCCTATTGCTGAGCTAATAAATAATCACGTTAAATATGAGTGTGCAAATGAACATTATCAAGGAAGGGCTGCATTAGTGGCAGGACTGCAAATGTCCTGCTGCTTCCTGCTGTCAGACAGCTCCTTTACTTCTCACAACAGAGCAGACCTGGAGCACAGAGCTTTCAGGCACATGGCACCTTTTTTAGTTTATTCTCCACGTTTTCACTCCCTGTCTCATCTCGCCTCTCCCGCTCTTCTCCCTCCTCCCAATTTTGTTTTTCTGCGTCATCATTATGACACCTGGTCTCGCAGTCTGGACAGCCTCTGGGAGAGTTTGTCCTGAGAACAACACAAAACAGGTAAAACAGTGAGGGGAGGGGCCTAAATGCAGACATAAATAGTCAATGGGGCAGCTGTCGAAATGGCACTTAAGGGGATACTTCAGTGTATTCTTTAATGCTTGGAGGCTTTCAGAGGTGAAGGCGTAAAGTTTGTAGTTATGTCCATGACAAAGAGTGGATGTGGTCAGCTTGGATTATGTTGGTTACAATTGATTCGTTCTAGTGGTGGGTGGTTGTCATAACTGAAAATGTATCAAAACATCTTTAGGGACAACTCAAATACTTCCTGCCACATATTCCACATTTCCGCTGTTGATTCGTATGATCAAAATGTTCCACACAGTCATTGTTTAGGCTGAATGCACTGTGTCTGTGTCACACTGTCGCTCTCCATGAAGCTCCAAAGCTTTCTGCTGGCCAATTTTGGTAAAACAGTCCTAGTTTTGAACATGTTGAGCATACAGATGGACAGTGGAGTGTCTGTTGATACATTTCCTTTTCTTTCCATTAGTTTAAACATCCTGACACAATTTTTTTTATTTTGCATCTTTCCTTACCTACAGATAAAACAGTAAAAATAGGTACCCCCCCCCCCCCCCAAAAAAACTTAATATGTTTGTCATCATTAGAACCTACTGCACACACTATAATTCAAGTTGACCACAGACACACTGAAAAGTGCAGTAGTTAGCACTGTCGCCTCACAGCAAGAGGGTCGCAGGTTCAAATCCTGCTTGGGGCCCTTCTGTGTGGAGCTTGCATGTTCTCTCCATGTCAATGTGGGTTTTCTCCGGCTTCTCAAGGATTCCTCCTATAGTCCAAAGACATGCCTTGACTCTAAATTGCCCTCAGGTGTGAATGTGAGTGTGAATGGTTGTCTGTATCTATATGTGTCAGCTCTGTGATAGACTGGCGACCTGTCCAGGGTGTACCCCGCCTTCGCTCAATGTCAGCTGGGATCGGCTCCAGCCCTGAGCGGGATAAGCGGTTGCAGATGATGGATGGATGGTAATCTCTATAAACAGATTCTACATTCACATGTAGAATCTGTAGGCAACGGCACAAGATTTTGGCTTCGGAGCGCTCTGGTTTCTGTTTGTAGTCCAAGCAGTATTGACCAATGACGTTTGAGCAGGCTTTGCTTGAATGCAGGTTCATGTGGAGAGCAACAGAGGTGGAGCGCATTGGCCAAAATGCACTCTCAGAAGCTATTATCTGATGCTGATTTAGCTGTGTATTTGGTTAAAATTAGCTTGTAAACTGGCTTCTTGTGAAACTATCCAATCATACATGTCACCTCTCAACTCCAGCCTCACATCTCAAGTTGCTATTTGGACTGTAATCAGTGAGCAGCACACAGAAAATGAAGTCTTGACCCGGATATCCGATGGCTTCACTGGAACCCCATAAATATAGCCCCTTGAGGCTTATCAATCAACAGACCGATAGCCGGTGGATTCTGAGATTCAGATTTGGGTGACATTAGTTCAAAAACAGTTAAGATAACGTGAAAATTCTGTTCTGGGATGTAAAACACAAAAATAGCAACAGCATAATGATGGGAGTGGATGTGTTACCTGCTCTGTTGATGCTACAGATGACGCAAGTGAGGAGGTCTGGCCTGCAGGAAGCTCCAGGTTAAGATCCAACCTATAAAAAAAGGGAAAAATACTTTCATCATAATTTCTGCTTGGCTGCTTAAAGTAGCTCTTAAAGAAAATCAACTAAATTAAAGTCACCCTGACCTCACAACACAGCGTGTACCATTAATCTTAATGGGCTTTTTGCCTTGGAAAGAGCAAAAGAGGTACTACATTCCTACATTTTTATGTGGAAATCATAAATAAAGTGTTTAGTTCATTCAGTGTTTTATTTTAAAGTTTAATTTGTTTATTTTAACAAGTAGGTGCAGCAAGTTTTTAAATACCCTGCATTCATGTTTCTTCTCTATCAGTGATTTTGCTGTTTGGAGATACACTCACCCCGCTTCATCAGCCATCTCATGCAACAGTGTGTCCACTTCATTCTAGGGACCAACCAAGCAGGCAATAGAGGACTCAATGTTAGAATTAATACTAAGTAGCCACATAAGCATTAGCTTGTAAGAGGACGGTGCTTATTACCTGAGGTGTTGTCAGTGTGGTGGTGTTGCCCATTGTGTCTTCCATCTGAGCTGTCTGCACGTCGAGAGTCTCAAACTGGTTTTCAAACTTGTCCATTAACGCAGAGATCTGAAGAGAAAGAGGAAATCTAAAAATCCACATATTTTGTTTGTTCTTTGTTTATTTACACATTTTTTAAAAATCAAAAGATACAAGATATAATTTGCAAGGGAATGTGAAGGAGAATTGCTTGAAAACTCCATCGTCATCGTCCAGCTGGCATATTACAAGAAATAATAACAATATTCCAAGCCACACAATTTGTATGTATCAATCAATAAATTTAGACATAGTAAAAAACATGGTTAAAAACAGAGACATAGTTTAGCAAAATACTTGGAGGCAACACATCCTATAAACACCCATCTGTTGCACAAATGTACAGGGTCAGTCAAAGTCATCACTTTGTTTGTGTCTGTCTGCGCTCCTGTATATGAGTTAACTGTTTTACCTTCTCCAAGTTCATACTTTTCAGTGTAGCATCCATAGACTTTACCACTCCAGACATGGATTTAGATACCTGGGCACAAAAAAAAACATAAAAAAAGTGTTGAAGCTGCTGTAGTCTTCTCACTTTTTACTGGTTTTGATTCCAAACAGAATCAGGGTATGGTTGGGAGAGTGGCTGTTGACATGACAGAGCTTGTTGTGCTGTTTCCTTATATATCCACTAGGTGTCACTTTTACCTTTGAACCAGATACTTTGTCATCCTAATAGCATCCTTAATATTTCTAAAATGACTCTGATTAATGATTAAATAATCTCATCAAAACCAATTTACCAATAGTTGATCAAATTACAGTAGAGGAGTTTCTTATCACAGCTATTGTGTTCATGTTTTATGAAACAGGCAGCGGTAGCACAACAACATAAAGAGGTGTCTTTCTACTATACCATCTCACATCTCCAATTTCTATAGCCGCTATTAAGTTCTATTCTATGAAATTATGCCTGTCCTATAGTGAAGCTGAATTAAAGTCATTTAAAGAGGCTGCCACTGCTCTGAAGCACATCTAATGACATTATGTAATTGGCAGCTTTTTGTTTGCAAGTCTGTTAGCCTTTTTCTGCTCCCTCTCCCTCCCCCTGTCTTCTTTGTGCTGTAGGAGTTTTGACTGAGTGAAGGACTACTTTGGACACTCTGCTGCTCTTCATCTTCTGAAATGAGATGAGTTTTCAAATTATATGCTTTGAAAACTGCATGTATAATGAAATATCTTGTAAATATGATGAATATCCATATCTACTACAGTGGTATAAGGTATGAGCAATGAGATTTCTACATCTTTGTCAGTGATGAGGCGGAAGACTGTTGAGTTAATACCGTGGATGGCTATTATGTCTGCTGTTTTTCAGAAGTTAAAATGTTGGGGTGCCCTGTGGCATAGAGGATAAGACACTGACCACTTTATTCATCTCTTTCTATGATTGCAATCTAATAAAGGCAGAAAATGCACCCAAAAATAATTATAATAGTTTCTGGTTTCTTTTGGCTGTATGTTTGATCATTGTTTATGAAACTTGAAAAAGAAAAGTGTCTTATAAGCCCACCTGAGTTCAGCTTCATTTGAAGTACAACAATAAAATAAAGTCAGTCAATATAACAACTATGTTGACCAGACAGATGATATTAAATGTAAAGTACAACCACTTTGCTCTGAATATCTTGAAAACTGGATGTTTGACTGCTGTAAATCCGTTAGGCATGATTGTCACTGGTTGTCATTTACCTGCTCTTCGTAATATCAGACTGCAAGGCATGTCTCCTGACCTGGTTCATAGTGACAGCGGTCTGGACCCTGGAAGCCACAGCATCCACACGTGCACTCATCCTCAGGAAGTTAATGGACTGATGCTTTTGACGGATGGCGTTCTCTGCGTGGATCTTGGCTGCTTCCACATTACCCTTCTGGATAGCCTGAGAAACAAAGGCAAGAGGAGCACATACACTGACATAAATACAGAGTATAGCTAGTAGTAGTAGGAGTAGGTTGTGAGCCTGGTAGATAGCTCAGGGCGTTTGCCCTTTCCTATCCATAAGCAGTCATCGATGGAGGGAGGAGATGAAGGAGAAGCCTATTTGGTAGAGAGGCAGCATGCCTCATGTCTGGCCAGTTGAGTCATTTTTTCTGTTCTTGTTTTTGTTTTTTGTTTGTTTGATATTTCTTCTTAGAGTCTGAATGTGATAGGTCACTGGACATGCCAGTATTAGTTGTCAGCAAGTAGTAATTCTCTTAACCAGAGCAAACAATTTACAATGCTTTGATGCTGGCCAGATCATTTATATTTAATTGTATGCATGCTGCATGCTGCATGACATCTGCATTCATCCCTCTGACTGTTATGGTTGTGGAGCACCAGGAAGGAACCAGTGTACCAGTGACATGTTTTACAGGGGTACATAGGGAGTGCACCCAAAGTTAGCAAGTCATGGACTGAGATACATTCAAATAATTTTCTTTGGACTATTTTTTAGCGATAGATGAGTAAGATATTTTAGAGAGGTGTATACTGTATATGTATATTTAATACATTAATACCCAAATGTAATATATAAGTCAAGATAATAGGTATATGGACAGGTTTCACCTTTATTTTGTGACTTCACTACGTAAATGAAAAATATGCATTATTATTTCTTCAGGGGCAGACAGACAACAGACACAGGAATAGGGCAGTAATTTTTTACCGGTTAACTTTTTACATGCTATTTAAATGTGCCACCCTTCTTTGAGTCTGTGCCCCATCAACAAATTAGTAGACCTGCCCCTGGTCCCATGGACTCTAATAAATACACTATTTAACAAGCCAACCTGCTTCACTTTAGCCTTTTCTGCCTTTTCCTCTTTGTCACATTTCTTGGAGTTGCGTTGGAGCTCCTTGGCAGCAAACTTGAGGTTGAACAAGTGTTCTGTATGACTGGTAAAGGAAGGGTTTATTTCAGTCATTTTAATACATCTGAATTATAAAAATATACACTGCATGTATTGTACACTGAAGCACCTTAAGGCATTGAGCTAATTCAGCTCGTCAGTGCAAGCAAGACAAATGTGTTTTCCTAAATGAGTGAAAATGTAACCAAATTAGTTAGACGAGCTAGCAAGCCCACCACTGCTTCCTTCATCACTGAATGACTGGACAGAAGTCAAGATTAGCTAACATGATTAGCTACCAAACCCATTTACTGTACATTTAGCTAGCTAACCCTTAGTGCTATTGCTAGGAAACTGTATGCACCGTTATGCATGTTAGGCTACACAGGAAAGGATACTCTCCATATTCGACATGACGAAGATCTCTGTCTGAGACAAACTCTCAGTCTGGTTGTGCGCAGATACAAAGCGGCATTCAGCCACTCACTTATTTTCCAGTTTGTTTTGATTTTTTCGAGCTAGCGATTCTTCATCACTGTAGCGGGTTGAGATGTTTCACTTCTGCGTACTTCCGCATTTGCTTAAAGTCAGTTAGGCAGAGAGCAGTAATGTCATTGCATATGTCTCGACTTGAAATATATTTTCAACCTTCAGGAAGCTTTTATAATTTATTCATGAATAAAACAATTTATATTTAGATTAATGTTGAAAATGAAGCCCTCTCTTATGTGACGCATGCGCAGCACAGTCATGTCGACGCAGTAGGGACACTTCACTTCTTCAATTTCTCTTCATATTTGACCTGTTTTGCAGTATATGCCTAGCCTACGGGTTAACTATAGAAACTTCACATATATTACAAATTGTTCCATGTATATGATAGGATGTTGTCATTCGTACCGGATCAATTTTTTGGCTTCTGTACCTATTGGCATTTGGCTGGACCGCGTTATGTTAACCATCTTGATTTACATTTATCTTTGAATTACAATCCACGTTCACCGTCGTCACACGGTCACGATTTTGCATGGCGTGCTCGCGCCTCCTACGTCACGGACCGTTTGAGAGGGTAGACGGGCGCGCGTGTCCAAAGCAGACAAGTTCCATCCAGGCTAAAAATAGTTTGTACCCGGTATCGGTAGGTTGTGGTACACGTCTAGTGACGTAATTTGTTCTTTTTCTGTGAGGGAGTAGATTGACCTTTTCTACCGAGCCGCTCGATGTTTTCCTTCACGCTTTTAGTCACGTTTCTTTCACTTTATTTAGTGTATTAACGAGTATACTGTATGTGCATGGAGCATTGACTGTTATAGCAGGAGCTAGTTAGCTTGTGAGCTAGCTGACGGGAGCATAAATGGGAACACAGAGGGATTTAGGCTAGTTTTTGTTGAAGAGGTGGAACAAAAAAAATGCAGCATGAGGGGGGAAATGGGATCATCGGTTGTCCAGAGAGAAAAAATGCCCCGGTGTGTGCGTGCACCGGCCAGCCGAAGGGGGCTGGGGGGGATTAACGGCTGGGTCAGAGGGAGGGAGCAGCATGGATGACTCATACTGTATGTGCTGATACTCTGAATGGACACAGCTCTGGATACAGGCCTAATGATGTGTGTGTGAGGAAGTGTTTCACAAATACAGCGTATTCCCCAAAACTAGCTTAACAGCAGGGTCCCTCCGAGGTTGGTTTGAGTTATAGCTGCACAACAAGAAGTCCTGGCCTGAACCCCAGCACAGTCAGATAGGAACAGTTGAGGTGACACTGCCCATGTTGTTATAAAACAATCACAACAGAGCAGCACGCGATAAAGTGCTTCCCCGCTCGGCTAATTTCCGGTCAGCTAACTTCTGTACATTCATGCAGTAGCTAGGCTAGCTAAAATTCAGAGGCGGTGGCTAAAAAGTTCCTTCTCTCGGTACTGTATTTAGCTCGTATTGTAAACTTTTATTTTTAATACGGAAACACATGAAGCTGCCACACTTATTTCAATTATATTGCACCTGTTGCCACACAACTTTCCCATAATTGTTCTTCTTGAGTGTGTACACACACACACACACACACACACACACACACACTCCCCAGTCATAACTGGATGACGGCAGGTCGCTATGGAAACTGCGTTACGCTCCGGGCGGCCGGAGGAGAAAACAAGAGCGCGAGGACTCGTTCCAGTCTTCATTTCAGCACCACGCGAGCTCCTGGACAGCGCCCGAATGAACTCGCGCACAGGTTCCAGCCTCGCGTGCTTTATAAGGAAAAGAACCGCATCAGCACCGAGCCTCGCCGGAGTGGGTAGGGACTCGAGAGGAAAAACAAACCCACAGTACAAGAGACACTCCGAACCTGAAGCTCGGTGGATACTGGAGGTTTCATCCAAGCCAGGAGCCAGTCGCTCCCGCACATGCCACAGCAACAGGTAAGAACCTCCAGCGCTATAAAGTTAATTCACTTTAACGTGGTTGCAGCACGCTGCTGGCATTTATGTGTTTTTAATAGTGGTGCTCTGAAGCACACACGCCCTTTATCCCGTCAGTCACTTAATTGCGGTTAATTTCTCTCACCTGGTATCTCAGGAGTGAGTAAGTGCATGGTTAGGTGATTAAAGTGGAGACCAGCATGGCAGAGGGGAAATTCAGCAGGACTCTGGATCTCTTCCAGCACATTTTAGGCAATGAAACATAAGGAGCCTCCAGTTGGTGGTTGTTTTATGGGGGAGCAACTCTCATTATTTATATGGAAGTGTTGTCTGGGGACAAGTTTAGCAGTGACATGTAAAGGATCCACATACATATTTTACACAACATTTCTGGTCAGCAAACATTGTAATCTGATTTTGTAGCACAAACAAACTCTGAGTTTCTATTACAGTATTAACTGTAGTTAATGAGATCATAACTGTTTTATGAATAGAGGTACATACAAAATTAGGGCTGTGTACTGGCAGGAATCTGACGATATATATGATACAGGGGTTATGATTCAACATTGCAATACTATAAAGAAGTTGCTATATTGCAATTTTGAGACTTGTCATATTATAAAGGTCACCACCATATGCATAAATCTGAATAAAACAGCTTTTACCTAATATTCAATCAGAACTCAATTTGCATCTTAGCACTACTTTGAGGGCAGGATGCATCTCTTTGTGATGAGTATTCATTGAGTTAATCTTTGTATGTAAACTGTTAATTAAAAATCAATGCAGTGTTTTTGAGAAGCTGTGCAGTATTACAAAATTTGATACTGCCTTAATCAATATTTTTTACACCCTTATATAATATAATTGTATAATTAATAGAAAAGTAAAAAGCCAGGGTATTTTGGTTTATTATGGCTTTAATTTTCTATACACAGGACAGAATTGTTTGTTTTCCTGTATCCTGCTTTAAAAGTTCTTCTTCTTATTATTGTTATTTATAGATTTTATACCAGAGACAGCAGTTTAAGTTTACAGAGCATCTTTGTTTGTTTTCCATTCAGTCCTGTCCTCCGTATGTGTTGTGTTTTCAGTGGCCATAGATTATGTGCGAGCTGAGCCGATACGCCTGGATGAGTCACTCAGGCTGCAAGTTTGCAGAAGAGTGCGAAAGGGGAGGGAGGGGGAGATACAGGGACGAGCTGTAAAACAGTCCCGCAGTGCCTCTCTCTGCCTCCTCAACACATTATTTCATATGGCCAGTGTCAGCACCTGCTGGGACTATATTTATTTACTGCCTC
Source organism: Pterois miles (assembly GCA_947000775.1). NCBI lineage: Eukaryota > Metazoa > Chordata > Actinopteri > Perciformes > Scorpaenidae > Pterois > Pterois miles. Next base: position 7,807,563 of record CAMQGK010000308.1, on the reverse strand, counting down.
TGGATGTATGATTTCTGTTTTGTTGTTGTTGTTTTTGTTTATTTATTTTATTTTTTTTGCAACTTGAAGTTGTTAAAGTGTTGCACAGACAGAGATGTCTCACCAGCAACAGATTCTTTTGTTCTCAGACTCTTTGTCTTCTGGTAAGTATGCTCTTTAGTTCGTTTTCATTTTTGCTGAAATGTGTGCAACATGGATTAGAAGGTTTACAAACACTCCCTATAATAGATTGTTGTGGTTATTGCAGAGTATAGCTCTCTGAGGTCTGACATACTGCTACCAGAAAGCATCCCATTACTGCTCATTAGTATCCCAATGTTTACCCCACCGCTATTGACAAATCATAGCAATCAGCAGCATTCAGCCGCGGCACTGACTGACACCTATTGATTAAAGCAAACAATAGATCATAATGGGCAGCTATGAACCACAGTTACAAGCACTCACTGTGCCTGAAACACTTTCACACGCGCCCACAAACACACACACACACACACACTCACACACTCACTCACATAGCAGAGACTCTTTATCTGACCGACTTGTTTAGGCAAATGTTTATTGAAAAATCTGTCTAGCTTGTAGAGATTGATTGAGTCTGGATGCAGAGGCTGCATGCGTAACTGCCGGGAGGATTACACACACGTGAAAGCCAACTAAAACATAATTGGCTGATATTAAATCCCACTTTGTTTCTAATGTGTGTTTTTACAAAAAAAAAAAAAGCTTGTGTTGCACTCACGAATGTGTGCATGTTGGAGTCATTGTTTGTAATGTGTGTAAATCATGTGCTGCAAACATGGGTACAAAAACAGATGTGTGTCTTTAATTAGTGACGTTGGTGTGATTAATGCAGTCTGCTGGTGATGACTCATTCGGCTTAACCCTTGCTCCTCTGGTGGAAACAATCAATAAACAAAGATTTACTCTGCCTTTTCATGTCATTATTATTATTATTATCATCATCATTATATCAGTATTCTAATAATACATATTACTGCTGTTATTATTACCTTGTACAATAATTTAGTATAAGCACATTTTTATTGTTGTTCTGTGTAATGTTTTTCAAAGAAATAAACTCAACGTGACTGAGATGGAGTGAGAATAAAGAGACTATAAGTGTTGGCTGGTAAATTATGTCATTTGTTTCAGATTTTGTGATTCAACCACTTGCTCTTAATTTGTTGTGACCTGGTTGAGCAGTGGAAGAATATTTATGCAAAGCACATTTACGTGGATCGCTCCATGTGTCAGCTTGTCAACACAGCAGTTACATTAGCATTGTGGAAAAGCTGTCAGCCAAGCTGTGACTTGCAGACAGCAGACTGGCGGGGAGTGTGCATATGAGTGTGAGCAAGTGTGTGTGTCTGAAACGGAGAGAGAGTTAAACAAACAGCAATAATTTGCAGTGGAGTTGTAATAAACTCTCACTGTCATCCTTCTCCAGGGCAGCAGCATTATGTCTGAAACCAAACCCAACCAGCGTTTCCACAGCCTGAATGCCGAGCAGGTGGAGGTCCTCCATCAGGTTTTGTCCGAGGTGGTTCCGATCCACGGGCGCGGGAACTTCCCCACGTTGGAGCTGCGTCCCAGAGACATCATCATAGCTGTGCGCGCCAGGCTGCAGAAGCAGGGGATCACAGTGAGGGATGTCCGTCTGAACGGCTCCACGGCCAGCCACGTCCTCGTCAGAGATAACGGGACGAGCTACAAGGACCTGGACGTCATCTTTGGAGTGGAGTTGCCCAGTCAGGAGGAGTTCCAGGTATATTACTGGACTGCCTGGTTAGGAAAAGGAAGCAGGCACTGAATGTTTACTATCTGTTGAGTGTTGCAGTATTGATTTTTGTGGTGCTATTTTGATAATGCTATTGTAACCAACCATAATTTTATTGTAGAATGTGTTACCATTAGGGTGAATTAATAGTACTGGCATCACAATATTCATTCCAATGATACAAGGAAAAATTGTAGTCATTAGTTATAGCTTTCATGTTGTTGACCTTTTCTCCGCCTAGGTGATCAAGGAGTCCGTGCTGGGCTGCTTGCTTGATTGCTTACCCGCCGGAGTCAACAGAGAACGGATCAGTAGTGCCACGATGAAGGAGGCCTACGTCCAGAAAATGGTCAAGGTCTTCAACGAGCATGACCGCTGGAGCCTCATCTCGCTCTCAAACAACAACGGCAAAAATCTGGAGCTCAAGTTTGTGAGCACGCTGAGGCGTCAGTTCGAGTTCAGCGTTGACTCCTTCCAGATTATTCTGGACCGTCTCCTTGAGTCCTACATGCAGCAGGACTCGCAACACAAAAATAATACTGTTGATCTCAAGGACCAGCCTGCAGGGAATGAGAATAAAGTTTCCCAAGCTCCAGAAATGGAGAAGTCCTCCAGCAGAGACTTATCCAGCAAGGAGGGGGCTCATATCAGCCAGACACAACAGAGAGACCGTGTGCATGAAAAGGAGTCTCAGACAGAACTCTCACAACAAACTGAGCATTCAAACCGGACAAAACACTCTGAAGTTGAAAAGGACAACAAAGCGAAAACACCTGTGGAGCTGAAAGAAGCGCCAGAAAAGAGAGAAACCTTCAACGAGACAGACTTCTCTGACCAGACGTCTCAAAATGTTTTGTCAGAAAACAAACAAACCTCTGAGAAAGCTGAGCCGCCAACTCAGATTGAACTTAGAGATGAGCCAGAGCTCTTGGAAGAGACCAAATGCTCAACAAGGATAGAGCAGTCAGAGCAAACCCAGCCCAAACAACCAACACATTCAAATCACGAGGGACTCTCCGTCCAGAAGGAACAATCCAACCACTTAAAACCCCCCGACGAACAGGAAGCTCTCCCAGAGCAGATGGGACAGTCCGAGCCGCCAAAAACCTCAAACAAAACCCAGACAGAACCTCTGAACCTGCCAAAAGAATGTCACAGTGCAGACTTCTCAGAGTGTTTCAGCAAGGATCAGAGAAGCGATGAGAAAGATAAAACTGGCACATCTTCACATGTAAACATAGAGACACAGTTAGCAGACGAAAGGAAAGTAGAGACAGAGATAAGTGAGCAAGCAGAGGGGGAAAATGAGACAGAAGTAAGCAAAATGACAGAAGAGATATTAGCATCAGAAGCAAAAAATGTAGATGACCCACAGGGTATCGATTGTTCTTGCTCCACCTCTTCCATATCCCTTATACATCACAACACAGAACCTGCTGGCACACAGGATGCACCAGAGATTCACAGCACGCTACACACAGATAAAACACAGAACACACTTGATGCCGTTAGCCCTCCAGATACTCAGGATATTCTACCCGCACCTTCCAGCCTTGTTTCCGACAAAAAGACCTCCACGTGTAAGGCCTCAGAGAGACTAGCTCACATGGTGGTGCTCAAACACTCCTCTCCCAAACCCCCTCGGAGGATGTGTAGGAAGGTGGCCCCCAATCCTTACCCAAGTCCAGTCGTTGAGAGTGACCCTGTCATTGCACTCTGTCTAGATCCGAACCCCTGCCTTTGTCCCGAACCTGACATGGATCTGAACCCAAAGCCAACAGCTCTCAGTTCAGACCCTACAGCTGCCCTAACAACCAGTATCTCTGGGCTTGAACTCACCCTAGTTTCAAACCTAGACCTTACCTCAGCTCCTAATCCAGCCCCTGATATAATCCCTGCCTCTGCTGTGGGTCCTATGTCTGCTTTACCTCAAGCATCCTCTCAGCTAATCACGGAGAGTTCATGCGAGACGAGTATTCCGAGCCTAGAAAAGACGGCGTCTACACATGTGGCTCGTGATGAGCAAAGCCAGCCCTCCCCCAGTGAAACTGCCTCTGCACCCAAACAATCAGAGTCTCTTGACTCAGTGGACGTGTCAGTTTCACACACTGACACGTCCAGCTCAAACACCCAAGAACCTGCACATACCTCAGAAGTTGAGCTCAGTGACGAAGATGAAAACAGAGAACCGCAAACCAAAAAGATGGACTTGAATCAGCCACAGGAGAGTTCCCCCTCCTCTTCCCACTGTGTCTCCACTCCTGTTTCCTGTCTCACCCCTCCTGTGCTCAGTCTCTCCCCTCCCTGCTTTACCCCCTCACCCCCCAGCCTCAGCCCTCCCCCGTGCCTGACCCCTCCCTCTAACTGCCTATCATCCACGCTGCTGACTGGTGTCAGCCCCGCCACCAGCTTCAGCTCTCCTCCCCTGAGTTTCAGCCCTACCTCGTCCTGCCTCAGCTCACCTCCTTACCTCACCCCTCCCATGCTCAGCCTCAGCCCTCCTCCGCTCAGTCTTAGCCCCCCTTCCCCTTGCCTCAGCCCTCCCCTCCTCTGCCTCACTCCGCCAGTGGAGTCGGAGGACCTTGCACCTCAGGTATCTGCAGACATGGAGCCTTTGATACTGAGCACTGACAGCGAGGAACAGATTAAAGACTCCTCCCCTCAGCCAGGAATCTCTCTCTTACAGTTGGAGGATAAAAAGGAGCAAGATTATATCTCTTTGTCACCTCGAGTCTCTTTTCCAATCACAATCCCGAGCTCCACGTCACATGCGCTGCCTCATTCTCAGTCTGAAGGCTTGGGGGAATCACCCCCTCCAAAAGCCGATGAGGCATCCAGCTCTGTGCCGGAAAACAAAGAGGCCCCTAAGGTAACTGCAGTCGTGCCCGAACAGAGCAATGCTCCTCCTCAGGCATCTGGCTCGGTCCCTGCCGTGGAGGTCCTGGCAGAGAGCATGTACGGCGACTTTGAGGCAGCCATGGAACACCTGCGCTACCGACTAATCGCCACCAGAAATCCTGAAGAGATCCGAGGTGGCGGCTTGCTGAAATACAGCAACCTGTTGGTCAGGGACTACCGACCGGCCAGCGAGACTCAGATAAAGACTCTGGAGCGCTACATGTGCTCACGCTTTTTCATCGACTTCCCCGACGTGCAGGAGCAGCAGCGGAAGATCCTGTCCTACTTGAAGAACCACTTCATCGGCGAGGAGAGGAGCAAGTACCAGTACCTGATGACACTACGTCGCGTAGTCGACGACAGCACGGTGTGCCTGATGGGACATGAGAGGCGTCAGACGCTGAACATGATCACAGTGCTGGCGCTGAAGGTTCTCGGAGAGCAGAACATTATCCCCAACACAGACCATGTGACATGCTTCTACCAGCCAGCCCCATACCTCGCTGATCACAGCGCCCCCTATTTAGCAGAACCCAGCTACTGCAGCTACTACATACCCCAAGGGGGATCAACTCTGCTTTACCAACCGTATCCCTTACACCTGCACACACAGACTGGACTAGTCTAAAACACACACATAATGACACAAAACACACAATCCAGCAAAGGGGAAGGTGCTTTTCATGAGGAAAGAGCTGGAGAATGGAAATATAATCCAGGGATAAACTGTTTGGTCTATAATAGACCTACGGGGGTGGGATTGAGTGGGTTTTTACAGCCAACTCCTCGAGTACTCTGTAAGGTTCTAATATGATTATATGTAATTATCTGGGCTTTGTGGGCAAATAATAATTCTTCCGATATTGTTAAAATTCCAGAAAATGCTTTATGCACTGCATGAGTCATAGCCCTTTGGTCTCCCCGGGAGACCAACTGAGCTGTTGACATTCACACACACACACACACACACACGAAACTCACACACACACACGAAACTCACACGTCCAGGTTCTTGAATCCTCGTACACTCTTCATGTTCTTACTGTGTTGTTCTTTATGGGTTTGTTCAGAACGTAGACCTTGCCTGTGGTTGATATTGTGCATGGATAAATTAGGACTGTTCTCTCACTGCCAAATACTGTGTGACTACTATGCTTCTTAATGTAACTTTGTTAATCCTTTACTGAAGGGGTGTATTCGGATAAAAAAAAAAAAAAAAACTACAGAGGGACAGGTTAACCAGTGTGTACAGTACTTTCATCAGAACACACACATGCATGCACAACACATACACACACATATACACACACAAAAGTTAGACAATGCATGAGTAGGTAAATATATAGATCACATCCCGAAGTTAAAGCAAAGGCTTTTAATAAAATAAAAAATTGATCTATTTTTGCAAGACTTTCCAAGATAATCCTCAGCGGTAAACAGACTGGTTAGTTCCTACATAAAAATGCCAACAACAATGCCTTTGCAATAGACTGTACAGCGTATTGATTACAGTATATCGTGTGCAGAGCCACTGCATTGTTTTCAGGTAAAATTGTGTTAAGATGTAGTGCTTGATTCCTTTTCCCTCTGTGGAGTCCTTTCTGTAATCACGTGAAGTACTGTACCATCTAGTGTTGGTTTATTTACTACTTACTGCTAAAGTTTACTCTGTGGAGGTGGTCAGGTTTATAACCATCTTTGGGTCATCTCGAAACAACGACAGGCGCAGATCTGTCTAAAGGAATCGCATTTCAAACTTGTGCGACTCCTCCCAGCATGAATCAGCATCCTCTTACTTCACGCAGTCGGAATCAGCAAGTTCAAATCCACATCAAACCCGTTTTGAGTTCAAAGCAACAGCAACTCTGACCAAAGATGGTTCGGTAGGGAAATCAAGTGCCTAAATGTGAGACATGATTGGCATGTCTTTATCTCACTGCACTGGGGGTGTTATTAACGGGGTGGGCCTGGGGCTGGGTCGGGGTGTGTGTTCAGTTGTTGACCCCTGTTATTGCTGCCTGTTTTGATGTCTTATTTAATGTAGTCCTTTGTTGTAGTTTATTCATGTACATTTTGATAAAATAAAGGGGAAACTCAAACAAACCTTCAGAGATTGAATTCTTTCAAAACGCAATTTAAAGACAAAAAGAACATTTTTTTGCGTCTTTTTGCTCCATCCTCATCACCACTTTTCCCCCAAAACGTCATGTTGTACTGCTTACGTATCCTCCCCATGATTGCGCTCTGCAATGATCCACTTAAGCGTGACCGTCAAATCACGATGGCGCCGGGGAGAACGAACCCAAAGCTGTGAAATTCTCTCTGCGCGAGGCCTCTTATCACAAATCACCTGTCCTTCAGATGCGTTCGGACCCGAATGACGCACGGCCTACGCAACGCGGCAGCTTCGACGACGTGTAAATGTGAGGAGAATATCGTCTGTGAGGTGTGAGACTGAAAAGAGGAGGGGGGCCGGAGAGTGTGCGAGTGTGTACATGCGTGTCTTTGTGTGTGGGAATATAATGTGCAGAGGTGGCATCAGGTGGTTCCCTTCTCCACTGAGTAATTGAAGAGGCCTCGTATAATGAAACAATAGGGCTCCCTCCTTACTCCCACGCTCCATCTTTTCCCTCCTACTGATAAGTCACGGGCGCGAGGGGAGATGGGGGCGTCTCTCGTGTGATGGCAGGTAGTGGCACGGTCACACATCATCTATTTACACACACTAGAGGCTTGCACTCGCCAGGTTGGAAGTGTGTGGCTCCCTGGGAGAGAGAAAAAGCGAGCGTGTGATCTAATAGGGTCTGTATCAGCGTCTCACAGACCTCTGAGCCACTCTTGTCCACTCGGGGGGTTTCCATAGAGACAGAGACAGGCAGCACGGTGGGCGCAAGAGAGCATGACGGAAGACTAGGGAAGACCCACACACCAAAACGAGGGGGTGAGAGATAAAAACGAGCACATTGTAAGAAAGAGGTGGGTGAAGTGAAAGAAAGATGGATGGATGAGAAAATAGAGCTGAGGGGGAGACAGAAAGCAAAGGACAGAGAGTGAGAAGGGTTGGAGAGAAAGCGAGGTGAGGAGGAGCAGTGGGAGTTTATGGGGGGAGAGCGTGGGAGGCTGTCAGGCCTCCAGTCACAGGGGAGTCGCTGTGAGGTGGCTGCAGTGACGGCAGCAGTGATGTTCGAGCGGGAGCACACATGTGCGCACGTACACACAGCTGCATGCACATCAATTTTCCTAATGGCCTGCCCACCCATCCACCCTCAACAAACAGTTTCAGACTCGCCGAGACAAAAAGAACATCACCCACACATCTGTCCCTGTCTTTCTGTCTCTCACATGGCCAGTACATCTGATTTGACTCTTCGGATCATTGCCGACAGCTTTAACAAACAAGTAAATCTTTAACCTTCCCATACCTTAAAGCAGCACTTGGTGGAATCGGAGCAAATATGTTTAAGAAAATGTATAAAACAGTCATTCTATCTCAACCATAGTACATGAGAGAGATAAGCTGAAAAAAATAATCATGTGCCTCTGTGACCTTTGGTGCTCCTAAAGCGGGGGACACAGCAAGCCGACGTCAGAGACCTGCAGCGACAAAGGGGAACCTTTGAGTCGCCTCACGTTGCTTTTGTCTTGGCCAAAAGGTTGCACTCAAACACAGCAAAGACTACAGCCGATGGCGAGCTGCCACGTACGTTCTCCGCCTGCGTGAGATGAAATAACTCTCCACACCAGCAGGCGGCGGTGGTCTGTATTTGTCTTTCAAAAAGGGAAACCGAAAGATCGAGGACTGCGGATATACAAGCCATTGTTATGATACGTACATGAAACAAAGCGTTTGCTGACCATTTTCACTCACAACTTAGCTTCACTCCAGATGATTATGTTTTAATATCCATGTACTGGGATGATCAGATGAGATGATGAAAAACGACATTGAGAAAAGCATTCTGCATTTTTCCTTGACTTTACTCGTTAGCTTCCATTTCTCTTCTTGTGCACTGATTTATTTAAACTGAACAGCCACTCAGAGTGATTTTCTCACACTGACGGGCTGCGCTGCCGATTCAACATGCTGAATCATCCGTAAAACCTCTGATACAGGCATACTAGAGTTGACGGTGCAGGACACACTGCAAAAACTAGGCCAACGGACACTCACCGACAGCCCCAAACCGTCTGACGACCAACTATCAGCTTGGTGTCTCAGGATCTTAAGGCATCTGCAAGATCTCGTAGACCAGAGGAAAACAACCACTCAGAGTCAAGCTGCAGCCCGCCGTCTCTGAGCAGCTGTCAATCATTCATGAACTCCAATCAAACTAGGCAAATAACTAACCTGGCAGCCATGTTGAGAGTTGGAGCAAACTTTCTCATTTGAGGTGAGAGGTAGGCATTATAATAACAGAATACTGATTTATATTTGATCAACACTGTCTAGTTTGACTGTCTGATCGGTTGGCGAGTAACTGACAGCTGCCTCTGTTGAATGAACAGCCAACAGGAATGTTCTCTCTCTGAAATGACCTGTGATTGGCCAAAGTCTCCCACCACAGGCTAAAGTTTTTAAAGCCTGAAAACAGAGATGTGGAGAAGCAGAAGTCTAGTTTTCTCTCAGAACACTTGAATTACAATATACTGAAAGATTATTGTGAATTTTTTGCCTAATGATGCCAAAAACATTCTGCCTACTGCAGGTTTAAAATAGGCATGATTTGTCTGCAGTATAAATGAAAGCATCATGATTGGGTGAGCAGAGGCTCGAGGCGTGAAACATGATGCTCTATCTTAAGTGTGATAATTATGGCTGCCGGCCAACCTCCTGTTCAACTTGTTGTCCGAATGAATTCCTTTCTGTCGATTACCAGCCCTGTAAAGCCTCACGTGAGCGCTTGTGTGTTTATTGAATGCCAAGACAGACACAGCTGAACCTGCTATTATAAAATGCTTAGTGCCACACGGTGATGTGTGAGGCTCCTTATGTGACTGATGAACACCAGGTAACAAAAAGGATCCAAAGTATTCACCATTCATGGTTTTTTTTTCATTCACTACAACCTCCTCCTCACCCTCCTTAACCCGCATCACCCACCCACCCCCCACCCCCTGGGTGCCTCCCACCCACCTGCTTTCTTCACTGCTATGACTCAGTCGTCTTCCAGCTGAGGGTACAAGAGGATAAAAACCTTGATGAAAAACAATTTCACTCAAAGAAATTAGAACAACTGGCGAGGCAAGTGGCTGCTGCATCTTCAGATCTAATCCCACCCACCACATACACACACACCTCCAGCCCCCCTCATCAGAAACACACGCCGCCTCCACATTCAAACTGATGCACTCTTACTTTATCTGCTAAATCATCCTTAACAGCAAAAAATGTGGAAGGTAGCGTGGAGTGTTTCAAAAATAGTTTTTCATTCCTCTAGATAGAAGTGTGTGTCGTCACGACTCAGTGACACGGATGGATGGTTTCTTAAAGGCGAACTTGCCAAATACGCGCTATACATGGAGCCTGACTCAGTAAGAGGAATTGAACTTGTCGATCACATTACTTTGCTATTCCACTCACAACTCCAAACCCATCTGTGCTATTTTCGGGCTAAAAGTGTAACCATCATTACTTTAACTCCTCTAATAAGAATCCAAATTGTGCAGTGCTGCAGGTGGTGAATGGTGTCTGTGCTTCCTGGCCTGCTCGTCTCTTTGGCATCAGATCCATTCAGGAACCTCTGGGTCGCTGAGACCTTACTATGTTAATCATGCACACTAAATGTGGCATAATGGATCCTAATGTTGGCCATGTGACAAAGACACAAGGTTGCATAACAAGCGATCAATCAGGCGGACAGAAAGGCAGATTTTCAACAGAGTGAGGGGCAGCACAGCTGTACATGCAGCTGGCTGGTGGAGAACTTCACCAATTATTTTACCTCACACAGCAGCCCATGTGCCGCTGTGTCATTTGTATATATAAAGCTGCTGAACGGGTTATAAAGTAGGTAAGAGTAGCTCTACCTCAACCAACAACAAAATGCTATTTACAGTGCTCATAACAGTATAATAATATTAAACTAGAAAGTAGCAGGGGCCATTTTTCTGCAGAATGAGTACTTTTACCTTTCAAACTTAAAATACAGTTTGCTGATAATTCTCTGGTATTTTTGTTTCTTTTTTTACTTAAAGGAACAGTATGTAATATTTAGGGAGCTCTATTGGCAAAAATGTAATATAATATTAAGAATACGGCTGTCAATCAATTAAAATATTTTATCATGATTAACTGCATGATATATATCTTGAGGTCAGAAGTCACGGCGAAAAAAGGCAATGCCAGTTTTTCCTCACCAAAATTGAATGTAAGTTATTGAGCCTCCTTTGCAACAAACTAGTATGACATAGGTATTAATGGATTCTTTATGTTTTCTACTTCTACTTCTTTCATTCAGTATTTTCACTCTAGCTTTAAAACTGAGCCCACCCAACCTCCAGAAATTGATCACGTTAATATGTTAAAGAATTAGTAGCGTTAAAACAAATTTGCATGAATGCATTATTATTGTGTTACCTTTGACAACCCTTAGTAAGTAGTATCTTTAGTGTGTAATCACCTGAAAATAAAAATAGAGCTGTTTATGTCTACATATGGAGTGGGTCCTCTTCATGGAGGTCACCTAGAACAGACAAACCAAATGCTGGCTCTAGATGAGGCCAATCACCGTTTCATATTTTTGCATCGGCCGCCATATTTTTCCTACATGCTTGGCAACCGAGAGTTTCAGTTGGATGCAATCTACAACCTCACCGCTAGATGCCGGCAGATCCTACACACTGCACCTTTAAGGTATAATTTTCAATGCAGGACTTTTACTGGTAACAGTGTGCTGCAGGAATGAGTCCTAAAACCTGTAAATGAGTTAGCATTTTAGCACTTCTAGTTTTTTGAATGGGTTTTTAGTTCAATGTCTGAAATAAGGTCTGTGGTTAACACTAGATGAAGCGATTTTAACATTTTGTTCTGTTATTGGTACATTGGTAAATACAACGCTTGTGAATTTTGAGGCTTTTATATGTCATTTGAAAGTCAGTTGCTCACAAGTGCCTAAATGAGACTACTAAATGTCATCACGCCGACACGTCCGCCTTGCTGATGCGACCGTGGTGTAGTTCTAGATAGGGCCATTCATGTTTTCATCAGCCACCGTAGTTTTCCTTGACACACAGGAGAAGTTTCAGTTGGTTGCAATCTGCAACCTCACCACTAGGTGTGTCCAAATCATACGCACTGTACCTTTAAGTATGATTTTGAATGCAGGACTTTTACTGGTTATAGAGTATTTTTAAACCGCCCTATTGGTACTTTTACTTGTAACGTATCAGTAAAATAAAGTATTGGAGTACTGGGGGTTAGCTCCTTCTGACTCTCCAGCCTTTAGCCTTATGAATGATACTATATATTTACCTTTTCATGCAAACCTTTAAGATTGCAGTTCTCTGGTCACTTCCTTTTCTTTTCTGTCTTTTTTTTTTTTTGCTGTGAATGACAGAAATGGGATTGTGACATCATCAGCCAGGTCAGAGATGAAACTCAGATTTGCGTGTCTGTGTGTGCTTATGCTCATGCTTGTATTTGGTGTGTGTGTGTGTGTGTGTGTGTGTGTGTGTGTGTGTGTGTGTGTGTGTGTGTGGGTGCTGCTGTTTGCACTGAAGCATGTATTAGCATGGGACTGGAGGAGGGGAGTGTCTCACTGTGTGTGTGTGTGTGTGTGTATGTGTGTGTGTATGTGTGTGTGTGTGTGTGTGTGTGTCTACACTGATTGACGTCACAGACGCCCACTCATTTCCATCTTGTCTGCGTGCGCGGAGAGAATAGATCCCCATCTGCATCCAGCTCCTCTCCCCCTGCCTCCCTCCCTCCCTCACCTCCTGGTACTTTCTCTTCCTCTCTTTCTTCTCACCCTGCCTCTTTCCACCCAGTCACTCGCTCCTCTTGTACATCCCACCCCCGTAGGGCGCAGCCAGCCTCGCAGATAAACAAGACAGTCAAACAACACAAACAGTTTAGGACAGCCAGACAGCAGCATCCTCTCAGAGTAGAGAGCCTTGCCACTAAACATCTGTTCACTTCAAGCATCGCTGAGGTCCGGTCTGCAGGGAGGACATTTGACTTTTTCCCCCACACTAAATGTGTACCTGTTGTGTGTATGTGTGTGCATATTGTTTTTATGTACGCGTGCTAAAGTGTGACGTCCTTCCAACAACAAATGCTCATCCACATTCACACACTGGTATCCCTGGTGACGACAGGACATCATCTAAATCACTTCCTCGTAAAAGGTCATCCTCATCTTTCTACGCAGAGGATCCCCCCCCCCCCCACCCCCCCCTACACACATGGGAGGGTGTGCAGTTGCTCACACACTACTTCACTCTGCCCTGCATACGTAGGAGACCCTGACCAGAGTGATGTGGACAGTGGATGTGAATGGATGAGAGTGTGTGAGGGAGACAGGGGCTGGAAATAATGCGTGGGATGACAGAATAGGATATGCGCATGTTTAAAAAGGGAAAAGAGTGGCTATTTTAGTCAACATATCATAAACCATCAGAGAGTTAGAGGACAGAATGAGAGTGCACACTATGGGGAGGGGGAAGTGCGTCGGGGGGGTGATTACTAGACAGTGGAAAGAGGATGGAGAGCAGACAGAGCAGGCAGACTGGCAGATGGTCAGACAGTTACAAACACTGAGTGCAGGCAGTGAGTGTGCACAGACAAAAGATAAAATAATATTGGAGTAATTAGCTCTTTCATATCAGGATGCCTCTCGGCTGTGTGTGTGGATGTCAGTATCAAAGCGAGTCAGATGGCTGATCAGAGGAAGCAGAGTGAGTGAATGGACCAATGGAGGTGTGGAAGAGGAGGAGGGGCATCACAGGGGTGCACACATGAAAGAAAGACAGAAACTTAGCGTGTGATCAATAATATATTTCCTACTTTATCAATAGACATCACACGGGAGGATGTGATTGAACTGTTATTATGAACACAGGTTAAATCAAACACATGATGCTGACAGAGGATTAAAAGAAAGTGAAAGGATTTTTTTTTTTTTTGCTGAAAGCCTGAAGGGATCCACTTTTGAAGTGCCTTCCTTTTAATGATAAAACCTATGATCTGCCTCCTATTATTCATTGATTTCTAGTAATATGCCTCAGGAAAAATATAACACTTTTAAAGCTCCGGTTAGTAAAATGTAAGGTTGGACAAGAAGCTGGACAGAATGAGCAGAGCCGCTCTGTTTGTATAGAGGAGTAAAAGGTGAGGCGAGGCTGCCATCTAGCGGCGGCGCGGCGCAACGACGCTCCTCCGCGCACCCAGGACAAATATATCGACAAAATGGAGCCCGTTGCTTCGGCCATGACAATGCAGGGTCAGAGGCTGCAACTGCTGCACGGGATAGCGACAGAGAGGCGACACAACCGCGTTATATTCTGTGGGAAATACCGACAGTGATTCACAGTTAAATGCACGCTCTTAAAGTTGGCCTGCTGCAGATAAATCTGATTTAATCTTATGTTTTTTATTTATAGAGGGCATTGCAAATCGTTTGCACCATACAGTAATCAAAAATGTGCACACGTCAAGTGAGGTTTGGGCTTCAGAGAACTCAGCATTCACATCCACACGCTGTCAATGCTTGAGGCAAAGCTGAGTGAAAGCAGTCCCTGTCTTTCATGCTGTGTTTGCTCGATAGACTACATGCATGAAACGAAGCATGCAGCTTTCTTTGTGTGCATTGAAACTAAATATGGAGCTCTCTGTCTGTATGGGCTGCTGCTGAATAAATCTATGATATTTTTGTGTGAGGGTCGAGGTGAATGTGGGTCACGGCACTCATGCTTGAGTTCATACAGAGTTAAATCTGAATGTGTGATGCCTAAAGGGGGAATAAGGTGGAGGGAATCTGTCTGCTCCTTCAGTGGCTGTAGGCCTCCGCTCTGTAACATCCCTCGGTCTGTCTATCCCTCTGGCTACAATATAGGAGCATAAAATAGCGCAGGCTTCAGTTGAGGCCTTTATTCTGCTGTTTTGTCCTTTCACTCTTTACAGATGAAGACAGGAGAAACAGATGTCTCACTCCTCATCAGGGGGACCTTTAGAATAGTGTCCCATCTGCGGTTGACCTTTTACTGACCTTACCTCCCTATGGATGTGTAGCAACAGATCCTTGGTTTCTGGCTTAAATCCTCAGCTAACTAGAACACACCTACAGTGAGTTTGGAGGATCAGCAAACTTCCACTGTTTGATTAGATGGAGCAAATGCCTCTGTTATGAATCTGTATCCGGCAGCAGCAGTCTCAAAGCAAAGGTTGGATTTGCTTACAGTGACGTGACACTACGGGCTCGTTTCATTTAGTCAGAGGTCACAGCGTCTGTCTGTATCCTGTTTAATGTCTTGCATGTATTGTAGGTTAGATTTTACATCTCCCTACACAGATAAACAGTGAAAGGCTCTCGTTTAGTTAAGAACTGAGACTGCACAAGGTTGAGTACAGGTTTAAAGGCTACAGTATAGCTTCATATTTTCATTTTGAGATGACTCATTGCTTTTACTTACAAAATAATAACTCAAGTTATCGCTACATGCTCACAAAGGTTACAAAAAACACTTTTTTATTTTTAATTACTGACTATTGTGGTGTTTGCGTGGAAGCTCGGACTTCTCAATAAAGAAACAAACTTAGGACACGTAATAGAGGAAAATTCCCAGGACTTGTTTTTATTAAGAGAATTTCAGAACATAAGAGAGGGACCAGACACCTGCATTTTGTCAGAGAAGGGGTTTCCAGATTTGATCGTTTTAAAAAAACCTTAGTGTTTTAGAAAAGCTGACGTGACAGCGTGGATGGAGCGGGAGCTGCTTTCACACGCAGGGTCGTCTAGGAGACGGGGGCAGAGGCCTATCGCTGTTCCCGGAATGTTTCACATGTTCGTCTTCCTCTTTCTTATGGACAACACGCTTTTTTTTTTTTTTTTGAAACACAGATTTCAAATGAAAAAAAAAAAAAATAGACAGAAGCAAAAGGGAACTCACTGCACATTTAGAGGTCTAAAAGAAATCACCCACATTAACATGGCTGAACTGTTAATAAAACATGGATAAAGGCTGAACTGTAGGTCTAATCTGTGGAGGAAGAAGAGGAGGAGGAGGAGGAGGAAGAGGGGAAGATCGGGGAAAGGAGAGAAAAACACAGGAATACACAACTTACGACATAGCCAATCCGGCAGGGACGCACTTTCTACACCAAACAAGCCTTCAACAATCATGAAATGCCATTTAAAAAAGATTTTAGTGTGTTCATCTTGCTTGCAGACACTTGATATGACCACTGCAAATCTGCAAGGCGCTCCATAATCAGCTTTGCTTTTTGTGCTAAAAATCTGTACGGATACTTATAAAATCATTGATAAAAATATTCCTCTGTTAACAATACGCCTTGGAGGGAAACCATGTGAGAGACTTGGGGGGAACGGGGGGGCTGGCTGGTTGGCTGGGGGGTTCAGGGGGTGGGGGTTGGTTGTAGGGGGGGTTGTAGAGGAGGAGGAAGCTTGGGCAGTGGTGCTACTCGGACTTGGCCTCCTCCTTGGCCTCCTCGGGGGGCGCGTCCACCTGTCGGGACGGAGCAGACAGCGTCCACATCAGAACTTTGAGCCGTTCCAAGTCGTCACCGAAGTCTAAAATCATTTCTCAAGTCCACCCACCTCGTTGGTCTTGGCCTCTCCGTTCTCAGAGTGGTTTTCCTCGTTCGCCTCGGCCTCTGCGTTCTCCTTCGCCTTCTTGGTCTTCTTGTCCTCCTTCTTATCATTCACAGCCTTTTCTTTCTGCAGTGGCCACAGAGACATGCTGTGTTAGCAGGCTGGACATTCACAGTCACACACCACTATACCTGTGTGCCCGTCGTCGGGCGTCTCTTACCTTTGCCGCCTTCTTGGCCTTTGGCTCCGGCTTCACTGGGGTCGGTTTCTATCAACAGAAAAATGAGATCAAGAAGCTGCTCTTTGCAGCACTGTTCTGACAGTAACAGAAAACTTTTTAAATGGGTGACAGTGACTCTCACACTAAAACATTCCCTACAAGGAGACTAATTTTAATACAGACACTGTCTGAGGGGTAATAACATTAATATGAGTCCTCCTAACTGGGTTAAGTAAATAATTTAAACAGTAACATGCTAAAAGTAATAATTCTGAGCCACTCTGTTACACTTACTAGTAGTATTTAATATGTATTGTACCAGCCCTGCACTTTTGGGAAAAACCTTTCTAAGTCATGTTTTATTTGAATAAGGCATAATATTAGTTTCAAGTTACTTCTAACGACTGTATCACTACCTAAATAATCTTCTTAAGCTTAATAATTTAAAAGAAATTACATGTTTTTAAATTTGGTTTTGCAAGGAATCAAACATTATAAAAATAAATCCTAGTCCTATACCTGTTTGTGTTTCTCTAAAAGTCAAAATATAGTTGAATCTAATTCGTGTGTGCTTTTTTTTTTTTTTAAATTGTGAATGTAAATGAGATAGTTTTGTTTGTTTGTGCGTCTTCTTACCGATGATAACCGAGCTGATCTCCTCTGGGGCTGAAACAGAACAAAGATCGGCACGGGGTTTGTATTTAGATTAGGACTATATTCAGGAAACACACATTTGAATTCAATACCTTTTTCCTGATTATGCCCTCACATATTGATGAAAATTCAATTTCAATCACACATATGAGGCGTTACTGTACGTGCACCCCCTCTTACCTCTTCCTTTTCCCCTCCCTCTGCTGACGATGCCTAAAAAACACAAATACAAGCGGTTAAAATTGAAAAAAATGAACAAAATAGCAATATTAAGGTTTAAATTGTGTTTATACAGACAGGAAACAGTTGTCAGATGCTTCAGGTGCATATTATGAATAATTACAGAGCTGCTGGAAAAACTTCTCGGTTTCATGCGAAAACAAAATCTTATGTGAAATACAGGTCATTTTAAAGGTTTACAGCCCAGGGGTGAGGTGGTAACGCGTGGTCTCAGTAGTGGGCTGTGAAAGCTCAGCCATGTGGGCCTCTGGAGCCATGTTCCGAGGGCCCAGGCCCCGCTTCTCCCTTTCACTCCCCCATCTCTTTCTCTCATTCAATACATGGAGCGAACATTTGAAAGCTGGCGCGGGAGTCTTGGAGAAGGGGGAGGGACCTGCCGCGGCTCAGCGGCGCCATCCGGCGGCACAGCCACGCCATCGCAGCCATTTGGGACCGCGAACAAAGAGAGAAAATATACTATTTTATCGAAACGCGACGGCGAGTGTTTGTTTTTGCGGCCAAAATGTAAAGTAAAGGCACTAAAGTATTTTCTGGTGGCACTTTTCGCCGGTTTGGCGGCGAAATCGCGATAAGCGATGCGTTTTGTTCTCGGTAGGTCGGCGACGAAGGTGGACAAGAGCTGCAAAGCATGGCTGCTGCTTGTGCTTTAACTGCATGGAGACCGAGAGAGACTTCTGACTCCCCAAAGGACAGCGGCTCATGCAAGAAAACGCAATTTATAGGCCGTGTCCGAGCGGGAAAATATTCATTCTAACGCATAAAAAATATACATTATATCTAGAAAATAGGCAAAAATTCCCAGCGAAATATAACGGTTATCCATTACGTTATAATTAAGTAATGTCTCAGAGGGATGTCTTCCCAGCCTTTTGCAATGCATTAATAGCCGATATCCCTCTCAAACTATTTTTATTATTTTCAGAATACGTACCTTTCTCTTGGGCATGTTGATCTCTTGGAGGTTTTCTTACAAATACAAATAAAAACTGGTTTTCTCAGTGGGTTCAGTGCATGTGAAGACGAGTGTCTCCCGTATGCTCGGCAGTGTAGTAAACACACTGGAACAGAGAGGCGAGTGGTTGAATGGGGGGAGGGGTGCGGCTAAAGGCATGATTGATAGGCTCTCAGCCAATCAGGTGACGCCATTCGAGGCTGCAGAACACTTGGAATTTTGGAGCCGGTGATGTTCAGGGGTCTGCGCGAATGGCTTCTTGCAGGGAGAGATGGGAGGAAGCCTGCGAGAATGAAAGGACATGTTGCCTTCGTACGAGTGTGTTCAATTACAGTGAGAAAAAAAGAGGCCGCGCGGCGGACCTGAACGCACCGTTATACAGGCCCCCGGCGGCGGGCTTACACGGCCCGGCGTTTAGCCATTCATCCCCGCTGGCTCGTCTGGAAACCAGAGCGCACATCTGCAGCAGCCAGCGAGGACACATTTCACCATAAATTCACTTCGTGTTTGAGTCCAATATGGCGCCCACTCCTCTCCCGACACATTTTTTTTTGTTTGTCCGTCGGCTTTGCTAAATTCGTTTCAGAGAAAAGCCTCGCGTCGTCTGCCCCAGACGCCTGCAGGGGGCCCACGAAGCCCGGCTAATGATGGAGCTGCTCCGGACTGGCGCTTAAAGAGGCTGCGCTCTTACACAAAAGCCTATAAGTGTTATAAAAAAAATAATAATAAATAAATCACAGCTCTTTATTGCTTTTATCCACCTGGCTTTCACATGCAAACCAACGTTCGCGAGAACACCTGCACCGGTGCACGTGTGCGCTGTTAAAAAGCACAACAGCCCAGTTGGAGTCTAGGTTGCAGACAATGGGGTCGACGCTGAAATATTCAGACAATATAACCCTGTTGTGTTGCCATCATGATAGGCCCGCTGCCTCTCTGGGCGTGCGTGGACGCGTGTCCGAGAGTGTGTGCGTTCAGTGGCTCCACAGGGAGGAGGAGAGAGGGACTGAAGGGGCGGGGAGGTGCCGGAGTAGAGGCGGAGGAGGAATGCAAAGCTCCATCCAGTGCTGAGAACAGGAGCGTTTTGCGCAGACAGTCTGCGCTGCCTTCAACAGCCACACGCAGCATTTCAGCTCGGGGGAAGTTTGTTGTTTGTTAGTTTTTTATTTTGTCCCGCTGCCGAGCAAAGTGTAGCAGGGAAGACCCACCGACCCACCAGCCTACCTACCCACCGCTGCGTACCGGACTCGTGTCAACACCAACAGGGATTTATCATGGTGATCAAAGTGTACATAGCATCGTCCTCCGGATCCACTTCGGTAAGGGATGAAATATGCTGTTATATGTGTGTTTTAGCTGGATTCACGTGCTTGTTAGACTATCAGAAAAGGCAGCTGAACTTTTATTGAACTCACTACTAACTGATGTCCATCCGTCTGTCATCTCTCAGTCTGGAGCGGTCTGACTCATCAGTAAACATCTGCTCTGCCCTCCTCAAGACACAGATGGAGTCTGTCACTGTCTTTTCCGCTCCCTCTTTCTGCCCTCTTTAACTTTGTCACAGAGTAACAGACGAAGAGGAAGTGAACATTTCTGTCTCGGCTGTCTTTGTCACAGGAATTCAGTTTTTTTTGCAGCTGACAAACAGGAAATGCATGCAAGAAAAATCCATAAATGTACTTTAAAAAGCTCCTTCTGTCACCTGATGCCAGTATAGGGCGGTTCACACAGTCTGTGTGTTATAGGGGGGCAAGGAGTCTTGAGTGTTGCCTTCACAGTCCTGCAGCCCAGTGGACCATCAGCTTTATTCTTGCCAGTTTCGCTCAGACTGGGGAGGAATGATGGTGATGCAATTCTCCAGGGCTCATTTGTAGACACGCAGCTGCCCAGGAACACTCATACTCTGTTTGGGACTTATGGGAACATGACATTTTCTACATTAAAATGTAACTAGAGCTTTAATCCTTTAAACCTAATAACAGTGCTGCTCTTGTTTATCAAGTTTGCTTCCAGCTACTGCAACATTCTTAACAGAGTTGGTGATTTGGTTGGTGTTTTGTCACAGTCGAGGACAGGGCTGTCCAACAGAGCAAGAGCCACAAAGCCTCCTATCCGGGTGGATGACTTTGCAAAGTGTGAGAGTTGCAGAGAAGTCTTTAATTAGGATTTTTCAATATAATGTACTACTATTCTTAATTGTCCGCTGGAGGTTGTACTGTCTTAATCCTACGCTGGATATGTTATTATAGATCCCACGTCAGGGTACGACATGAACTATGGGCCGATGGCCCAGGATTTTTGTTGCAATACTCCGAGCGCCCACTGGAAAAAACACTGAAAGCAAGGCTGAGTGGCAGCATTTACAGGTCTTATTCTACATCCACATTTTAAGGCTTCAAGCTCAGTATTTTGGCTGTGGCCATCTTGTTTTTTTTTGCAACCAGAAGTGACATGAGAGGGTGGAGCTAAGTACAACTGAATGCTGAATAAGTCATTTTTAGGTGACCAAAATGTTACAATTAACTCTGATGAATTGAAAACACGATTAGCACTATTGCCTCACAGCAAGAGGGACG
Organism: Pterois miles; assembly: GCA_947000775.1. NCBI lineage: Eukaryota > Metazoa > Chordata > Actinopteri > Perciformes > Scorpaenidae > Pterois > Pterois miles. Next base: position 7,786,475 of record CAMQGK010000308.1, on the reverse strand, counting down.
CAGGTTGAAATCCGGCTTTGGGCCCTTCTCTGTGGAGTTTGCATGTTCTCCCTGTGTTAGCGTGGGTTTTCTCTGGGTTCTCTGGCTTCCTCCCACAGTCCACAGTCATGCAGGTTAGGTTAATTGGTGTACTCTGCCTTTGCCCAATGCCAGCTGGGATTGCTCCAGCCTCCGGATAAGGGGTTGCAGAAAGATGGATGGAACTGAAGACCTTGTGGCCTTCACCATCTTGGTTCTTGGTTGTTGCCATCTTGGTTTTTGGTACCTTTCAAGAACTGAAAACAGAAAGGGTTAAAGTTGTGAGATGAAAACACAGACAAATCCCAGACTTGACAATGCCGTGGCAGCGACCTGTCAGTTACAAGGTAGCGAAGCCCTAAAGCATACCCTGCTTTGTGGTCGATTTGACTCAAAATGGGAGTAGCAGGCCCTACGCTGGTATGCTATTATGGATCCCACATCAGGGTATGACATTAGCCATAACCCAATGGCCCGTGACCACAAAAAGTTACTCTGTGGCCACCAGTTATCCCCTGTAGGTGGCCCCCTGTTGCCACCAAGTTTTATCAGGTCTTTCTTGAGAATGAGACAGCGTGTCTCAATTACGGTGTCCCCATCCTAACCATAGACGCTATCCTAAATGTGACACTAGCAAACGACAAAATCAGTTTGAGTGTATTGTAATCAGTGTATTGTTTTCTTTTGGAGTGTCCTAAATGTCTGTGAGTGACGCAGCGCTGCACAGCGTGACTAAACTTTTGTTGAGCAACCTGTTTTCATTTATTTCTGTTGCTTGCAGTGAAAGTCCTGCTATGGACGAGGAACGGCTGATTTGTGAAGTTGAAATGAGGACTTTAGTGCTGTTAGCTGTTAGCAGGCAATGGGCAGCACAGTCCTGCTTGGCTAAATAATGGAGCTAATTGTTAACATTAACTGAGTTTCCATTGCGTGACATTATGATGCGTTCAAGCATCTACTGAGTAAAAATCAGCATTGGGCAAAGGTAAATTAGAACGTTGTCAGAATGTGTTTAAATTTAATCTTGTAAAATTTAGGTTTTGGGTAAAAACTTCAGGTGGATCATCATGGATTACTAGTAAATTCTCAAAAAAAAAAAAAAAAAACAGTATACAAAGGGATATAAAGTGTATGATAAAGTACCAAAACAGTCTCATGGCAGTATTTGATTCGTGTAGATATGAAATTCCCTATTTGTTGTGATACTCAACACGACTTTTAATGTATTATCCCTGCTATTTCCTACAAATAGTTAGGCTTATTTCCCTTTTCATGATGCTCAGCAAGACTTTCAACAATGTAGTTTTTGTGCTTTTTCCTACGAATTAGTATTGCACGAATGTAAATTAAACATTAACGTGATGTGTTCCAATGTAATCTTGTAAATTGAGATTTGTGATAAATAATCATCAGTAATGTTGCTGTAATGATTAAGAGGGTAAAGGCAAATAATTGAACAGCCACAACAATCTGGCAAGTTCAGAAAATGACATCACCTCACTGCAATGCAGCCTTTAAAACCAGGAAAAGACAACACTTCTGCCATATTACGATATCTAAGATGATATCTAGTCTCGTATCACTATATCGATATATTACCCTACATCTCAGGCTGTTCGTCATCTGGTTTGTAAATGGACTGTTCGTTAATTGTGAATGTTTTCAGAATGTACTTCTGTACACTTGTTATTATGTTAAGGCAGTAGTTCAGTCTGTAAGGATTTGGGTTAGGACGCGGAGGACGCCGGTTCAAGCCCCCCATGGACCAAGACCAACTGGTTGCTGGAGAGGTGCCAGTTTACCTCTTGGGCACTGCCGAGGTGCCCCTGAGCAAGGCACCAAACCCCCAACTGCTCTGGGCGCTTGTCAGGAGCAGCCCCATCACTCTCACATCTCTCCATTGACGCATGTATATGTACTGTGTGAACAACAGAGTGTAAAACTGAATTTCCCCACTGTGGGACTAATAAAGGAATATCTTCTTCTTAATAGGTTATTATGCAATGGTTTTACTGGTCCAGCCCACTTGAGATCAAATTGGGCTGTATGTGGCCCATGAACTAAAATGAGTTAGACACACTAGACTCTAGGATGATACTAAAATGTTTCATAGTGCACAGTTGGAGGAGTTGGAGGAAATAACACAGATAGAACAGCCTTTAAATCAAAATTCAACACCAAAGTCACTTCGATTAAAGTCTCTTGTCACATTTAGGATGATTTACCCGCATGTCTTCACAGCTCACATACAGAGGAAGTGATCAAGCACAGAGTATAATTTTCAGCTGGACAGCTGTGAGTAACTTTATTGCCCTTACTGTAAATGGCATTTGCAAAAGCTCAGCAGCAGTCAGACAGGATGGAGGCTTCCTGTAAAGCCGGAGCACTCTGAGTTTAGAGCCAGCGATGCTGCCTGGGAAGAAGGCATTACCTCTCATTGATCTGTCTGTAGTAGAGTCTGCTAGAACAAGTGGACAAGCTTAGTATGTCCTCTTCAGTGCTGCTCAGATACACTTATATCATCATCTATCATTCTGTATCTTCTTTTAGAGTTGGAAGAAATACAGCATTACAGACTGAAGTTGTGTCTGTTTTATCTTAATCCGCTCTGCTATGGCAACTAATGCCTTTGGATTTATTTTGGTATTAGATATGCTGTCATGATTATTGAGTTTATTGCACTGATTTGTACAGTATTTATGTTACAATTGCTTTATGTAATGTCTGTCTTTGATGGAATAGTCCACTAAAAAGAGACGTTCAGACTAGTGAAAAGCTGCTGAGTGACAAATTGTGGTCAAAACTCTCAGCTGGCAGTTTGATAGCATCCGTGTCTACAAAACAATGTGATTGCATTCCACTACCCAGCGGTGTTTGTCTGCGGCTGTATGTATGACTCTAATCTAGTTCAGCATGTGATGTGAGTGGAGCTACAGCCAAAACAGAGAGACAAATAGGAGTATTTCACAGAGCTACATTTAAAGCCCTTTACTCCACTGAAGAAACGACTGCAGGTCAGCGAGAGAGAGAGTGGCTGTAAAATTAGCTAGAGAGATGTATCACATTCAGCTGTTCACAAGCTACAACAGTCAGCATTATTCAGACACATGTCTTTTCTATAGACATAACATTCTGTTCTGTGCCAGTGCATATCTATAGCTATTAGTGCATATTGATTTTATTCAGCAAACATTATGAGAAATGGTTCTATGAAGTGCCAAGGCTGGTAAACATCTTAGAGCCGTGTATTATAAGGTTTAATGGACTAAACTCTACATAGTAGACAACCACAGCTGATTTGCCAAAGATGCTGCACAGAGGTCAGATAGAGAGAAGTTCAGTATGGAAATCATTGAAGAACTTGGGCGAGTCAACATGATCGCTCCTCAACATTTCCAATCTGTAAGAATGGTTAATAGATTAGGTTGGTGTCATAGACTCTAGGCGAATACTGTATGTAAATGGGCATTGTCACCATGACGTCACCCGTTGGTTTGTTGACTACGGTTTTGAAGCATGGCATTTTGGCTGTGGCCATCTTGGTTTTTGAACGTCACCATCTTGGTTCTTGTCCATCACCATCTTGGTTCTTGGCTGTCACCATCTTGGTTCTTGGTCGTCACCATCTTGGTTCTTGGCTGTCACCATCTTGGTTCTTGTACGTCACCGTCTTGGTTCTTGGCCGTCACCATCTTGGTTCTTAGTCGTCACCATCTTGGTTCTTGTCCATCACCATCTTGGTTCTTGGCCGTCACCGTCTTGGTTCTTTGTCGTCACCATCTTGGTTCTTGTCCGTCACCATCTTGGCTCTTGGCCGTCACCGTCTTGATTCTTGGTCGTCACCATCTTTGTTCTTGGTCGTCACCTTCTTGGTTCTTGTCCATCACCATCTTGGTTCTTGGTCATCACCATCTTGGTTCTTGTCCATCACCGTCTTGGTTCTTGGCCGTCACCGTCTTGGTTCTTGGCCATCACCGTCTTGGTTCTTGGCCGTCACCGTCTTGGTTCTTGGCTGTCACCATCTTGGTTCTTGTCCATCACCATCTTGGTTCTTGGGCGTCACCATCTTTGTTCTTGGCTGTCGACATCTTGGTTTTGGTTATCTTTCAGGAACTGAAAACACACTGTGAAAGGGTTAAAGCCCGAAAGCATCCCCTGCTTTATGGTCTATTTGACTCTGAATCAGACCACAATTTACTAAATGAACATCCTGCTGTATTGAGTGATTGAGCCCATAAACTCATGTTTAGAAAGTTTCCTTAGGTAATAAATCAAGTGAGAAGTAGGCTCATTTTCTCATAGACTTCTATACAATCAGATGTCTTTCTGCAACCAGAGGAGTTGCCCCCTGCTGGCTGTTAGAAAGAGTACAAGTTTAAGGCACTTCAGCATAGACATTGAAGAACTTGGGCGAGTCAACATGATCACTCCTCAACATTTCCGATCTGTAAGAATGGTTAATGGATTAGGTTGGTGTCATAGACTGTAGGCGAATACTGTATGTAAATAGACGTTGTCACCATGACGTCACCCATTGGTTTGTTGACTACGGTTTTGAAGCTTGGCATTTTGGCTGTGGCCATCTTGGTTTTTGGGTGTCACCATCTTGGTTTTTGGCCTTCGTCGTCTTGTTTCCTGGCCGTCACCATCTTGGTTCTTGATATCTTTCAAGAACTGGAACACACTGTGAAATGGTTAAAGTTGTAAGACGAAAACACAGACAACTCCCAGGCCGGACAACGCTGTGGTAGCGATGTGTCAATCACAAGGTAATCCTGCCCTAAAGTATCCCCTGCTTTATGGTCAATATGACTCTAAATCAGACCACAATTTACTAAATGAACATGCTGCTGTATTGAGTGATTGAGACCCCCTGCTGGCTGTTAGAAAGAGTACAAGTTTAAGGCACTTCAGCATCGACTTGACTTTTCAGAACCAGAAGTTGTTGCCTGGTTATTATGTGTGTGTGCCTGCCTAATATTATTGCAGTCCAATATAATAGCCCTGGAATGAATGCTACCTTTGTGAAATGTTGATGCTGTAGTTTGAGGAAAAACATAAATGTCTTATGATATAAAGCTATTTAGCAAAAGACCACAAATTATAGTTCACATATTATTATTGTGTGGAATCAACACTGTTTTGACAGAAAACAGGAACATAATAAGCAATATTAGCCTTTTTATTAGTATTATTATTATTATTATTATCCTTGCTTCAGTTAGTGCGGGGGTTAGTGTGCTTGAGCAAAGCACTTATTGCCGTCTTAGCGCTCCCCTGACCCCTGACCTGTGCTGGTCCCTGGTGGTGGGAGGTTTCCCTGCAAACTGTGTGCGAGCTGACATCATCGTATTTCCACCCAGTAACGAGAAGCAGAATGTTTGAGTCACCTGAAGAATGGTGTTGTGACTCGCGGTGAATTCACCAGAGAGACTTCTAGTGTTACGGCCAAAGGCTGTGTAAAGATTAGGTCATGCTACACAGCCGTATCCTTATGTTAACCTCAGCTGGGACAAAACATTAAAGAATAAATACACTTTTATGGTACTTGTACATGCAGTATCTTTAAGAGAAGAGTGACACTTATTCTAGTGTACCTGCTTCTTTGGTTACATTTAGGCCAAATTTGAATAACAAACCCACACATGGAAACACACACCTGTAGCAGTGCATCTAAACTGTGGAGCTACTCACTGAAAACTGAAAACGTCTGTGGGAAGAGCAAAAACGAGCCAGCTCCAGAGCACATTTATTGCCCCATTGCCCTTTGTGCGCTGCAGCCACACTATTGTACAATTTCCTCATTGTATTATACTATAAATTCACTAAGAATTAGTAACAACTTGGGGATATTTTTCCAGTGTTTACAGCTGCATTGTTCACGTCCAAGTTTTGTGCTCTCCGCTTTGGATTTACTGCTCTTCTTCCCCTGTAGGTGTGACATTAGAGCCTGTAGGTCAGGCTTGAGCTGGAGTCTATGTAAAAGGTTACTCTCTGGCCTTTTGCTGTTGTTTCAGAGCAGCAGTGTAAGGCTCTTTTGTAACAGTGTTGTAATGCTGACTGAGCTCAAGGTTGGAGGCTACTAAAATTCCACTGAGCGTCTGTTTTCAGCACAAATCAGACTTGATCTAATCAACACAACAACCTTTATCCCTATACGCAGGGCTGGGGTAGACACAAGCTTCCTTTAGTCCAGTCGGTGGATTTTCCTGCATTCAAATGCCATTAGAAAGGCCGTTTAGTCTGCTCTGTGAAGAATGTGTGACAGCATTCAATTTAAATGTCTTTTCCTGAACATGTGAGTGAATTACACATGAACTGAACCCGACCCAGAGCCGATGTAACTGATTGAATCAGACTGAATCTGTCTTCACCGTATTGATCCAACCCCACATACAGTGCATCCAATCAATGCCTGCCATTGTGTGGCAGCTGTTAATGCCAGAGTTCTGCCCTTTGTGAGGGATTGATCAGCTCTGGGTCTGATCTCATGGTCCTGCCACAGCTCTCACTTGATGATGATGATGATGATGATGATGATGATGATGATGATGATGATGATGATGATGTGGAATGTAAACCAAGGAGCATAATGTTGCAGATTCTCTCTCCACATCTGTGGTTTCGGTTTATTTTTCCTACTAGGAGTCAAAATAATGATCCATGCAGCAATTGATGCATTTTACTGTAGCATACCGTATCAGCCGCAGATCTATTCCTTTATTACTTATGTTCAGTAATAAACACATTGGAAATTGCTTCAACATTTAATTAAAAACAACTTGCTGATGACAGCTCATATTTCATGCAGTTTTGCTCATTCCAGACTTTAGTAGACACACTGACTCACCTAGTGATTGCTGCAGTTCTTCCATGGGTGTGTATGTGGACTGTCTTGGGAACGTGATAACACATAAGTAGAGTGCCAGGTCACTGCTGATAAAATTGGTATCAGCATGAAATATGTGTTTTTTTATGCAGTTTCTGTATCGGTGTACTAAATCAACATTTTGAAATCAGTTTACTGAACTTCTATATAGTGACAGTGACAGTTTTACCTGGCAATGTGATCCTAAGTCATTACATAAGAGTCTACAGCCATGTTAGCAGCTCTGCAAGGTCTGAAATGTGAACCCAATGTGGAAGTGTCTTAAACCTGCCAGCAGGGGGTGACTCCTCTTGTTGCAAAGAGAAGTCTGATTGTATAGAAGTCTATGAGAAAATGAGCCTACTTTCTCACTTGATTTATTACCTCAGTAAACACTGTAAACATAAGTTTATGGTCTATGCTTTAGGGCGTGACTACCGTGTGATTGGCAGGTTGTTACCACAACGTTTTCCAGTCTGGGTCTTTTAGTCATACAACTTTCACCTTTTCATAATGTGTTTTCAGTTCATGAAAGTTAATTGTACCATTTTGGTAAACTAAAAATGTCTTATTCAATATTTGGTTGTACTGAGCGCCAGCCTCAAAGGCAAAAAAAAATACAAAACAATGGCTGAAAACCAAGATTGCAACAGCCAAAATGCCAAACTCGAGGCTTCAAAATGGCAGTTCACACACCAGTGGGTGACGTCACGGTGACTATGCCCTCTTCTTATAGACAGTCTATGGGTGCTTTGAGCTAAATGCCAACATCAGCATGCTAACATGCTCAAAAAGTCAATGCTAACATGCTGATATTAATTAAAGGTTATATATTTAGTGAAGTTCACCATGTTAACCATCTTAGTTTAGTATCTAAACATGGTAACATTTGCCAAATAGCTCAAAATATAAAGCTGAGGCTGAAACGTTATTAGTTTTACAGGTGTTTGGTCAGAAACCAAAGTACTGGAAAGAAAAGGAAAAGTGAGAGGCTCATCAAGCTATCAGGATTTCTCCTCTGGGGATCATGAATGTCTGTACAAAATTTGCATGTTAACCTATGCAATAGTTTTTGAGATATTTCACTAAAAAATAAAAATGTCAACCTCATGGTGATGCTATAGAAGAAATGTCTGGGAAACACCGAAACCCAGTAGGACTCATCATCTGTGGACCCTGAATTTGTGTCCTAAATTTAAAGGCAACCTACTGTATAACATAGTTGTTGAGATATTTCAGTGTGTGGACTGACTGACAAGTATTGCCATCCACAGAGCCAGCACGGATGAAAATCATAGACTGTACGTAAGATGTGGACGTTGTCATCGTGCGTCACATACTGGTTTGTGGACTGCTGTTTTGAAGCCTCAAGTTTGACATTTTGGCTGTCGCCATCTTGGTTTTTGGCTGTCACCATCCTTTAGGAGGAGAGGGCAGAGTTATGTACAACCAAATGCTGAATAAGACACTTTTAGGTGACCAAAATGTTTCAATTAAATTTCATGAGATGAAAACACACTGTGAAAGAACACAGAAAACTCCCACATTGGATAATGTCGTGATAGTGACCTGTCAATCTAAATGGGACTATAATTGACTAAACATCATGCTGTATTGAAAACAACTTCAAACTAGCGACTGAGACCATAAACCTCTTTACTGAGGTAATAAATCAATTGAGATGTAGGCTCATTTTCTCATAGAGTTTTATACAATCAGACTTCTTTCTGCAACCAGCCTCCTGCTGGCTGTTAGAAATTATACACGTTTAAGGAGGGTTACTGCCATGTGTAGATAAAACAAACAGCCCAGAGACAACATCTCCGCTTTTGCATTTTGTTATACTCAATGTCACTGTCAGTTTATATTTGCATACCAAGTGAAGCTATTTAGATATTGTGAAAGAAAGCATGATTGTCTGCAGGTCTGACAGTGACTCACTCTCTTGTCTGTCTTATTAAGACTGAGGAATTATTTTCTAGCATTCCAGAGAGATAGATAAGGAGTGATAGGACAACAGTAGTTGTTTATTACCACACCCAGAGGCTTTGCCCGCCCGTTTGGGTCCATGGTAGAATCACCAGGAGCTCCACTGAAGACTAAAGGGGGCAAAGCTGGGAACTCTTACTGTGCAATTAGAGTTAGGGGCAGATGGCATGAGGCCAGTATGCCCTACAAATTAATTTCGCTTGGCAACAGTACAATGCAGGCTTTTTGGGTAATGGCCAGAGTGCAGCAAAAGAAAGGAGAGAAGAGGAGAAAGTGGAACATTGTGCTCAACTTGTCATTTTAGAAATTTAGGAGAAAGTTAGTTTATAATGTGTGCTAATGTAAGTCAGATGGCTGCAGAGCAGACTGTGCAGCTCTTTCCACCAGAGAGAGGTCTGTGTTTAGAGTCAGAGTGAGCCAAAGGGAGTCCGAGCTCATGGCGTTCCACTCCGCTGCTTCGTCCTGTGCCGGTTTCCAGAGCAGGTGGGCAAAGAGCTGGTTTTAGGACTTTGGCCTCGGGAGTGCAACTGCCATTAAGTGATTCAAACTGCACCACGGCTGATCTGCCAGCATTGTCAACAGCGCCCTCATTCCCATGCCTCCGTGTTGTTTCAGCAGATGGCTGAATAATAAGTAATCCACCTGTCTCGTCCGCACACAGTAAAGCAGGGAGGAGCCCTCACGTGGAGGTGTCTGGACTGACAGCAAGTCTATATCCGTCCAACCAACCATGTAGTGTTTTACCATGAAGTTAGTTTGATTTTAGGTGTGCGAATGTGTGTGCAGCTGAGGCTGGATGTGTGTGTCTCCTTGGCTTGCAGCAGGCCTTATTTGGCTCGTGTTTGACCAGTTACCTCCTCTCAAGTCCCAGAGGAGCTCTTGTTTCCGTCTGGCCTTGTAGGGCCATCCTCCCTCTTACACACACCCACTAAGACCTCATTGGATCGCAGTTTCATACACTAAATCACACACACACGTCCATATAGATAGAGTTAGAGCACATCCAGACAAGCACACATTTCTATCCTCTCTGTAGTTTCTTCATTACCTCCCTGTGTGCGACTGTATGTATAGGTTACCCTGTGACAGAGCAACTTGAGGACACACCTGATAGCATACGTTGAAAGAGGTGAGGTCTCATAAAGAGGGGAAGTCCCACCCCTTCCTGTGGACGCCGGGTAACCTTATTTCTATATCCAGTCTCTAGTTCCAAAACCACTTTTTCCTTCCTGATTCTGATACCTGAACTTGCAGTATCAGCCGATACCGAGTACCGATCTGATACCAGTACTTTGTTGTATGGCCTGGCTCAGGTTGAACCCTTTATAAAACATGAACAAATACATACAGTTTGGATTTTCCACTATAAAATATTGCCATATGATATTTTCCTCACTCAACGTTACCGTTAAAGACTCCACTAGCACTGCGTGTCCTTTAGTTTTTTGTGAACTACATCACTCGCCCCGCACAATGTAAATCACTAACACTAGCTAGGGAGTTAACTTAGCCATGACCATGCAAAAATCATATATCATCTTACCTGATGTGTTTAATTCGGCGACTCCTGGTTTATCAGCTGGGAAGCGAAAGAACCATCAAGACCCATTGGTCATGTGAGTAAATCCCAGTATGAAACCTACAGGCACTGTAGCTTCAGTGAGAGAGAAATGTAACTTATGCAACTTTTGGGTGTGTAATCTTTCTAATTATGTATTTTCACAATGTTATGGCCCAGACACACCAACCTGATATCAAAGAACTATTGGAAATGAAGGCCAACTGTTGTGTGGCCTCATGTTTCCTTTGTCTCGTCCAGAAAGTTGCACTCAAATGCATGATATGAAGTAACTCTTCTCACCAGCAGGCGGAGGAAATTTCTATTCATCATTCAAAAAGGAAAACTGGAAGACACAGGGCTGTGGATATACAAGCCGTTGTTATGAAACGTACATGAAATAAAGCAGTGTTGGCCAACCATCTTCCCACCACTCTCGCTCACCACTTAGCTTCACTCCATATGGTCATGTCGCTGAAAACTCTGACACAGGCAGACTAAAGCTGACGGTGTGGTGAGGGACTCACCGATGGTCCCAAACTGTCCGATGGACGACCGTCAGCTTGGTGTGTTTCAACAAAGTGCCACTTTCTTGACCTGCAAAATTATCTTTTAAATTGATAAACATCGTGTGTGATTCATGGCGCAATTAAACTACCTTTAATATTTTTTCTGAAATAGGGTCCTATGCTGGTCCACTGGTAGAAGTGGGACGTCGTCTCACTGTGTCATTCTTGATACACTTTTAATTCCTGTTAGGCCATAAATGGTAAATATACTTGCACTTTTCTAGTCTTCTGACCACTCAAAGTGCTTTACACTACATGTCAGCATTCACCCATTCACACACTCATTCATACACTGACGGCAGAGGCTGCCATGCAAGATGCACACTTTGCCCATCAGGATCTAATGTAAATACTCATTCACACACCAATGGTTATGCCCTCAGGAGCAATTAGGGGTTAAGTGTCTTGCTCGAGGACACATCGACATGTGGCTGGATCGAACCACCGATTGCTGGACGTCCTGCTCTATCCTCTGAGCCCCAAGGTCATGTCATGAAGTCAAGTCCTCTTAGATAACAAGCCTGTGGTTTTGCACAGAGCAGGATGGACTATTTTAAATGTCAGTGCTGTGTCAATGCAACAGAACAGGGAGCCTGTAAAAAAATAATCACATATGCATCAAAATCCCAGACAGTGAGAAAGACAGCCACTGCCATCACAGTCTTTCTTTGTGTGAAATGTGCTCACTTTATTGTATAAAAATGATAGGCTTTGGCAGTTTGTCAAATTAAAAGTATGCCACTAGTTTTGAAACAATAAAGTGAGGAGGAGGATGGCAGTCCAGTCTTGGGAGTTGCCAACCTCCTCATTATCTGGCGTTTTTCCATGCAGATAAAATACAATCCGTCCCTGCTTAGCCTTGCCCGAGTTCACCCCCTTCAATTCTCATGTTGTATCACTTCATTCAGCAAACGAGTGGTAGCTTAGTAACAGAGCGACCAGCGATCTCTGTAGTGTAGTTTCTCAGAAGAAGAAGCAGACTGATGACAGTATGCTGAACCGAGGCCCTTATGTTTCCTCATAAGGCTCAAAGTTAACACACATCCAGCTGACAACTTCCCCTCTGTCACCCTCTCTCACGCAGATTAAAAAGCAGCAGCAGGATGTGATGGGCTTCCTGGCGGCCAATAAGATCGTATTCGAGGAGTGTGACATCGCGGCCAACGAGGGCAACAGGAAGTGGATGAGAGAGAACGTTCCGGAGGAGTCCCGGCCAGCCACGGGGAACCCTCTCTCCCCCACAGATATTTAACGAAAGCAAATATTGCGGGGTGAGGCACACATGCACACAGATGATCTGAATTACTTGCACGTGATTGTTTATGCAATGAACCACTCCGATAGGTGACTGGCTGCAGCCCATCACCTCAGTACACACAAATGGCTTCTGATCACTGATTCTGATGTTTTTAAACTAAATATGTTTAATCTGTAATTTAAAATCTCTTTTCTTCATTAGTTTTATTCACATTTTAAAGAATCACATTAAAAAAGCTGTATGGAAACGGGAAAATTTGATAAAACTTTTTAGGCTTGCTTGAGGTGATTTTTGCCTTTATTCAGAAAGAACTGATGCGCTAAATGGGATATGGAGACACCTTTGCCGAATGAGTTCTGATGTAGTGAACATTAAACTGACATGACGGATCAAATGTAAGGTCTTCTCAGATATCCCCGTTATGTGTGAGTGCTTGTCTTCATCTCCGGAAAGCATGTAACATGGCCAATACTGGCTGACATGACAGAACAATTAAAACTTGCCCAATTGAAACAAAAAGACCTCACAGCATTATTCACTTATAGACTGGTAGATGACCAAGCGGCCTGTCATCAGTGTCATTTTCAGTTAAAAAAACTTGGATAAACCCACTGTACCCTGTGACTAGTTGGGGAACAAAGTGGAGCATTTAGCAGCTAAAGGGACAGATATATCCATAGCTGCTGGAGACATAGATAGAGCTAAAAGGAGAATAAATACTGGATTTACATAAACAAGTGGACTGAATCTGTATCTGACACAGATCTCCAGATCTGCATTTGTAAGAAGAAGTATCTGAACCCTTTTGGATTGCTTGGATTTCTGCATAAATTGGTCATAAAATGTGTTCTGATCTTCATCTAAGCCACAACAATAGACGAACACGGTCTGCTTCAACTAATACCGCACAAAAAAAAAAAAAAAAAAAAAAAATATATATATATATATATATATATATATATATATATATATATATATATATATATATATATATATATATATATAAGAGAGAGAAAGAGAGAGGTCTGGAGATCTGTCTTATCTACCTATCTGCCTTATTTACCTAAAAAACAGCATTTAAAGGAATAGGTCATCATTTTGGGATAAGAGAGTTATACCACTCCTATACAGTATATTTCCATTAAATATTAAGCTGGAGCCAAAAACTGCTTAGCTTAGCTTAGGTTAGCTTTTTTCACTTTGGTTTTTGTTCAGATTCAAGAAACATAATATAAAGTGTAAGATATTGACAGGTGCTGGTGGACAGATTTTTTTTAACTTCAGTCAGAGCCAGGTGAGCTGTTTTCAGCCACTAACAGTCTTAGAGTTTCACTTTGTCAATCACCTTGCTCCGGATTCATATTTAATGGACTGATATAAGAATGATATTGATCTTGGTAGAATGTGAACAAGCATATTTCTCAAAATATCAAACTATTCCTTTAAACACCTTTTCTGGATTGAACAGCTGATGAATAAATAAAATAAGAGAAAGAAGTACCCTATCCTTCTCTAGCATGTACTACGAAGCAGCATTTAGGGATAGCGAGGTAACTTCAGGCTTAACCTTGGTTTTCACTTCTACCATGGTGGGTCACTTCTAACCAGGGTAGATTGCCATGGTAACTTATGCTGAACAAAGAGATCAATTTGTGTAAAATCACTGCCTACTGACCAATCAGAGCTCAGTGCGCAGATCATGTGATAATATTACACAAATACAAACACAAAGTCATAATCTAGACTAAAAGCAACACAGTTTAAACTGAAAAATGTAGCTGGCTGTATGTTGTAACTGCTCGCCGCTTTGAATTATGTTTTTATGTTTACTTTTTTATTTGTTCCCAAGTCTGTTTAACACCGCCGGAGTCAGGGACGCAGCTGAAAGAAGGTTAAAATAGTCACACATGCCTCAATATTATCGAAGTCCATAATGACGCCCATCTATTCATCCAGTCTACTTTGAAAGCTGTTTATATTTCACTGCCACATCTAGATGACTATATCTGATTTTTGAGTTTTCGGTTAAATTAATAAATCTGTTAATTTACGTATTCACACATCGGCATTTTTTTTTTTCTTTTTCCAGCTGTGTTACTATTAATCTGGATTATGTGTTTAGCTTCTTTGTCTGTGTCCAATATTATAGTTTGCTCTTCCTTTGCAAAATATGCCACTCTGTTGACAGTAGACTGGTCCATGTTTGTGATTGGTCACATGCTGCAAACCCCGCCCCTTTCATGTGAACGAGCTCATACCCAGATAGACACACCCTGGGGTGGCTTACCGATTTGATAACCACCTCCGTAGGACGTAGGACCGCTTAGCAGGGTCATGGATGTTAGGGTTAGTTAAACCGGATAATGAGAAGGTACCCTGTTGAACTGGCTTCATAGTACAGACCTCTGATGTTAGTTTACTCCCATGAGAAGGACAAAGAGCCTAAAACCTTTAGTCATGCAGCTAATGGAAGGCTGGAAGTGAAGTTGCACATGCAGGATGGGCTGTATTGAATGTCAGAGACAAAGAGAACAGCATTTCCCAGGATACTCGCAGCTGTACGGCTCCCTTTATAAAAATGTGTTTGTGTGTACCGGCATGTGTGTGGGAGCAAAAGGAATGAAAACAAAGGAATGAGGGATCAAGACTGAGAGAGAGAGACTGCAGGCAACTAAACAGTAAATGGGTGAATGTGTGCTTGTTTACCGTGGGCTACATTCTCAAAGACAATACCCTCCTATCAGATCGACTACCGAGGCCTCTCCTTGGACAAATAACACATCCCCCGACAACGACAAGGCACTGATTCAGAGTCTGTTTCACATTATCATTCCTCAGGTCGGAGTTGATCCTCTGATCGATCTGCATCTCTCTCTGTCTTCCTCCTTTCTCAGAACTATGAGGCCTTCTTCGATGCCAGAGAGGACAACGCCGTGTACGCGTTCCTGGGTCTGACTGCTCCCCCGGGCTCCAAGGTAGAAGCTTATATAAACACAAAAACACACTGTCCTTTCTTTGAACTGCACCCCTGCAGCCGTTTTCCCCGTAACGCCGGCTTATGTGACTAAATATATATTTATCCTCATCGTGTGATATCCATACAGAAAACTCACACATGTTACATAATACATCTGTTCATGATATCCTCAACACCCGAGCAGGCCTCTTCTCCCCTTCCTCTCACTTCTGCACACTGGCGCCTCCTCCGTGCCACAACAGGAGCTGCAGGGAGGTGTGCCAGTTACCATAGAAACAGAGGGGGTTTCCTCTGTGCTGTGGCAGGGGATATATAAACCAATATCCTCCATTTTAATATTACCCGCTCTTCTTTTTGTGTCTCTGTCAGGAAGCCGAGGCTCTAGCGAAGAAAGCGCAGCAGTAGCAGCTTTTACACCATTTCTACCTGAACCCAGATCTGGACCCAGACGGACCTGGATCTGATCCAGGAAAAACGGAATTTCACTTGGCTTATAAATATGGACGGTTTCGATTTTCTTTTTTTCAGTATGTTCTTTTTCTATTAATCTGTGTTCAGCTGTGCCTTGTCAACTGTAGTGAAAGGAGGTGCTACAGCAGAGCATTATGGGTATCTACAAACAGCTCTGCTTCCTCCCATTAAGCTCAGCCTGCTAAGCCTATTGGCCCAGTGACCTGTCAATCAACCATTAGCATGAACGTGTAGCTTCCTTTTTGAGATCAATAAAATGTACGCACTTTGAAAACTGATTCATCATTTGGCCAACAGACAAAACATCAACCATGAGACATCGTCCTCACTTATCTGTTGAATCCTGGAAACATGTTGTGCTTCTGCCAATCACGTCATTGCCAGTCCTGCAAGCACCTTCTGTAAAAGTTATCTATCCCGTTCTCTGTTTTTATTTACTTTATATTGTCTTAATGCTATTTTAATGGCAAACTTTTTTTCTACGAGTTGTTTAAAAATGATAACACATGCCAAAATGACAAGTCTGTTACACACAGGAATGTGAATTTTTTTATTTGCTGTTTTTGTTTTTAGGGGAGTTGGATCGCTGTTTCGTTTTGCTATAAGCATCCTGTTTCACATGGTGTCGGTAATCCCTGTCTTACACAATCTTGATCTAAAATAAAATTAAAAAAATATGACTGCAAATAAAAGCCTGACTCTCAGTACTCATTGGTTGGTCCTCATGAAATGAGTTTCAGTAACAACACAGTCAAATGAATTTGAAAGTTTTCACTTATAACATGTTTTTATGTAGGATAAGTGTTTTTAAGTGTAGAGGATATGACTAATCTTTGGCTTGACTGTGATAATCGGGAATTTAAGCATTTGGGATGGGGGATTTCATTGTCTTGAAAATATACACATGGTGAAAGAGAAAACAGGATTCATTTTGAAGAAGTCGTCCCTCATTGGCTTCTGATTTACAATATTTGACAGATTTTCCCCAGAATGTTCTCCAACCACTCAAAGTGCTTCTCAGCAGTTTTCAGATCTTTGTTGCCATTTTTTGTGTGTGTGTGTGAAGAGAAAGGAGAAGGAAGGAAATCTAAGTGTTTTGTTAATGGAAACATTACTACCCAAAGTTACTACATAATCTTTTTTGATTAAGATTTTATATAAAATAACAATAACTACTGTATAATAATATCCATCCATCTTCAACAACTTATCCCGTTGGGGGTAGCGGGGGGCTGAAGCCGATCCCAGCTGGCATTGGGTGAAGGCGGGGTTCACCCTGGACAGGTCGCCAGTCCATGGCAGGACACATAGAGACCATTCATGCTCACATTCACTCCTATGGGCCAATGAGTCATCATTAGCTGCGATTACATGGACACAAATAATTGGAATAAAGGCCCAATCAGATTAAAACTGCTTCATGTAAACACGTCACTTGGAAGATTCTGAGAGAGGTAGTTTATGCCGATCGTTGTTCCTATCGGCGTCCATATACACACCCATTCAGATCACGCCTTCCTGGTTGGGGTAAAATTATCTCCACTGCTCATGTGTGCTACGTCAGTGTGACACGTGACAGACAACGCGGTATTTGTTTAAAACACAGGCAGAAGTACAGCTTCTTCTTCTTCTACTATTTCCGGAAAATTAGACAACTGTGCGCACGCCCAAAGAAGTTATTTTGATTAAACGCTCAGTGCATGTATACGCACGTCGTGATGGATGATTTTATTCAGTGTCCATGTAAACAGTGGATTTGGAATTTCAGATCAGCCAAGGTTCAGGTTGCATTGGAGAAATTTGGCATATGTAAACGTGGCTAATGTCGTTGGACTGTGGGAGGAAGCCGGAGAACTCAATGAAAAACCCACGGAGAACATGCAAACTCCACAGAAGCCAGATTTTAACCTGCGACCCTCTTGCTGTGAGCCAAGAGCGCTAACCACTACACCACCATGCAGTCCCATAAAATAACATGATAAACTTAAATATTAAAGAATAGCATGGCAATACCCTTTTTATCCAGCACGTAAGAGCTTGTGTGGTTGTGCACAGCTACTCCAGTTTATTCTCATTTGTGTGTGTTTGCACTCCTCTGACTCATTAATAATGACACTATGGCAGACAGTGCTACGTCTAGTTTGAGATCTTTAAATATAGTGAAGATGATTATTCTGAAAGAGGGAGACCTGTAGCTGACCGAAATATTGCTAATGAGGCTAATAGGAGCTGTGACTCCAGTGTGTGTATTCCTCATATTACAATAATGATCTACTCAAACTTGTTGAAAATTAAACCAATGGTTTGCAGTGTCTTTCGCTTGTGGCCGTCTACGATCAGCAGTGTCTCCTCTGCTAGAAGTTGTGTGTTTAAGCTGGTTTTATTTTAAATGCGCAGATATCTCATAAAAAAGAAAAGGTGTGCTTGTTTTGTGCAGCAGAATTTCTTTTTTCTTGTATTCCTACCCCACTAATCATATCACGACCCCTCAGATTCATCTTTTGACCCGTTGGAGCAGGCCTGACCCCTGTGTTGAGAACCACTGAGCTACCTTACTGTACGTAAAGTAGCTCCAACTTAACCATCTTACAACTGTAAAATGACACATACAAACTAGTGCATCAGTATGAACAATACAATAGTGCAATACTTATGAAGCTACAAAAAAAACAGTTAAGAAACTAGCTTTTGTTTTTTATTGATATTGTGCTTCTTCCTGTCACACTTGACATTGATGTAAATTGACGTGAGAGATGTTTGAAGTAGCGTCACCTGCTGAGGCGGAACGTCTATAATAAGTCATGGACTGTTTATATATTTGTATATATATATATATATATATATATATATATATATATATATATATATATATATATATATATATATATATATATATATATTTTGCAGAGGTTGGTGGTAAAGCTTTGTGCTTAGTTTGCAGCAAACATGTGGCTTGAGACCAAACATGAAGAAAAATACAGAAACCTGTCTGGATATGAGAAGGAGAGGACAGCCGAGGGGCTGCTAGCTAAAATACTAAAGCAGTGAGGACTTTTTACAAAGCTGCATGCAACCAAAGAAGGAAATGTTAATGTGAAGTTAAATGTTAAATTTCTTTAACAATATGCTGCTTGGAGTGATTTTCAGTACAATGAATGCTGAAAAATAAGTGCCCAGTATGTTTCCTATAGTGATAAAATAGAGGTTACTACTGACAGTATTTGTTTGGTAACAATCTGGTTTCTCATGTGGCCCCCAGGAAATGAACTGCCCATCCCTGATTTAGGGGGATAAGTATGTTTAGTGTACAGTGACCTGAAAATAAGAATTGCTGTTTTTTCGTTTTCTTAGAATGAATCATTTATATCTACATACGTTGCCATGTTTCTGCAGTAGACTAAAACAGACAAACCAAACACTAGATCAGGATAGGGTCATCCACGGTTCTACGTTTTCATGTTTTCACATGAAAGTCGTAGTTATCCTACACGCTTGGCACACAGCTTGCAACCACACCACTAGATGCTGCCAGATCCTACACACTGTACCTGTAAGCAGCAGGCTCTTCAATGTCAGGACTTTAACCAGTAATGGAGTATTTCTCAATGTTGTGTTGGTACTTTTACTTATGCATATTGAGCTTTTTTCAGCTTGTGAATAAATGCCCCGTTCTCTTTTCTCTAAACTGTGAATTTCAGTTACTTGTTAATAAAGGAAGTAGTCCTATGTGGGTGGAGGGGCCACTTCTCAGTTGCAGAAGTGAAACAAGCTAGTAGAACTTTACAATTGCATACACAATAAAACACCGTGCCATTTGCAGTTAAGACGGACGATCATCAGACGTAAAGACGAGGACAGTCATCCTGCGCCATGTTGGCTGAAGGTTTTCTCAGAGTGCTGCTTTACAGGGAGGAGAGAAAATTTGCCTCTGCTTCTAAGCTAGAGATATCGCAGACACACACACATCGTTTGGATCAACTCAACTGTGTTCTCGCCGAGTCAAACTCTACAGACCTACAGACTGGAGCAGGTAAACAGCCTTATGAATACATACAAACCAACTGATGTAGTGTTGATTTTAACTTTCCATACCGCTACTGACATTAACTTCACACAATCAAGTTTTCTTAAATTCCCTCTTACTAAAATGTTTTTTCTTTGTCAGATATAATCATGCTAAGGCTGTCAATTGATTAATTGCAAAGTACTCACATTTTTTAGCAGTTCAAAATGTACCTTACAGGGTGATTCATCAAGAATTTAATACTCTTACCCATAGAACCCATTTTCATTCACATATCTTAAGGTCAGAGGTCAAGGGACCCCTTTGAAAATGGCGATGACACTTTTTCCTCACTCAAGTTTAGTGTAAATTTGGAAATTTTTTGATCTCCCTCATGACAAGTTAGTCTGACATGGTTTGTAGCAATGGATTCCAGGTTATCTAGTTTCAAATGATACCAGTATCTTTACTTTGGCTTTAAAACCCTGCCAAAGTATTATTACCACATTAACACAGTGGTAGTCAGTCCTGCATCTCACTAATGCTTTCATGCCAAGTAACAAAAACGTCAAATCAAACTAAATTGAACTGAGAAGATCCAAATAACCAATTTACATTCTTTAATCAGGTCTAAACCAGGAAGAAGACTCCACCCAAATCCAGGGACTGAAAATGTTGCCTCAAGATCCTGTAGGCCTCTTAATCCCTGGGTGTTCACCTGTCCTCCCCCTGGACTTAACAGCTTGCGTAGACGATTGCAGCCTCCTGGAACAGTACCCAGACCTGCAGGTGGCCGATTCAGGCCGCATCTCACACAACCCAATGAGAGCCTCCGTGACCCAGCCACCTGCCCCTGAAGCCTGCCACCACCAAGAGAGGGCGGCCCAGCAAGGCAAGCCTGCCTCAGCCATACCAGACCAGGTTTATGTGGTCATGGGGGCCAGTGTGAACATCAGCTTGGATCTGCCCGAATCGGGGTTGGAGCCCATGTCGAACTCAGTGCTGAACGGGCTGCTGGAGAAGCAGCTGGAGGAGGTGTACATGCAGCATCTGACTGACAACTTGGCTCGATGCGACTCCCAGCTGGGGAACAGCCTCCTGCACGGCCTGGTGCCTCCGCCGCAGCCCGGCAGCCAGCCGTGGGGGCCCGACTCACTGGAGGCTTGTCTGGAACAGGGATTAGGAGGAGACGGCAGCAAGAAGGTTAGTTATCTGAGCACCCAGAACTTAGCTCCCTACTCGTCCAACTTCAGCTCCCCTGTGTTGAGGATTTCAGAGGCTGACAATCTCCAGTGAATACAACACACACCATGCAAAGGTATTACATGTGATGCTCATCTGTGCCTTTTTTGCTTGTGCACTTATTTACCTCCAAGTTTGCACCCATGCAACTAAGACGTGAAAACAGGAGAAATACAGTAAATGAATGCAACGTTTTATTATTGTTTACCTTTATTTACACAATGTCTTTGTTTACTTGCTTGATGAAATCATGCCTCATATTCACCTGCTCTCATGTGACACCTGCTGTTAGGTTTTAGAACTACACCATCCTGTATTTACCTGATAAACATTTGAATTTATTTTATTGATATTCCAAGTGAATGTGTGTGTCTAAAGTATTTATTATTTTTGAAACAAAGTCCTATCCAGTGTAAGATTATAGATTTAGATTTATACTGCACGTTGATGTTGCCTTGTAAATAGAGATGTGACCTATAGTGTAAATGAATCCATGGAGTGTAAAATAAGATCCCAGTCAACAAATACTGTATGCTATAATTTTTTTATTTCTTGTTTTTAAGTGCATTTGGATTTAATTATACTGCTTTTATTTGCTGGTTAAATTCTGGCAAGAGAAGGAAATACAGTATCGTCCACCCACGTCTTGTTTTTCAAGTGATGGGTCTCAATAATGTGAAAATATATATGAAATATATTAAATAGTTAAGTAAAGTGGATTGACTTGATAATTTGTATGCTTATTGTAATACAAGATAAATAAAGCGCTTACATTTACAATGAATGCCACTTGGAAATGGATACTTATTTTTTATTTTATGTCCCCAAATCAGTTAAAACAAACAGGTAATGCGACACAACATCATGCCAGTCAGAGTGTAATTTTATTTCTTTTTAAAGATGTACTTTGTTTTGCTGTTGTCTTTTAAGGTGTTTCTGCTACACTAAATTATATTAGGGTTAATGTGTATAATTCTGGAAATATAATAACTACAAATTAGACTTTCACGATTTGTGAGGTTATGACGTGAAGGAAGGCAAACGTGCTTCATTACTCAGGATTCTGTGTAGTTATATCATGAAAGATCTCCATCAGAGCTGATCGTGGTGGTAAACAGCCATACTCAGCCTCTGACAAGGTTTGTTTAACAACAGGTATTAAAAATGGTATACGCCTAACCAGGACAGTCACATTTTAAAGGGGAACACCACCTAAATCAAGAGTTCTAATATGTTATTTCCATGGCCTAGTAAAGTTTAATCAATATTTGTGAACATGAGCTCCTCTCTCTCAAGCCATAAACCACAGAAGTGAGTCTCAAACTTGTGACAGACAATGGTTGCGTCTGAAAATCCTGCTAACATGCTTTTGTGTGCTAAGTATGTGAAATGTTTTAGTATGCCTGAAACCTTAGCATGAAACCGAGAGTACACATATTGCATGCTATTTCTGGTGAAACATTACGGTATGCAACGCCGGACATTACAACAGCATAAATATCCCACAACGCAATGTGGCAGTGATGACAAGTCAATGAATGGGAGACTGATTTTGTAGACGCACAGTTTCTTTTTCTTGTTTTTATGAGCTTTATTCATATTCAATGTTCTCAGCTGTGAAACAGAAAATGTTCCCATATACTCAGATCATTCCTCCAGGTGCTCTCGGTGTCACCTAGAACATCTCTCCCCATTCATTGTCTATGGAGCAGTTACGCACTTTATACCCGATGACGTCACAAGTTAGACTTTTAGCGCTCTTGTTTCTGGATTTGGGAGAGATTTATTCATATTTATTAATATTTTTGGATTGTTTTAGACCATATGAATAATGTATATGAATTCTGAAAATGGGTGTAGTTCCCCTTTAATTTCAGTTGACCAGCTCCAGACAAGTTGATGATATAATCTGAATCTTGATGCTTTGATTTCCAAATTAAGACAACAGTTATCCATGTGTGTACATATATGCTAACTTTACTGTCATTGATAATTTGAATAGGTCAATGTTGTTTCTATGTCAGGGTGTTTTTTTATTTTTGTTTTCCTATAATGTGAGGTGATATGATGAAGCCAGTAAAAGTAGTAGTTATTTTTTCTGGAGTTTTGACAACTTCATACCTCACATCCCTCGGTTAGTCTATATGAAATCTATAGACCTGTCCCAGGCTTCACTGTGTCTACATCACTGCAATACTGCATGTATATAAACACTGCAAATGGTACAGATTATGAATGAATACAAATTGACATTTCTTACCCTATAAAATCCTGTTAAAACATCTGAGGACTCATGCTGTGCATCACTACCTGGCAGGCTCCACATATCCACCATGCTGACTCTTTGGCTGACTCCTCAGTTGTCCTAAAGGCACCCACAGCTCACAGTGACGAAGCAAATAGTCCTCAAGATTTATGGTGCATTTGCCTGCTTAAAGGTTGATTTGTAACCTGTGAAGCATAAATCCTCACAGCTGGGCTTCCTCTGTGCCCACAGTGAAGGAAATGGTGATCCATCAACATGCATTAACACACTGGGCTGATTAATCAGGCTTTGTTACATATACACAGTCTCTATCTAGAGATAAGGGCATTTATCTTTTAATTTCCAGGTAAGTTGCAACTGCAAAGCTAAAAATTAAATCCAAACAGAAAGGAGGAAATTAAGATTGTTTCATTAGGGGACATTTCAAGTTGATACCTCTAGGAGCTACAGGAAAACTATAATCTTGTACTTTTCATGCTGACAAGCTGCTGCTGAACATTAAAAACTTGAGTACATTATTAATTCAGCTGCACAGAGCGCCATTCTTATTAAAAGCCCTGTCCTGTGTGCTCAGCTTTTAGTTACGCTGGTAAGACCTCTTCTATAAAAACTATTGTTTTTACATTAAAAGAAATAGTGTCCGTAGTTGCCAGAGTTTACGTTTTTACGTTAGAAGAGTATTAGTGCTGCTGATTTCACCGTTAGGGTTGGCGTTTGAGTCCATATTTTACCATACAAATTCAAGTTTTTACCAGAGAAAGAAATGCTGTTTTGCCACACAATTAGCATAAGGTCTATCATAAAAATACCATGTTGAAGTTGTGCAGAGCTGTGTTGGATGTTGGGTCACCAAAGTCCGTGTTTCATACAGTAATGAGAATGGCAAAGTGATGGCCACATGCCACTTTTTCATGGAAGACATTTTGACAAGTCAAACGTATAGGAAAAGCACAGGTATACAATAAAAGAAGTTTGTGTTTGACCTACCGATGAAATAAAATGAAATGAATGATACAAGCCCGCACATATGGAGGACGGAACAGGCAAATGAGTAAATAAATTAATGACTTGATAAATAAATAAATATATTTAAATGTGGAAAAAAAAATAATATTAAAACAATGTTGAGAGCCGTGAAGATATGCTCTGAATGTTGAATTAGCGCCTTTAAATCTTCACTGTACAGTTAAACAGTGAACAAATTAAAAGAAAAATTAATATCTAAACCTTGTGAATAACAATATGGATACGATTTATTCATGTTAAAGGCCTTTAGAGCAATAGGTCTTTTTCACAGCTGACATTTTGACTTGTCATTGAAGAAAAAGCAGGCGTTACCTATAATACTAACAATGACTCTGTTTTATTAAGCTGCAGTTGGTAGAAATGGAGCAAATATGATTTAAAAACATTATTTTTTATGAAACGGTCACTATTTCCTGACAGTACTGCATGAGACAAGTAATCTGAAAAAAAATTGTGGTCCTCTGTGTCCTCTGGTGGTCCTAATTGCATCTGCAAGATTTCACAGACCGGAGGAAAACAACCAATCAGAGTCGAGCTGGCGCCTCTGAGCGGCTGTCAATCACCTACGAACTCTGATCAAATATGAATCAATATTCTGTGACTGTATAGCTTATTGCTCTCCTCAAATGTTTAATCAGAGTTCACAAGTGACTGACAGCTGCCTGTTGAATGAACAGCCAATAGGAACGCTGTCTCTCTCTGAAATGACCTGTGATTGGCCAAAGTCTCCGGTCACAGGCTAGATTTTATTAAAGCCTGAAAACAGAGTCACGAGGAGGTGCAGAAGTCTGGTTTTCTCTCAAATCACCTGAGTTACAATATGAAAGATTATTATAAATTTTTTGCATAATGATGCCAAAATTTTCTGCCAACTGCACCTGTAGTTTTATAGCAGGACTATTCTCATAGCTCTCTCACCTCTTACCTGGCCCATCCCAGCTAATTTTTACCTGGCTGGTCACTTCCCGCCTTGATCTCCGCCTCCCTGCTCATCTGTCACCTTTCACATAAGGAAGACGCCACATTTTAAATACCCCGCAGGACACACAGGAGACACGAGGTATGTTCAGTCAGCAGTCTTGTGTAAAAGCACCGTTTATTTGTCCTTGTATTCAACCACCTGTAAAACACAGCAGTACAGGTAACCCAGCGCTGAGTGGCTGGATCCCACCTGTACAGGTGTACAGTGAGGTGGCATTTGAGCAGCGCCGTCCCTTACAAAAAGAGAAATACACTTCTTTTAACTTTATTTCATAAAGTAAGTAGTTAAAGTGAACGCCATGCTAATAAATAATTAGCAAGTAAGCCATTTAACATGTCTTACCCCTATATTTACCTTAACAGTATTTAATAATTATATTCTGATATTTCCCAGAGTAGTTAATAAATAGTTGGTAGTTTATTTAATACATTAAAGTAATTTGAAGTTAATATCTAGGCATGATTACAAAGGCTTTATTCCCAGGTCCACTGTTTACTGGCAAGTAGATTATAATTGATTTGATTTTTATTAGCTGGTAATGATGAAGTTTAACATAGATCTAACACAGGACATGAAGCTGGTGTGCTGTTAGTTTATAGCTATAGCTGAATTTCTTTCAAATCTTGTACCTATTTGGTGATGATAAAACTTCAGCACAGTGCAAATATGAAAATAAATAAAATAGACATGATACAATACACATAGCCTACCACAACACACCAATACTCCTTGGTGATTTATTTGCTAAAACTGGATACAGCTGTGTTGGATTTTAACCACCACTTAAGCTTTGCTGTAAAGGACTTTATATCTGGATTTAATTTGATTTCGGTTGTTAGTGTGTTCCAGAGTTCACAGCCCTTTATGGAGAAAGCTGATTGTCCAAATGTAGTCATACCATGTGGTATTTTACAGCTGTCGTTCACCATGTTAGTCCCTCTATTACTGCCTGGTCTTTGGATATATCTGGAAAGAGGCTCTGGGGCAGGACTGTTATCGCCGTTATTAAAGCTCTCAAAGCTAATGATGCCACCGATGCCTGATTGTATAATGATGTAAGATATTTGATTGTAGATGGTGATGCCTGAGTCCATACTGTCATGTAGTATGAAAAAGATCAGCATGCAACTTCTTGGAGATTACATCCATTGAACTGTAGAATTGTATATTTCCCAATAGGCAGTTGATAATTAGCTCAGTTTTGATATTTACCAGAAGTAGGGCTTTAAGTGGTCCTTACCTGCTTGTGATAGGCAATAACGTACAGAGTCAGAAATACAACCAGAATCTGAGGGTTGACCCTTATGTGCTGCTGGGGATGTTTTCAGCCACTAGGGGTCATTTTTCACTCTTGATTTGGCCATAACCTTCACTGTATTTTATCAAATTGAATATTTTTTGGTGAGGAACCTTAATTTAACATACATTTTGGAAATATGATTCAAAAATTTCACTTAATAATTTCAATATAAAAAGTTATTGGAGACTGGATTATTTTTAACCTTTATCACAGTCTTGGATATGTCAGAGATTAGTAACAACATTGACTTGGATTAATTATTAGTTTTGTGCAACATCAGATTTAAATTTTTACTCACACATGATGTTGATGGCTGTTTTTGCCTCTTTGACTGCCATTATAACCACATTTTTGACTGCATAGCCATGACACTATATAATCATACATTCTGCAATGTTGATGGTTCCTCCTGTTGAGATGTAAAATGTGTGATTTTTACTGTTGATGACCAGGTTGCATCATTTAGCCACTGCATAGGCCTGTACATGAAATGCGTCTTTTTTGACGATGGTAAAGCAAAATTCAAACTACTTTAGAGTCTTTTTTTATACACTCTTCTTCCTAGAATCCACTCTAGATTGACGACACCTCCCTTGCAGCGGTAGTAGTCAGCGATGATGAGTGGCTTTTGCTGATGAATCATATTCTTCCCCGTTTTGGACTGTAACTCACAGCCGTGGTGTTCCTTGTGAAAACAAAGACGGAGGAGAGGGCAGTTTTTCCTTTTACCTGCACCAGGTTGGGTGGTAACTCGGTTTGTATTTTCTAATCATCCTGACCAAGGCAATCTTCTTCTGAAGAAGCTCTTGAGCAAGTGAGAAGGAAATTAAAAACAGTGACGCCCTGGAGACCTTCTGTTATCTCCATGATGACATGCTTGCCCTGACCCACCTCTGCAGTTGCACCAGTTTTCCCTATGTACATGTCACACCTCCAGGCATAGGACGTGACGGCATCAACTGTTACCCAAATCTTCAGTCCATATTTGGCTGGGGTTTTTTTGTCATATACTGCCTAAATCTGCATCGTCCTCTGAATGGCAGGAGCTGCTCATCCACTGTGACATCTGTGCCGGGGTTGAAAAGGAGTGGAAGGCGATGCCTCCACATTTCCCTGATCTGATGGCGGTAAGCTTGTCCTCCCTCTGACGAGCTGGTCTCTGCAGCTTGTCATCAAAGCACAGAGCTCTGCTGATATCTTGAGAAGGACACGGTGGCTCTGAAATGCCGCTGCGACCATCCCACAGAGAACGTGTGGACTCACCTTTAGACCTGCAAAAAGTCCAATGTAGGCACAGAGATCTGTGGAGTCCACATCCATCCAGTTTCTCACAGTGCGACACCCTTGGAGGTTGGTCATGTTGACAGTCAGGTCAGTCATCCCCTCAGTTAAAATCAAGTTGAAAGCAGTTTCCACGTTGTGGACCCGTATGATGGCATAACGCGTTGGCCCTGGAGTCACACCTCTGGCAGGCTGAAAAAAGCGAGTTGTGTCAGCGTTGGTGGGAAGTCATGCTTTGCCATTTCTCCCAATCCACCCAGATCCAGGATCCTCTGCGTCCTCCTCGCCTTCAGCTGAAGAGGATGATGAGGGCACCACAACGAATCAGGATCTGACTCTCCTGAGTTGGTGGTCTCAGATGGAGGGGATGATGTGGAAGAGTCAGGCTCCGTAATCACTTTTAGAGCTTCTAGAGAGGAGAAATGCCTCTTCATGTTGCTTGCTGCTATTGTCTCAATCAAATGACCAGCAGGACAGCATGCAGATGCTTATAGACACTTTCCTTTTTTTTTTTTTTTTTTTTTGTTTCAGTTAGACTGAAGGTCTTAGAGCTGGGGCTCAACATCAAAAGACCATCAGGACAGCATGTGCATGAATCATAAATACACTAATACTTTGTTTTTGTCTACTCCATATAGACTCTGTAGTTCTGTGAGTTGGGGGGCATGTTTTGATTTTCTGGGACCTATCGACCTCCGTGAACTCTGTGACTCAGGTCATGGTCTCTCTCACACACACACACACACACACACACACACACACACACACACACACACACACACACACACACACACACTAATATGCTGATAAACACCATTTAAGTCCATATATAAAAGCCTGAAACTAAGCTTTCCATGTACAGGCCTGTGTAGTGGCTAAATGATGCAACCTGGTCATCAACAGTAAAACTCACACATTTTACTTCTGTTAAACAGGGGAGACCATCAACATTGCAGAATGCACAATTATATAGTGTCATAGCTATGCAATCAAAAAATGTGGTTATAATGGCAGTGAGTGGGGCAAAAACAGCCACCAACATCATGTGAGTAAAAAATTTAATCTGATGCTGCACAAAAACTAATAATTCATCCAAGTCAATGTTGTTACTAATCACTGACATATCCAAGACTGTGATAAAGGTTAAAAATAATCCAGTCTTTTATATTGAAAATACATCATTTTGTGTTTTTTTTTTTTCCCCCCCAAATCAGTGACATCACTTTTGAAATTGGCATTTAAAGAGTTAAAATCCTTAAAATATTTAAATACTTAGTAGTTTTGATCAGGACTGAGGTTGATTAACAGATTTGACCCCAAAAAAATGTGAAAAAATATGTTATATTTTTACAGCTGTTGTTTTAGTGGCTGTTTTCAGCCATGAACGTAACCAACATAACAGTTTTTTGAACAGTGCGCAAGGGTTAACAACACGTAGCCTTACCAGACACACTTTATTGCCTGCTTTGGGAAATGCACTATAACTCTTAAATAATGTTGGGGTGATATCGGGGTAATTTCTAAAAATTTCACAGGCGTTGCTTGCAAATCTTGCAAGCGGACCTGTAAAATGTAGTGTTACCTATACTTGTAAGTGTACTGCTTGAATACTTCTTGGGACTACACTGACCCACTTTTTATTTTAGAAAAATATACTTTAAATGTAAGTAGCAGTTTACATACAGCGACTTTACATCCAAATTGTATTTTGTACTGTAACTATAATATGAACTATACTACAAGTGAACTTATAAGATAAGATAAGATGAACCTTTATTAATCCCCGGAGGGAAATTTAGGGGTTATAGGTATATTTTTAGTTTATAAGCTATATACTTTATGCCCACTTTTAGTTTATGGAAGTACACTTTAAAGTATACTCTCTATAAACTACTAGTTTAATAGTTTTTAATTAATTTCTTAAAGTGAACTTAGAGTACTTAGCCAAATATATTTTATACTGTTCGGAAACTTTACAGTTTAAGCCAAGTGGACTTTTCTGTATACTTGTTGGTATAAGCCAAGTAAGTAAGTAACGTAAGTATAATTTTAAGTATATCTCTGATAAGTACATAAAAAGTAAACAATTAGCATAGTCTTATTTCAAATTTAAAGATTATTCTAATGGCACACTTGAATAAACTTCTTTTTTGTAGGGGTATTTAGCAGGTGTGAGCATAGTAGAGAGTACTTTCCTGTTTTGCCTTTTCTTTCTGTTGCCTGGTTCTATTTACTTATATTTTGCGTTTTATCAGATATTCAACTTGCTTTGTGACATTCATTCCTGTCTGAGCTTTGTCCCTTACCAAAATGAAGTTTATTCAAGTGTACTATTCGTATACTTCTTTTGAACTTAAAATAAGAAAGTATACTTTCAGTTTACTTTTTATGTACTTACATACTGAACAAAATATACTCTGCTCTTATTGACAAGAATACAGAAAAGTCTAGTGTACTTGGCTTTTACTGACAATACAGATACTACTATTTTACTTATCTTATTTATTTTATTGCCTTCAGTGCACCTTCTCTTTTACTTGTATTGTAATTCATCTGTACTGTTATTGCTGCTGCTATGACACCCAATTTTCCCTCCGGGGATTAATAAAGGTTCATCTTATCTTATCTTATCTTAAGTATGCTATATTTAATCTTTGATCAAAATATACAGTCCTTAAGAAAAGCATAATGAAGTATTATTTCCTTATAGGCTTACAGAAAAGAATAACTGGCTGGTAGTTGTGCTTATTTTTTGGTGGAGCAGCCTATTTAAGTGTTAGTTTGTAATGTTTTGGTACAAAATTAATCAGTTTATCAAGTTTTTGGATTATCTGTTCACCGTAAAGATATGAGAACAACACATTGGTTTTTTTTTTTTTTCTCATCACAAATCATCAAGTCAACTAGCAAAAGGAGCAAGTCTCTTATGTAATATTCTAAGTTAAAGTATACTGTAATGAACTAAAAAGCAGAGATGCTCACAAGTCATTTATTTGCAAGTCCAAGTCAAGTTTCAAGTCTTTGGACAAACCATACGGTGCTCCTCCAGATCCTTGAGTGTCTTAATGCTTTCTCTGCGTTCTTTGCTCTAGTGTCCATAACTGGGCTGCGCTGTTTGACAGAGGCCATTTGGTTTGCTGTGCACCTGCATGTGGCTAAGTCAAATCATTTGATTTTGTTGAATATATAACATGCATGTAGGTGACAGTAGTAAAAATACACAAACTTTTGTCCAGTTGAAAGAGCTTTGGTGAGCAGTTTAAGCCAAGCTAATGAATCAATACACAAGGATAACTTGATTTATAATTACAATATTATAGTTGTATTTAATATTATGCTGCAATTTGGTGTTCAGCTGTGTTGTGAGAAACCTCTTTCTGCTTTTGTCTTGACAATCTAGAAGGAAGAGAAATGCTGCTCAGCGAAGGATCCAGGAGATTCTTCCAAACAAGTCCACCCAATTGACCAGTTTTATTTTTGTTGGAAATGTCATATATGCACATGTATACGTGAACTTCAGGCCAAATTTTCAAATGTTTATAACGGTTTCGACAACAATAGCATCAAAAAAATAAAGCACCGTAATTAATAAAAGTAACAGGTTTTTCGTTCAACATTCAATAATTAATGTGACCGTCATTTACATCCAGGACAGCGTTTATTTGTCTCCTCATGGATCGGCAGTACTGTCGGAGCTGGTTCTTCCACCTGTGCTGCCCTCAGCTTGCTGTTGAGTTTCAGGTGGATTGTCTTGTGTTCAGATACGCCTGCTGAGTAAATCCGAAACATTTTCTACAGGATTTGAGCCTGGACTCATGGCTGGCCACAGCAACACCTTGACCTCATTCTCCTCCAGGTGGTTGGTGCAGACCCGAGCCACATGGGGATGGGCGTCATCCTACTGAACACAGCAGCTGCTCGCACTTGCTCCAGAAAAGACACCACAACAAACCAAGGATTTCATCCCAGTAACGGACAACATTAAGGTGTCCCTTAATGAAAATCAAATCTGTGCATTCATTTGCCAATATACCAGCCCAAAACATGATGCTTGGGCCACCCCAGCCGTTGACTTGGCGCACACAAGGTTTGGCATACTGCTCATGACATTCGCTCGGTCTCTGCTATCCACCCTGAAGAGCTGGAACTTTTTCTCGTCACTGAAAAGGACTTGGGACCATCTCTGCAAAGTCCAGCGGTGATGTGCAAATACACCAATCGAGTCAAGCTCGGCAATGTTGGCGGGTCAGCACTGATCCAACATATGGCCAGTATGATCAGATACCATCAGCTCAAAGGTGAGTCTGAATGGTTCTGGCTGACACTGGCCTGTGACGTGTTCCAACGACGTCAGCTGCAGTTCTTGTTGCCGGTCGAAACCTGTCACAGAGATGTAACAGGCGATTGGCACGGTCCTGTGCAGGGGTTGTAACTCAGGGTCGACCAGATCGGGGATGGTCATTGGAAGAGCCTGTGGTGTTGTAAAACTCAGCAAGATGCACAATAGTTGGGTGGTGAACTCCAAACTCCCTGGCTATGTCCAGAGTACTCCTTCCAGCTTGGAGCATGCCAGTGGCCCTGTCTCTCTCTGGTTGCAACAGTCGTGGCATCGTGGATAACTGTGCTTTTGTTATTTTGGTGTCTTTTTATAGGAAATGGTTGTGTACAGTTGAGCAGTGGTCAAACTCATATCTGAGTTTTACTCATGAGCACACATGAATAAGGAATGCAAAAACACACTTTTTATTGCTCACCAAAATCAATGAACTGGAACCCAGAAAACAATCATTTCACTTTGACTCTAAAATGTGGTGCATTTCTTTTTTCCTTGAGTGTACTTTGCCTGACTTTCACACTCCAGCATTAATACAAGACACAAGCTTAATGAATGATTATTGAGAAAAAGGATGCTTATTTGTTATATCGCCAACATATCACCATCATATTTAACGGATATTTATGTAATCAAACATATTTTCTTGTCCTAGTAATATCTGAAGATAGGACAGGAAGACATCATATTGGGCTTTGGGACTGAAGACATAATCAGTTACAGAAAATGAAAAAATCAACAGATTAATTGATAACTGTCATTAGCAGACCTAACGGGGGTGCTCTCAAGTCCGCTAAAGTAGGTTTCTTCTGACTTGAGTGTACCATGTGACCTAACAGGTTGGTTAAATAATAGCTGTCCCCAAACTGAAGATATAATTTCACATGTCAAAAAAGTGGTTGTATCTGAAATATGAAGTGATTTTCATTATGTGGGTGTCATTTGTGGTATCGTCCCTCTAAACCACTGAGAGTGCGGTCCCCACGAGTATATACTGTGTGTGTGTTAAGCTCTCCTCTGCTGGTTGGATATCATTGCTAGCTCAGGGATTCCTGTGCACATTAGCGGCTGGATGAGTTGTGGAGTTGTTTTGTGTGTGTACATGTGTGCGTATGTGTGTGTGCTTCTCGCCCTCCCTTTATCTCCATAACCCCGGTCCTATTCTCTCCCTGTCTCTCCCTCCTGTTGGCCCAGCATGGCTGCAGGATGGCTGCCCTGTGGACTCTCTCTGCCTGCCTCTTTTGGCCCACATGTTTGGCCCTGACTCCTCTAGCTGAGCCCCACAATCTGCCCCCGTCGCTGGGCTTAAACAGCAGCGATGGCAGCCTGTCTGTGGATCTGCCCATGGCTCTGAGGGTTTTCAGCGTGGACTACCACCATGTGCAGGCTCCCTTTGAGATTGTGCTGTGGATCATGCTGGCCTCACTGGCCAAGCTGGGTAAGCTTCAACTGGTCTTCTCGTCGCACATGAAAAGATGCCAGCAGAGATGGTTAGATGTTGTTAGATGGTTCAGATATGAAGTTAACTGAAAATGCTTCATGTTAACATCCAATTAGCATGACGTCCTTTTATCTTCCCTGTCTCTAACCTCCAGGTTTCCACTGGTCAGGTCGCGTCCCAGCAGTGGTCCCAGAGAGCTGCCTCCTCATCATGGTGGGCCTCCTGGTCGGAGGGGTGATCTATGGCGTTCGTCACTCGGCTCCCCCGACTCTCAGCGCTGATGCTTTTTTCCTCTTTCTGCTCCCGCCCATCGTCTTGGACGCGGGATACTTCCTGCCGGGGAGGCTGTTCTTTGAAAACCTCGGCACCATCCTCTGGTTGGTACACGGTCAATGTTTCTCTGTGGGTCTGTGTGCAAAAGCTGTGGAATGCACTTTTCCTTATAACTTGTTGACATATTTTTCATGTCTTTCAAATATGCCAAGTATGTCTGAATTACAGAGAAATATAAATAACATTTGTATGAAATCAATCATGCAAACATCTAACACTGTCCATACAATGACAACATTTGAGTCCCTGAAATAAGCAGATAAAAATATAATTTATCTGTTTAAAGCTGCTAACGTATTTTTTTAGCAATGCTAGCTTTATGTCACAGGGCTGTTGTTGGTCATTCCACCACTTTGGTCCACACTGATTTCTCAAAAACTGTTGAGCGAATTGCCATAAAACTTTGTGCAGACTTTCAAATATCCCAGAGGGTCATTCCTAAAGACTTTGGTGATCCAGATATCTGTCATCTGTTGCAACCACCAGGTCAAAAAAACTTTAGATTATTACCAGATATATCAGAAAAGCTAGTGGCATTCCCATCAGTCTTAACTGTACTTTTTTTTAGCACTAACTAGCAAATGTTAGCATGCCAACACACAAAATTACGAATTTGTTAGCATCATGCTTGCTAAATGTCAGGTTGTTAAAGGAACAGTGTCTAACATTTCAGGGGCTCTGTTAGCAAATGAAATATGATATTCAAACACAATCGTGTTTCCATTAGCTTTCAACCAGCCCTTCATATCTACATAGGGAGTGGGTCCTCTTCATGAAGTCCAACATGTTGCTCCTCAATGTTACTACAGTAGCCCAGAACAGGCAAACAAAACACTGACTCTTTTTTTTCGCATTTTTTACGTTAACTGAAGGCCACCATAGTTTTCTCTGTGTTATACACGTTACATTCCTTCTAGATGTTTTGGGTGAACCTCCAACCGTTAAGGTCAAACCGTGCTTATGACTCACGTTACCGCCATCTTGGAAAGGGAGGAGTGAGCAGAGGGTACTCAGTGGGTTGCAATCTGCAACCACACTACTAGATGCTGCCAAGTCCTACACACTGTACCTTTAACATTTGCTGTGTAAGCATGTTAGCATGGTAATGTTGTTAAAGGGATGACTCATAGTGAAGAACTTACAGAGTGGTTTTGCATCTTTCATATCATTGTTTTATTTTTTATGGCCCACAGTTTTGTTTCAGTCTCACCACTCGTTTTATCTTGAGCACCTTGCCAAGCAGTATCAGTCCTGTTTCCTGTAAAGCTGTAGAGTATGTATACACCTCCAGGTACGCGGTGCTGGGGACTCTATGGAACGTGTTGGGCATCGGCCTGTCTCTATACGGTGTGTGTATGCTGGCCCAGAGCTCTCTGGGAGACATCTCCCTGCTCCACTGTCTGCTGTTTGGCTCTCTGATCGCCGCCGTCGACCCCGTGGCCGTGCTCTCCGTCTTCCAGGAGATGCACGTTAACGAACAGCTTCACATCTTGGTGTTTGGAGAGTCGCTGCTCAACGACGCCGTCACTGTGGTGAGGGGGCAGGAGTGGTCTCAAAATAAAATAAAATATCTTATCTATTTGTGAATAGTTACATCTCGTTTCCTCCTCCCAGGTGCTCTACAAGCTGTTTGAGTCCTTCCTCCGTCTGCCGTCGGTGTCGGGGCTGGATGTGTTGCTGGGGGGGTGCAGGGTGGTGGTGGTGGGCCTCGGCGGTCTGTTTGTAGGCCTCTTCTTTGGCCTGGTGGCAGCCCTCACCTCACGGTTCACCTCTAGAGCCCAGGTCATCGCCCCGCTCTTTGTCTTCCTCTACTCCTACCTGTCCTACCTGACCTCAGAGATGCTTCACCTCTCTGGCATCATGGCGTGAGTGCAACTTAAACTCAACAATCTTCTTATGTTGGTGTAATCTGACTGTATTTTTTCTCCTTTCTGCAGCATTGTGACCTGTGCTGTGACCATGAAGCAGTACGTGGAGGCGAATGTGTCCGAGCGAAGCAACACCAGCATCCAGTACTTCCTGAAGATGTGGAGTAGCGTGAGTGAAACCCTGATCTTCATCTTCCTGGGCGTGTCCACGATACAGGATGTCCACATGTGGAGCTGGCCCTTTGTCTGCTCCACACTGCTGCTCTGCCTCATCTGGAGGGCCACAGGTAGCTTTAAAAATATTTCACTTTTTAAAAGATTACCAATGATGCTCTGGCAGGCCAGGAACTTCATGAACAGTTGTTAAAATAGAGGAATCAACACGTTTGGCTTCCTCTGAAGGAGTTCTCCTGCTGACCGCTGTGGTGAATAAGCTCCGGAGGAACACTGTGACCTTTCGAGATCAGTTCATCATTGCGTACGGAGGCCTGAGAGGGGCAATCTGCTTCTCCCTCGTCTTCCTGATCGATGACTTCCCAAAGAAAAGACTCTTCATCACAACTACCATTGTGGTCATCCTCTTCACTGTTTTTGTACAGGTGGGAGAATCACATCAGTTCTTCTTTCTTTTATTTTTGGCTTCATAGAGTACTTTTTTTTTTTTTTTTAGTTATATGAGTTTGGTTCTGTCTGGTTTCCAGGGGATGACTATCAAGCCTCTAGTAGAGCTGCTGGATGTGAAGAGGAAGAAGAGAGCTCTGCCTACCGTCAGCGAGGAGATCCACAGCAGGGTGAGCAATGACAGCACATGCACGTACTGTACAGCGAGGTGCTGGTATATACTGTATATTCATTATTAGTATGGTGTATTCCAGGTGGCATTAGCAGAATTAATTTCTCCTCAGTAATCTTTCATTTAGGTGCAATTTATTTGTTTTTTGTTTTTTTTTGTAGTAATGAAGATTACATGGTGATATCTATTAATGCATTTTTTCTTTTATATGACATTATTCCAGTGGAGCAAAAACAATAATTTTAACAAAACTAGATTAAATTGTTTCCTATAATTTCATTTAAAAGTGTGTACTATCCAGCTTTAGACCTTCACTGTAATTTTAATTTTCTTGTCTTTGGAGTCATGTTGTCACACTGACGCAAATTATCTACCAAGAGGAGGAGTCATTTGGTGTTTTGGGTTATCGTACCGTGAAAAGTTATATCCATCATATTTTATTTTATTGTGTTATTTTTCTTTTTTACATTTTATTTATTGATTCGAATAAACCATACATGTACTTTGTTCTCTAATATACAAATCATTGCATCAAAAATAAATCAAAATAAAAGAAGGAAAACATACAAATTAATGTATTATTATTATTATTATTATTATTATTATTATTAATAATAATAATAATAATGTAATTAAAAAAGTGAATGGTAAATAAATCTAAATTCATTGAAATAACAATAATTTCCATTTTAATGAATGGAAATGTATAAGAATATAATAAATTAAGTACCAACAAATGAATAGGTTGAGACAGAGTATAGAGGATGTCGTCATAATAGAGAAGAGGGAGAGAAAAATAAGAATACAGCAGAAAGAAAGCAAAAACTAAAATCCAACAACAACAAAACAAGGCCAATATGTGGACCTTTAAAAATATATCTTAGTTCAGATGATTACAGTATTTATTCCATTTGCTCCACCTATTATCTGCTGTGTATTTGGTTTCTAATTATAGATGTTGTCTTTTCCATGGTATGGCTTCTTTATTTGGCTCCAATTACATGTGATTGTTTTCAGTGATTTAGTTGATTTTTGCAAATAATAATAATTGCAATAATCCCATGGTGATGACCTTTAGTTCAGTTGATTCAGGGGGTTTTTTTTGTATAGAATGTAATGAAATGTGGGTCTTTCCTGTTGCAGTGGTGTCATGGCCACAGATCTCTTTTTCCCTTTCATCTGTGAATATAGATAGATAGATAGATAGATAGATAGATTGATAATGACAGCAGCATAGAAAGTGCAATCTGTTTTCTGATTATGCTTCTAGCAGCATGCAGGGATGAAAATCCACTTCAAAAAGAATCCTTGAGAAATTACAGAAATCTTTGTCTATACGCACATCATGTCTCCTCTTAGCTCATTGATCACCTGCTGGCAGGAATAGAGGATGTGGTCGGCTACTGGGGGCAGCACTACTGGAAAGACAAGTTAGTTTTACATTTACTTCACTTTGTGTCCATGCGTTTCTTTCTACTCTAAGTTTTTACATGCCCATAAAAACATTACCTGGTATGACCAGTAGGTGGCAGCAAATACCACATGCACCTGGTACATGAAATATTTGTGTGTGTGTGTGTTTGTGAGAGAGGTTTGAGCAGTTCAACAAGAAGTACCTCCGTCGTTTCCTGATCCGAGAGGATCAACAGGCTCGCTCCAGCATCCTCCGAGTTTACCAGGAGCTGGAGAGAAGGGAGCAAAGGGGAGACGAAGAGGCGCCACCACTGTGAGAATACATGGCTGCACTTTATGTCAGATTCTCTTGTAGTTCAGGGATCTCCAGTTCATTGAAGGAGCTCCATAGGGTCTTAAAACTATGGAAAATTTCATGACCATCATGGTTATCTGTGCTAATTCAGCAGCCCACTGCTCCTAGGGTGGGTTAAATACAGAGGTCAAATTTCATGTGTGTATCTGTATGTATATGAAAACATATACTGTATATATACGTACATTTAAAAAAATCAAGTTTCAACATATTTTTATAAGAATCCCTGATTAGTTTAAAAGTCAAAAGTGGCAGAATATTTCCACCTTCCTCATCAACTTCTTCCTACCTAAAAGCTCAATCATGCTACTGAAAACTAATTAAATATCTGTCCTCACAACACAGTTTTTGGATAAATAGATGTGAATGTTCACACCTCAATTTCAGAGTGGACTCTCGCTCCCACAGCCGTCCCCTCTTACCAGAGGAGATGGACAGCATCAGGCGTATTCTCTCCAGAAACCTTCAAAGCTTCAACAGCAAGGTAAAATCATAGCTTTGGTTTGTGTCCCTTTGTTTTGATGAAGGAATCGCTGAATGTGTACTATGTACTATTCATCTGCTGGTTGAGTTCATGCATGTGTTGCCCTTCCAGCAGACACCAGCCTACAGCAGACACACTTTGCACCAGGACGCCACCACGGACAGAACAAGGAAGCCTCTATACAGACATCAGAGTCTGGGAGAAAGATATACATATAATACACAGGTACTTTATCTGTTTAAACACAAGTTATCCAGTCTTGCTTTCTCTCTTGAAGCAAGTGAAAATTTCAACAAATTTAGTGAAATAAATCTTACAAAATGCTACGTATACTGTTTCCACTCCAAGGGTAAAAAGGCTACCTGAAATTCATCCGGAAACTGAAAAACATAAATGCTTTAAACCTCAGAAAACTGTTTTATTGGCAGATGTTTAAAAATATCTTTCAAAACCAACCAATTACTCTATGCTCTTACTTTTCAAAGTAAGTTTGTAATCTTTGCACAGTCTATGTTTCCGACGGGGAACTGGAACAGTTATCTTTGCTCTCGCCAAAGCAACCAGACTCCATTGGAAAAAAAACAGTAATTTACCTTGCAGGATATGGGACTTAGTGGGGCACCACTGCTTTGATCATTTAGTTTGTTTGTGTTATTGTGTGACTTTGGTTAGTTCGGATTCACCAAAGTCCCACAACAGCACAAACAAACTAACTGATCAAGGCAGCAGTAGACCAGCAACCCCCATGTTCTACGAGGTAAAATTACAGGTTTTTCCAATGGAGTCTGGTGGTTTTGGTGAGAGCATGACAGATACGACTTCAGTTCCCCATTGGAAAGAGCTGTCTGATGGCAAGGTAAAGCAGTGAAAATATTCTAAATATAGCATAGACTGATACTGACATTTTTTTGGGAGAGCCTTTCTTTTAGGAGGATAAAATATGTTTTGCTGCCGGCCCCGTCCACAGCAGTACATTACTTTGGTTCCATGCAGTAACTCTAGCTCTGTTTCTCCAAACTGGGTGCGTGCCGACAGTCATCTACTGTAAATAATATGCTGACTATGGATAAGTACCTCATACAACCCCACTTCAAAACACCCAAACTATCCCTTTAATGGAAATGAATGGGGGTGACGTTTATTGAATTTAGTTAAAATGACTTGAAACAGGCTATTAAGACAGTGTTTGTTTTACTGTGTATTTCTTTTGTTACAGGGGGAAGATGGAGAGTTCATCGGGTCACGCAGAGTGAGAGCAGGACTCAGCAGGTCTCACACTGGTAAAGCCAAAGACATACAGTATATACAGTATATAAAAATCACATATTACATGAAGTATGCAGTTTTTCTCTCCACTGCTCTTTCAGTACTCACAAACAGGCTGAGAGCATCGACACATCTCGTCTCTCTCCAACTCCTGACCTTTGACCCTTTGACCCTGACAGCTATGGTGTGACTATTCTGACTCTGACCTTGAGCTCACTGCAGCCTCTCTTCTCTTGGCAGTGTGCTCCATGAGCCCGAGGCCTTTCCTCCAGGACTCATCGGTCCCAATAGCTTCAGCTCAGACCAGAGGGCCAGCGGATCCAACATCTCCAGCTGCCAGAGAGGAGCAGATCTCTCCACAACATCAAGCACCTATAGGAAGAGCCCCCAAGAAACAGCTGAGTTTTGTTTTGGAGAGCGAGAAGCAGCAAT
The DNA here is from genome assembly GCA_947000775.1 of Pterois miles. NCBI lineage: Eukaryota > Metazoa > Chordata > Actinopteri > Perciformes > Scorpaenidae > Pterois > Pterois miles. Next base: position 7,745,949 of record CAMQGK010000308.1, on the reverse strand, counting down.
GAAGGCAGACTGTGAGGAAGAAAGTAAGCAAGGAGAAGAGTAGTAGGAAATTCAGTCATTTCAAAATGGCGTCATGAAGTGATATGTACCTCATATTTATTTAGCCACAGAGTTGTGGGTTTCAAGACTGGCTTGTTAAAAGGTTTCTGCAATTTCATGGATATCTTCCAATTAAAACTTTTAAAATGGATTCAGTAATTCACCTTCTGGTTTTATTATTTAGAGTGTTTGCCAGCCACAGTAAAGCTTCTCTGAGCTCCGTGTTTCACCTCGTGGATACCTTTGCTGGAGGTTTTGCATCTCTAGTCTAATTCATTTTCAAAGTGACGCTCCAAGTGTAACACCTACCTTAGAAATACCTTGCAATCGTAAACGCATATACTGGCTGTCCACATTACAAGCACACACACAAACCAATCCGGCTTCTGCTCGTTTCCTTTATCAATGCACAGCACACCCACCGGTAATTTGACGAGCACAGACTTACTGCTTCCTAAAATAACTCCTGTCCCCCTGCCTGACCCCCTCAGTTACTGGAGCTTCTTTTACCCACAGCTCCCAGCATGCCAGGGAGTGGCCAGGAGAGCCCCACTGTTTTCTTTAGGACTAGGGCTGGGCAGAGGGTTGCAGGGTGGACACCAGAGAGGAGGCTGAAGCAGACTGAAAGCTGAGGAGAAAAAGAGGTTTTAGGCCGGAGTTATGAGGGTGGGAGCTGCGACCTTGGCTGGGGGGATATTTGGGTTAGTAGGGACTCTGTGTTTCTTCCTGGCGTTTGGTACAGACTACTGGCTGGTGGCCAGTGACAACTGTGGACCGTATACATGGCCGACACAAACAACACTGATAAAAGATGCCAATGGGACTGAGGTAGGACACATACATGTGCACACACTGTATATTCATTAACACAAATACGTGCCTGCTGTCAGAATTGGTCAGTGACATCCAACTAAACGAATGTACTGTATATAATAATAGTCACAATATCACATGTGAGAACCACAAAAAGCCCAGGATGGAATCGGATCAGTTCTGTGTAGACCATGGTGTGCACGCTCTGCCACTATAGGATATTTAAAGAGGCACCAAAATAATTTAGTCTTGCTCACAGGATGGTAATGTTGAGAAACCAGCAAGAGTACACTAGATTTTGACCAACCGAAAAAAAACAACTCAGTGTTACCGTCACTTTACCAATGAAAGCAGCTAGCAGCACTAGCTCCAATAGTCCCTAAATCTAGAAAGAAAGTCACCAAGTTGGCAGCATTGACAGTCCGTCCCTTCAGGCGTCCCTCCAAAGCCACAAATTATTATGAACATAAACAATGACCATTGCTATTGTTAGTACTCACAGCTGTCAAGCTTGCAGCTTGCGGAAGGCAGGCTGGCAGGTAAATAGAAAGGTAGTTGGGCAGGTTTATTACAGTCCTACGACAGCCACAGGATATCTGATTTTTTTTCTCTTTTCTTGTCAGAGCCTGTAATGACAATTTCAAAAAATGTATTTGAACAGCACTACCATCTTTATCTTTAAAAGAGAAACAGATCTGAAAGTGAATGAAATCAATGCAGCAGAGGTCAAGACATCCTGGTTTTTAGTATGGGTCATTCCCAACAATACTGGATCCTACACTTCCCATAAGGCATCTTTTTGTCAGATCTTATATGTCATTTTGTACTGCAGACGTTTTGTTTACAAGACCAAGAGTCTGTAGCATATCAATGGCACGCTGATGTTGAACCTGCAGAAGGCAGAATATTTTTGGCATCCTTGGGCAAATATTCAATGATAATATTTCATCATAATTTAATTCAAGTGTTCTGAGAGAAAACTAGATTTCTGCACCTCCTCATGGCTCTGTTTTCAGGGTTTAAAACATCTGTTTTCAGAAACATCTTGTAGTTATTGTTTAGCTGTTAAAAGAGAAAGTTTGCTCCAGCTGGTGGGCGGTGCTTGGTGTTTCCTCAACTGATCTCAACATGGCTGTCACAAACTTTCTCATTTTACAGCTAAACAGTAACAGAATATTGATTCATATCTGATCAACGCTGCCTAGTTTGACGGCCTGATCAGAGTTTGCGAGTGATAGCTGCTCAGAGAGGGCAGACTGCAGCTCTGATTGGTTGCTTTCATCCGGTCTGTGTAATGGTGCCAGATGCCATTAGGAGCACCGGAGGACACAGATAAACATTAATTGGTTTCAGATTACCTGTCTCATGCACTGCTGTCAGGATATAGTGACCGTTTTATGAAAATAACTTTTTAAAATCATATTTGCTCCAATTCTACTCACTGCTGCTTTAATTTTGTGAATTAAACAAAGACACTTGCTTAGGATTAGGCAACAAAACCACTTAGTTCTTTATGGCCTCCTTCAGTCTCAGAAGACAATGGAGTTTGTGCCCAGGTTTAATCTATGAGTTGCAGACCCTACTGTTGCTTTGCAATCCAGTTCTGGAAAGACAGACTCTGTTATATATTCCACGCTTGGCTCTGTTGGTACTGTTGTTGCCATCTGCACTCTCTTTTTGTATAGTGAAAATGTGACTTGATCTTGTGAACAGGGTTTGTTGGACCCATCTTTATCCCCTCTCGTAAACCACGTCACCACAGCACTTTCCCTGAGCGTTAACTGTTGCTGCGGATGGGTTTACATTGTTGCTAGTTAATGGAAAGCCTGCTCAAGGGTACCTAGTGCTGCGATATTAAAGGCAGATGGCAGTGACAGTGTGTCGGTATTTGACGCCCTGGGCTGGTTATTTTCTCAGACTCGACAAAGCTCCTCCAGAGCCATCATACAGCTGTTTTCACAGGCAGTGTAGTCCACTGATCTTCACGTGTAAACTCAGCGGAGTGCCCCTTTAATTCCCTAGTTCATTCTCCCGTGGCACACTTGTGAGAAAGTTCACAAAATGCAAAGTAAGGGATATATTTGTAAAATGTGATCCCCCGGTGAACTCCTCCCCAACGCCACAGCACAACAAAGTCTTTCATTTTCAATAAAAGAGGATGATTAAAGTTGCTGTGTGTTATTCGGCGCCATCAATCATGTTTCTGACAAGCAAATGGAGAGTACCACTCATGCGTGTTTCATAAGTTCCCCTTGTAAACCTCACAGACGAGCAGGCCATAATCAGAACCACGTTTGAATGCCGTGGCACCGCCGAACTAGAGAATCACACAGAGACGTGTTGACAAAGCTGACAGAAATTAAGGTTCATCCATCTTCAGACATTTGGGTGTCCATCTCTTTGTTTTTGTGCTGATGTCTGTCTGTCTCTTTTGTCTAATTTAGATCCAGTTAGTGGAAGCTGTCACTGGTTCTCCTCCGTCACTCACTCTGCACCATGAGGGCTTCTTCTGGCGATGTGTGTTTCAGGTGGAGCCCACCGCACATGCAGTCCTGGCCACCCTCTTCAGTATGTGCTCCCTCTAAAGGCGGCAACACATTTTTGTTGGGGTTTTTCCAATGTGGTTGCACGTCTCATGCTTAGCAGTGTGGTCTGCTTGACATGCTAACAAGTGGGGGAAAAGAAAAATGTCTATAATTTGAGTATTTGACAGAAACTATACAGGAGGAGAACAAGAATGATGTGTTTGGCTTTTTATTTCAGTTTTTTTTTTTGAGGGCTTTCCTCTAAATTTTGCTCTTGTGTGGTTTTTAGAAACACATTGTTTTGTGTTTGCTTTACTCTGTAGGGTGTTTTTTTTCAGCTTTAAAAGACTTTTCTTTTTACCTTTTTAACTTTTCATGTAGCCAACCAGCCAGAATCCAAAGTGTGTATCCATGGTTACCTCTTCCCTCTGCCTGTCACTCTTGGAGAGGTGCCTCATCCAAGTTATGATGCTGCTGCAGGTAACATACTCACACATATTTACAGACAGGAGACAAACTAAAGGACAAAAAAATGAATAAATGGAAGTGAAACACTTCACATGAGGGACACTGAATGGTTTGATGAGTGTGAAGGTGATGCTATGGCCTCCACACTTATATCACGCTCTACCACTATCATAAAACACCAAATGAGGTCATATGTTTAAAATGTTTTTCATCATTCATTACACAGTAACATGGCTTCAACTGAAGCAGCATATAAACCACTGGGAAAAGGAACGCAATGTGCAAAAATTGGTTCATATTTCTCCTTTATCCATCCATCCATCCATTGTCAACCGCTTATCCAGGTAGGGGTCACGGGGGGGCTGGAGCCGATCCCAGCTGGCATTGGGCGAAGGCGGGGTACACCCTGGACAGGTTGCCAGTCCATTCATTGCAGGGCAAACAGAGACAGACAACATATAGACAGACAACCATTCATGCTTACATTCACACCTACGGGCAATTTAGAGTTATCAATTAACCTAAACAGCATGTCTTTGGACTGTGGGAGGAAGCCGGAGTACCCGGAGAAAACCCACGCTTACACAGGGAGAACATGCAAACTCCACACAGAAGAGTCCCAAGCCGGAGTCGAACCTGCAACCCTCTTGCTGTGAGGCAACAGTGCACCACCATGCAGCCCAATTTCTCCTTTATCACACCTGCAAATCAAAGTCATAGCTATAGTTTTTAGAAAAGAAGGCTGAAAAAACATAGACCATCTCAACAGTCATGCAGTGACAAGTATTGGGCATCAGTTTGTAGCTTCATGTGGCCAGCTTCCATTGAAAATGGCTTGTTGCAGTGTCGCTCATGGTATGAATGCAGCTTTAGCTCAGCTTAGTATAAAGACTTTAAGAGAGAGTGTTAGAACATTTAACCTGGCTGTGTCCAAAGGTGACAAAATCCTAAAGCTCACTAATTAACACCATGTTTGATTGATTTGTAAGAAGTCATTAACCTGACCCACCGGATGGTTTGTTACACAGAACCATGTGAGAAGCCGTCATTGGAAACTGTTTGGACGAAGGGCAGGCACGTTCAAAGAATGCTTGGCCATTAAGAAAAGACTTCAGTGTCATTCTTTACTCTTCTGTCAATGAGGAAATAATCTCTAGTTTTGATATGACGCTAACCTTTTCAGGAGTCGCCATTGCCATAATCTAGCTGCCATGCAAGGAAATGAAGTCACTGCACCCAGCCAAGAAATAGTCCAGTATGTAACTCCCCTTGAAACCACAAATTGTTGCTTTTACACCTCAGTTTTTGTATGCATTAAACTAATTGGGTATAATGTGTTAATTAATGAGCTTTAGATGCTCTGCTAGGTTCCTCTTTTACCATTAGAGCCACGCAAGCTGCTTCCCCTTGTTTCCAGTCTTTAGGCTATGCTAGCCATCTCCCAGCTGTAAATTAATGCAGCAGTGTGTAGACCTGATATAAAATATATATATAATCATATAAATATGATTTAAAAAAATAAAAAAGTTATTTATGTAAAATGGTCACTATATCCTGACAGTGACGCATGAGACAGGTAATCTGAAAAAACTAATGGCAGACTGGAGGAAAACAACCAATCAGAGCTGATCTGAAGTCTGTTGTTCAGCTGCCGTGTCTGCGCAGCTGTCAATCACTCACAAACTCCGATCAAACGGTCAAACTAGGCAGCGCTGATCAAATATGAATCACTGTCCTGTTACTGTAATGTTTATTTCTCACCTCAAGCCACGAGATCAGATGAGAACATACCGATCACCGCCCACCAGCTGGAGCACAGCCAATAAGAACGCTGTCTCTCTCTGACTTGTGATTGGCCAAAGTCTCGTCATGGGCTAGATGTTTTAAAGCCTGAAAACAGAGCCATGAGGAGGTGCAGAAGTCTAGTTTTCTCTCAGGACACTTGAATTACAATATGTTGAAAGGTTCACATGCTGAAAGGTGTTAAAGTCGGCCTACCCTGACTTCAATACGATGTTTAATGGACAAATATGAGAGGTTCAGTGTTCTCCTTTAACTCTGAAGCATATTTCACAAAATGTCAAACAATTTCTTTAATTGTAGAAAATCCCTCCCCTCGGGTTGCCCAAATTTGCAACAAAAAAATGGCTGAGAACATGACCTCAGTGTCCTCAATAATGCCTGAATGTAAACCCTCAATTCCCATGCTGCACACATGGATAAGTAACTGCTCTGCTGGTGGTCTGGTTGTGTTTCCTGCAGTGTTTCGAGGTTTCTGGACCGTGCTGATAATCCTCGGCCTGGTCGCAGCTCTAACTGGAGGCTTCCTCTTGGTCTGCGGCGTCCCCTTCATCAGCCACAAACTGTACAAGTTGGGCGGTGCTTTCCTCATCGCTGCTGGTAATTTATAGTCTGTGTGTATGTGTGGAGTTCATATAACCATTGCATATATCTGCAGTGTGAAATAAGCTGCCAGGAGAATAGATGAATGCGCAGACACAAACAGGTGTTGCAGCCATCGCTGCTGTCAGCTGTTCATACCTGTCACATGACAAACGCAACACAGCAGATGTCACTCTGCAGTGTACTGTCGCTATAACAACAACAGCTTTAAACACTGCTACCGTGGTAACAGTAGAGATGAGTAGGAGCTGTGTTACGACAGTGATAGCCTCTATCTGTGTCTCTACTCCCCAGCCTGCTTCTTCCTGTTCATGCTGCTGCTCTACGTGCTGTGGATGGAGGTGATGGACGTGAAGCGCTACGTCCTGCAGGAGAGAGGAGACTCATGTCCCCATGTGGAGGTCTCAGTGCTCTACGGCCTGTCGTTCATGGTGGCGGCTGCCGGCGTGCCTCTGGAGCTCATCTCTGGGATGGTCTTCATGCTGGTGGGCCGCACGCTGCGTGCCAGCAAGTGAGGTCGCCATCTGGCCTGTAGGGGAGAAAGGACTGACCTTTAATGTCCCGCACTGGGACACAGCAGCACATTGTAAATATCGGCTGGAGAGACATGATCGATATTATAGCGCCACTCTTTGGATGTCATGTCGTATGAAGTCAGAGACACTGATTTTCACTTTTCTATAACTTGCTTTGCTTTATTTCTAAAAATTCACTAATTACTGTGGAATAATAATATCATAATAAGACAGTGTGATGGGATTAACGTAGTGTGATACGGATATGATACTGGCATTAAAGGAACAGTGTGTAGCATTTAGGGAGATCTATTGGCAGAAATGGCATATACTATTAATAAGTATGTTTTCTTTGGTGTATAATCCCCTGAAAATAAGAATTGTGTCATCTATCCATCCATCCATTTTCTTGCGCTTATCTGGGTCGGGACATTTGGGCAGCAGGCTTAACAGGGAATTCCTGACATCCCTCTCCCCACCAACGTTTTCCAGCTCTTCCTAGGGGACCCAGAGGTGTTCCCCGGCCAGACGAGGTATATAATCTCTCCAGCATGTTCTGGGTCTACCCTACACCTCTTACTAGTTGAACGTGCCCGGAAAACCTCCAAAGGGAGGCGTCCAGGAGGCATCCTGATTAGAAGCCCGAACCACCTCAGGGGCCCCTTTCAATGCGAAGGAGCAGCGGCTCTACTTCGAGCTCCCTCCTGATGTTTGAGCTCCTCATCCTATCTCTTCAGTCTGAGCCCAGCCACCCTACAAAGGAAACTCATTTCGGCTGCTTGTATCTGCGATCTCATTCTTTCAGTCACTACCCAGAGCTCATGACCTTAGGTGAGGATTGGAATGTAAATGGACTGGTAAATCAAGAGTTTTGCCTTCCGGCTCAGCTCCCTCTTCACCATAATGGACCGGTACAGCGCCAAACACTGCACCGGTCCATCTCCAGCTCCATTTTACCTTCGCTTGGGAACAAGACCCCAAGATACTTAAACTCCGTTGCTTTGGGCAGTGACTCACTCCCAAGCTGGAGGGCGCAGTCCACCGAACCATGAATCACCACCGCTCATCCTGACAGCTTTAAACTCGGCTTCAAACCACCCCAGTACGTGCTTAAGGTCATGGTCTAATGAAACCAACAGAACCACATCATCTGCAGAGAGACACAATTCTGAGGGCCCCAAAATAATTGCTGTGGCAATTAGAGTCATGTTTTCGTAAGCTTAAAATGAGCCGTTTGTATTTACATACGATGTGGGTCCTCTTCACAGAGTCGGCTGCCATGTTTCTACCGTAGCCCAGAATGGACAAACCATTTGCATTTTCGCATTGGCCACCTTTCTCCTACACATTTGGCACACAGGTGAAGTTTCATTTGGTTGCAATCTACAACCTTACCAATAGATGCCACCAGATCCTACACACTGCACCTTTAAGGAGCATTATATGATGATGGTTTTTATCCAGACAATATTGTGTGAGTATAAATATTTCCAACCAATTTCATCCTCCTGTTGTTCTACTGATTTTTTTTTTTTGATTTTTTTTATTAATCCTGCAAATGATGAGTCCATAGAGCAGAAGGTGAGAACTATAGGATGAACCAGCTGTGTCCCCTGTCCTGATTTTGGCTCATGATCAAAGCAGGCTAGCTGGAGCGGAGGGAGGAATAACTGGATGGACTGGAGACAGGGAGGGTGGGTTTGGATAGACGGTGGGGGTGGAGAAGGAGAGGGATGCGTATACGATAGGGGGACTAGAGAGAGAATTGATGCTTGTAGGGGGGCACAAGGGGGCTTTGAGAAATGAACAGCTGTTTGTGGGTTTGGTTGGTGTACAGCAGGCCGGCCACCTGCCTCCTTCACCCCAATCACATTTCACTCCCTCATTCAGATCCTCACAGTCTCTCTGCCCCACCCTAATGTTCACACAAACTTTATCATATTGATAGTATTGACACACACAGACAGAATGACTCTTAAATGGGAAGCAGAGACTTGTGATTGTATCATAACTGTTACAATATTAGATCATCCTGCTTTTTCATAGGTCTGAATGGGCAGCGGGTGGACTGTCGATCACATATATCAGCTTTCATCTGCTCTACTGTGGCGGGGGGGTGGGGGGGTCATGTCTGCTTCAAAGACCTCAGTGATCAAACACATAAAAACACACATTCGACCACACACACACACACACAGTGATCAAACTGCCCTCAAATACACCAATGGTAATTATTAAAATATACTGTATTCTTAACTGCACAGTCACTGCTGACCCTAGATCTGACTTACGTAAGACGGTGTACTTCAGGGTGTTATGCTCTAATACAGCCAAACGGTCAACTGAGTCCACTGTGTTGTCTGTGATGTCAGAGGATACCCGCTAACTACACTGTACATTTTGATTGTTATTGGTAATTTAACATGAGATTTTATTTACATCTGAAATGATGATTACAGATAACTGTGACTGATATATAAAATATTTAGAATCAAATGTGCTTGTCTGCAACAGCATGATGAACAGTTTTAATCCCAATGAAGCTTTAATGATAAAGCATGCTTTAATTATTGGTAAGTGTTTCAATACAATAAATAAATCAAGGTCTATAAACCTCTAACAGAACATTTCAGCTTATCATATCTGAGTTTAGATTTAATCTGATTGCATTTCAACCACAAGAAAACACACTTTCTGCTGAAGTATCCCAAGTCCCAAAATCAAAATAAATGAATGAAAATAGAAAATAAATAAGTAAATAAATAAATGCATTACTAAATGAATACAAGATTATTGCATGAATAAATAAAATTAAATAGAAGAGTAAATAAATAAGGTTATTAATACAAAGACAAATAAATAAAGATGGAAATTAAAACAGAAATATCATTTTATGTCACACTTTATTAATTAATCTATTTATTTATTTATTCATTCATTTATTTTTTATTTTGGCAGCCTCCATCCTCCATACTGAAGCAGCCTTAAGACAGTAAAAGAGAAAATAAAGCAATGAAAATAAGAAAAATGTAACGCCATTTGAAGAATCTGAGGAGTTCATTTAAACGGCAATTAAAAACTCAATAGCAGCATGTTTTCTCTGTAACAATGCCCCAGTTATTAATCCACAGACTTCACTGTGTGTCTCTATCTGCTGACTGCAAGATCTGGATTACTGTGAGTAACCAGAACGTTGTTTACAGAAAGACCACATCACTGTTTTTCATATTTGTCTGAACGGCACTAACAAACTTCCTTTTACCTCTAGGTGGCTGCAGAGGTGGGTATCTCGAACCTCTGCACTTAAAGCTGAAACTATTTTGATGCTGCTGTGGGTAAGTGATAAAACATTTTTTTTTTGTGTGTGTGTGATTTGGGTGAACTGACCCTTTAAATTGTTTTCAACATCTACTGGCCGAACAATATTCATAAGATTGTATTTTGCAAAATAGTAAGAGATGGAGCAGCAACAATTAGACATGGCGATTGAAATGAGTGCTATATAAGCTTGGTATGGGGGTAAGCCCCGATAGGATGTCAAAGTGTCAGCTGAAGATAAGCACTGAAAGGAGTTGCAGTGTCAGTTGCTGTGGAGATGCTGGAAATTTCAGTTGAGACGTAAGCACTGAAAGGATCTGAAGCGGCAGTGGAAGCGAACTGCAGGTGGCACCATTTAGTGCTTTTTTTTTTTTTCTTTATGAAGCCGTACAACTACCAAAATAAGACTGCTGACAGCAGCTGGCAGCCTATGATGTGTAGTCACTGATAGGCCAGCGGTGGTAAAGGAGATGCCAGCGGAGTGCTTGTCACTGACATTCCCAGTAACTCACAAGCCTAGTTTGGGACCATCTTATCCACTGCAGGGCACATGGGGGCTTCCCACTGCAGAGTTTAAGGAGTTAGCTGTGCATTGCTCTTTAATGGAGATGAGAAATTTATCGGTGTCCAACTGCCAAAACAACGCTGGCTCTTGGAACTGCTGAGAACCGTAGCTGCATTTATGAATGAGCTATTCTTTGAGCCTTATGGGACTGCAATATTAAAGGTCATATGGGTAACATTTTTATGTTGACAAATATTTTCTTAAAAAAATAATACATCCACAGAGTGCTGATTGAAAGTATGGCTTTCCTGACAAAAAAGAGAAAAAAAGATTATGATTGTGAATTAATTGGCAGGTCCAAAATGAATGTTTTGTTTATCTCTGTGGAAAATATCTTGTGAGCTAATAGTAGAATGAAGTTAGATGTTAAAAAGTATTGAAAATGTCAGCTTTTTTTGTTTTTCTTGAGTTTTTTGCTCATTTTAGTCACAAAGATCAAGTTATAAGTCATATAAGCCAGTCCGGTTATTTGTGCCGACAACTGAAATTTAAATTTCAAAATCGGTCAGTGTGTTTGACTTAAAAGTGAATTTTTCTACTAGTATTACTACTAGTATTTGGGCACATGGGACTACTGTGCTATATTTAGGAAAAAAAACTGTGGTTCTACGGTATGTGTCCAAATACTAGAAATAGTATGATTGTTTCTCAGAAACAACAAAAGAGCACAATCAGTTATTTGGCCTCTGTGAACAAGTTGAATATTAAATATATGCACACATACAGTATGCTGTGTAATATATATATATATATATATATATATATATATATATATATATATATATATATATATATATATATTTCATATGGAAATGTTTAATAAACACAATGTTTGTGTTTTTCCTCATTTTTCAAAGTTCCTAACTTTTACTATTAATAAAAGCATAATATTTCATGTGATCTAAAAATGTGTACTGCTAGATACTTGCCCAAAGTATGTCTGTACCAAAATACAAGACTTTTGAGCGATCACAACAAATATTGTGCCATTTTTCTTTATCATACTAAATATAGTCTTGACAAATGAGTTCAGAAGAAGATCCTGGTCCAGGCCCCAGCCTGGTCCGAGGGCCCTGCTTTGCTGAGGTATCTGCGTAAACTTTGGTTAGTCAAACCCACAACCACCTAAAATCTGGAGGCCTACGTGATCTTTTAATGAGTATAAATCAGAAATCAGTAAGTAGTAAAAAGTGTGCTAAATGTGGCAGCGAGACCTCCAACAAAAGTCAAGAAAAGAAACACACCACTCCAGGTTTAATGACTTTACACCGGCTGCCCATTGGATGTAGAAATGATTTTAAGATTTTACTTTTGACTTTTAAAGCCCATCATGACCCCAGAATATATATATATATATATATATATATATATATATATATATATATATATATATATATATATATATATATATTGAGCTCTTGTGTGTGCAGGTAAGAACTTGCTGACTGTTCCCACCTCACACTTAAAAACTAAAGGAGTGTTTGCTGTTAGCACTCCTCAGCTGTGGAACGGCCTGAGGAACGCTTTACGACATCAGTATCTTATCTTAAATCATGCTTAAAGACTCATCTGTATCGAAAGGCTTTCCTGTAAATTTAAAAATGTTTTTCTAAACAATTGATTTGCAGCATGCATTGTTCTTGATGTTAAGAATAGGGTGCGATGTAGTCATTCATCATTTTAACTTTATCTCTCTCTTTCATTGATGGATTGGGATTGTTGTTGCATTTTATGTGTTTGTTGCACTTTGTAACATGAGCTTCGGTAAGTGCTGTATAAAAAATATTATCATTATTATTTTTATGACAAAGTATGTGTTATGGCTTTTACTGCATTCAAATTGTACTTTTCCAAACATTCGGCTGATAAATAGTTGGTAACTGGTCCATTTCACTTAATTCAAGGCTGTGGCTGAATTACCACAAGTATCCAGCAGAGGGCTCCCCAGCTCTCCTCTTTAAAGGAAGCGTCTCCCATGGATGGACAGAGAGGGAGGAATATGAGAGAGCAGTAGAGAAAGGAAAGGAAAGTGACATGAAGGAAAGGAAAGTGAAGGAAAGGAAGCAATTACTGAGCCGAGTATTGAGCTAGAACCCCGGCCTGTTCAGTGACTGTAGCTCTTCCTAATCATAGTTAATTAACTCTTATGTCTCCTCCCCTGTCATCCACAACAATGGCAACACACTATCACTTCATTTAAGGAAGAAATAATCTTGCACTTGAAGTGTCACCAATTATGCCGTTATAATATTATGCATATGGCATAGTGAGCATAAAGACATGACATGATAATAAAGTAATGAATGGTTTGCAAATTAACCCCAACAGACCCGAGGAACATACGTCTTGTTGATTAGGGGGTAATGAGTGTGTGGTTGCTTAATGCACAGATCTGTATTTCCAGGCATGGCGGCGTTATTCACTGCTAATTTCCAGTATTTGCTAAAGGTCCCGTGTATCTGATGTGTCAGACAGCAAACAGCAGGATGTGGTCTCACACTAGGTTCGGCAAATTAACCCGATGTGGACCCCTCACCCCTCCATCCTCCGGAGCACCTGGACTAAATACTGGTGGGCTCTAATCCAGTCAAAGACTTGGTGAGAGCTCTTTCCTTCCTTTCTTTACCCCTGTAACACTGCTAGTGAGCCGATTACCTGCTCTGTGTGTGTGAGCCCTGGTCTGCAAGGCCCTGAGCATGGTGTGTGTGTCTGTGCGTGTGTGTGTGTGTGTGTGTGTGTGTGTGTGTGTGTGTGTGTGTGTGTGTGTGTGTGTGTGTGTGTCGTGAGACGGCCAGACGGACACAGATAAAGGTTTTTCTCCTGTCAAAAAAAATGACTGATAATAAGAGTTGATATGAGAGAATAGCAAGCCTTATGGCATCACTCTTGCTTTTCTTTTTTTGTTTCTTTTGTACACCCCAAATCCCCAGGAACAGCCCCACACCAGCCCCCTAACACACACACACACACACACACACACACACACACACACACACACACACACACACACTGCTAATCTGTATTGGGGGGGTGGTTGAGGTAGAGAGGGAGCAGGTGGAGGGATAAAGACGAAGACTTTTTGTGTGTTTCTTTTTCTATTTTTGTATAAATAACTAGTGCGGTCTTGTTAAAGAAATCCCTCCCCTCAAACAGCCCCAACACACACACACACACACACACACACACACACACACACACACACACAAGTTCATACAGACAGATTATGTCTCAGACAGTCAGAGCTCCTGCCTTCAATTAACCTCACAAAGACGGGATCACTTACACACACGCCTGATGATAGCAGGAGGGAAGCAGTAAAGAGGTGTGTGTGTGTGTGTGTGTGTGTGTGTGTGTGTGTGTGTGTGTGTGTGTGTGTGTGTGTGTGTGTGTGTGTGTGTGTGTTCAATGGCCGCTACGTAAACGACAGGCAGGCTCTATAGACATGATATTACAGTCATCTTATTAGTGGAGGACATTATGTCATTTATTGTGAGAGAAGGGGCAAACATTCCTGTGTATCGCCCACTCTGTTCAAACTCCTGAATATAGACGCACTAGATGTGAACAGTAAGTAAGAACAGTGAAGGTGGATTATACTGTGTATGATCTTAAAACTGCAGCGGGCAGAACATTTTTGGCATCATTGGGCAAAAAATCCATAATAACCTTTCAGCATGTTGTAATTCAAGTGTTTTGAGAGAAAACCAGACTCCTGCACCTCCTCATGGCTCTGTTTAGAAAATCTAGCTCGTGACAGAGGACTTTGGCCAATCGCAGGTCATTTAAGAGAGAGAGTTCCTATTAAGCATTCCTATTGGCTGTGCTCCAGCTGCTGGGCGGTGCTTAGTATTTCTTCAGTTTGATCTCAGCATGGCCGCCAGGTCCCAAACTGTCTCATTTTAGAGCTAACTAGAAACTACAAGATGTTTCTGAGAACAGTTTATGTAAGAAATAGTCATGACACTAACAGACTTTTGATTCATATTTGATCAGCGCTGCCGAGTTTGATTGGAGTTCACGAATGATTGACAGCTGCTCAGAGACGGCAGGCTCCGGCTTGGCTCTGATTGGTTGTTTTCCTCTGGTCTGTGCCGTTGGGAGCACCGGCACTGGCAAAACACTGCTGCTGTGTATTTGGATTTACTGGTGCTCACCATACTGAGAGGAAACTATTGTAATACTTGTTTAGAACCAGAACAACAGAAAATATCAGGTAGTTTTGTTTCTACCTTTGTTACACTTCCTGATTTACACTTCCTGGTGTCTTCAAACGACTACAGCACCGTGAAAAGGCATGCAAAAGACAGGAAAATACGCAAGGCATTTAGGGTGCAATAACAACACCTTTCTTGTGTTTGGTGTGTCATTTATACGCCATGAAGTCTGTACTGACTGCAATGTAAACGCACCCATGAAAATATGCTCCGCTCAGAGCTAGTGATGTAGAATAAAAACTGAGAAATACAGCTTATGGTGAGCAAGTGGGGAGATGGATCGGTCCAAGAAACACAGGACTTTTAACCAGGAAACAAATGTTTTGTTATGTAAGTTACAATAGTGACGTTTTTTTTTTTTTAGTGACTTTGTGATGTGTTTTCCATACTTCTGCCAAGATGGTTCCATACTTATTTTGCTTGATGTTTTTCCTAAACCAAAGTAAAAAACTACCAAAAAAAAAGCAATAAACTTTTTTTGGTCACATACAGATACATACATGACATTTGACTTCTGCTTTTAACCCATCCTAAGCGTTGTAGGAGCAGTGGGCTGTTGGGATGCACCCAGCAAGCAACTTGGAGGTCTTGCTCAAGGACATTTCCACATGCAGACAGTAGGAGCCGGGGAGAAAACAGCCAACCTGGTGGTTAAAGGACGACCTGCTCGACCCACTGAGCTACAGCTGCCCATGGTAAGTTGTTTTGTTGCTTAAACCTGAATGCAGACGTTACCTGATGCTTGACGGTGTTACCATGGCTTTGCACTTGGTGGCTCACATTACCACAGTCTTGTAAAGGGATGATTGAGCAGAGGATACTCTGTACTCACACTACTTGATCACACATCCTACACTTCAAGATGCTGATCTTGTGGTCCCTGAGTCCATGGTTCAAGATCAGATTTTAGTTGTGTGGTGTCCTCTGTACCTCTCTGCTGACACTATCTAGTAAGGGCAAATATTTCCTCCTAAAAAAGAGTCTTTTGCCCACTGTAGTGCTATATTTACATTGGTTATCAAGCACCACAGTGCAGTTTAGGACCACCTTTGACAATTTCATGTCTTAGATGTCCAGTCTGAAAACCTGGCACAGTGCAGACATTATGTAAAGCTAGCCATTCAACAGCTAAGTTATGGTCAGCGTCCAAGAAGTAAATGTCCCCTAAAAATGTCCCAAGCCAACACAGAGCACATGTGTCTGTATGTTTGTGTTGGGGTTCAGAGGTCAGCTGCTGTGACAGAGCCGTCTCTAGTAAATACGGCAGTATGATTGATATAGCACACAACATTAATCATTTTTGTTGTAAAGCTGTTTTTGCTCAGTCTGTTTGTGTTTTGGCCCTGGCACACACACCGTTACCGGGGTAGGACACACACACACACACACAAATCCCTGTTTACATGCACTGTTCCCTCTTGGAGCTGTCTGGCAAACACACCAAATCCAGTGCAGATACAGTACAATCCATTTGAAGTAAAATAAAAACAAAGAGTGGAGCACGGAGACAGTGGACAGACAGAACAGAGGAGACACTGCTTTGGGCTTGTGTCTCAACCGTCGCTTCTCTTCTTCTCTACTGTATGTCTTTATTTTCCTTTAACATCCCCCTACACACACACACGCACACACACACACACACACACCATTCCTCCCCCCCAACTCCTTTCATTTCTGCTGAAGGAGAGGAAGAGGAGACAGAGGAGAGAGGAGGGGGTTGCGATTAGTTTCAGGGTTCCAGCCCACTTGATTGGCAGCTGGCAGCATATGGAGCTGCGAGGAAGGTTTGCCCACGCTCACTTCTGAGGAAACAAATATTTGCCTGAAGGGGAGAGAGAGAGGGAGGGAGAGAGAGTGAGAGGGAGAGAGAGAGAGAGAGAAAAAAAATATTAATTAGTTTGCAGACGCACCAAGAGATAAAAGTCGGCAAGACGTATCCATCAAAAGGCTGCAGAGTTAGCTGCAAAATGGAAATTTTCCCCAAGTTGACAGATCCAGTAGGCTGCCGGCGGAGCTGAGGGGAAGAGCACACTGGGAAAGCACTGAGGTGCATAACACAAGAGCCCAACATGGAGTCTACATTAACATCTGTGCATACGTTAGGTATTCTAAGTGGAATTAACATCCTCCACGCTTGAGAAACATTTCTCTTGCCCCTCCAATTATTTCTTAATTATCGTCTCCACATCCATACAGAGCTGTGAGGAGATCACATCGGCACATGTGAAACACATCGGATGCATCAAGGTGAATGTACAGACATGTTTGAAGTCAACGGCAAACCAACATAGAAGATTCTGATTTGTGAGAAGAAATCATACATTTATATGTTATATATGCTTGGAGTTGATTGTCTCATATTTACGTCTACAAGGACTAATCAGCTCTTTGACTTTTGCTCCCAAATGACATGGACACGCTGTTTAGTTTTGCTGCTCATCTCGGAAACTAGTAACATGTTAGTGCTTCGTTTCTAAGATGCAAAGATTGAAAATCTCATATCTGTTTGTCAGTTAGGGTTAGCCAGGTTTATATATATATATATATATATATATAATATATATATATATATATATATATATATACAATATGTACATATTGTATATATATATACAATATATATATATATATATATATATATATATATATATATATATATATATATATATATACACAAAACTGAGGGAGGGGGAGTAATATTCAGAGAAAGAACTCCAATGTGAAAGTTCTAAATTTACATGAAAAAATTTGGATATTCTGTGAGATTAAAGTGACAAATTTACGGAAAAATCTCACAAAATTGCAAAATTCTGTTATTAAAGTGACAAATTTACAAGAAACACATCACAAATTTGAGAGATCATAAATTTTTATTTTTATAAGAAAAGTGCAAAGTGCGAAACCATGTAAATGAAAAAAAGTAGATTAGATGGTGTCTGGCACTCTTTTTCCTTGTAAATGTGTGATTTTCTTCTCATAAATATTGCAGACATTTTTTGCAGTAATTATCTCTCATTTTCACTCAGCTGTTCTGAGTCTTGTTGTCACTATTATGTCACAAGGTTTTGTATAACTGTGCAGAGACCAAAACCAAAGATTATACTAAGCAACCATACGGTATGTGGCAATCTGTGCTGCAGCAGAGATGCGGCGCTGAAGTAGCCTAGAGGGCGGGAAGCAGTTCAAGAAATTGCTTCAACATAAAACCCAGCGTAAACTGCTCCAACTTGTCGTTCTTTACATTCAAGTTTGAAGCCACTGAATTCACTAATCAAGACCCAACAACAGCAAAAAAAAAAAAAAACAGATGAAAGAGACTGGCTTTGCTTTGATACATGACGTTCAGACACTGACCATGGGATTATGCAGCACTGATAAGGTAATTAACAGACTGTGATTGTGTAATTAAGCAGCATCTGAGAAGAAAGGCTGTTGGAGTGGCGTGTTGGTGTGGGTGCACATCAAAAGCCCGTGGCACTGCTTTAAAGGCTGACTGGCTGTGCAGAACATTTGGTCTAGCGCGGCTCCTCCGCTGAAGGTATCGACAAGGAAGGAAAGAAAGGGAGCTTGTTATGCCATTGAGAATTAGCTGACAGCACCATATAACATTATTGTGATGGAAATCAAATGCTTTTCTTGGAGCGATGCAGTTGTGTAAAATGGACGGAGATCATATCGAGGGAGCACAGAGGCAGTAACTGATAGCTCCATTGTTAGAGAGCCAAATGGTGTCGCTCTCTATCAGCTCGCAGTCTCCACAGATTCCACTGAATAAATGGAAGTTGCATGAATTCACTTAGGTATTTACCTTGCTTTGCTTTATTGAGAATGCATCTTTGTGGGGTTTGTCGTCGGGCCTTGCAGAGCGCTCCGTTTCCCTCTCCCCCGCTCCCTCTGTGTGCACTGATCCAGCACAAATTCGGTTTTATTGTATTTGTTTGTTTATTTACTCTTATCTCTTTTCCATTTCAGAGGCTTCCTATCAGAGACCTGCAAACCTCAGAAGCCGAGTGGCAGGGGAGCCGTGGGTTTACATTCGTACGTGCATGTGTGTGTGTTTCAGGGGATTGGTATAAAATTAAAACACAAACAGAAAGGAAACATCGGAATCATCACTTTTGTTATCGCCAGCTATACGGTTTATGGCTCCCGCTGTTAACAAACTCCTCCAGGGTGATGAAACAGAAAACGCTGAAATGTACTCACTTCATGACTCAGAGAATATCTTTTAAGTAATGTTATAAACACTTGGCAAGCCAGCAGTGGGTGTGAAACTCATTTTAGGCATTTGATGAGAAAAAACATTATTGCATCCAACAATAAAGTGCTCCGCCTCTGATGAGTACATTTGTTTAACGTGTTTAATTTTGAGCCAAGTCTGTAGGATTCGCCAGGAATAATGCTTTGGTTGCCCAACCCTCACCATACCTTGGTTGTCCCATGTTGGATAATGGACAATGATGTACTCTATTCTATTAAAACTAAATACAATACAGGGAACCCTTATGGTACATGTCCACAGGCTCCATCCTTTCCACGCTTCCCATTCATTGTCTATGTAAGCAGCCGTGCAATGCTTTCTGGTAGCGTGGCGGCAAGAGACGGGGCTTCACGTCGCCCGCTCCCAATTTGCATAAAGTTGTAGGCTACTTTATGCAAATCACATGCTTCCGACGCAACTCGCTGTGTGGAATGCATTCTTCAAGTGGACATCATTAACAGAATTACTACACATCTGTTTGGGAGTATAACCAAAGATTTATACTCCCAAACAGGAGCATACACGGATAGGTGCAAACACCACAGATGCTTTGCAGTTCTGTTTATACTGTCTGCATGGTGCACATGTGCAGTAGAGCTACTACTTGTAGCACAGTGGCGGTACAGACTTGTCCAGACTAGGTAGTACGTAGACATCCACACAGAGCGCATGTGTGAACCCTCTGATGACAAAATTTACCTCATCCAAGCTGTGCAGACACTTGCAACCATCACGGATGCATCAAACATAAATCTCTCTAATAATTCACCCCCACGATCTACGCTACCTCTGTGAGGCTGTAAATATGCCAACATGCTCACAGTGACAAAGCTAACATACAGATGTTTACAACGCTCACTATCTTAATTTAACATGTCATCATACTAACATTTGCTAATTAGCTTAAAATATAGCTGAGGCCAAAAGGAATGTCATTATTTAGCAGGTATTATGAAATGACAAACAGAAAAACCTGACGCTCCTTCTGTCAGGCCTGTGTCCAGCAGCTTTCTGACATTTATTTATTTTTGGGGAGGCATTTTGTGATGAGGATGAGAACAAACAGAGAACAGGATATGCAACAGAGGTTGCAATACTGTAGTCCACTAGGCCAAAGGGACGCCACCATTTTATGGCATTTTTTAAAGACTGAAGTGTACCACAATGTCATGTGGTTTCTCAAAAGTGGACCACATGACAATAAGACGCCTGAAACCATGTGACAGTCATACATCAGGGTTCTCAACTTTCCCCTTAGACATCACAATATGACACCAGAATTATTTAATGTTTTCATTTTGGAGAGCTCTTTCAAAACTGATCTGTTTCTGCTGGATGAATTATCAACTTAGTGTGGGTGGAGGGCCAGAGCAGGAAAAAAAGGTATCCACAGACACTAAGATTAGAGCCAACGGTACACTCCAAAGTGTGTTCTTATGCTGCAGATGAATGCAAATAACCACTATACTTTTTGCAGCTCCAGGTGTGTTTGTTTGATCGTGTCAATGCCAAAAGAAGAAGCATGTGAGTCACAGTGGGAGCAAGCTGGAGTACAAAGTTAACTTTTAAACTAGTTTAACTCTGTGGAGATGAAGCTACTATTCAAAATTCATGATACAGTTGATAGAAGCCAAATGTGGGTCTTCTTCTCTGTCTTATCCAGCCATTTTTCTTCTGCATACAGATTTGATTTTACTTGGAGCGTCCTCATATACTGGTGGTTTAAGACAGTGCGGTAAAGAAGCATAAAGTCCCATCAATCACTGCCTCATTACCACCACCACCACCGACCAGTCACCCCAAGTACTTAAGTGTGTGTGTGTGTGTGTGTGGAGAGAGAGAGAGAGAGAGAGAGTCTCTGGTCCACTCAGGAGGAGAGAGCGAGCGATCTCGCCGGGATCTGAACTGCTTCTTTGATCTCCCAAAGCCAAACAGAGGGAGAGAGACGCTCGCCCCTCACAGAGAGGATTAAATATCCCTGAGTCGGGACATCACAACTCCCTCTCACCACCACCCCCCTCCCTCCATCCCTCTTTCCTCCGCTCCCTTCCTCCTCCCGTCTACCCCGGTTATCACTGAGTCTCCAGAGGGGCTGCAGGGAAAGGAGAACGAACGAGGAAGAGGAGGGGAGAAAAGAAAGTAAAGGAGAGACTGTGCGGTTTGAAAAGCCGAGAGGACATCTGGGTCCGTGAGGACTTTTGACTGTTTCACCCACACAGGGTCAAAGTCTGGATAGGTCACACAGCTCTGCCCCGGGGCTCGGTGTGTGTGTATATGTGTGTGTATTCGGGTTGTCATAAAGAAGAGGATTTGTTTAAGAGAGTGGAGCGGGTGGAGGGGATGGAGGGATGTTGAAACAGCCAGATGAAAGAGTGCAGGAGGTCTGAGCTGTTGTGGTAACCCCCGTACACTCGGAGGTGCCTTCCGTCCCACACACATCTCTGAGAAATTCTTTTATTAAAGGAACAGTGTGTTACATTTTGGCGATTTATCTGCAGAAATGGAAAGTGGATGTTGGGTGTTTTCATTTGCATGGAATCACCTGAATCTAAGAATCGTGTTTTCATTAGCTTAGAATGAGTCCTTCATATCTACATAGGGAGCGGGTCCTCTTCACGAAGTCCGCCATGTTGCTCCACCAGTAGCCCAGAACGGACAAACCAAACACTGGCTCTAAAGAGAGACTTTTGCATTTTTACTTTACCTGAAGTCCATCCTAGTTCTCCAACACGCTTGTGAAGCTGTGGTAACGTGAACCGAGTGTGAAACTGTAGTACAGCCAGCTGCTGTCTGACTTCCGTTGCTCCTAAAGTAGTGTTATCATGGTAAGGATGCAAACGGCGTTACCTTTAAAAGGGTTTGCTCCAGACAAAAAGTGTACTTGTCATGTATTTAAATGGGATATGACTCCAGTTTCTTTAACAGCTGTATATTTCTAAGCAAGACTGCCTTCATTGCCCTTTCACTTTTTATTAAAGGTCTCTCTGTGCAAAGGTGTCGGGGGGGTGATGGGTGATATTTTGGCAAGATATCACATGAACAGGGAGTCACTGGTGTTACATACACTAATCTTCTGGCAACCTGGCAATGAAATAAGCCAACAGGATGTACTGTAACTTAATCTCAACATTCATTCCTCAGGATATCTGAGAGATAGAAAGAATACTAAAAATAATACAAACTTTTCAGTTAGCTATCAGTAAGAGCACCCTCTTTGGTGCTGGTGTAGTGTGGCGTGGGAAAATTTGCAAGGAAGCCAAGGGAGATGGTCCTCTGTGGGACATGTCGCTGTTATAAAAGGGAACTGCTGGTGTAATTTTAGATTTGATTATGATTAACTCAGGTCTGGTATATTCAGCGTAGTTTGAAGATTACTTTGCGCATGTACTGAAGGCCTCTAGTTCATGTGTGAAATAGGCCTACTGTGGCATCTAGTTGAAATACAACAAATCAACAACTTTGTTTTCTCAAAATAACTTTATATATGTATAGCATATGTTCAGATACAAAGTACAGATCAGTAGTGTAGTGCGCAATATCCTTTCTCAGATAATAATTGAATGTTGACTTCAGTATCAGTCCTGTATCACTACATGACTTATACACCACTCTTATCTGTGTCATACAAAAACAGCCTCCTTAAGCCCACAGTATCCCTTATCTTGCTAATTACTAAAGCCAATTACTTCCTATACAGAGGAGCTTAAACGCAAAACATGAGAGAAAAAAAATATTACAAGCAAACCAAAAGATTTTCTGCATGGTCTCCCATTACAAACCAGAAGAATAGGGGATTTGGTCATAAATGCAGACTTGGGGTCGGTGTGTGTGAGGACAGCATTTAAGTTACAATGTCTGCGTGTAAACAAATAAAGCACTGTAAGTGACATGACCTCCATAACATCAGCAGCTACACAGAATATTGGGCTACTATTATTATTATTATTATTAATAATAACTGATAATAGCCCAACTAATTGCTTCTATTATGGCAATCAGTAAAGCCATGAGAGCAAAGAGAGAGAGAATTTGAATGATTTGAAAGACTTGTTGAAAACCCACATCTTATATAAAAGCACTATATAATCACTATATAGCCTATAGTTTTAATACTGCAACATTGGCATATTCCCCTGCTGTTTTATTTGAATGAAGTCACTAACTTCTTAAAATTGTATTAAGTTTATTATTTCCCTTTTCCCCCCAGAGTCCTCCCGACAATTCAGTTTCACAGTGGCATGATGGGTAGGCCTACATGATTGTCCAACAGTGAAATACTGAATTTTAACATGATAAGTGAGAAACACATGTTGTAAAATAATCCTGAGGAGCCACTGTTTAATCTTAAGAAACTCAATGATAAATGGAGAGGTATGTGGCAAATATGAATATGACACAAATATCCTAACAAATTTCATTTACTGGGACAACAAAGTTTTTTGTGTACAGGAAGTACTTTTTTGTATTTTTTTTCATCTGTAACCTAATTTACTTCTACTTTTACTTTATCACAAGTATAATACTTCACTATATTTCAAGTTGCATCCGTTGCAGAGTAAAAACAAAAGTCACGAAGTCATGAAAAAGTGAGAAAACAGAAGAAAAGAGATAAATCAGCTGCTGCAGGTGTGTCAGCGGCCACAGGAGGGCGCCAGCTCCGTGTTCAGAGAGGCGACCAGACCGGAAATGAGACATTATAAATGTTGCGTTCACGGTCCGAGTCAAGCTTCTATACCGATCTCTTTAACCGAATCACGGCCTGGGCCACTTCACAGTCAAATTAAGGATTACCTAGGGGCTGCGATTATAATATACATTACTGTTTCGCGCATAGTTTTAAAAAAAAAGTGTTACATCTGTCTTAATTAATGACTGACACCACCCAGCGAGCGTTAAGTGACACAGCGACAACGTTCGTACCTGTACGGGGAAGCTATGTTTAGTTAACATGCGACGCTAAATGCTAACATGCGATGCTAAATGCTAACATGCGATGCTAAATGCTAACATGCTCCTGCTGGTGACATGTGTTCACTGAGGATCTTCTGCCTTCACCGAGCTGTGTGAGGACTTTCTGCTGTTTGAGACTGTGAACCCCTGATGTGGCGGCAGAGCTATGGCTTCCCATACCAGAAAGGACTGGTGGACTGGTGCTTTGAGGACTTAAAGGAGTCCCTCTTCAGACAGGTGAGTACAACAACACGATGTCTAGGAACACCTAGCAACGTCGTTGCGTGTGCGCGCTGCGGCACGTGTGATCTGTGCAGTCTCTGCTTTGCTGTTTGTGTTGTGATGCTGCTGCTGTGGTGTTTATATTGTTTTTAACATGTACACGTCTGCTGTTTTATTCTACTGCTGAGTGGTGTATACAGTACAGTGGTTGTTTGTCCTTGGTCATTTTTGTTTAATTGAGTTTTGTCTCTTTTCTGGTTCATTCTTGTGAGGCTACACTGAGGATGGCAGTTGCACATTATTGTATATTGATTATTGCTAATCAGTTGTATGCACAGACTTCAGAGTGTCTGTCTGTTGGTCTGGACAGAATGCAGTCTATTTTGTAGCATACTGTATATTATCACTCCCAACAACCACCCCTTTACATTTGTCCATTTTAACCTACTGTACATATTTTTACTTTTATCTAAAGCTGAAGGAGGCAACATTTTTGGCATCATTGGGCAAAAAATCCATAATAACCTTTCAGTGTATTGTAATTGAAGTGTTGTGAAGAAAACTAGACTTCGGCACCTCCTCAACGTGGCTGTCAGGTCACAAACTCCTCATTTTACAGCTAAACAGTGCACTACAAGATGATTACAGTAACAGAATATTGATTCATATTTGATCCGCGCTGCCTACTTTCATTGGAGTTTGTGAGTGATTGACAGCTGCTCAGAGATGTCAGACACCAGATCAGCTCTGATTGGTTGTTTTCCTCCGGTCTGTGAAATCTTGCAGTACTTTTTTTTTTTTTTCCTTTTTTAGGGCTGGGCGATATGGCCAAAATCTTCTATCGCAGTACAATTCATTTCACATCTCGATAATGGTATATATCACAATATAGCACATTTTCTGGTAATTCAATAAATAAACAGTTCATATGAAATAACCCCAGGGTAAATATACTCCTGTGTGAATTAACCTTGACAAATGAAAAGTATGGACTGTTTTCTCATTTAATTAATACAGTTGTGTGCTTATTATCAGTTGAGATGACGTAATTGTGTCACAGTATCTCTATAGTAGTAGCTCTACTTTAACTTGAGTACAATGTCTTTAAAGTAACAGTAGTTTAACGTGAGTACAATATTCTAGTACACTTTCCACCTCTGCAGAATGGCACTAATAGTTATAGCCTCCCTTGGCTCCTGGGAGAAAACTTGTGGACCTAATGAAATGCCTCTTCGTCCCCTTTCATCTTTTAATTGTACAAGCCGGCGAATTCCTCTAAAATCTTCCACTTTGCCTGAATCCTTCAGTGTGAGTGTGTACGCATTCAAGCAAACGTCTGTATGTGTATGTGTGTTCCTGGACTATTACCTCCAGCTGAACAGCAGCGAAGGTCAGTGCTCTCTACGAGGGGTTAATACAATCACCATTACTGCTTCCTGCTGCTGTGGCGGGGCAGAGGAGGCAGGCCGGCGAGGAGGAGGAGGAGGAGGAGGAGAGGGGGTATGAAAGAGCCAGCCAGGGCAGACAGAGGAAGGGGCAACTCTGACATGACAGTGACAAATTGCCTTGTATTTATTCAAATAGTGTAATGTGATCTTTTGGCTGTGTTGTAATGTGTGTTTTCAGTGTGTTGACCCTGCTGATGAGTTAACACTAACGAGCTCCTAAAGAGGAAGAGAAGGCAAGGTGATCAGGAGACAATGAAGTTAGTCGCTCCACTGACAAGAACAGTATTCAAGTAGACTCGCATATAATCACACATCTGAAAAACAGACCTCTAGTCAGTTCATCTCATGGTCTGTATTTCTTATCTTAAAAAAAAAAAAAAAATTAATTAATTAAAAAATATATATATATGTATGTATGTATGTATGTATGTATATATATATATATGTATGTATGTCTGTATATATATATATATGTATGTATATACATATATATATATGTATGTATATACATATATATATGTATGTATATACATATATATATGTATGTATATACATATATATATATATATATATATATATATATATATATATAACATATTTATATATATATATATATATGTATATACATATTTATATATATATATATACATATATATATATATATATATATATATATATATGTATATACATATTTATATGTATGTGTGTTAAAGGTGCAATTGATAACATCGATAACAGCCACTAGATGTTGCATTGTCCCCTCCTGCTTCCATCGCGTTCACTTTACAACAAGTGGTTGCCAGGCACATCAAACTCGTCGTGTCGTTTTTTTTCCGCACTAACTGGCAGCTTGATTGCCGATGACCCAGAGATGCTCACAAGCCCCGTTAGAAGAGGGAACTGGCCGTCAGATATCATCCAAACATTAATTTTCCATGACATTTTGTTTTTAAATAATTAATTCACAATCAATGTTTTTTTAAGGAAAAGTGATTTTTATTCAGCACCTATGTAAAGGCTCTGTGGGTGTTTTAATTTTTTTTGTATTTTTTTTAAGTATTTGTCTATAAAAATGTTATCAATAAGACCTTTAATATTCACTGACTGCTACTAAGACTTGAGTTACCTAACGCATGTAGAAATTAATTTCTTAGATATTTGTTAGAGGCAACAGCTCATGAAAGGAGAAACTGCATCTTCAACAGCTAATATTTTTTACACATATGCTGCAATACATCCCGCAGTATCTGTGGTATATAGTAGCTTCCAGCTCATTAGTGAAGTGCTAAAGGAACCCTATAGAAGCAGACAAGTCTAGGAGCAAAAACCTAAACTATGCTTCATGCTGTGTTCACGCTGATCAATCTCTATCACCATCAGAAAACACAAATAGCCAAGTTCCTCATGTGGTAGCTTCGTAGCCACATCAGCCGCAACATGTGATTACTGTACATTTTCAAAGAGCTCCGTTAAAGTGTTAACTTTCTCCAGCAGTGTAAGGGTTTACAATTTTAAGCAGTGAGACTACTTACATTATAGCATATATCAGGTTGCTGCAGGGCCTAGTGGTGCTAGGTGGTGACTAGTCTCCATCAAATGTGGAGAAATATTTCTTCTGGTAACTCAAAGTTTGTCTTTTTTACTTGTCTTCCTAGCTGGCCACTGGTAAACCTGCAGCCTCAAAGGGCTTAGCTAGCATTAGCAGTTGAAGACTCGTAAATACCTCCAGACAGTTTGCCGGCTGCTTGTTAACCACAGTGTCTTGTTTTCTGTTGCTACATGTGTTAAAAACTGAAGATGTGACAAGAGGGTGTGGAGGCTCTGGAGGCATCTTTGACAAATGAAAGTAATGAAGCAATTATGGGCAATTAAGATAAGATAAGTTATACTTTTATTGTCCCCGTGGGCAACTTTTTCATGGACTCTGTCCAACTGCAGTTACAAACACTAAATTAAAACAACAAGAATGATAAACAAGTCCATATAACATAGGGAAACAGTTTCACAGAAATGAACGTTTCAACACATACACAGTCCATGTACATAATGGCTTATGCCATCACACACACCATGGCAGGTATTGCACTCGGGTAGTGCACTGCAGCATCTACCGTCTTATCCATATTGCACAGATGCAATATATTGCACTGTCCCTATTTCACACATACGCAATTTCCTAACATATTGCACTGTCTCTGTTTAACCTATTGCACTGTCTAAACATATTGCACTGCCCTAACTTATTGCATTGTCCCCATAAAACACACTGCACTATGACTTTTTGTCACCTATTGCACTTCCTTTATATTGCGCTTATGTCACATATTTTTCTGTCTTAACATATTTCACCCTCGCTTGGTATTTTACACTGCCCTTATGATTGCTTTATATTAGAGTTGTTGAGAAGTTTAATGGACATCAGCAGGAATGAATGTTTGTAACGGTTCATTCTGCTCCGTGGGACTGGGGAGGTAAACGCTGGTACTGCTGATGTAAGATGTGAGTTGGGCCTGACACAGTTTTCTGTGCCTGTCTGATGGCAGACTGCTCCTAAAGCATCTGGAGGGTAGGGTGGTTTTTGACCCCCATAATCTTCATGGCAGTCTACACTAGGCGAGAAATCTGTGACCTCAACTGCAGGTCAGTTTACCGTACCAGACCGCGATGCCATATCTTATGATACTTTCCAAGACACCCTGGTAGAAAAGTAAGATGACCTTCTGCTCTGCTCCATAGCACCTGAGACTGCGTAAAAAGTGCATACTAGGGATGCTAATTTTGAAAAATTTTCTGAACCCATAACCAACCCTTGTTAACGATTATTAACCGACATTGTATTAACCAACAAGATTAGTGCCTGACATACAGCGATGCGCCAATTGCAGTATATGAGCACAACAAACAACAGTTCACCATCAGGACTGCTACTGTAGCAACCACGGTGCTGCATTCACTGTCTCCAGTTCACCGTCAGGAGAGTTACTGTAGCAGCCACGGTGTTGTGTGTAGTATCGCAGACATACAGCCATTTTCCCAGTAAAAATCTCCACCGCACATTTCGTTTAGTTCAGCAGGTTGTCAGCTAGATCAGCTCTTTGCTATCAGCTGCTCAGATTAGCGATAGTGATTGTCTGACAAACAGGGTGTGTTTGTGCTACATTAGCAGCGGCTAGCTGCTAGCATTGCCGGTGGCTTCGCACCTGCTGTAGCGTAACTTCAGATAGTTTCCGACAGACCGTGTGTGGCGGCGGTGAGTGAGGGTTTGTTGGTGCTGTTATAGCTGTGAACGTAGCTGTAGCAGGCAGTGTGTATACAGTTTGTTTGTCAGTGAATAAATGCTACGAGGCTACAAGCTACAACTCCTCAGCTGCAAGTCCAAGCCAACTTCCTGTATCTGCGCTGAGTCTCTTAAAGTGGACCAGTTTTTCCTCCTTCAAGTGATGAGCTGCTCCTTTGTGTTTTTCTCAGCTTTTTAATTAATTTTTAATATTTCTTTTCACCGTTTAACCGATAGCATTAATTTGTTAAAATGCTTAATGTTGGTTATCAGTTAAACGGTTGATTATTAACATCCCTAGTACATATACTGTTGAAGTTTGAAGCAGAGGTTTCCAGCTGTTGCCTTCCAGCTGAGCGTGTTGATGTGGACCCCTAAATACCTGCATGATTAGACTTTTTAAAAAAAAAAATGTTTAGAACTAATAATTGCAGAAGGAACACAATATAGCCAATGTTTTTTTTTTTTTTCCTGTAACTGATCGTGACGTCATGGAGCGTCGCCAACCTCTGTGACGTAGCATTCAGACACATATCTGGGTGGACAGTCTAAACAACCAAAGCTGGAACTGGCGAACGTAGCCTCGGCTGGTTGCCTTCACTCTGCCCTCTGGTTATTGATACAGACGCCTGCAGGGATCCAGGAAGTCGACGCACACCGGTGAACACAGCCAACACACACATACACTGACACATGGGACACTGCGGGATGAGTCATGGATAGCTGAGGTCAGTGCAAAGATCTGGAGACATTAGCGAGGAGAGAGGGGAAGCACCTGCTTCAACAGGCCCTCGGGAAAGAGAACGACGGGTAGATGACGTAGCGGTGAGGAAAGTCGGTGGATAGATGTGATTTAAAACTCTGATGTCTCAAAACATCAGCATAACATCAGTTAAACCTCTCAGTGTCTCAGACCCCATTTGTACTTTCTGTATGTATAAATTCATTTAAGAAGCATTTGAGAAAATCTTTTATAGCTCATCTTGCTTGTATTTGGATACAAGACACTCAAAAAGACAAGTGTTAGTGTATATCCGCCTACAGTAATGCTCATGAAACCCCAATGATTCCATCCATCTGCAACCGCTTATCCTGTTCGGGGTCATGGGGGGGCTGGCGCCGATCCCAGCTGACATTAGGCGAAGGTGGGGTTCACCCTGGACAGGTCGCCAGTCCATCACAGGGCTGACATGACGCTCACATTCACACCTATGGGCAATTTAGAATCATCAATTAACCTCCATGTCTGTGGACTGCGGGAGGAAGCTGGAGCATGACTCCCACGCTAACACGGGGAGAGCATGTAAACTCCACACAGAATATCTGACAATCCCACTTTACCAAGTAATTGGCCAGGTATGTAGAGGTGTGAAAATTACAGCCACAATTGCACATTGCAGAAGTGGGATGCCCCCTGGTTGCCTCCCGAGGGAGGTGTTCCAGGCACGACCAGCTGGGAGGAGGCCCCGGGGAAGACCCAAGACAAGGTGGAGAGATTATATCTCCACACTGGCCTGGGAACACCTCGATATCCCCCAGTCGGAGCTGGTTAATGTGACCCTGGAAAGGGAAGTTTGGGGTCCCCTGCTGGAGCTGTTGCCCCCGTGACCCGACCCGGATCAGTGGTTGACGAAGAGTGTAAGAGAGAGAGAGGAGTGTATTACTAGTGCTCTTGCTTCTGCTGGGGCAGTTGCCATATAGTCTGTACTGACTGTGATATAAATGCATCCGCATATGTTGCCTGTGATGTAGAATAAAAAGTGAGAGAGTGTTTATATTGGGTGGGAGTGGAGGTGGAAGGGTCCAACAAATACACAACTTTCAACCAGGAGACCCTTGTTTTGTTTTGTAAGTTACAGTTGCAATCAAAATTATTCAAACCCGATTGCATATTAGGCTTATTGGCAAAATGTACAAACTTTCAGCTGTTTGCCATAAACAAAGTAGAGAAGAACAGTTGAAATCGTTAGATAAAGCCATGGTTTTCATCCAAAGTCAACACAAAATGCTACTTTTAATCACCACTGCAGACTCAAAATTATTCAACCCCTTCATGACAAGCATCTTCAGTACTCAGTAGAGCAGCCAATAAGCCTAATATGCTATGGGGGTTGAATACTTCTGATTTCAACTGTGCATTAGTGACATTTGTGACATGTTTTTACTGACTTTTGTGAAGTGTTTTCTCTACTTATGGTATGTTGTTTCCTTAAGTATTTTAGTTTCTGTACATATATTAAGGCCAACCATGACATTTTTTCTAAACCAAAGTAAATGGTTTTGTTGCCCCCTGATAGTACTGCTCCTTCATACACGTGCATCCTCAGCTATTTTCTGGTGAACAGGCGCTCTGTGGCGTGACTCCAGGTTGGAGCTGATCAGATAGAAATTGAGAGTATTCAAACTTCTCTTTCTCAGGCGTCTCTTTTCACAACTGAGCGCTGGCTTGGAGGAGACGCTGTTCAAAAATGTGCATTGCTTTTTCTATTTGTTACATCGGCGCGTTACAAAGAAACGGAGGATGCAGGATTCTTCCAGCCAGGAGGACGCTATGACGGCAAGCTTTTCAGTCCACCTCTGAGAGTGGGCATTTAGGGCAGACATAAACACAACTGCCTTTAGAAGAAGAAGAAGAAGAAGAAGATCTACCTTTATTAGTCCCACAGTGGGGAAATTCAATTTACACTCTGTTAAACTTATACATGGTACATGCACACAAACACACACACACATGCAGTAATGGAGAGATGTCAGAGTGATGGGGCTGCTCCAGACAAGCGCCCCGAGCAGTTGGGGGTTTGGTGCCTTGCTCAGGGGCACCTCGGCAGTGCCCAAGAGGTAAACTGGCACCTCTCCAGCTACCAGTTCAAACTCAGTTTTTGG
Organism: Pterois miles; assembly: GCA_947000775.1. Lineage (NCBI taxonomy): Eukaryota > Metazoa > Chordata > Actinopteri > Perciformes > Scorpaenidae > Pterois > Pterois miles. Next base: position 7,714,048 of record CAMQGK010000308.1, on the reverse strand, counting down.
TCCATGTCGGGACTTGAACCGGTGACCCTCCGGTTCCCAAGCCAACTCCCTACAGACTGAGCTACTGCCGCCCCCATTTTTTTTTTTTTTTTTTTTTTTTTTTTTCTTTTAGACAACGTGTTGCACGACCAGTTTAGTTTGAGGCATGCTGAGGCCTTTATTGAGGAGCTACTTTTTTAACCTCTTAGCTTTGCCTAATTAACAGTTACTTCCTTACATATTCCCCAGTAACTATTCAGGAATTTCTGTACATCAAGTAAAGTGTTTTGTCCCACTCAGTGTAACAAAGTGTTTCCTCCATGTCCTTCTCCTCCCTGTCCTCTCTTTTTCACTCTGGCCTTATCAGCGCTCCAGGGACTGACTGACATTCACACAGACGCTAATGACACCACAGGATACGAGGCGCTGCGCTCTCGCCTCTCTCCCCTATCTGTTTCTCCCTTTCTCATTCTTGCTACTTTTTCTCTTGTTCTCTCTTCCTGGGCAATTAGACAGAGGGAGAAGTCCCAGTTGGCTCGCGGTGGTAATCAAACATCTTTTTCTTGTCCATTTAACACTGGGATTAATTTCCTACAAGGTTAATTAAAGAGGCCCATCAGACAGAACTGATTATTGCAAAGGTTACTGTAGCGCTGCTGCTCACTGTTTCCCTGCCTGCGTCTGTGTACACACACACACACACACACACACACACACACACACACACACACACACACACACACTTAACATTCCTGTACATGCATGTGCACCCAGAAGCCAAAATGGAAATAGGATTATACAGCATTGTTGTTCATGAGGAATTTAGAGTTGGTAAATTTGATGTAAATAAGGTGACTCTCTGGCTATAAAGCATGTAAACTCTTCTTTATTTTAGTGTCCAAAAGGCCGAAGGATTGGTTGTTTTGTGTTAGCCCCGCCACGACACGCTGCTGAAATGGAGATGTGTGTATTTCGAGTTGATGAAATGTGTGGTTCGCTACCTTTTGCTTTTTGGATGCTGGACTGTGAAATTATGGTTTTGGTTGAGCACCGCTAACAATAGCACATGAAGTCACATCATAGTAGTGTTTGTCCAACACAAGCGCTTATGTCCGCCTAAATATAGAGACGGTGTTTCCCATAAACCCCTTTGTTACCGCTGTTTAAAAAAAGAAGAAAAGCAATGCTTCTACATGTCCTGCATCCCCCATTCTCTCTTTTCACTTTAATTAGGAGTATGCATGTTGAAAGTTATTTTTTTTTTCTTAAAAAAACCTGGGAAGAGAGATACCCCTTTTCCCACCAAAATTAGCACATATGGGAAAACTCGCGAAAAAAAGGTGATGGACTCCTTTTCCATTACCAGTATGCTGGCACCAGCATACTGGTAATGGATGCCACAATGCACCAGATGCAGGGTTAATGAACAGTAGAAGTGTAAATCACAAGTTTTATCACAATATGATATATAGATTCTTTGGAAAACGATATGATATTTGCTCATATCACAAAATCTGACATGGTACGACTTCAGTTTGATTTAATTCAGGGTCCTGTGATCAATATGAGATGATCTCATATGCCCATTTAACACAATCGATTACATTCATATCAACTCACAAAACCAGCTAAAATATGATTTGCTAATTTTATTACTGAGCTCTTCCAGACATTTAATTGAAAAACAATCTATTATTTTGAATAAAAAACAATAAATATAAAATGGGAATTTCAAAATAAAGGCGTATCATAAAGATGGTGATACGTATCGATATTTTCACTTTGCATCAGTGATCATTGAATCGATATATGGATCCAGATTAATGTATCGTCCCTAGTAAAAGTGAAAATGTTACCTGGTGGCTTTAATGAGAGCATATTAACTGATACTTTGTACGTTAATTAATTATAATAATTGTCCAGATCCCTGTTTATTTTATTTAAGTTATCACTTCAAGGCGTATAACGTAGAATTGCAGCAGAAAAGGGGCGAAAATCGGTGTGTCGAGCCGGGTGTCATATTTCCATCACTGCCAATTGGAGCTGGAGCTGATTAATACCCATAACTACTGCAGAGTCTCCCACTGAAGACAAAAGCCAGATGTTAATGTTTTTGTTCAGGAGAAGGGCTAGAGAGAGATTATGGCTTTTTTTTTTTTTGCTTTATAATCTCATTATTTTGTGGCGATTTGACAATATTGTCTTGTTAAGAATGTCTCAAAATTCACGTATTAATGATTAATTGATGTTAAACACAAAACAGAAACTCTACATCCATTTTTTTCATATCCACAAAACTTTATTAGCTCATTTTGCTGAATATTGCAATAGAGAGGCAAAGTCCCGCCCCTTCTGGTGTCCGTCATGGGACCGTATTTCAGAAAAAATTTCTTGATCCTGTTTTTGTGCCATGAATTAAAGGTACAATGTTTTTCAGAAAAGATGATTAAAAGACGATTTTGCAAGTCAAGAAATTTGCAGTTTGTTGTAGTTTTAGAGCCATAACTAACTTATTTTCATTGGCGATTATGTTCTCAATAATCATTTAGATGTTTGGTCAAAAAAATGTCAGAAAATGTCAACAAATGTCAATCAGTGTTTCCCAAAACCCAAGATGACGTCCTCAAATGTCTTCTATTCTCCACAACTCAAAGATGTATAATTTAGAGGAGTGAAGAAACCAGGAAATATTCACATTTAAGAAGCTGGAATCAGAACCTTTTTTCTTGAAAAAATGAAAATCAATTATCAACATAGTTGGCAATTGATTTAATAGTTGACAGCTAATCGATTAACCTTTGCACAGTCTTTTAGAATAGGGTGATTTTCCAACCTTTAAGCTACCCTAGGGGGAAATTAAAGGGGAACACTGTATGTAAGGGGTTAACACAGTACCTTTAACTTAAATATTTTTTAAATGGAGTCGGTTTTCCGCAACACGTAGATTAATATAGTGTTCATATATGTATGTGTCTATGTATTTGACTGTGTATTGTGTGTTTACAGCCTGTTTCAGGGTGGATCTGTAAATCATGTCCGCCACGGAGAACGAGCTGTGACTGCTCATGTCCACCTCTGAGAAATCACAGAGAACAAAGGTCACCATGACAGGTAGAACTAGACAGAGAAAACATTCCTACTGGACCGGTTACCATAACAGCAGCGAGTAAGACTGGGGTCAGCCCATAACACACACACACACACACACACACACACACACACACACACACACACACACACACACACACACACACACACACACACACACACACACACACACACAGAGTCTCAATTAGCAGAGCAGCAGCCATTCCTCTGAATGCCAGCCTGTTTCTGTTTAAGCTGCACAGTGAGAGAGAGCCCTCAGGTGACACACACACACACACACACACACACACACACACACACACACACACACACACACAATGCAGGTTCATTAGCATGCTAATTGGAGGTGAGGACAGTGTGGTGTGGAGGTGGTGCAGCACAGCCCCAGTGTATTAATCACAGGCTCTGAGACACCAGCCGACTCCCCAACCTGGTCTCCCAGCCCCCTCACCCAGCTCCCTCCCTCCTTCACCCCTGCACCTCCCTCCACCCAGTCTTCCCACCTCCTATCCTCCCACTGAAGCCGGCCTCTATGACTCCCTGCCCAGCTGGTAAAGGATGCTTTGCTGCACAAGGAGCGCTGTGTTCACACAGGTTCTTTGACGAAACACTGGTGTTTTCAAAACCTTTGCCAAACACTACAGCATATACGAGGATTTTATTCATCTATTTTATCCATTTAATTTCTTTTAATTATTATTTTTCTTAATTTTATTGCTTGACCAGGACACCTCTGGAAAAGAAATTTAGATTAATAAATAAAAGCCGTTTTCTCTTTGAATCAAGTGGCAACCTCTAGGTCTGATAAGAGAAGCCCGTGCATCCTTTCTACTAGCCAGCAGGAAGTGACTCCTCTGGTTGCAAAAAGAAGTCTAGATTGTATAGAAGTCTATGAGAAAATGACTGTACTTCTCATTTGATTTATCATCTAGCTAAACACTGTAAGCATGAGTTAATGGTCTCAGTCTCTAGTGTCAAAGTAGACCATGAAGCAGGGTATGCTTTAGGACGTGGCTCCCTTGTGATTGACAGGTCTCTATCACGGCGTAATCTGGTCTGGGAGTTGTCTGTGTTTTTGTCTTAGAACTTTAACCCTCTAGCAGCGTGTTTTCTGTTCATGGCAGATAATATTAATGTTTTGGTCATGTAGAAATGTCTTATTCAGCATTCAGTTGTACTTGGCTCCACCCTCTTGTGTCACTTCCACGGACATATTAAGAGGACTAGATACAGTGTTGGAGGTCCAGTGAAAGTTGCTTAGTGGTGCATGAAGCCAAAATGGCTCTACTTCTGTCTGGAAAGTACCTGATCTTCCGGTCATCTTCCGCATCCATCGGGCCTATCAGACATGCGCAGTAGCGTCCGCTCGCTCATGTGACTTGGTCACGGGGTGCCACCGTCACACCGTCGTCATGGCTTGCGCTGTCGTCACAGTCTGGGTCTCGTTCACATGAACTGAGGAAGGGAAATAACTCTGGATTCAGCTATTATTGTGTTTTACAACTTTTAGGACCTAATGATTTAAATAAGGGCTATTCAAGTGTTCATACCAGGAAGTTGATTTACCAAAAAAAAAAAAAACTGTCCGATGAGTTACAGATGTCTCTTTCCCAAAGTAAGTCTACAGGAAAAAGTCTTTCTGGGCCCAGTGGTATCATGTGACGAGCACAGAAGTGTCCGGCACTCTTCCTGGGGGCTTGGTCACTACTGGTTGCAAAAAAAATCAAAATGGCGGCGGCCAAAATGCTGAACATGAGGCTTCAAACGGCAGTCCACAAACCAGTGGTGATGTCACAGTGACTACATCCACTTCTTATATACAGTCTATGGTTTAAATAAAGTTGTGTTATTATCAGATCATCCCAAGTAAATGGTACTGAAATATAATGATAATCACCTATGACATTAATGTTAATGACGGAATAGATCTATTCTGCACATGTGGAGCTCTCGGCAGAGATGAGATGGAAGTGAGATGGCTCACTACGTCCATCATCAGCTCCAGAAAAAACAATCCGTTTAATTTTTTCTTACCATTTACCACAAGTGAGTTGCTAGATTTAATAGCCAGACGTAGACGTTGCCCCAGGCAAGTAAAATGGGCAAGGGGGCAATCCTCATTGTTGAGCTCTGTCTGCTTGAGTCAATAAACCAAATTTCAACATGATCGCAGATGGGGCTTTAACTGTATGAGATGCTCTATATCTTTGATTTCCCTGACACTGTAACAGTGCCAGGTAGCTAACAGATAAGGAGCTGATCTGTGAATATGTGAAAAGCTCCAGGCAGAGAGAGACGGAGGGAGAAAAAGAGCCAATGAAGCAGCCAAAAGTAACCTGCTGTTACTGTAACAAGGGACCCCGATAACACAGTAATAACAGGCTAATCGTATTTGGGTTCAGAAACCACAACATGCTAATTCAATTAGCTTAATAAGCCCCTGTAGATAAAGGGCTTGTTTCGGCTGTCGTGATTGGCTCGAGGTCCCAGGGAGGTGGTCCTCTGGGGCAGTACGTCTCAGCATCCGCCGCCACCAGTAGAGGGGGAACTTCCAGTGTGCCATGACCAGGATGGTGAGAGATGTGTGTGCATGTGTGCACTTTTTTCTGTTGCTTTTAGAGGATTGGATGCAGGCCTTGCTGTCAATACATTAGACCTGGGTTATATTTCTTTCACAACGGTGCTGCAAAACAAGTTGTTTTTCCTAGTCTGACTCAAAGCAGAGTTACCTAAATGTTTTGCGAGCTGAGACAAGTTTCACCGACAGATTCTCCAAGAAGCAAATCCCCAGCTCCCACTTCTGTAAACTGTGCATCCTCTTAAAGTCTCAACAATGGGGGGAAAAAAAAGTTGCTCGTCCCTTGGAACTTTCTTTATTGTTTGCCTCCACAAACACACAACACAATGCTGAACAAAACCGGTCTCAGTCTATTGTCCCCGGCGCTGTGTCTCAGTTCACTCCGAGCGTCTGTCTCAGCGCTGGGCTCTTTTGTGTGGAGATGCACAGAAAGGCACGGCAGTATTGTTTCACCGGCTGAGGAGAATGGGACTGTTACAGTGGAGAGAATTGGCAGCTGAGCCCGGCGAGGAGATTCTCCACACAGTATTAGGGAGAGGGATCACGACGCTCCACCGCCGCGCTGGCCCCGCTCACCCCTCACACATCTCTCACACATCCCTCACACACACCCCAAAACTAGGCGCACACAAGCCTCGGCTCCCCCCCTTCCCTGTGAAATCTGCATTCTCTCTTAACCCTTTGTTTCTCCGCAGACGAGCTAATCTGTTTACGGGTGTTTGTGAGGGTGCCTTTGTTTGCACATATGTGTGTGCACGCATACATACACACACATTAATCTGCAGGCCACGAGCCAGCTGACACCAGCAGAATATAACGCCAGTCCCCACAGACTCTCACACTCGTTTTCTTTCTCCCATGTTCCCAGATGTATAAGTGCACGCGTGGGCATGCAACACGCATATACCATCCAGCTATAGGAAGTGGGGGGATGGTGCATCTGATCAGCAGTACGTAAAGCAGATAAGAGAGGAGGCAGTGTCAAATGAACAGAGGCAGTGTAGGCAGAGAGAGAGGATGGTGTCTGGAGGCAGGGAACTGCTGTAAACAACACAGCTCGTATTTAAAGGAGGATTTGTTCAGGGCACAGCTGGATCTGTACTGTACGCATCAGCAAAAAACACACACTCCCCCTGTCTGACTGAGCCCGTTTCTCTCCTCACACCAGCCCGATCCCCTTCATCAAACGTCACAGCAATTTAAGAGATTAGACGGCGCGGATTAGACACCACAAGGCTGCCTCTTTTTGAAGCATCGGATGCCTTTGTGCTCCATTCTCTCCACTTTCTTTCATTTCATAAGACGATATTATATCAAGTGGTGGTAAGACTCTCGCGTTCACAATAACAGTGACTATAGGATATGTGCGAGTAATTATGTAAGAAGTAAACACTTCTCGCCAGCTGCTTATTCCACCTTGCACTGTGGCACACTTGTTTATTGGTTGGCCTTACTAGATTTCCCTGCCTCTACTTCTGCTCTGATTAATGAGATACACACACACACACACACACACACACACACACACACACACACACACACAGAGGCACGTGCTTCTCAACACCAGCTCCCCTCTCACCAACTTAGCAGCGCTATTAGTAATGATTGAACCCTATCCAGTGGATGTAATATATTAGCAGGGAGATTATTCTGACGTTAAAACATGTTCCCTGTGCTGACAGCATCATCAATCACCCTCACACTGCCTGTAGAAGACTCACACACTGGACATAATTGCTTCAGCATGGGGTTGGGGAGGAGGAGGAGGAGGAGGAGGAGGAAGAGGGAGGGTGAGGAAGGGTGAGGAGAAGGAGAGTGTGTGAGATTTAGACTGTTTGTATTTGCATGTTGGCCGTACAAGCAAGTGCAGCACTGAGAGAATAAAGGACACACAGCTCTGCCTAAACTGGCATTTGATGATCCAGATTAGTCTACAATGAGCGTTAATCTGAGCCATTGCTCATGAAGAATGACTCCAACAATTATTTCCGATAACTTAATGGGACTAAATGTCTCCATTACTGGCTCTCTCTTGAGGATGAGTCCTGTACAGGTGGATAGAGCTGCTTTTCTTCGCCTTTTCATCCAAAGTCTGTTTCAAGCAGTGGTGGGAAAACATATTCAGATCCTTTTCTTGTGTAAAAGTGGCAATACCACAGTGCAAAAATACCATACAAGGGCTGTGTCTATGTATCATGATACAGGGGTTACGACGGGATACGATTCAGTACATCTCAATATGTCAATCTCAATATCTTTTTTTTTTTTAAATCTAATTTTAGGAAAACTGTCCATATGTATATAATCTGAGTAAAAGTAAAGTTTTTTTATGCAATCATAGCAGTGGGATCTGCATTTGCATTTATCATAATCTCTGTCTCATTAACACCCACTACTAGCACTACTTTTTGTGTAATCTGAGCCACTGATTAATTAAGCTATTAATTAAAAATCAATACAGCATAACAAAACATATGGCGATACTGAAGTGTATTCATATTTATTTTTTACACCCCTAAAAAATACACCATTACAGGTAAAAGTCCCGCATGCAAAATGTTATGTCATAATTAGCAAAATGTACTTAAAGCAGCATTAATTGATTTTTGGACACTTTTTTGGGAGCATATCAAGCTGTAACAGCAACACCGTCTTAAAGCTGATAAGGCTTCCTGTGTTTGCTGGAAAAAAAAGCCATGAGAGTGAATCAGAACAGAAAAGATGTGGGCCAGAAAACCAAAACAGTGAGCTGAGAGACACTGAACGCTCTGTAGAAATGTACTACTAAAGTTGTACTAGTGACCCCTTTCACATTACACATACATTTCAATATGAAAATGTTGACTAGTGCAGCTTTAAAGTCTCAGATAATAAAGTAAAAGTTCTAATTATGCAGCAGAATGTCGCATGTTAGTGTTATATTGTTATCTATATGGATATTGGATTACTACAACCCGGTCTCGCAGAGAGGATATTATAAGGACATTGTGCGTATCATGAGGACACATTTAGACTTTGCATGTCTCATTTTTGCACCTCTTTTTCATGTCATTTGTACAGCACTTAACAAAACTACAGTAAAAGTTAGGTTTAGGCAGCACAACCACATAGTTAGGATTAGGAAAAACACATGACTAGTCTTAAAGTAGTACATAAACTAAGTAAAATATATACAAAAACAAGGTAAGTATGGAAAAACGTCAACAAAACAAAACACCAATCTTGTGGGTGAAAGTCCTGTTTTGTTGGACCCATCGGCCTCTGCTCCTGTAGTCTGTTTCGCTTTTTATTCTACATCACTAGCTCTGAGCGGGGCGTATTCACATGGATGCATTTACGTTGGACTTAGTTCAGACTGCATGGCGTACACATGGCACAGCAAAAGCAAGAACGGCCTTCGTAGTGCACGTTAAATGCCCTGCGCTTTATTGTGTCATTCATACACCTTTTCCTGCGAACGGGCTGACTACTACTGATGCATTGTAGCTGGAGGAGGCAATTTGAACTATTTGCGCACCTCTGGATATTCCAGTCTATAACACTGCATTTTATAGGTTGTTTATATGTTTTTGTAAAAAATAAATTTTCCAAGTAAGTATCTATCCACAGTTGTTTGTTAGATATAGTGGAGGAAGTGGTCCAATATTTGCCTGTAAAAGGTTGTTAAGACGTAACATAAAATGGATAAATGATCAGTGTAGGTATTTATTTATTTTTAGTGTAGCTATTGGGAATAACTTTCTGAACTTCTTTTCCTTTCTCATCTGTTTCCTGCTGTTTAGCTTTGCTCTCACCTACCTGTGACATTACTTCTTCATCACTAACCCACAGCATTTGCATGCTGCTCACAGGAAGGTGTAGCTGTAGGAAAAAAAAACAAAACACCATGGCTTGCGAAGCCCACCTTTGTATTTCTGTTATCTGATATAATCCATGCTATTCCGTGCTGCTTCTTCTCTAGCTGCAACCATCTCTCTCTCTCTGTAATGTGATCCAGCGATTAGTATTCTGCTCAGGCGTCAGGGTGGAAAGCAGAGTGGCTGCCGAGAGGTGTCCTGAATCACATCACTCATATTCCACTCTGTGTGTGTGTGTGTGTGTGTGTGTGTGTGTGTGTGTGTGTGTGTGTGTGTGTGTGTGTGTGTGTGTGTGTGTGTGTGTGTGTGTGTGTGTGTGTGTGTGTGTGTGTGTTTCGAAGAGTGAGAGTGAGAGAGTGAACCAAATCAATCTTATAACACCGGCCGGCCACTAAGTGTTGCGTGTGTAAGCGTCGCTCTGCGTTGTTTAAACACACATTTACCATCTAACTGAGCTGCTGCGCTGCCATTTGTCAGCCCCCACCCACCCGCTACGTGGTGTGTGTGCATGTGTTACGTTTGTGTGCGTGTGTGTGTTCGCACACATGCCAAGGTCAACCGCACCTCATCTCTCCTGGCTGGTAAATGCAGACGGCCCTTTCACATGCTGAATGTAACACAGATGAAATCCATCCTTTGTCATTTGTTTTAGTTCACATCACACAGAAAGATCTATTTGTGTGATATATGTCTGTCTCAACTGATATCAGCCATAACAGTCACATTTCCATGTGTGCGCTACTCACTAATTGCTCATCTGGACAGGCTGGATTTACTGTAACTAAACATAAATAAGCTGATGTGGTTTTCAGGGTTACAGCTTAATTGTATTGTTTTTAATCATCAGTGTTAATATGCTATAAAATACAGAAATAAGAAATAAAATGTTGTATGGCCTTTAAACAACAGTGTGTAATACAAATGGGCTGGAGTTGGCAAACCTCCTGACAGGCCAACAAGGGCATCAATTAAACCTTCAGTCCAACTTCTCTGCCTCTGTACCAAGTTATTTTTCGAGGCCACACCACATAAACTGCTCCAGGGCTGCACCCAGTTCGACGTACTTCGTGCATTAGATTTAGTTCATGGCCACACTGTGCACTACTAAAACTACATATTTGTTAAAAAAAACTTGTAGCTAAAACCTGAAATTTGTAGCATCTGTGTTACATTTTATGAGATGATTGCAGCAGAGAAATGTATAGTTTCCACCAAAACATTATGAAAAGATTTAGGGCTGTCAAAGTTAACATGATAGTAAGACATTGCAGGCAAATTGGTTTTCATGCCACTAATTTATTTAACGCATTAACACAACTTGTGATTTTTACATTGTACTGGGCTCAGTTTCAAAGCTGGAGTGAAGATACTGCTATCATATGAAATTAGAAAACCCAATGAATCCATTGGTACCAACTATATCATAGCTTTCAAGGCTAAATAATGCTCCAAACGTATGTTTTTACTTGTGTTGTAAATTGTTTTCCAATACTAAATATATGCATACATTTGTGTAAAGCAGCATGTTTGCCCAATCCCATGTTGATAAGAGTCTTAAATAGTTGACAAATCTCCCTTTAAGGTATATCCAAGACACATGAGAGGATCATGTTATATACTGCTAGGTACTGGGACCTTTTTTAGTCCAGTCCAGGCTCCAGCTAAAGATGTGTAGCTTAGCAGAGTAGCCATGACAGCATTGATTTGTGGATTTCACTCAATATGGTGTGGTTGCAATGCATTTCTATCATATATATAAATGTATGAAATTATAAATGAATGTATTATATTGATTTTAATTGGGCCTGCCATGCAAATTAATCACACATTTTTTTATTGTTCAAAATTAACCTTAAATGGAAATTTGTCAAGTATTTAATACTTTTATCAACAGCAAATATGCTGCTTTATGCAAATGTATGTATACATTTACTACTGGAAATCAATTAACAATACAAAACAGTGACAAATATTGTCCAGAAACCCTCACAGGTACTACATTTAGCATAAGAAATATGATCAAATCACAAGTATAACCGTAAATTTGGAGCTTTTTTTAGCCTGGAAAGCAATGATATGGTTGGTACCATGGTTGGTTCCTCTGATTTTCTAATTTCATATGATGCCAGTATCTTCACTCTAGCTGTAAGTCCAATGTTAAAATCACAAGTTGTGTTCATGTTAAACAAATTTGCCTTAACAGGTTATTATCATGTTATCTTTGACAGACCTAAAATTTTCATAATGTTTTGGTGGACTCTAGACATTTCTATGGCGTAGTCATTCTTTAGATCGTAACACAGATGCTATAAATTTGAGGTTGTAACTACCTTTTTTTTTTAAACAGTATGTAGTTTCCCAGTAGTGCATAGTGTGGCCATGAACTGAATCTGTCGCGTACATCAAGTCAACTGCAGCCCAACAGGCAACAACAGCTGTCAGTGTGTCGGTCTGCTGACTTGACTATGACTTGCCCCAAACTGCGTGTGATTAATATAAAAATAAATAAAGTTGGGCATGTCTGTAAAGGGGAGACTTGTGGGTACTAGTATTAGTATTATTTACCCTCCTTCAAAGTAAGTTAGTTTGACATGGATTTAAAACTAACCCCTAAAGTTACAAACTAGTTGCGATGATTGAAGCTGAAAGAACACATTTTGGTAAAGACCTATATTTTCCTTGCAAAGGCAGTATGCAGTATTTCCTTTATTGGTTCTGATGTACTATGGCGATTATTTTTGGGGCAAAGTACAAGAAAATGAAGCTACCCCACAACTTTTTTTTTTTTTTTTATATCTGTGACATAGTTTGCCCCCTGCATTTAAACTTCCTTACCTTTTTCTGCTTTAGTCTACTGCTCTCTGCTTTTGTATGACAGATAACTTAATGTAACATACAGACACAATCAGCCACTAACTTCGTTAGCTTGAAGATCCTCGTTAGTTAGAATTCACTTCATTTTATTGGACTGTTTTGACTCCAAAATCCATTCCACGGTTACGAAATGTGTTCCAACTCTCAGACTACAGTATAAATACGCTATCATCTACAGCCATTACGGCGCTTTGGAAAAAGCATTATTGCTGCTTTGTTTCAGTAACACAACGTGCCCCCCCCCCCCCCCCCCTTTTTTTTTAAAATCACAAATGTTTGATATCTGATTATGTTTTCTTACAGTAAATGGACTGTAGCAGATTTCGGTTAACATTTCCTGACAGCCTGTAGCATAATGATGCTGCGCTGCCAAACTGAGTGTATAAAAGAAGAAATTTCATTACGTTATATATTTTCACCACACTGTGAAGATATTATCACAAATGGTAGCCTGCATACAAGGCATGCTGTACTAAAAAGAGACTAGTGACTAGGGAGATGTTGTATACAGGTACAGAGGGATAAAAAAGAAAGTGTGTGCGATTGGGGTGTTTGGCTGGGGGTGAGGAAGGAAGACGGAGTGTGTGTGTGCATGCATTAAAATAGGGGATTTTCTTGTCAGAGTAGCAGGGTTGGGGATTAGTTTAGGATCTGACTGAGACAGAGGAGAGGAGGGCTCGCCACATAAAGAGATGACTGGGCAAATATGGGCACATACATCAATATCAGCGGTGAGCACATTATAGCACCGCGCAGCAGGGCGAAACATGCGCCGTCGACGGCCGCCGAGATTTTCTTTGTTTATGCATGACTGGAGAGAAGGAAATTAATATCAGTGAATTGAATCCGCTCCTATGGAAGATCTTTATGCCTCCCCAAACCTCACGCCAAAATAGATGCAAGTGACACACACACACACACACACACACACACACACACACACACACCCTGCTGAAAGACAGGCACTAAAATAACCTCTGTTCCAGCTGGTGGACTGCTGAGGCTCCTGCTGGGCTGTTTTAATGGGGAAAATTAGCCAAGCAGAAAGGTGGATCCTGTTTGTTATGCTCCACTGTCCCCCCTTCCACGCAGTCGGCCAAGGAGGCATCCTCTGTTGTCCCCCCTCTCTCTCTGTCTCCCTGAGCTCTCTTGACATTGTGTATCTCCACCAGCTGCTGCTGCTGCCTGCATACATCCCTCTCCCCCCTGCCTCCATACCCTGGCAGGCACAGACACATTCAGGATGTATATCACACGTATCAGCAGCACAGTAATCTCAAATATGCTGCGTCCAAATCAAGGACGGATTTATCTTTTAATTTTCCACCAGCGTCCTCGTCTCATTTATTTCAACCTGCTCCTGCGAAAATGCCACAACAAAATCGAGAAAAGGAAAGGAGAGGGTGCAAACAAATGAGGTTTGCATGACAGGGGAGTGGGAATGAGAGAAATGAGTGTGAGAGGTGAGAGGGTGAGGGATGAGAGGAGGATATGCAGAGGGGTGAAAAGCGTCTTTGTTCTGGATGCCCTTGAGACAGCTGACATCGCCACAATGAGACCTTCTTTCACAGGGAAGGAGAGAGAGTCAAAGAAGGGAAAGGGAGAAGGATGTAATACTTTTGGCATACTGAACTGGTAGTAGTAGTAGTAGTAGTAGTAGTAGTAGTAGAGATAGTAGTGTCACTTTCATGTGTCACTTTCATGCAATTGCTGCTTTCACGTCTCATTTTTTTCTGGTACTGACAACGTTGTGCTGCATGTGCTAGCAGTGTCCTGTTTTTAAAGGGCCATTACAATAGCTTGGGTCTTACTTCTTCAGTTTTGAGCCATCATTTCCTTCAGTTCTGATAGCAGGAATGTCGTAGCATCACTCAGGTTTTAAACACACCTCCTGAGCTCTTATTACACATGGTATATGAAACATCGCTGCCTTTGTCTATCTGTTAAAGCTGTTTAGACATAAGTGTACATAACATTACATTACACAAATGTACAGACATTATAGGAAGAGACACAAAGCTTGTGCAATGCATCAGTAATGGATTTTAAAAATTGCCATTAAAGCCTCAATTAATGAGCTTCATTAGTTTGAAGGACACATAACCCCACTTCTTACAGAGGACCCAATAAATATAGGCGACCACAAGAAAGTGTGGCTGTGTGTTCAGACCACAGTGTGTCTATACAGTAGATGAAAGCCACGTCCACTTCCTCCCACTGTACAAAAGTGAACCCAAAACATCCCGGATACGGGAGCCACCACCTTGAGATTTTAATGTGCTTGGAGCCAGAGTCTGCTCAGTAGTGATCGGGGGGGCTGGAACTGCAATATCGAGGTGCCATCCACACACCCGCCTGAGCCAATCACAAGCTGAGCACGGCCCAGCTTGTTAGCGCGAGCCACCTAGCTGCTGCGCTAGCACCATGGTAGCCGTTTGGCTCGAAAGACACAGCAACTAACCATAATATCTCTGCAACGACATTCATGATCTAATTGATGCGTTCTATTACACAGACTGGTCATGGTTATGGGAAGTTAAGTTACATTTCCTCTCTCGTACAGTACCAGAGCTACCGCAGCTGTCAGTCATGATGTCTCACCCCCTTTTTATAGCAATAAATAAATAATTTAAACCAAATTTATCAGTAAAAATGAACACTCGAACATGCATCAGCATGATAAGAACTATATAAAATGAAGGAACCCATCTTTGGGGGAAAATGTGTACTTGTACTTTTTGTACTTGTACATTGATTTTTGGTTAGCTAATGTCCCATCCGCGAACATGGAGGGGGAGGGATTTATGACTTTTACTGCAGCCGGAGATGTTTTGGCCTCACTTTTGGGGAGCTGTCATGTCGTCCATCTTTATATATAGTCTATGGTCCAGACAGAATGCAAAGGCAAATTCAGAAGTGGCGTGATGGAAAGACGCGCTGGCCTGATTATTACTCTGGCAGAACAAGGTTTTTTGTTTACCTCTTTTGTCCTGTATAATGCCAGAGAATATATATCTATCTATATACATATACTGTATAGTTACAATATATACTATATATTGTATCTGTGTGTGTGTGTGTGTGTGTGTGTGTGTGTGTGTGTGTGTGTGTGTGTGTGTATATATACACACAGACATGGATTATTAGTTTACTTGATCCAAGCCTAGTAAAATCTCCATCATAACTTTAGGTTAAAGTGACTTTTTCAGACATGGATCAACGTTATGTGGTGTGGTGTGTGTCTTAGAGGGGCTCAGGTTAGCCACAGTCATTTGAGGTTAGGGATGCAAAATTTTAAACGTTTTCTTAACCGATAACTGACCCTCGTTAACTGATTATTAGCCGTTAACCGATAAAATTAGTGCCTCACATGCAGCAGTGTACGAGCTGCAGTATATGAGTACAGTGAGAACAGTTCACCGTCAGCAGAGCTACTGTAGCAGCCACGGTGCTGCGTTCACTGTCCCCAGTTCACCGTCTGGGAGCGTTAGCAGCCATGGTGCTGCATTCACCGTCCCCAGTTCGACGTCTGGGAGCGTTAACAGCCACGGTGCTGCTTTCACTGTCTCCAGGTCACCGTCAGCAGAGCTACTGTAGCAGCCATGGTGCTGCGTTCACTGTCCCCAGTTCACCATCTGGGAGCATTAGCAGCCACGGTGCTGCATTCACTGTCCCCAGTTCAACGTCTGGGAGCGTTAGCAGCCATGGTGCTGCATGTAGTTTCACAGACATGCAGCCACTTTCCCAATAAAAGTCTCCACCGCACATTTACTTTAATTTAGCAGGTTGTCAGCTGTGTGTCTGCCCGGCATAATGACATTCTGTCACCCTGCTTAACTTTAGCGATTAGCATTAGCAGCTGCTAGCGTTGCCGGTGTCTTCGTGCCCGCTGTATTGTAACGTCAGTGAGTTTCTAACAGAGTGTGAGTGTTTGTGGTGATGGTGGTGAGTGTAGGTTTGTTGGTAGCATTGTGAACATAGCTGTAGCAGACAGTGTGTGTACAGTTTATTTGTCAGTGAATAAATGCTACGAGGCTACAAACTACAACTCTTCAACTGGAAGTCCACAGCCAACTTCCTGTATCTGTGCCGGCTCTCTTTTAAGGTGGACCAGCTTTTCTCCTTAAAGTGACGAGCCCCTCCTCTGCGTTTTTGTCAACTTTTTAATTAATTATTGTCAGTTATCGGTTAAACGGTTAATTATTAAGATCCCCATCTAAAGGGAAAACAAATGGTAAAATTTAGGGCTGTTAAAGTTAGCATGATAATAATGCATTAACGCAGATTTGTTTCAAAGCCACTAATTTCTTTAACACATTAAGGCAATTGATCTTTCGGAGGTTGTACCAGGCTTTGATTTAAAGCTAGAGTGAAGATCCTGGCATCATATGAAACCTAGCTTGTCACAAAGGAGACTAAATAACGCTCCAAACTTAAGCTAAATTTTGGTGACAAAAAACTGGCATGGCCAATTTAAATGAGTCCCTTGACCTCTGACCTCAAGCTATGTGAATGAAAATGGGTTCTGTGGGTACCCGCCAGTCTCCCCTTTACAGACATTTTATGACAATCGCGTAGTTTTGGGCAAGTCATAGTCAAGTCAGCACTCTGACAGACTGATACACCGATACACTGGGCTGCAGTTTGCCATGTTATGATTTGTTATGATATTTTTATGCTGAATGCAGTACCTGTGAGGGTTTCTGGACAATATTTGTCATTGTTTTGTGTTGATAATTGATTTCCAATAATAAATATATACATACATTTGTGTAAAGCAGCATATTTGCCCACTCCCATGTTGATAAGAGATTTAAATAAATAAGGTGCATTGTGAGCAAAACTGTCTACTTGATCGCAATGAACTATGGACCATCATGCGATTAATTGTGGTTAAATATTTGAATCACTTGACAGCCCTAGTAAATTTATGACTCAGACTGTCGGTTCTTTTGCAATAAGGGATCATTACCATCAGTCTGGGTTCACTCACTTGCAGTTTTACCTAAAACAAAAGTAGTTTCGATATCTGGCTAAACTGTTAGCATGTCCATTATCTGACCACTCATGTTTCTTGCCCCGTCTGACTTTATTGCAGCGATGTTGCCATGTTCAGTTAAAAATGATGGCCAAATATACGAAATGAAACCCCAACGGTAATAAATCTGAATTTTCCTGTAAACACAGTTTGTACGTCTGAGTTTTGAGTATTTTCTTTACACTTAATCCCACTAGTAGAAAAATACAGAGGGAGTTTAGGGAGATTAAATTTGTATTTTTTTTCCTGCAGAAAAAAACCCTTTTCTGCAAGAAGCACCACCATAACTGAGATGTTTCTGAGATTCTGTCCAACTACTGACTTGCTGCAGAGCTTTGTCACATCCTGTATCACACACACAAATGCGCTTAAGAAACCCGAGAGTGTGTTAGACCTCTCTTCCTCCTCACCCAGAGTTCCTGGCCCCGGGGGGTGGAGGGTCTCTTCGCCCTCTCAGACATCCAACCCAAACACACACACACACACAGATGAACACACACACTGGCAGCAGACCACGTCAGAGGGGGGTCCATTCCTCCATAAGTCCACAGGTCTCTGGATAAACATATTATTCTGGATTAAATGTTTCCCATATTTGTTATTCTTCCCTTCGAGACTCCAGGTGGAATTGGTACAAAACCAAAAATCATATGTGCATTCCTTTGAATGAAAGAGCGGGCCGCTCCGAAATGGGAACGAGAATTCCCTTTCGGAGCGAGAACTTGAAACAACATTTGTGCGGATCCGTCGATCGCCCCAGATTCTATGTTACACATCTAACAAAGGCCGCGCTGTGTCATCGAGAAGTGGTCCCCCCCCCGCAAATCTCACCGTGCTGCTACCCAGAATTCTCTATGAAACCAGGAAGTGTGTGCTCGGCGGAGGTCCGCTGCTGGCTCTGAATCAGATCCAATTGGTTCAAGGGGCGCTGATCCTCCTGAGTGTGTTTTACTCTCAGTTTGAATAGAGACAGAAGGTGACAGCTGACCATGGCAAGGCCTGAAGGTGACGATGGTGGAGTTCTGCTCAATTATGCAATTATGTCCAAATTACTGCCAGAGCCTCTCGCCCTATCGGAGCCGGGGTTATAGCCTTGAGCGGGCCAATCGGTGAAGTGTTGATGTGTGCTGAGAGATCACACACTGACCACCTATAGCCCCAGTGGCCATGGTAATGTCATCTGAGCCATAACGCAGGGCTCAACATTAATGCTTCCCTGCTCTCCCGGGGCAAGTAAACTCTGTTTTCAGGCAAGTGGAATGCTTCATGCAGTTTTCCGATTGGACAAGAGAAAAATAAATGTGATCTTTATTAGCCATTGCCCGATACTCAGTAGAAGTATCCGATCAGGAGATCGGCATTAACGTATTTGTTCGAGCGCCTAGAGCATGCTTCGTCACTCCAAGAGTGAGGTGCTCTGAATAACTGAAGCATAACATTACATACCAGCAATTTACAAAAGGTCCAGTTTGTGCCAGAGTGCATTCTGGCACTCGGAGTGACTATTTATGAATGCATCCACAGCTGAAGCTACATAGTGAACAACAAATCCGGATTAAAATTGGCAGAAGTAGAGCGTGTTAATGTCAGTTGTTAGCTGTGGATGGCGCAGTCCACACATGGGAGAAGTTTACCCTCAGGACTTAACCCAAACCACGATCCTTTCCTAAACCTGTAGAAAGGGCTTTCTATCGGAAATCCCTGAAAGCCAACTTCATGTAAATTCATGTAAATAAGGCATCTAACTGCTTACATTAATGGATGTTCCATTGGATTACATTGTGGTGCATTCAATGTCTGAACAGTAAAAATGAGTATAAGGTGAAGGTAAATTGTAACGCTATCATGATGTGTTCAAATGTAATCTTGTAAAATGTAGTTTCTGGAGAGAAACTTGAATAAACCCAGTTGTTTGAAGAAGAGGTTTTCACAGCAATATAAAATAAATATAGATGGAGTTATGACCTGTTTAATTTCCACTAACTCTATTCAGCTTATAATAATACATATTTAAAACTCCTAATGCCAAACTTGATGGGTTTTATTTTGTTTCTGGCGTTCTGGCGGGTTTGAATGATGAAATTAGCGAGGTAAAATCACTGTTTCTGTCAGTGGAGTCTGGCGGCTTTGAGGAGAGTTTTGTACATTAATAAATTATAATTGCTTAAATGTATGTTGATTTTATTTATCTATTAATCATCCTACATTTTCCATTTCGTCAGGCAAGTGAAACATGGCCCCGATAGCAATGGCTGAAAAAGCTTAGTGTCAAGCCCTGCATAATGGCCGACAAACAGATGGATGGAGCCACATGTTGCAGGAGCACGGGTTATAATCTGTTCTTTAAAAATTAAGTTTCCTCCATTTTCACAACCGAGGAGAGAAGTTTCATTTACATTCAGATATTTGCAGCCAACACATCATCACCGCCACAAATGTGTCGGGAAATCACGCACGATCTGATGCTCTTGAATGCATCAAACGTTAGCTCCCCGCATACTAATGCGACCGTGGGCAACAACGGAGGCGCACAATGGGCTGAAACGCCATATCAGGCGGCGCGTTCGTTTCCTCCTACCGTGTTTATTTTTGTAAACTGCGCAGCCCCAACTTGGGATGTATGTTGTGGACACATCTCTCTCTCTCTCTCTCTCTCTCTCTCTCTCTCTCTCTCTCTCTCTCTCTCTCTCTCTCTCCTCCCTCTCTCTGGACCCTGGAGACATTCCTCATGCATAATCACTGTGTGTCTTTCTGATCTGCCTCCTATCTACCGCTGGTGGAGGTTAATGCACAGAGCTGCACATAAATTAGAGGCGAGCAACACACAACAATCATATTCCCCCCACAAACAGCTAAAGAATAAAACAAACAAATGCAGAACGAGGAGTTTTGTAATGTTTATTGAAGCGCTATAAGAGCCGTGCAGCTCTCCGGGCCTCTCTCGTCTCCTCACATGTGTCATTTGTGCTAAACAACTCAATTCAATGTGGTATTTTAAACACAGTTGCGCTGCAGCCTAATAAAACCCATCTACTCCTGTAATTCATCATACTTTGCTATACATTAAGCCGGGAAATCAGGGGAAGGGATGTGATTGGAGGGAAGGGAAGCTCTGGTACGGCTCAGTATTCTGGTGAGGACTCTCTAACTGTAGAGCAGAGGGGGCAAAGGGGTCACAAGGTGTGTGTGTGTTAGTGTATGTGTTTTAGTGTGTGTGCATGTGTGTGTGAGATGGCAGCATCACCAGTCCTCCAGGGCTCAGCAGGCTAATTAATAATGAATCCCAGAGAGTCTGTGTTTGAAATGCAGATGTGCAACTGCCGGCTCCGCCTGCTCCTTCAGAGGGACCTGTGTGTGTGTGTGTGTGTGTGTGTGTGTGTGTGTGTGTGTGTGTGTCAGCCACAAGGGGAAACTATGTTGGTTGATTATTTAAGCAGAGAGAGAACTTGCAGACACTCCTCACGAAACTCATCCGTTAAACGTCGACGTTTGAGAGAAAATAGAGATTTTCGAGTTTTCACAAGTCCAACCCGAGTCCTTTCTCTTCTTCGTTGGTGGCGCCAGCAGAGGCCTCGACCCCCGAGCTCTTCTCTGCTCTCAGCACAGAAGAGGAGAAGAAGAAGGAGGACGTTGGAGAGGGGGCTGAAGAGCATACATTACATTTCTAAAGACTCTTCTTCTGCTCTCTGGATATAGATACTGTGTGTTCATGTGTGTTTGAGCGGTTTGAAATTTAACAGACGGTAATGTTATGTAGATTTCGACCAACCTTGGCTCCCCTCGCTGACCCAGGGACAATATACTAGCCTCTTCTGCAAACAGCACCTGTAACACATACACACACACACACACACACACACACACACACACACACACACACACACACACACACAATACATACAAGCGGTGAATAATCTCTCTGACAAACACTCCCTTTGTTTGAGCGAAGGCAAAGAGGGACAAACAGTTTCAATTTGGTTCAGGTGTTTCAAATTCTTGCAGATAGTAAAAAATAATAATATTGGACTGGTTTGGTGTTTGTTCTCCAAATGTAAAAAACGAGGGGGATTGGGGGGGGTCTCTGACCTCAGGCCTGTGTGTTGTGACTGAATTCATTTTCTAATTAACTAGAAAGCCAAAATATAATTTGTGTATCATTGTTGGAATACTAATATCCAGTGACGTTTAATTGAAGCTTCACATTGCACTTCATGTCTTTCAGTCGTCCCGGGAAATTCAATTATTTGAATTTTGAGGGAACTTTGAGTTCAAAACAAATGATTTTTAAAAAATAAGATAAAATATAATAAAAAATCCAGGGTCTTTAATGCGTATCGTGTCATGAAAGTCAATGAAATGGATGTACAGCTCATTTATATCAACATATTTTATTTACACATATGAAGTTTGTTAGGGTCAGTTTTTATTTTATGTTGTTATAATAAAACTTTAAAAAAATATTATTTTTATTATATTTAAAACATTTTCTTCTTCTTCTTCTTCGTCTTATTATTATTATTATGTTATATGCAAAAATAATAATTATAAATGTGTACATTAATATACTCTTTAAAGACTGGCTCATTATCAAAGTGCAGAGTGTGCCTATGGGATCTCATTTTTAATGCATTCCTAATTCAACATAATACTTGTTTTCAAACAAGTCCAGATGTATTGTCATCCTTTTTTTAAAACAACAATAAAAATCTATATAAAAAAACAACTAAAGAATGACATTTATAGATGATCGGAATCAGGGAAAGCTGTTTTAATCTGTTCTTTCCTATTAATCGCTTTTCCGTGGTGATAATAATAGAGAAAAATTAAGATTGCAAGTTGATTTAAAAAGTCGAAATATATCACAACAATAAGGTCTGGATAGTTTAAAAATCCCCCGAATTAATCCCACAATCTGTAGTGATTAGATATTTATCGACTGTAAATACTTGCGTTATAAATATCACGAATAAAGTTTTTCTCGCGATATTTCATGGAAACTCGCAATTTCAACCAAAATCTCTATTTCAAACGGATAACAGGACACGTCGAGGAAAATTTCAGCTAATTTTTTTTCTATGTAGATTAATGTTTTATAATAAATCCGATGACTTCACTATATGGACTTGTTGAAAGGTAAAAACCTTCTTTAGTGGAAATACAACCACACAGTGAAGCAGCGTGTCTCCAACCAAACAGACGCACCGGGCCTCATGCATTATGAATGTACATTTACACTTATGCGCTCTCCTGGGAAGAGCTTTAGCTTCTATACATTCACTCACCGGTGTGTCCGATGTGTGTCCTCCTACTACTATTACTACTACTACTACTACTACTATTACTATTACACAGACACACACAGGCAGGGGTGAGGTTTGCATGACTGACAGGTGGACACGGAGGACAGCCTGCGCTTTTCTATCAGAGACGCTTTTTTGTGCTTCAAGTTGATGATGAAAACAAACTGCTTGTCACCGACACGATGTGATGTGCTGTGAGATTAGTTTGGGGTTTGCTTTTGAAGGGTTTAAACACGGTGTCACCGTCCTTTTATTAGCGACGTCACGGGTTAATGGGAGTATCGATCTGTCTGGGAGGCCGTGGACAGTGAGTCAGGGATGACAGGACATCTGGGTTTAAACGCCGAGGTGACACCCAAGGATTTAGATGACAACCAAACATTTCAATTCTTAAGTAAATAATAATAAAATAAAAAACACACATTCAGGGTGTTAATTAGAAAATAAAGACCCGTTTTTTTTCTTTTTGATGTTGTGAAATGATTATTCCCGCATTAATAATTATAGCAAAGACAGATTGATATGTTTCTTTTGCGCACGCAGCAGCAGAGATTTAGGCTTCATGGGGAAAGTTTTCAAAGGTCATGACACCAGTGACAGGTCCCGCCCTGAGGCCCGAGGCTGTCTCAACAGCAGACTAAAGCTGATTTATCTCTATAGGCTGCAGCCAAACTGGAGAGGACAGGAAACAAGGTCTAATGACACAGAAACATCATAATAAACATTTTCTCAAAAAACACCCTCTGAGCTGTTCACACAAAACGAACTCCATCAACATTTCTACCATTTTTATAAAGATATCATAAAAACGACGGCAAGACCATATCAATATTTATTTATTTTTTAAAACTTACGCATAGTCAGTCATTTGTTTATTTACTATTATCACCAATTATTATTATAGCGAAATAGAACCTATTATAAAGGCCTATTATAAATGGCAAACACTGAGAATGACAGACACTCCAAACCTCCATAGAAAAAGTATAGTTTTTTTGTCCTCAGTGTGTTATTTAACATATGGAGACACGGTGATTTGGCAGCATGAGTTAACCCATCTAAAATCAATACTCCGCAAATGTAATGAGCACAAATATTGCTGTTTTGTAAATGTCCATGACTATAGCTGTGTTACAAACCTGCAGCCAATACGTCATTAGATTAAATTCAGCTTTTTTATTTTTTTATATATGGATATTTTAAAATCGGAATAATAATTAATCTAGCATCATTTTTTTAAACTAAATCTTTATAATGTAAAATGTATTTTATTTAAATTATGGCCCATGTAAAGATATGGCATGATGTTTCAGGGGGAAAGGCATCAATACATTTTTTTTCTGTGAAAATGTTTGTTTTTCTTGCGTCGTGAAGATCACCATACTGGAGGTTTGTAGTTAACAGACCTTTTGTATTTACTCCACCGCCTACAGCAAATAATCTGAGTGAGAAGATAACCAGCAAAAGACTCAAAGCCGCAGAATAAACACAAACAAGCAGCTAAACAAACACGTCAAACAACCAATAAACTGCCATTTTATAAAGACGAAAAAATCAAGAAATTATGACTCATTAGTTTGTGTTATAATGTGCGCCTCTGTAAGAGAGAGAGAGAGAGAGAGAGAGAGAGAGAGGGAGGGAGGGAGAGAGAGAGCCTGCGTGGTGTAAGTGTAGCGGGGCTGGCTCGGGTTATCTGTGAATGGGCTCTTTATTGGAGGCGCGGAGCGGGGATTTGCCTTTTATTCGCCTCGCTATGGAAACGCGCTCGACGGCAGAAAAATGTTGATGCGAATAAAAGGAATCGGCACAAGGAGCGTTTCCAGAGAAGCATCTGTTACACTTAGAAACTTAGACTATCGAGAGCAATACAACCCCCTCTCCAAGCCTATCTGCTTTATGCTCCCAAAAACGCACACTATATTTTTTGTAACACAAAAAATATTTAAGATGTATTTTTAGCGATTTTGCGCGTAGAACCAGTTTAGTTCAAATTTAAAAACTCAAATTGAGTCAGATTTACTCGAGATACAGTTTTCTCTAAGTGGAGAATTCCTCCAAAGTCATTCCACGTTGGCGTGACATTTAATATGACACGTATGAAAATACAAGAATTGCATTGAAATACAACCATTGTGCTATTTTTTTGCATACAGTTCTGCATAATTTCATCCCGTAACGACTCAAACGAAGCAATCGGCCTCAGCAAACTAGGCCACTAGAACAACCCTGCCACTCATCAAAAATTCAGTCACTTTTAATGAAGTTTCAAAGAGTAAACATGAAGAATTCATACACTGGAATCAGAGTAAAGAACACAAACAACAAATACATGTGTTGAATTATTTCCCATCCATCTCCAGGCTTATAGGCTACAACAACACCAGGCGAGAGCCTGTCCTGCCATCACCCTTCCCTCACTGTCATTCCTCAGCTTACCGAGGCCCCAGTCCAACCTCCAGCGGCCCTAGTCCGCACATCCAGCCCACGGTCAGCTCACCTGCTCCGGCCTCCTCCTCCTCCTCCTCCTCCACGTCTCCGTGTCTCCACACAAGCAGCTCCTCGGCTCAGCGCTCTTTAATGACTTTCTGGTGGCTGCAGCCTTCTTTTATTTCTCCTAAATGTATGAAAATGTATGCAAATTTAAATCAAGCTTAACCTGGGAGCTCGAGCAATATATTTAATGGAATTTTCAAACCAATAAGGGGACTGGGGCGCAGCTCTAATGGCAAATATAATTACGCAGCTAAGTTAGTTCTCAGATATGCAAGATAGATCTTTTTTTCAACTCTGAGAGGACCTGATGAAATCCTTAAAGACTGGAAGTGTGAGTGTGTAGTGCGTGGGGACACTTTTATTTCTGTGGGAACATGTAGAAATGATGAAGTTACAGGTTGTGAACATGTACGATACGTGTATGATTCCATGTGTAGGAGCAAAAACGTGTGTTTGGACTGTCAGAGAAATGTTATTTTCTAAATATGGTATTTTAAGTGCTAAATTAAAATTACAGGCCTGGTGCATGTATTATTTTTGTCCTGTGCGTAAAACATGCCTGTTCTGTGCGTAAAGCACTTGTGCGTAAAACCCTATCTTGAGCAGCTCCCTCTCTAAACACCTGAGGAAGTGTTTTCTAAAAGTGAATCATTAGCAGTGAGAACTGGTCTTGGTTTGACTGTATCCTTCTAAATGAAGTGCTGGCACGTCTAACAAATGCCATTGCGCTTTAATCTCCTCCTTTGCACGCGCTGAAGGGTGACAGGAGCAGCAATAAACTCGCGCGTAAATCAGTTGGAAACTTTAATTAATAAACAGGAACTGCGCTCCACGCGCACATCGCTCCGCAGCCAGACCCACTGGACCAGCGTTCCGACTCACTTCCGGTTCGACTGCCTGTAACCCTTTCTTACCCGCAGCTCTGCTTTCCAGAGGGCGGAGGTCCGGGGTGATCTGCGCCGTCATTGGTGGAGACGCGTCGTCACTGCGTCTGAATCGGTCTGTGAGTGGCGGCGGAGGCTGTCAGTCAGTGCCGAGGCTGCTGCCGAGACTCCAGAGAGAGGGAGATGTCAGAGGCTGAGCTGCTCCCTTCCTTCAGTAGCACTAGTGGGGTTCAGCAGCCAGCATGGCCACAGCTGCCTCCAGCCCCTACACCCTGCTCAGCTCCAGCCCCATGATCCACCCGGACAGCCAGGCCATGCAGCCTGCTAGCCCCTACAGAGGACACCAGAAGCTCCTTCAGAGTGACTACCTGCAGAGCGTCCAGAGCAACGGGCACCCCCTCGGGCACCAGTGGGCGAGCAGCCTGTCGGAGGGCAGCCCCTGGTCGGCCTCCATGGAGCAGCAGGACGTGAAACCGGGCCGAGAGGACTTGCAGCTCGGCATCATCCACCACCGCTCCCCGCACGTAGCTCATCACTCTCCCCATCACAACAACCATGGCAACCACCCGGGAGCTTGGGGGACCCCGGTGTCCCACAACTCGTCCATCACCAGCGGGCAGCAGATCAACATCTACTCCCAGACGGGCTTCACTGTCAACGGCATGTTGGACCACGGCGGCCTCACGCCGCCGCCCAACCCGCAGGGCCAAGGCATGCACCCGGGCCTCAGGGACACGCTCAGCCCCGAGCACAGCGACCTCGGCGGCCACCACTGCCACGACCACTCCGACGAGGAGACGCCGACCTCGGACGAGCTGGAGCACTTTGCCAAGCAGTTCAAACAGCGGAGGATCAAGCTGGGCTTTACGCAGGCGGACGTGGGCTTGGCCCTGGGCACGCTCTACGGCAACGTCTTTTCCCAGACCACCATCTGCAGGTTCGAGGCTCTGCAGCTGAGCTTTAAAAACATGTGTAAACTCAAGCCGCTGCTGAACAAGTGGCTGGAGGAGGCGGACTCGTCCACGGGCAGCTCGAGCAGTATAGACAAGATAGCAGCTCAGGGGAGGAAGAGGAAGAAGAGGACGTCCATCGAGGTGAGCGTGAAGGGGGTGCTGGAGACGCACTTTCTCAAGTGTCCCAAACCGTCCGCGCCGGAGATCTCGTCGCTGGCGGACTCGCTGCAGCTGGAGAAGGAGGTAGTGCGCGTGTGGTTCTGCAACCGGAGGCAGAAGGAGAAGCGCATGACGCCGCCGGGGGAGCCGCCGCCGCACGAGGGACCCTATTCTCACAGCGGGAGCGCGGGGGATGCCTCCTCGTGCCACGATCTCTGACCGAAGCACCGGGAGGAATCACCCCCCCGGCACAGACTCTCGAGAGCATAGGGGCGCGCGGTTGGCATCTCCAAGCCGCCCGCTGCCCGTCCCGGTACAGACTCCTCCAGCACTGAAACACAATAACAGAGATACCCGCTCAACCTTCGGCCTTTTCTGACTGCCACGAGGGCATTATTCTATATCAAAACGTCACATTTCAGATTCCCTTCGGAGCCCGCCAAATTATTTTCTACATCACGGATATAAATACAAAAATGTGCCTAATAACCTGCCAGCGCCTTTGGTTTGTGTCACCATTTCTCGGTAATAATGACAGGATGGGACTGATGTTTGTTTCTGTTGTTTGATCAGCGGACTGAAACAAATAATTTCTTAATTGATTTCTTGCAGCACCAGAGGCCGTTTTACAGTCCACCTCATGCTTCCCTCGGGCTTCTACTTCTCACCATATTTACACTCATTATTTTGTAACATACTCTGTAGCAGATCTGTAATTATTTTTGCATATGCAAATTATTATAGGCCTTCATTCCTGTTTTAGAGCTACCAACATAATAGCACTTGGAGGGTTTTTCTGTTATTGAATCCCTCCCTCATGGCCTGTAGCTTATGAAGCCACACAGCTATTTATAAATTCATCTATTTGATTTCAATCATCTTCGACCATATAAACTGTGTGGACTCTGAAACCAGAGCCGAGAATAGAGAAAAGAAAGGGTTCGACGCTATACACCTGCCTATAATTTTATTGTACGTTCAGTATCAAAATTTTATAATCTTAAATACTCCTGTTTATTGGTTTATTTCTTAAGTATTTTTTCCAATATTGTACAGTTTTATATATTACCCTTTTTGAAGTCATTAATTTAAACAAATGCTCTTAGTTATTCATGCACTTAATTAGCAATGTAAAAAAAAAAAACAACAATATTTTCAGTAAGATTGAACTGTTTCGGCGGTTTTATTCCAAATTTCGATGACAGCTCAA
Source organism: Pterois miles (assembly GCA_947000775.1). NCBI lineage: Eukaryota > Metazoa > Chordata > Actinopteri > Perciformes > Scorpaenidae > Pterois > Pterois miles. Next base: position 7,685,615 of record CAMQGK010000308.1, on the reverse strand, counting down.
GTAATTATTTATTTTCAGTATAAAGCTTGTATTATGTTTTGAAATAAACTATGTATGTTGTAATAAACAATTTTCTTGCTACAACTGTTCACTGTCCAAAACAGAAATTTCACCTTCTGATGAGGGAATATTGACTATTTAGTACTAGGATTAAAATCCCTTTTCTTCTTCTTATTAGTATTATTATTATTATACTTGAATTGTATTTTAATTATTTAAATATTAATAGTATGTTTTGTTTTCTATAAATTATTTTATTATTATTACTATTATTGATAAAATAATGAAAGCAATAATTAAAATGTATAATTTTAAAAATTCTGTTTACATTATTATACATTTTGAAGATGGGTTATAAATTAAAATTGTGGCTAATTACAATTACACTAAAGAGAATATTATGCTCCATTCATATATTTATGCACATGCTAAAGCAGCATAACCTTCACTCGGCTTCAATGTCATGTCAGAGGGCAACTTTTTTTGCAAGTTCCCGGTGTCACTAACAGCTGTAAAACCTCTACCGCTTGGACAGGACCTTGGCTGCAGGTTCTGCTGGCTCTACGGATCGCAGCGAAACTGAGTCGCTTTCTCCGGCAGCTCCCCTGAAATGTTATTGTCCGGGCCCTCTGCCCTCCTCAATCAGACATGCGTGATTTATCGCCTGGGCCGCTGGGCCTGACAGCAAAACACAATGACACACACACACACACACACACACACACACACACACACACACACACACTCAGACACACACACAGACACACACAATGACACACACACATACAATCAGAAGCAGATGAATCTCATTTCAAAGACTACAGCTGCGTATAATTGGCCATATATGCAAGGGCAAAATTGAGCTATATATTCACCCCCCCCCCAAAAAGAAAAAAAAATCATAATGCCTAAAAATAATTTAGGGATGGTTTAGAAATAAGTAGATGCTGCTTAAATGATTCAAAAATAGAGCTGGAGAGGGAGAGTGAAGGAGGGAAGAGGAGGAGGAGGAGGAGGAGAGGCGGAAGGGTGCTAGGCCTTGCCTTGAAATGGAGAGCCTGACTTGAATACTAATGCATCTGAATTTATGCATCTCCTCAGTCTGCAGCCCTGAGAGGGGGGTGGGGGAGAGGGAGAGAGAGAGACAGAGAGAGAGCGAGAGAGAGAGGGGGAAAGGGTGTGAGGGTGGAGGTGAAAGGGGGCGGTTATGTAGAAGAAGAGAAAAGTAAAACCATGGCTGATTGATTCCATCCATCTATTTTAGTTCGAAATAATCCCTGATTTCTGGAGGGAGGTGGGGGGGGGTGTGCCCCAAGATGGAAGCAGCCGAGCAAACAAGCAAAGCGAAGCCAAGGTCCAGAGCAACACTGCAGTATCCTTGAGCCTCTTCCACCTCTTCAGTGTGGAGTCAGGATGCTGAAAAACCTCTACTTTAAAGACTAACTACACCTCCACAGAAATAAGTTACCAGTGAAAAATGATTGACTTTGGGAAAATGTGTAAAGGACGGTGAGACACATATAACAGGTGCAAGATGAAAGCATATTTCAGAGGTATTAAATGAAAAACTTCAGGTAATTATTTCCCCAGAAAGCTTGAGGTTGGATGACTCTGCTTTGCGCTGGCAGATAATTGAGCCTCTGAATGTGATCCGATGAATGTAGGAGCGGACTGATCATCAGACAGGACGGCAACAATAGAGGAGCAGGACTAGTGACTTTGCGTGGCAGCAGTTTGGAGGATGAGCGGCTTGTTTACCGGCAGGGGATAATAATGGGCACTGGCTGACTCGCACCTTTTTCATAATTGCATCTCATCTCGAACCTTCTGTTCTCTTTGAATTCGTTCTGTATCCTGTTTCAAAGACTTTGGTTTGGAAGTTAAGAAGTCAAAAGTGTAAAAAAACCAAATTCTCCTAAATAAATTGTTTCTCAAAGCTTTTATTAATAGTGTTATTTTTCCCTGAGAAAAATCAGTGAAGGTCAATAACGTGAATAAAACACATCAGGATTAAGGAGGAGTAACTTTCAAAGAAGGGTGGTAAAGATTTACCGAGATTGCAGAGGAAAAAAAAAAAGTTTGATGTAGTGTTTGCAGTAAAACTGGCATTCAGGAGGTCAAAGAGAGGACACTCAACAGCACATTTATCTGTAATTGGAAAAGGGGGAAAGCAGAGGGCTGCAGTCTGGATGTGGCACCGAGAACACAGACGGCAACCCACATGAGAGGAGTCGAACATGGGAGTAATGAATATCGGCTGCTGGGCGGCCACATGGTTGTCCGACTTGTTGTTCCACTCTGCATCGCTTCTTCATTTTCTACCAAGTCTCACTTCCACCATTATCTAGTTGTAAGGACATGAATGTGTTCTCACACCTCTTCTGTCAGGTAGCTGCAGGTCTTGTCCTGGTCTGGTTGCTGTGTTGTGTTATAACGTAAAGCAGCGGTGCTCAGCCTTTTTGGTTTGGGACCCCGTAAAACAAAGTGACCCTCATAATCGGCTGCATACTGGCTACAAGCTGTGACGACGTCAACCAACAAATTTAATTCTTTTTTTGTTGTTGTTTTGATCATTTTAGGCCTGAATTTAGTTTTTTTTTTTTTGTTTGTTTTTAGGGTTGCATGATATGGATTTTCTCAGCCAATGCTTAAGGATGCACCAATCCAACTTTTTCAGTCCCGATAGCGATACCTGGGCTTTGTATATTAGCCGATACCGAGTACCGATCTGATACCGGCGTTTAATTAATAAGCTGTATGCCTCACTGTGTGGAACTGACTGGGATCAGGCTTCACTTAAATATCGCTCTCCTCACAAATAAATATGTAGATATGCATTTACTGAATTATTCCTTATTATTAAAATAATAAATCATACACTAGCAACTTGGTAAAAAAAAATCTTCAAAATTAAAACAGGGATTAAAATTCCAGTATAGCACGTACGGTATATAGTGTATAAACTATAAAATCTATTTAAAAAAGTATATTAAAGAATTGCATTGAATATATCAGCTCCATTGTCATGATATCCGATCTACTATCAGTATCTGACAATAACTGATGAGTGATAATTTCACATTTTTTGTGGATGATTTAATATTGCAGAACACCATGATCTTCTTCTTCTTCTTCTTCTTCTTCTTCTTCTTCTTCTTCTTCTTCTTTATTATTGGTGGATTGCAATGCTACACATGTACTAGTGAAGATGCTGTGCTCGTTAAGTCAATGTAAGCGTCGTATTAGTTGATAATTTAACGGAATAATACATGAAATAAATTTCCCGTTATCGGCCAATAATTTATCGGGCCCGATGTGTTGCCTGGTGTTTTTTCTTTCACATGCTGACGACCTTGTGGCGGCCCCTTAAAGTTACACTTGTTGTGACTCCTCAAATGGACAAACAAATTAATACACAATAACACATCTATATACTGTTTTACCACAAAAAAGAAATAAGTCAAAATAATAACAGAAACATTTACTGTATATGTCATGTAACGTGAACAAATAATATTATATAGTGAGGAAAATATTTTCTTTTAATATAAATAGAGTATATTCAGTTTTGGAAAATACAGTTGTTCATAATGCTGAATCACTTTAGATTAGTAGTTTTTTTTTAAGTTACAGTAGTATTACATCACTGGGTGATTTAATTTATTTCAAGATATTCTGTGAAAATTCCCTAAATGACCTAATATCTCCTTGCGTTAACCAAACTCCATTATAAAAAAAATTAGGCTATTTTTAATTTACTTCCAGGAGTTGATGTGCTAGAGTAGCACAGTGTTTCTATGGCGATAAAGATAAATGATGGAAGTGGATCAGGCCCGTTCTGCTGTTGCCAACACGTACAACAGACGTATCCAGGACGTCCTGTTAAAGAACACCAGCAGTATGTCACAGCATTATCCAAGCTCAACCTTCCAATAGTGACACAGAATGGTTATAAACTGTTATTTCCTGTAACCTTCCCCAGGCTGAGAGAATAAAAGACATTCATTTGCTTTGGAATCACACATTGTTTGGGCATTTTCACACCACAAATTTCACGTTTTGAACTGCATAAACACATATTTTGGCAGTGCTCTTCACACTTGTTGCAGGGGGGGCATCTAACACTGATTCATCACATTTTCACTGTATTTGTGCTCACTGTTGCCCACTAGAAAATACAAGCAGCCATCCACGCTACTGCAGGGTACTGATACGACTTCAAAGTGACCAGACTTGATAGCTGATCACTGGAGGGCAGACGACTGTGCAGGTTTAACGCCAGCGTATTAGAGGACAGAATCAACTGCAGAGTAACTGAGTGGAAGAGGAAGAGGAGGAGGAGGGCAGGGGGTGTCGAAGAAGAGGAAAGAATATGCGATATGACTAATCACATAAGCTAAAATCAATGTCGCGTCCTCAGTTGTGGCATCCCCAGCAACAGTGTATACGGTGGGGGTGAGATGAGAAGTCTATAAGAGTCGTCGTGAAAAGAAAAATGAAGTGTTGTTTCTAAAATCTCAAATTCTCTTTTATGTTCAGTCACTGGCAATTAACAGTGAAAACGGTGTCAGTAGAACAAGCTGCCTCTGTGATCGCATTGTTCCTCGCTGTTCAGGCTGCACCATTCATGTCTCTGCAATTACTTTGACAATTAAAACCATATTAAGGTTGTGCTGGATGATGGCTCCATTGAGGGACACGCCAACTCTGAGTGACATCCACGCTTTTATTTCCACGCCGATGTTTGACGTGGTCACAAGTAGGGATGCATCGATACCGGATCGGATATTGGGTCGATACTGACTTAAAGAGCTGGATCGGGTATCCGTGACTGTACTGTACTCTAGCTGTACTTAATACCATTTTTTTGGGCTTTGAAGCTTTGATGAGAAGGCAGACATGTCTGTCTGTCTGTCTGTCTGTCTGTCTGTCTGTCTGTCTGTCTCCATCTTCAGAGTTTCTGCTACGCTACTGTACACATGCACCTCTACACACAACATACAGTGATATCCATCAGAGAATAACTAATAATAACTAATGCTGAATATAAGTAATGAATAATGTTGGGGATTATTCCTCATTTCGTGGGCTATTTTGGGATTGACAGTTTGGGACTGACTGTTTGGGCGAATATTTTTTTATATAGTTTGAATTGTGCCATGAATCACACACGAGTGTATAAAACTGTGAAATTGTGTAATTAGAAAGACCACACACCCAAAAGTCGTGTAAGTGACGTCTCTCTCTCTGAAGCTATGATGTTTGTTTCATACTGGGATGAACTCACGTGATCAACTGGTCTCCCTCGTTCTTTCTCTCCCCGGCTGATAAAAACACCAGGAGTCGTGATGAGACACACCACGTAAGTTAACGTTACGTTTGCAGGGGAAATAGCTAAGTTAGCTAGCACTAGCTAGAGTTGGTGACGTACTGTATATCGTGTGAGACGAACAATGTTGTTCACGGAGCCGTTTAACACAAAATTAAATGATACTGCAACAAACCTTCGATAAACTGTGACTTTATTCACTTGCAGAATTATATTTAAAATTGACAAACATCATATGTGTGATTCATGGTTTAATTCCAGAGGACGCGGGACTTTGCCTCTCCATAGTGATTTGGATGTTGAATACCATGGCAACGGTCGAAGCTTCGAAGCATTCAGGTCAGCCGTAGCTTACATACTATATACATACGTTATATACTGGACTTTGAATTCCTGTTTAAGTTTTGACCAGTTTGTTGCTGCATTAACAAGTTAAACGTCAATTGAAATTCATGTTAATTTTGAAGATTTTTTTACTAAGTTGTTGGTGTGTGATTTATTTTCTATAATCATATAATAAATAAAATTCAGTACATTTATATTAATGTATTTATTTGTTACATTTTGTTTGACAAAGTTAGGAAAGCAGCTAAGGCTGTCAAAGTTATCGCTAATTCCTTTTAATGAAAACGATCTTCTGGAGGTTGTAGCAGGCTCAGTTTTAAAGTTAGAATGAAGATACTGACATCATGTGAAACTAGAAAACCTGAGGAATCCAACCATTACATTTAGATGAGGAAAAACTAGCATGTCCATTTTCAAGGGGGTCCCTTGACCTCCGACCTCAAGATATGTGAATGAAAATGGGTTCTGTGGTACCCCCGAGTCTCCCCTTTACAGACATGCCCACTTCATGATAATCACATGCAGTTTGGATCAAGTCATAGTCAAGTCAGCACACTGACACACTGACAGCTGTTGTTGCCTGTTGGGCTGCAGTTTGCCTTGTTATGATTTGAGCATATTTTTTTTATTTTTTCAGGTTATGCTACCTTGTGATCGACAGGTCACTATTACGCTGTCTTGCAATCCTGCAACTTGTAGTCATTGATCCGTTGTTTTTACAAAACTATTGAGTAGTGCCGCTTTAAACTACAGGTTGTCAAAGTTAATGCAATAATAAGTAACGTGTTAATGCAAACTTATTTTAACATCACTAATTTCTTTATTGCATTAACGCAACTTGTGATTTTTAGGATAAAGCTGGAGTGAATTTAGTGCTGGTATCATATGAAACTAGAAAACCTGAGGAATCCATCGGTACCAACCAGCCTCTACTCATACTGGCTTGTTAGGAAGGAAAGAACGCTCCAATTAACGGCAGTAATTTCTTTAATACAGTAAGGCAACACGTGGTTTAAGTTTATAGCAACATACTGGTATCATATGAAACTAAAGACCTGAAGAATCCATTGGTACCAACCAAAGCTTGTTGTGAAGGAGGATAAATAACACTCCAAACTTTTGGTGAGAAAAAACTGTCATGTCAGTTTTCAAAGGCGTCCCTTGACCTCTGACCTCAAGATATGTGAATGAAAACGGGTTCTATGGGTACCCACGAGTCTCCCCTTTACAGACACTTAATGATAATCACATGTAGTTTGGGGCAAGTCATAGTCAAGTCAGCACACTGACACTGACAGCTGTTCCATGTTGTGATTTGAGCATATTTTTTATGCTAAATGCAGTACCTGTGACGGTTTCTGGACAATATTTGTCATTGTTTTGTGTTGATTGATTTCCAATAATAAATATTTACATACATTTGCATAAAGCAGCATATTTACTCACTCCAGTGTTGGTCAGACTATTAAATACTTGATAAATCTGCCATTAAGGTACATTTTGAAGAGATAAAAATATGTGATTAATTGCATTTAAATAATGATTGACAGCCCTAAAAGCAATGTCTAAGTCAAGCCTGACACATAACAGAATGATCTCAGTCACATCAACACAGTGATGCATACAGCTTGTTAATGAAACTGGTATCGGACTGAAACTCGGCATCGACCGATACCCAAAGCCCAGGTATCACTATCGGTGTGAACTGAACTGTGTGGACTGAAAAAGTCAGATCAGTGCATCCCTAGGATGATTGCGCACCTGCAGTTAAAAGGCTTTTATTTCAAAAATGACAGCATGCTCTGTGTAGAAAGGAGCTTTCACCATCCCACTTACCCTGCTGGCATGGCCATTAAACACACACACACACACACACACACACACACACACACACACACACATGAAGGAGTGGTATACTGTATGTGAGAGGCCTGTTTATGACACAGAGAGTAAATCACTGTGTCTGATATCTTCATTTGAGACACAGGGGCTGATCACTGCTCGTCCTGCTTGTTCCACATTAACTCATTATCACACACGCTCACTCCATTAATTCCCTTGCTTTTATTAGCGGCAAGAGTGGATACACACGCACACACACACATAAACACACAGTGGGCCGGTGACAAGCGCTGCCTCTACCTCATCTGACAGCTAATGGCTTCATTAGGAGCGGCGTGTTAATTGACCGGCTTTGGGGAGACGCTTGTTAATGAGGATAAATAGATTCACACCTGAGCGGGGCGCTACCCAGCCACGGCAGCACTGTGGGAACTCTGGACGCTGGCGAGCCAATGTGGACTGCATGCAGTATATGACTGCTGTTATGGAGTATAAGTCAATGTGACAGAGCCCTGTCCCCCTTTTTTTCTCCTCCTTCCTCCCAGCCTGAGCACATTGTGTTTTCCTTGCCAGGCAGACTTATTAGCCGAGTGGTTGATTAGCACCAGGAGGCCAAAACAAAGAGCAGTATGTCAAAACAATTAGCCCCACTGTTTACTTCTCAGCTCCCAGGCTGACTGCAAAATGCATCTAATCCAGCAGAGAGAGAGAGATATAAAGAGAGACGAGAGGACGTGGACTCAGACAGTTGCAGAAAAAGGACAACAGCTGCTCCATAGGCCATGTGTGCATTGATGGGAGCAGTCCTTGTTGCCTCAATCCATCTGCTGTCCTGCCCAGATCTCCATCCTCTGCTGTCTGGTCATGACAGCTCACACACACACACACACACACACACACACACTTCTCTTTACACACCAATGGTTAGAGGAGCTGCTGTCCTCAGGGGAGCAGGGGGTTGGACGGACAAAATGGAAGCAGGCGAGACTGATCATTTACATAAGGGCAGGACTCAGACCTAGCGAGGGATGCTGCTGTGTTCAACAGCCGTGGATCTTCTCGTGTGCTGGGCAGCGTTACCACCTAGTGGCGGCTGATAGCTCTGCATCTCATTTATGTTTACTGTGGAGGACACAAAGGGGAGTGAAGCAGCGCCGGAGGTGGCCATCATTTCTCTTTTAGGGCTGTCGGTCCGTTAAAATATTTAATTGCATTTAATCGCAAATTATTTTATTTTAATCTGTTTATGCATTTGAAAGGGAGATTTGTCAAGTATTTAATTCTCCAACCAACATTGGAGTGGGCAAATATGCTGCTATATGCAAATGTATGTACATATTTATTATTATTAATTATCAACACAAAACAATGACAAATATTGTCCAGAATCCCTCATAGGTGCTGCATTTAGCATAAAAATATGCTCATATGCTCTGATCATAACATGGCAAGCTGCAGCACAACAGGTAACATCAGCTGTCAGTGTGCTGACTTGACTATGATTTGATCCAAACTGCATGTGATTATCATAAAGTGTCTGTAAAGGGGAGACTCATGGGTACCCACAGAACCCATTTTCATTCACACATCTTGAGGTCAGAGGTCAAGGGACCCCCGTTGTGTAATTTAGCCTCTTGCTTTAAAACTACTAAAATCACAAGCTGCCTGAATGCATTACCTAAGTTACTGCCATTAATTGGAGCGTTATTTCCCTCCCAACAAGCCAGTATGACTAGTGGCTGGTTGGTACCGATGGATTTCTCAGGTTTTCTACTTTCACATGATACCAGGACTAAGTTCACTCCAGCTTAAACCTAAAAATCACAAGTTGCGTTAATGCAATAAATTAGTGACGTTAAAACGATTTTGCGTTAACGTTTTACTTATTATTGCATGAACTTTGACAACCCGTAGCTGCTCTACTCAATAGTTTTGGATCAAATGACTAAAGTCTACGGTTCCCCTCAGCTATACGAAGCGTTTCATCATCTTTCAGCTCGTTTTTGGTTTTACAGCCCACAACTACTCTCAAAGCTCTCATCAACCTTGTTTCAAGCATAGTCTATATATAAGAAGTGGATGTAGTCACTGCAAGATCACCCATTGGTTTGTGTACTGCTGTTTTGAATCCTTGAATTTGGCATTTTTTTCCATTGCCATCTCAGTTTTTTACAAGCCGAAGTAACACAAAAGAGGACAAAAATAGAGACAACTCCTAGACCGGACACGCTGTAAAACATGAACATCATGCTGTATTAAAGAAGACGTGGCAAAAAATCAATTAATGCTTCTGGCACCACTCAAACACAATGAAAAAATTGATTGTCTTACAACACTGAAACATTAGATCAGTGCTATAAACACTTTTAGGGCAAGTTTTCTGATAAAAAAATTCAAATGAAATGTGTTCAGTGAAGTCTGAGGATTATCCTGAATAAGAGCACAATCTCTGAAAAGAGTTATCACTGTTGATTTAAAGGAACAGTCTAGCATTTTGGGGGATCTATCGGCAGAAATGTAATATAATATTAATGCGGATATTTTCTTTGGTGTATAATCACCTGAAAATATTTTCATGTTTTTGCTACATTAGAACGAGCCGTTTATGGCGTGGGACCTCGCAGACAAAGCCGGCCGCCATGTTTCTGCAGCAGCCCAATCAGACAAACCAAGTACTAGCTGTTTGCATTTTCACGTTTTTGCGTCAGGTTCTCCTACACGCTTGGCACACGGGAGAAATTTCAGTGGGCTGCAATCCGCAAATTATCATTTTTATTTTTTCACGAGGGCTGCTCGGCGGTGCAGTGGTTAGCACTGTCGCCTCACAGATTGGGCCGGCGTGGAGCCCTTCTGTGGAGAGTTTGCATGTTCTCCCTGTATAAGCGTGGGTTTTCTCCGGGTTCTCCAGCTTCCTGCCACAGTCCAAAGACATGCAGGTTAATTTATGACTCTAAATTGCCCGTAGGTGTTAATGTGAGCGTGAATGGTGACTGGCGACCTGTCCAGGATGTACCCCGCCTTCGCCCAAAGCCAGCTAGCTAGCTAGCAGCTCCAGCCTCCCCTGCGACCCCTAACGGGATAAGCAGGTGAAGATGGATGGAAGCATCTTTGAGTGACAGATGTTTGTGATGGAACAAACCAGCTCAGATCACACTGGATGCATGTCAATAATGATCTTTAATGTCAATATATACAGAACTTGAAAGAAAAATAGAATCTTAAAAATCAAATGAAATAAATACAATATCATACAATTTCCACAATGTCTTTTTGAAGAGATATCCATGGAATATTTTTTATTATTTATTTTTTTTATTTTTTTGTAATTCAGCCTCTCTGGTTCGACGGGGTGCGTCCCGTCCCCCCCAGAGAAATCCCTACAGCTCCCCCACATGCTCTTCATCTTCATTACATATATTTATAGATTTTTTTTTTTTTTTTTTTGCAAACTAGATTTTCTCTTGTCGTTGCCACAATGAACCACTTTTGAAGACGTTATCATTTGTCCATCTGCAGCTTCTCTTTCCTCTTTTGATACATTATTAGCATCACAAAGTAACGTGAGTCAGACGGTGAATTTTAAGGGAAAAAGAAGTGCAGGTTCTGTCCACACATGCATTTATGTAACAAAAGTGCTGGCAGATGATTTGGATCCTGAGGGACTCTCTAATCCGCCACAAGCAGAATCATGTCTTTTATTTTTAAGAGAGGAAACAGTCTCACGATGTCCCTCAGTCAATATCGTCCTGCCAGCACTCTCACACATAAACCGTTACTGCCCTTTAAAGAAAAGACAGCAAAGCCAACACTGGAAGGAGAGAGAACTGAGGAGGAGGATGGCAGGGCGCAGATGAAGAGCAGTGTGTGGGGAGGAGGGGAGGGGGCACAGTTTACCGAAGCAGCTTTTGAATCAGCCAATCACAGTGAAGGAGAACATCAGCTGGTGCGTTTCTTCCCCACGCGAGGAAGAGAGAATGAAAAAAAGGCGAGGAGGGCAAGTGCATATGAAAGCTGTGGAAATAAATACAGAGTCTGTCTCCCCAGCAGTAACAGATATGTGAGATTCCCCCTCTTCTTCTTCGGCCGACTTCGTCATGATGCGCCCTCGTCCAGTGTGAGTGTGTGTGTGTGTGTGTGCGTGTGTGTGCGTGTGTGTGTGGTGGGTGTGTCAAATAAATAGATTAAAAAGGGAGACAGTAGGTCTGACTGGCCAGGACTTCAGTTTGTGTGTCTGACTGACAGTGAGGTCAACACTGGAGGGCGAGCTGTGTGTGTGTGTGTGTGTGTGTGTGTGTGTGTGTGTGTGTGTGTGTGTGTGTGTGTGTGTGTGTGTGTGTGTGTGTGTCTGTGTGTGTGTGCTGTCTGTGTGTGTGTCTGTCTGTGTGTGTGTCTGTCTGTGTGTGTCTGTCTGTGTGTGTGTCTACATGTCCGTTGAGGTGAGTTTCTTCATGCTGCGTCTCTGGGCTAGACTGGACGCTGCCACGGGCTCCAACACCGGCTGGCTTGTTTTCTGGCTCAGTGCTGAATAGGTCGCAGCCATGGCTCCCTGGAAAACAACAAAACAAACACATAAACTTTAACATCGATACAAGACACACAATTTTATTACCACTTTACTGGCGTTTGCATTCTTTCCCCAAGTGTGTGTACAGGTCAGGAGACGAGTCAGCTTTGTTATCGGCCATCATTTTTGTGCCATTCATTTCAACTGGTCTGAAAAGTTAAGCCAGAGCTGAAGTGTCTTAAACTTGCATCCTTTCTACTAGCCAGCAGGGGGCGACTCCTCTGGGTGCAAAAAAGAAGTCTGATTGTATAGAAGTCTATGAGAAAATGAGCCTACTTGTCACTTAATTATGTCAGTTAACATTGTAAACATGAGTTTATGGTCTCAGTCACTAGTTTCAAGTGTTCTTCAATACAGCATGATCATTTACTAAATTATGGTCCCATTTAGAGACAAATAGACCATGAAGGAGGGTATATTTTAGGGTCATTTTCGTCTTACGTCAACCCTTTCAGCGTGTTTTCAGTTCACAGAAGTTCATTGTATCATTTTGGTTGCCTAAAAATGTCAGCGCTCTGTTGTACTTAGCTCCACCTCTCGTGTAGGGGTGTAAGAAAATATTGATATACATGAGTACTGCGGTATGACGTTGTGTGATACTGTATTGATTCTACAAAATTCTGTATTGATTTTGAATTAACCTCTCAATAATCTGACTATTCAATTTTTCGGAGGGTGTAAACTGGCTCAGTCTTAAAGCTGAAGTGAAGAAGGAGGTAATTATGCTCCAAAGTTATGCTACATCTTGGCAAGGAAGAACTGGCATGGCCACTTCAAGATATGTGGATGAAAATGGGTTCTGTGGGTACCCACGAATCTCCCTTTTACAGACATCGCCAGTTTATGCTAATCATATTCAGTTTGGGGCAAAAAACATGCCACTTTTTGCATGCAGTATGAAAGAGTTATTTTTGTCTATTCTAAAATGGTTATTTCTGGTGTGCTCTTTATACTATGACAGTTTTATTATAATAAAATTTAAACAAAATTGCAATATATCATCTTGCTTACAGTATCGCAATATATTGAATTGTTACCCTGCATCGTGATACGTATCATATTGCCAAATTCATGCCAATATACAGCCCTACTCTTGTTACTTCTGGTTGCAAAGAACCAAGATGGCAATGGCCAAAACGTCTAACTTGAGGCTTCAAGCAGCAGTCAATAGGTGATGTCAAAGTGACTATGTCCACTTCTTATATACAGTGTATGATTGCAACTTGATAACTCTGCTAATTTGGAAAGCAAGATTATTATTATATATCCATTCATCTTGGCAGGATTTTCAGATTCTGGGCAAGTTATGCCAACATCCAGCTTATTCAACATTGTATAGCACTACATTTGTTTGTTTATCAAGTACCACCCACTTATCCAGAGATGAATCAGAAACAAGTCATCAGAAAATGTGCAGAATGGAGAGCAGCACTTAAGACTAACACAAGTGCAGATACATCTCAAAAAAGTATAAAAACAATATAACATCAAAATTCTACGCAGATACTAAGGGCCATGGTGCAGGCAGTAAGGGTCAAGAGGTTCAGGTGCAATGATTCATGCTTGTGTAATCACAACGTCCTCAGTTGACAGAACAGCGTTAAACTGGTTGAACATCCAGTGTGACAGAAAAGACGCCTAATTGAGAGTTCAAGAAAGAGACTAACAAGCTAACAAAGAGGCCACAGGCATACAGATAACACCTGATGGCTGCAACGTGCAGCGAGGCTTTTCAATACAAACTATTTGTCAGACCCTGAATCACAAGTGCAGGAGAGGAGAGGAGCAAAAATAGATCAGTGACAGCAGTGGGATTCATGACTAAGAGCAGGATGACGAGTCCACAGTCAGCAACACCAACATTCAGACTGATGACTGGTAAAATGGTCTCCGTTGTGTTGACAGAATATGTACAACTTACTGGTAAATGGAGTTGTATTTATATAGCGCTTTTCTAGTCTTCTGATCACTCAAAGCGCTTCACACTGCATGTTAGCATTCACCCATTCACACACCTTCATACACTGATAGCAGAGCATGCCATGCAAGATGCACACTTTTCTTGCTTTGCTAAGCCTTCGGGAGCAATTTGGGGTTAAGTGTGTTGCTCAAGGACACATCGACCGGAACAGCCAGGGATCGAACCACCGACTTTCTGATGGACAATCTGCTGTTCCATCTGGGCCACAGCTAGTCTATCTGTTTGGAGGCGAGGTGTTAATGATGCTGGAAATCTATCAGCAGAGCTTTGCTTGGCTGTCAGAACTGAAAACTGTTGCTGACCAGGTGCATCCCTTAATGGTGATCCTTGGATAATATGCATGTCTCAACACATGCAGACCACAGAAATGTGAGGTCGAACAGGTTGATTGCTGCACGAAAACTCTACAGGCACTTGTAGCATCAGGGTAAGATCTTTTGCAAGATGTTGGAAAAAAAAATCTTGTTAGCTAAGTATAGCAGATAAAATTATGCATTTCTAGGAGTTGTAACTTTATGATGGCACCAAGGAAGATGTTTAGGTCATATGCTGAGGGTCAAAAGGACTGTGAGGTTGTTACAGGGATGAAGGGAGAACTGAGACACAAAGCGAAGCTCTCAATTTACTGTTGCCTACTTTGTTCAGACCCTGATCTATGACCACAGGCTTCGGGTTGAATCTCAAAACGGGATCACAGATGGAGGCAGAGTCCTGTGCAGGAATGCTGGCCTCTCTCTGCATATTTGGGTGAAGAGTTCACCATTTTAAATTCACAGTGCCTCTGTTTACAGCCGCTCAAGCGCTCGGTAAGGATGCAGCCCAGACAACTTCTCTCTGTAGGGGGTGATGGAGTGATCGCAGGGGGAGATGAGGGGAGTTAATGGAGAGAGGGATGACCAGACTGCTCTGTTATGCTGTTTGTACTGTGACTTTAAGTGGAGTCATGTTGATGGCTCTCATGACTTTTTAAGTTGAAAGTTTGTGATTGTGGCTCCGACGGTAGAGCAGGTCGTCCACCAATCTGAAGGTCAGTGGTTCGATGCCCGGCTGCTCTGGTCACATATTCATGTGTCCTTGAGCAAGACCTGAAAGCATAGCCATCTGTGTGTGAATGAGTATTTAGATTAGCTCCTGGTGGGCAAAGTTGGCACCTTAGCAGCCTCTGCTATTAGAGTATGAATGTGTGTGTGAATGGGTGAATGCTGACATGTAGTGTAAAGCGCTTTGAGTGGTCGGAAGACCAGAAAAGCGCTATGTAAATGCTAGTCCACTACCATTCACGTGTTGTGATGTACACTGATGTTTGTACCCACCGAAGTTCCTTTTGTTTTTTTTAACGGGACTAATTATGCTCATTTTCAGGTGCATTTTTGCATTTTGGGTTTCTACTAGAACATGTTTACATGCTTTAGTGTTCATAAAACACATTAGTTTTGCTGCAGCACCTCTTTTCATCTGTTTGAGCCCAGTCTGCTCTCATTGGTCAGCTGACCCACTCTGTGATTGGTCAATCAAATCAAAGTCTTCAGACTTTGCTCCAGCTCCAAAGGCAGGACTTCAGGCTAGGTGTTTCAAGCAGTTCAGGACCAGTGTTTCTGTTTCTGCAGGGGAGAATGACTCCCTTTGGTGTGGACTTTGTAGCTTTGCAGAAATTTTTACATACACAAAAAAACTACAGAACACACTAAACATAAGGGGAAAATGCACAAAAGCATAATAGGTCCGCTTTAATGTCAGTATTGTTATCTACTCTTTTATCCGTCATTATTGCTCTGATATTGAAGATTAATGTTTGAAAAGTGAACAAGGCAATATCCTTTTTTGTTGTCAGTTGCCTAGCAACAGTGCTCTCGCAACTTAAGCCACTTGAACGGCGAACGTGTTGTGTCAAAAATACACCCTGACGTGTTCAATTTGAAAGAAGCATCCGACCTTGATAAGTGGCACGATGAGATAGAAGGATGGACACATCTGCTCGGCTGGCTCTGGTATTAGCAAGAGATGAGGTTAGAAGTGTATGAATCACCAAAGACCACGCTCTCTTTTATATGTCAAGAGGCACTGCAAGGGCCTGACATCAGATCATCTTCTGGTTCAGAGAGATGATGTTCCATGTTTAGAGACACTGAGTAAAGTGTCACAATCCATGTGAGACCACGTAATTACGATGTACCACTAATGTTTAAATTAACACATGGTAGCAAATGATGGAGGTCATGTATTTGTCAATGAGGAGGATATATTGATTATACACTCACCTTGACGAGGTGCGGTGCATCATGGCGTGTGAGCTGGAAGTGTGGTAGAGTATCTCTGCAGGTGATCCAGGAATGCTTTAGAACCTGCTCTGCTGTGTATCGCTGGTGAGGGTCCACATGGAGCATATGGGACAGCAGGTCCTGGAACACAAAATAACATCCGGTCTTAAAAATACACAAGGAAGAAAAAAAAATGAATTTCAAGAGTGATTTTCATTGGATCTCAACCATTTAAACACTTAAACGTCTTTTTTACAACAGAATGAAACTGATCAATACAAACAGGATCAAATCTAAATATTACAGTTAAATTACGTTTATGTAGCACCTTTCAAAAACATGTACTTACAGACTTGAGAAAAGAAAAAAACATTTATATTTGACTTTGAAAATGGACTTTAAAGTCCTAAAAGACCTTTGAGGTGTCTGATACGGTATCCCAGTTGCCGCCTGTCAAAGAGAACTTTCCGGATCCTATCCGGAGTAGAATCTCCTCTGGTGTGTCATTTGGCCCATTAGCAAACGGCGTGTACCTGACCGTGGGGGGTAAAAAGCAGATGATAAGAACACACATGCAGCATTTAATTTCATAGATCCTATTGTATACTAGTCTCTAGAGGTGGAAAAATGATTCATATAAGAGTCCAGATTCTCATCTTTAAAAACATTCTGCTAAAGAGCCTGGATATTACTACTGATGGACAGTAATCCTGTCCATAAAGTTAAAACTGTGTCAAGCATTATTGTGTGATACAAAATAAAAACACAAAATACCAGTTTTACAAAGGAAGCTGTAAATAAACCTTTCAATTCTATTTATGTAACAGGCAGCATTTTATTTTTTGTATAACTTGAACTGAAGTCATTGAGAACTGAGAAACACTAAAACCTTTTCAGTGGAAAGTATTTTTGTGCAATGTCTCCTTTTGCCTTTCTGTGTTGACATTACTGCAATCAGCCGATAGAACTTTTTCAAAAAGTCCATCATCTTTATTCTGCTTTCATGCCATAATTTGCCACACCGCCTTTATTAGAGCACAGCAGACTGGAGGAGATCATGAAATTCGCACCCCTGTGTACAGAATCAGGAATCGTTTTGAATCGAGAATTGATGTTAAATTGAATTATGACCCCAATAATCAAAATCGAATCGTTAGATACTGAAAGATTCACACCCCTACTAGCCTCATAAACCAAACTTGACTACTACATCTGCCACAACTGTCTGTAATTGCGGTGAAATTTGCAGCAAATAAAGTATAGAAAGTGCTCCAAACTGTCCATAATAACACCAGCAGAATAAGCAAAGAAAGTAGCAAAAGCACTGATGTACTATTTTGAGCTCTATCTTTAAACTGCACTGGTTGATTTGGACTCTTCACAATTAAATCATTCCCTCCCACATTCAAGCCAAATTATCCAACTGTTTTTTTTTCATGAGTGCAGTCTTACCCTGCCAGCATGGTATACAGTAGAACTCCAAGACTCCATATATCACAGGCTGCATCATAACCTTGCCGCATTAGTACCTGGACCCACACAAAGAAAGGCAAACCATTAGGGACTCATTAACAACGTGAATTCTCTTCTTTACATGCTACTCTTCACCTTCTACCAGCTTTACATCCTCTCTCCTATATCAAATCTCTTTCTGTGTATCTTGAAATTGTATCGTTCAGGTCTCACTCATATTTCCTGTAGCATTTGCTTCCATCATTTCTCACCTCTGGTGCCACAAAGTTGGCGGTGTAACAGGGGGTGAGGAGCAGGCCATTGCCGCCCCGAAGCTGCTTGGCGAATCCAAAATCACAGATCCTGATGGAGTCAGGATTTCCCGAGTCATCCATATATAGGATGTTACTGGGCTTCAGGTCTCGGTGTACCACCTGGAGTGGACGAGGAGGAGGAGGAAACGTTAGAGAAGAAGATATGAAATTCTCACTTTGTGCTTGTACATGTGCAGAAGTGTCTCCTCACCCCTTGGCAATGGAGGTAGTCAACAGTCTTGGTGATGGTGTAGAGCACAGCGCTGGCCTCTCTCTCAGAGAAAAACTTCTGCCTGAGGATCTTGTCCAGCAGCTCCCCTCCCTTCATCAGCTCCGTCACCAGGTATACATACCTGCCCTCGTCATACACCTGACACACACGGAGATACAACCGGTCAGTACAGTGACAAACTGAAAACTTTACTGTTCGTACACACACGGACACAGGTGTTACTGACGTCCTTCAGAGTGATGATGTTGGGATGCTGTCCGTATCGCATCAGGATTTCGATCTCTTCAGAGGGGTCCCTCTTACTTTTGTCTATAATCTGAGACAAATGGAAACAGACATGAGCAGTGAGTTAAATTAAAGAGTGTTCCTGTATTTAACACTCTAAATTAGCTGGATATTTGAAACAGCAAAGCTTTAAATTAGTAATAGCAATGTGGCTTCAGCTGCTGGAGCTGTGCTGCCCTCTGTTGGTCTGTTGGCAACACTAACCACCAAGGACGTGCAAAGACGTTTTGAGGGCGCTGTTGCTCTAACCTGATGAAGAACGAGTGCCAAAGCGTGATGCCCCCCTGAAATTTATTTTTTCAGTTGTGCAGTTTGGTGCATTGTGACAATGATTTTTTATCCCTGGCAAACATTTTAGCCTCAAAACGTTTGCTACTAGTGATGAAGGAGTCCTCTTTCTCTCCTCATTGAACAATAAAAAAAATAATTATTTTAATTATTTTAAATGAAAATAACATATCTGTACTTATTATCTTTATCAACAACAAAGGGAACTAGAATCTATATCAGTCAGTAAAAGAAAAAAGTTAAAATTCTTGTATTTTGACTGCACAGAGACTGAGGCAGCTTTTTCCCCACTGGCAACATTGCTAAACTATTTTCATTATAAAAATAAAGCTAGGCTAAAATAAACAGAATAAAAAAGGCAGCCGACACACACAATGCCGACACACGTCCTCGTTTATCGCTTTCTGTTGCTGTTGGACAGACTGGCTTTGGCTCAGCCAATGAGGGCAAATGGGCTTTTTCTCAGGCAACTTAAGCCCAGCCTTGTACACATCCTTGCTAACCACAATAGACATGCTTACTAAATTATCTGCAATTTAATAAATGAAACCAAATTCTAGAGACACCAATATATACCGATCAGCCATAGCATTTTTGCACCCTGCGCAGGCTCATACGCAACAAACTGTGATGCACTGTGTGTTCTGACACCTTTCTATCAGAACCAGAATTAACTTTTTCAGCAGTTTGATCTACAATTGCTCTTCTATTGGACTGACCAGCTTTTGCTCCCCATCTGCATCGATGAGTCTTGGCCGCCCGGTTTTCCTACCTAGGACCAGGAACATCTCACAAAAGCTGCAGTTTTGGAGATGCTCTGACCCAATCGTCTAGCCATCACAATGTGGCCCTTATCAAAGTCGCTTACAGCCTTATGCTTGCCCATTTTTTCTGCTTCCAACACGTCAACTTCAAGGACAAAATGTTCACTTGCTGCCTTATGTATCCCACCCACTGGCAGCTGCCATTGTAACGAGATTATCAATGATATTCACCTCACCTGTCAGTGGTCACAATGTTAATGTTACGGCTGATCGGTGTATGAAAACGGTGCATTCAAGAATTTAAAACCACAGCACTTTTAAAAGTTGATCAAAGAGGCAGTAATAGGAGTTATTTTTTAGTTCTATAAAAACATACACAGGTACTCCAGGTACTCACAGCATTAAAGCAACTATTGATAGTGAACATGACACAATACATCAGTGGCCTTCATACCTTCACAGCATAGTCCATGGCAGAGACTCGGTGTACACAGCGTTTACAAATGGAGTAGGATCCAACCCCGATGTCCTCCTGCAGCTCGTACAGATCAGAGAACTTGGTTGAGCCCCCGTGCATCTGGAGAGAAAAATATTTGAGCTGTTACATTCTTTAATATTAACTAAATAAGTAAATAATCATTTTTGATAAGTGTTCCAGTAAAACCAGCAGCTTCTGTCCTTCACAAGACATGCCTACACATTTGATGTGGTGTTGTGTGCTCCTCCACAGCAGTCATTTTAACACCTCAGTTCACAAATATGCCAGAGTGGAGCTTGTAGTTGTAATTATCAATGTTATTACACATTCAGCAGTCAAACTGTCATTGCAGATTCACCACCATTGTAGTATCGGCTCCATATTCACACATCACTTAATGGTAAAATGCTGTCAGAGTAACAGTCATGGGCACAAACTGAGCCACGCTGAGTGTGGGGTGGTGTGAGTGTGTGTGTAGTGGAGGTTTGCAGTGGAACACAACAAATCTTAAATGTAATCGAGGTTGTTTTGCAGCTAGATTTCATTTCTGCCATCGTGTAATTTAGACCGTAATTTCACTTCATTGTACAGAAATTCACATTTAAGTTTGCATTGAATGCTGTGATTATTGTCAGAATCAACAAAAGCAGCCAAGGAAAGGAAGTGTGTGAGCACCTCTAGAAAAGTATTCAGAGTTTTGTCTAAATGACTGAATGCTGTGATAATTGTTCAGTGACAAATACAGATGTGGTTTTTGCAGCTTTTGCAGGGGCGCTGTCTGCTGGATGGAATCTGTAAAGCTTTATGTAAAATAGCCTCGTCTTAGTCATGGCAAAAAAAGGTTGATGGCGAACGTATTTCCTCAAAGTTTTCATTAACAAAAACACTGATTGGATATAAATGGAATTATTCAATAACTATGAGCATCATACAAAAACTACTGAGTAAAAGAATATCTGTGTGTGACATTCATGTATTTCAGTTAATATGCTAATAATTAACCTGTGTAAATTGTGATAGAGGACATTAATGAGATAATGTATGTTCACCTGAACTATAGGGAGTATGCTGAGCAGTGGGGAGCTCTTGTTCTCATCCATCGGGGTCGGAGCAACAAAACTGAAGCCTTTGAAGAGCTGGTGGGCGTTTGCACTGGGAGGGATACCTGGGGAGTCTAGATATACAAAAGACAATTTGTGATATAGTCATATGAACATACTGATTTTAGACTTATTTCTTGTTGACAGTGCTCAGTTGCAGTTTCCATGGCTGCAGGAGTAGCTGTTGTTTTTAAGCTGAGAGGCAGAGCATGTGTGTGTGTGTGTGTAGGTGTAGATTTACCTTTAGGCGTTTTAGCGGTGAACTCTGGGTCGAAGCAGAACGTGTCATCTGGTTTACCTGCTGCGGGCTTGAATGGGGGCTGGAGCTCTCTCCTGTACAGTTTCTGCAGAAGAATAACGCAGAAAACACACACATACATGTTAGAAATCAAACCCCACCTCAGGCTGTTAGTAGTGTGTGTGCGAGAACATATGTGTGAAAGAGAAGCCAAGAAGACCCTTCCCAGATTAACCCCCTCCCATCACGTTACAGCCCGGTCGAGCCAATAGCATCCTGCGGGCTCTTAAACACTCACGCAGGGCTATTAGTGCACACACAGCAAGAACTGGCCCTCTGCCCAGACACACACAAATATAGTTGGCGTGGCCAAGACTGATGGCCAGAACTCACCAAGCCAACCGTTTGTTAGGTGTGAAGCCTCAACAGAAGCTGGAGAGTTACATGTGTGTATGTGAGAAATAGGAGGGTTGTGTGTGTGTGTGTGTGTGTGTGTGTGTGTGCTCACATTCCAGTCGATGGTGGAAAAGAAAGCGTGGCGTTTGATCTCCTCCACTCCGTCGGGCCCGGCCCCTGAGACACAGATCGCTGTGGTTCACTTAACCTGGCATGTTCGTTTTTTTATTGTTATTGTTAGGATCAACACATTCACACATTTGTTCTCTCTGCGGGGTTTTCACCACGTGATTTAAGTGGATGCCAAAATATTAACAAGCTCAAAGCTTAGCAAGTGGCTCAACACACCTCGTTTTCAGTTGTTGTAACAGGTCTACACGCTCGCACACACACACACGGTGGGCTTTAATGCAACCTTACCTAGTCTGTTAGCAGGGTTACGTTTAAACAGCATTCTCAGCAAACTCTGGGCTTCTAAACTGAGGAACTGAGGCATTCCCAACTTCGCTCTGGAGAACGGAAAAGAGCAGAGAGCAACAGGTGGATATGGACAAAAAAAGCTATGGTTGATTTCTAATTACTAGGACTGTCAAAGTTAACGTGACAATAATGCTAATTTGTTTTAATGCCATTTAATGCCACTTTGTGATAATCACATGCAGTCTGAATCAAGTCATAGTCAAGTCAGCACACTGACACACTGACAGCTGTTGTTGCCCACTAGGCTGCAGTTTGCCATGTTGTGATTTGAGTATGTTTTTTTATGCTGAATGCAGTACCTGTGAGGGTTTCTGGACAATATTTGTCATTGTTTTATGTTGTTAGTTGATTTCCAATAATAAATATATACATACATATGCATAAAGCAGCATATTTGCCCACTCCATGTTGATAATACTTGACAAATCTCCCTTTAAGGTACATTATGAACAGATATAAAATGTATGATTAATTTGCGATTAACTATTGACAATCATAAGATTGATCGTGTTTGAATATTGTAATTGATTGACAGCCCTACTAATTACAAAACTTGTATCAGTTCTGTCCTGATTTGGGTGTCTTAATCATGCAGTACAAAACGACTTACTTGAGAATCATGTTCATGGTCTCATTGCGGTCTTTCCCTTGGAACGGTAATGTCCCTGTTAGCATCTCAAACTGCAAACACACAATGAAAGAACAGGAATATCATCAACATGAGCATGAACTGCTGATCTAATCAGATCATATAAATGTCAAAGGACAAAACAGCAGCCAGTGTCTGTACCATAAGTACTCCCAGAGACCACCAGTCCGCACTCTGCGTATGTCCTCTCCTGTTGACCACCTCAGGGGCCATATACTCCACCGTACCGCAGAAGGAATAAGCCTTCTTATCAGCATCTACTGACTCTTTACTCAAGCCAAAGTCTGCGCAACAGCAAGGCAAAGCAAAAGGGTGAGATACACAGCGGACTGAGTGACATCCAGTAATTACACTACGCAGAGCTTTTATTCTTTCAAGAAAATAGCTGCAGCGGAAAGTCAGCCTAAGGACAAAAACTGGGTCGTGAATCTATTCTCAGCAAAGACACATTTAATATCAAACAGTTTAATTACAGGCTATTAACTAGAACTAAAAAATAACTCAAATATTCCATTTATTTAGCATTATGTCAAAAACATACCTGTTAACTTTATGTGTCCAGCTTCATCAAGTAAGATGCTGAAAGATAAGAGGTAAGATAAGATAAGATAAGAGAGAGGTTTTCAGTTGAGGTGAGCTTCAAACAACAATCACAGTTTAATTATCATGCTTTAAAAACACCCAGAGGTGTTTGGAAATGTCTGCAAATCGATTCTGCGGTTCGGAGGTTTCAAATGGACGACTGATTATGAGGAATAACAGTTCAGAGTACTCCACTAAGAGTCACAGATTCTGAAACTATTCAGGTTTACTAAAGTACTAAAGTCACAAATGGGTCAGTTGGTATGGGTCTGTGTGACAATACATGTTCAGTGACGTTATGGGCTGAAATGACTTGTGAAACATAAACGGAGGGATCGGCCGTATATGGTGAAGGTTGCATGTCAAGTACAGAAAAACACTGTAACACAGTCATCGTAGAGAGAATTGCTTTTGACTCCAGTATTATGAAGTCAAACGGGGTCAGTGGACAAATTCCCATTTATGAATGTGTTTTCTTTTAGGTGATAAAAAACAAATGTTCTTTGAATTCTTGTCAGCCATCTGTCATATAAGTTTAAACGTCTCTTCACAACATCTGGTCCAAAATCCTGTCAACGTTTAATGTCTATGTTTTATGCATACAGCATATGGTTGATATGTAAATGATCTTGTAGCATTATATCCTCTTTATGACATAAGGGAGTAATTTTCCTTTTAGGTCTTTGGCCCTAAATGGACACAATTAAAAAAAAATGTATTCCATTATCTCGAGATCAGTAATAATTATGTTGTGTAAAAAGTCGTTGTTTCGTTGTTTATACCCTTGTTGGCACACGTGTATCCTTCCACTAACTTTTACGTCCTCCCTGTCAGTCAAGGATGTATACATCCATCCTGTCAGCTCAATGTGGGCAGTTTGAATGCATTTACCGTCGGCTGATTTGAACCAAACATTGTAATTAGGGCTGTCAATCATTTAAACATTTAATCACATGCTTGTCCATAGTTAATCAAACATTTTTATCTGTTCAAAATGTACCTTAAATGGAGAGTTTTCAAGTATTTAATACTCGTATTAACATGGGAGTGAGCAAATATGCTGCTTTATGTTAATATGTACAGTATACATTTATTATTGGAAGTCAATTAGCAACATAAATCAATGACAAATATTGTCCAGAAACCCTCATAGGTACTGTATTTAGCATAAAAAATATGCTCAAATCCTAACATGGCAAACTGCAGCCCAACAGGCAACAGTCAGTGTGCTGACTTGACTATGACTTGCCTCAAACTGCATGTGATTATCATAAAGGGGGCATGTCTGTAAAGGGGAGACTCATGGGTACCCACAGAACCCATTTACATTCACATATCTTGAGGTCAGAGGTCAAGGGACCCCTTTAAGAATGGCCATGACAGTTTTTCCTCGTAATAATACATAAATAACATTATATGACATATGGAGTTGATACCAATGGATTCTTTAGGTTTTCTAGTTTCATATGATCTCACTATCTTCACTCTAGCTTTAAACTGAGGCCACGACATCCTAAAAATCGCAGGCTGCATAAATGTGTTAAAGAAATTAGTGGCGTTACCAGAAATATGCGTTAACGTGTTATGTTAACTTTGACAGCCCTAAAAACAACCTTCTGTTTTCTTTTGATAACAACTTAAGTATCTTGTTATCTTTGGATAACAAAGCTAGTTTCCTCGAGATAACGACATTAAAAAAATATGTTTGAATCATGTCTGTTTAGGGCTTCCGTACTTTGTCTTTACTACACAGTTAAAAAAACTCATGTAGGCCATTCACATTGCAGTAAATATGGAGGAGGAGGAAGTAAAAGGGAGGGGGATTGAATATCTTACAGTTCTAAACTAATGTCCAAGTAAAAAAAATATCAAACATTTTCAATTTAAATGTAAATTACAGTAATGAATCAACTGTCTGAAATAACGAGTGATGCCTATGGTGGGTGATGGCGGCCACAGCTGTATGGTTTATATGTGCAAGTCAAAAATCATCAGTGGTTTTGTGAGAACATATATCTATGAGTACGTTGAGACGACTGTGGGGTTTGAGTGTGAGGGGTCAAAGGTAAAGGTGAGGTCTTGGGGTTCTTACTTCTCTGGCTTGAGATCTCTGTAAACTATGCCCAGGCTGTGCAGGTGGTCGAGGGCCAGGGCCAGCTCTGCAAGGTAGAATTTCACATCTTCCTCTGTAAACATAACCTGATAAGAACTGGACAAATTTACTCTCTGAACTAAGAAGAGGAGAGAAGTTCAGCAGCAAAGGAAAAAAAAAAAGACAACTTCAATATTAAGCTTCAGTAATCACAAATAGAGAAAACAGAGCATTGTTATTGTCACAATATCAACACTTCAAATAGGTTACACGACTCAGCAAGCTGTTGATTTGACATTGCCAGCAGCTATCACTTTGGTTTCTGAGACATGCTTTTCAACACAAGGAGAACAATCACACATTGTCTGAGTTCCCCGAAAGCATTTGAAAAAGAGCTGATTTGAGCCACTAACTGACAACCAACCGACGAGCTAAAAGCGAATAAAGATTCCAAGAAAAGCACTCGTGTGTGTGTTTCTGTGAGGAATTCAAGTCATAATTGGGATAAAAAGCAAACAGAAAACAGGAGAGACAAATGACTTGGCCGTGCTTACGCTCTTATAAAATAAATTAAACATTCTTGCATACTAAATTTGCACCTGTTCCATTTGTAGCTGTCAGTTTTAACAATTCCTTGGGGTTTTTAGCATAACACTGAGGCATATGTACGTCTGATTTTCATTAACATGTTTAAAACATTAAGGGTTCAAAGAAAAGACCATCAAATCCTAGAACGATAAGGACATGCTGTATTTTTCACACAGGAAAAAGTTGCAAATAAACTTAAAGTATAATGACATGTAAAGCAACAGGAAGTCAGCTTACCTCTTTGGATAAGCGAGTGAATACATCCCCTCCCCTGAGAAAGTCCAGTATTAAATACAGTTTCCCTTCTGTCTGAAAGGCTGCGAGACAAGGAAACAAGTCAATTACCTGCCAGCTAATCATGTCCAGATGTCAACAGAGACACGCAGGGTGACATGTGTAAACACTTTAACTCACTTAGAATAGCAACAGCTTGCTAACATTAACAATGACGATATCATAGCAGAATAAATTGAGCCTTTTGATTTTAATCAATAGTTTTTCATGGGTATTGTTGCAACCTTGTCTGTTAAAGGAACAGTCTGTAGGATCTGGCAGCATGTAGCAGCGAGGCTACGCAAATGGCCGTCTCTAGAGACAGTTGTTGGAAGAGTAGTGTAGGTCATTTGGAGCAGGGCCATTGTGTAAAGTGTGTGTGTGTACAAGGGAAGTGAGTTGTGAAGCAAGAGAGAGAGCATGGCAGCGATGGGAGCGAGTAACGTTATCGACTTCGGCCTCAAGCCCTTCTGGGCTATTGAAGAAACATGGCGGTGCAACATAGCGGACTCCATCAAGAGGACCTGCTCCCTATGTAGATGTAAAGTAGGGCGTCAATCAATTCTATTCGATCTATTCGATTAATCACACATTTTTATCTGTTCAAAATGTACCTTAAAAGGGAGATTTGTCAAGCATTCTCATCAACATGGCAGTGGGAAAATATGCTGCTTTATGTAAACAATAGAGGTGGGATGGTTCATAAAATTCACAGTTCGGTTCGGTTCACTGTTTGGGGGTCACGGTTTTTGGTTCAGTTTGGTACATTTATGGGACTGCAAGGATGCCAATCTCCAACCTCAATTTAAACATGCATTTCATTTATTTGGCAAAATAAGTCAACAACTGTTTGTCTTCACAACAGCAGACTAACATCAGGAACAAAACACTTCTTCATTATCACATCCTATGGCTGGACTTCTGATCTAAAGGAAAAGTGCCGCTGCCACAAAAGAATTAATAAATAAAAACAAATTAATTAATTAAAAAATATGTTTGAATCATGTCTGTTTTAGGGCTTCCGTACTTAGTCTTTACAACACAGTTAAAAAACTCATTTAGGCCATTCACGTTGCAGTAAATCAGAGGTCAAGGGACCGCTTTGAAAATGGCCAGTTTTTCCTCGCCAAAATTTAATGCAAGTTTGGAGTGTTATGTAGCCTACTTTGCAAAAAGCTAATATGACATATTGGTACCAATAGATTCCTTATGTTTTCTAAGTTCGTATGATGCCAGTATCTTCACTCCAGCTTTAAATCTGAGCTCACTACAACATAAAAATCACAAGTTATGTTAATGTGCTAAAGAAATTATTGGTGTTAAAACAAATTTGCATTAATGGGTTATTATCGTGTTAACTTTGAAAGCCCTAGAATTAATCATTTAATAAATTTTGATGGGTCCAAAATAATTGTTTTGTACTCCTCTGTGGAAGATACCTGACATTTGGTTCCCACTTCTGACATGGCTTGTGAGCCAGTAGTAGAAAGACATTGGTATCACATTTGACGACGAGTGCCCGACAACCACTTGTTGTGATGTAGTTAAAATGGAATGGGGGAGGGAGAAAGTGACATCTGGTGGCTGAATGTTGTCAGTGTTATCAATAGCACCTTTAACGATGAGGTTTCTGATTGGAATGTGAAGATGCTCGTAAGCAGCTTATCCGTACCAGACCTGGGATGTAATCTGTATGATTATATGTAAACGAGTTTCTCTTACCGTAGTGCAATTTCACTATGAAGGGATGATTGACTTCCACTAAAATGTCTCTTTCCATCTTAGTGCGAACTCTGTCCCTGACTGGAGAGACGAGAGGAAAGGACAGACAGTGAGAGAGAGAGAAATCCAACACCAAGGACAGAACATTTGTACTGTGCTGTTTAGTGTGGACGAAGGTTGAAAACAAAGTTGCGTTACCTTTCAAAGATGCCTTTTTTAGAACTTTCATTGCATATAACTGACCAGCATCTGGACCCACGATCTTCCTGACAAGAAACACCTGAGAGCAAAATGGAGAAATTTAGAAAGACACCTACTATTGCACTGATGGAAACATTTGATTTGTCTGCTAAGTTGTCTCTCACCTTGCCAAAAGATCCCTGGCCGAGGACTTTGAGCAGCTCAAACTGAGATGGATCAGCTTTCTCGCAGCCCTCTTTCACATGGTGAGTGATAGGAATCTCCTCATATGTCCCTTCATCCTACACAAACAGTATCAGCATGAGACAGCCACACAAGACCACAGGTCTGTCTTCCCACATGCTTCCAAGACCTCAAGCCCACCGTTACTTACACAGTGTGAGAAAGACTCTCCCTCCTCCATGGGCTCGTCCATGATCTCATGTCCATTGACCTGCAGCAAAACCAAAAAATATCATCAGAGTCGGTTAACACTTTCAGAAAAGCTTGTTCATCCTTGTTTTCAGCTGAGCAGGACGAAGAGCGCAGCTGCCGCACGCCCACGTGTATGACGGAGGATTCAACAGATGAAATCAGTGAGTCACATGCAATAACAACAGAGCGCTTTCACTTTTCCAGCACTTATTTGTTGTCAAACAGTATGGAGTCCATACTCTAAAGCCCGTCCAACTGTCCAGCTCTCATCCTGTCCCTATAAAGCCCCTCATTATTAGCATTCTAGTTTAATCCCCAGCCAGGGCAAAAACAACATGTCTGACTGGCTCTGAGAGGCTGATGTTTGCTAGGGCTGCAGTCAGCATTCAACCTCTTGAGGACAAACTAGGGTCCAGCTCTTTCAGAGCTTTGGGCTGATGGTGGTGGTAAGATGCTTGTTTTTTTAAAAGACCACAGATAGGCATGCTTTGTTCTACATTTAGGAGCCTGTTTCATGCCTCTCTTTTTGTTTGTTTAAATAGTCATATTGTCAGCAGAGGAATGTCAGATATTTCAGCATCCCCACGTAAATCAGACAATAAACCAGCCGCCGTGACATTAACCAGGTCTGCATATTTCAATTCTGTGCCCCAGCCTGCATGATGGATTCAGTCCGATGTGTTTGTGTGTTGAATTCCATCAAGCCTCTGAAGAGGGGGGATGAGTCATAGCGCTACACAAGCCCACTCAGGGGGTGGAGCCACCGACATACACTCACGTACATCCCACAGAACAGAGGCCAACAAACCACTTTCCCAATATCTCGCATACAGCATATAGTGACATTATCAACATAAACATTCAAAATTAGTCATGATATACACTTCAAAGCAAAAGGGGGAAAAATGTCAAAATTGAAGCCATCCCTGAAGTGTAACATGCAGGCTAGCCAAAGCCAGGGCAGTGCTTGTGTCATAATTCACACATACATTTTCACTCCCACCTTTTGCTGTGGCTCATCACGGCTTGTAACAGAGCACAGCCTACACTTGCAACACAACCAGGCGAGCCTTTTTCAGCCATTTGAAAAGACTGTGTGACAGCCGTACATAACATCATCTCGCAATCACTGACGCCGGCGTGCAATATAGCATCTTCAAAGTCAAAACTGATGCAAGTGTTAAACCACAAGCCCAGTTTAAGTGGAATAAGCTTAGTGTTTACTATGTGCTTCTGTTATCTTGGCGGCTTTCAAGTGAGCCGCATTCAGAGAACGGTAGATTAAAGTGCCCATTTGTATTAAGAGATTTTGAAACATAGCAATATTTGGGGCATAATGGATTATTCAGTGTTTCCATGCCACCTCCATAAACCGAACTCCTTCAACAGAGTGCCAGAAAGATTACAAATGCTGTGGTAGAAGTCTTCCACACTATCGCAGGAGGGGAGTTTAGCTCAACAAAAGGTCAGAAGTGTATGTTGCAATAGCTTTCTGCTGGCTTTAAAACAGTCACAGCAGTCAGACAGACGGTTTGGTCCGTAGGTGTCAAAGACTGCAAAGAATCCCAGAGATGGAGAGGTTTAGGATGTCAGGTTGGCTTAGCTGCACATGAAAAAACATCCCATAGTGGGGCCCCATACTAAAGCAAACCGACCCTTTCCACAGTTATCACAACACAGCATTAAGAGACGTCTCTAAAATGTATTACTGGTTTCACTAAAAGGTCTGAAACTGACAAATTAGCAGATAATTAATACAAAGGTTAACATTCCATTAAGAGTTCCCTGTTGTTATGAGCCTGGTGGGAGAATATGTATAATATGTAATATGTTTCATCACAACTCCACTTTAATAATGCAGTTAATACAGCAATAATACATGGTCAGCTGTGTACATGAATGGTGTATCAAATTCTGAGTTATAACGCAGCTTACTAAACGAGAGTTAAAGCTAATAACCGCTTCACTAATTCACTTATGCTGCTGACAACGCTTGTGAAGACGTCTGACCAAATTCAACCCAGCTACTGTCAAACTTTGAATAAATGTAACGTTGCTTTAATATTCTGTAGCCCTACAATATATACATAAAAACACTTCACCAGCTCTTCGTTAGCAAGACGGTGAATCAAAACTTGTCTCCAAGTTTCAAGCCTGCGAGCTGTCAGCTAGCATGCTAACTACATGCTAATGCTACGTGCGCTAAGCTAGCTGTGAGGCAAACTCCTCCTGAGAAGTGTAAATAACAACAATGGCTAAGAGGAGGTCATGTGTTGTGGGATTAAGAGCCCATCCACTGTGCGGAATAACGAGCGGCTGCGAAAGCCCGGGCGGGCGGGTATCAAACTAATAAACCCGGGACAGTGCAACAAAAATAAACATCTAACCAGCTGTTAGCATTAGCTAGCGAGTTAGCATGCATCACGGTGCGCCGCAGGTCGTGACGCGAATTTAAGCTCTTCCCAGCCTCGCAGGGCAAGCTAACTTAACGGGACAGCGCAAACCGAAAACAATGTTAGGCAAATTAATATGCAAAGCACGCGTTTATCAACTCACCTCACTACAAACGTTGTTTACCTCCATCTTGTGCCAGGATTCCTCTCTAAGTCTAAGGCATCGTAGTCTACCTAGACCCCCGCTCCACGTTGCATGTCGTCCCCTCTGTGGAAGTCCGGCTGTTCTGCTTTGACGATCAGATCCGAGCTGCGCGGCCGCGGACCGCTATCGGGACGGGATCGGGGGGTCGGTGCGGGCAAACAGTTGATGCCGATGACTGGACCATACGCTCGCCGAGAGCACCGCTACCCTGCCATTGATGCGAATATGGCGGCTATCGTGGTACCTGATCGTCAGTGAATGAGAGTTTATTGACGTATTTATGACGCAATTCAGTTAAGGATTTCCCCCCGTCCAAACCAAAGCGGCGGATCTCGAGATAGAGAGGAGGGAGAGAGGACGTGGTGGCGTGGGGGACTCGATGCTGTATGACATGCTGCGTGTGACATAGCCTACATGCATCCGGGTGATGGACCATTTGCTTGCGGCTGAACTAGTCACTGCTGTTATAACGGACTTTAATTTACGGTTGACGCAGGATGCAATTAGGGAGCACAACAGACACCTCTTGTGGTGAGCCATAAATCTGATCTTAAGGTTGTAGAGTGACTGTTTTGAAGCCACTGTTTCATAAGCCTGAACATCCCTAGTCCAAGTAGAAATAAGAGGCTTAAAGCTCATCCACTTTCCCTCCAGCTCTGACTCTCTCCCTCCCACTGGCACGAGGTCTTTGTGTGGTGGCGAGGTCATGTAACTCAATAATTACTGTAATAGTCACAACTTAAAAGTTAAAATGCAAATATGAATCCGATTTGGCAGTTACAACTGATTCTCAAGACAATGGAAGTCTGCTGGTTTGTTCAAAATAGGATAAATAGACATAATAATCTTAAAGGTCTTATTGATAGCATTTTTATGTAGATGAATAAGATGAATAGCTTAAAAAACAATAGGGGCTTTTAGAAAGGTGCCAAAAAAAGTATGGCTTTTCCTGGAAAAAAAAAAAAACTAAAATTAATCACCCATTTTTTTTTAATCTGTTCAAACTGTGCCTTAAACTGAAGTCTGACGAGTATTTAATACTCGTATAGGATTAGGGCAAATATGCTTCCTTTATGTAACTGTATGTATATATTTATTATTGGAAATCAATTAACAACACAAAATAATGACAAATATTGTCCAGAAACCTTCACAGGTACTGCATTTAGCATAAAAAAAAGCTCAGATCATGACATGGCAAAATGCAGCCTAACAGGCAACAACAGCTGTCAGTGTGTCAGTGTGTTGACTTGACTATGACTTGATCCAAACTGCATGTGATTATCATAAAGTGGGCATGTCTGTAAATGGGAGACTAGTGGGTACCCATAGAACCCATTTTAATGCACATATCTGGAGGTCAGAGGTCAAGGGACCCCTTTGAAAATGGCCATGCAGTTTTTCCAAACCAAAATTTAACACAGGTTCTGAGCATTATTTAACCTCCGTTGTGACAAACTTTAGTTTTAAAACTAAGACTGCTACAATCTCCAAAAGATCAATTTGTCCATCTTCAACCACTTATCCTGTTGGGGGTCACAGGGGGGGCTGGAGCCGATCCCAGGCACACCAAAGTTACATCCTGGCCCCTGGACAGGTCACCAGTCCATCACAGGTCACGTAGAGACAGACAACCATTCATGCTCATATTCACACCTACGGGCAGTTTAGAGTCATCAGTTAACCTAAACTGCAGGTCTTTGGACTGGATCTGGAGAAAACCCACAGGAGAAAATGCAAACTCCACACAGGAGGGCCCCAAGCTGGATTTGAGCCTGCGACCCTCTTGCTGTGAGGTGACAGTGCTAACCACGACACCATGTGCAAATATAGTTTAAAAAGTCACTGTTATAAAATGGTCACTATGTCCTGATGCTGTCAGTCACTCACAAACTCTGATCAAACGGTCGAACTAGGCAGCGTTGATCAAATATGAATCAATATTCTGTTACTGTAATGCCTTTTTCTCTCCTCAAATGTGCAAGAAACATCTTGTAATGTACTGTTAAACGGTGAAATGAGAAAGTTTGTGATCGGTCATCCATGAGATCAGTTGAGGAAATACCAAGCACCGCCCACCAGCCGGAGAAAACTTTCTCATTTTACAGCTAAACAGTAACTACATGATGTTTCTGACAACATTTGATATGAGAAATATGTAGGCATTATAGTAGCAGAATATTCATTTATATTCATATTTAATCAGTGCTGCCTAGTTCGACCATTCAGTTAAAAAGTGATTGACAGCTGACTCCATTGAATGAACAGCCAATAGGAACGTTTTCTGTCTGAAATGACCTGTGATTGGTCAAAGACTCCTGTCACATGCTAGATTTTTTAAAGCCTAGAAACAGAGCCATGAGGAGGTGCAGACATCTAGTTTTCTAACCGAACACAAATTACAATGTGCTGAAAGGTTGTTATGGATTTTTTTCTCAATGATGCCAAAATATTTTGCTCACTGCAGCTTAAATGCCATCTTACATATTGTATGTAAATCACGTTTGAAATCTGAACAAATTGGATGGCAGTCCCATAGTTTTTTTGTTTTTTCTAAACAAATTTCAATGTTCTTATATGCGACTGAGTCATTACTGTGTGAACATTACTCTTTTTATAGTTATACCTGTAGTACATCTACTATAAACTGATACATAAAAAGTGACACGTCTCAGTAAAACACACAGCCACTCAGATAAGTTAGAGGTCGTTTATTGTTCTCTCTGGACTGCTCCAGAGCAAGGCGGATGATATGCAGTAAAAAAGGCATTTGTCAGCCCAACAGTCGTAGTGAAGTGTCAATCCACAGGCACTGGGCGTGGAGCTTGAGTATGTAAATGTGAGGCCATATAATCTGAAACCAGCTTCTATATATGGAGTGTGGAAATATCTGTATGAGTCTATGTGAGCTGATGTAGATGACATAGTCAATGTTATTCTGCAGCCATTTCCTGCAGCTGCTCCTCTGATGCAGAGGGCTCTGTAACTTCAGTTGTTGTATCGTCTTTGTTTAGGGTGACCAGTGGGACGTCTTCATTCGCCGGAGGCTCCACGCTGCTCGCCGGGCCCATCGGGGAGCCGCTGTGGTTGGAGGATGCATCTGCTGACACGGCAGCAGGCTGCGTTCCTCTCTCCACAGTCATGTCCCAGTCCTGGTCTGAAGGCTGAGGTAGACTGGCCAAAAGTTCCTGAAAACACAGACAGCAGACTTAAGGTGAGAAATGTCTATACACTGGTGATTCACTTCAAGCTATTCTCTAATGGACCTTGTCAGTGGGTAAACATGACTGTGAATGTACCTGCTGTCTCTCCAGGTCGTTGTTCCTCACAGCGCTGAGCAGGCTCTTTGTGAAGCTTGCGAGCTCGTCGTATTTTTGTTTTTGGTTCTCTAGCTCGTTCTCTAAGAACTGCACTTCTTCGTGCTGAAACACATGGAATCAAAGCAAAGGCAAGTTAATTCATAGCCAAGGGTTTAATAGTTTTTTATTTTCAATTAGTTTTTCTTTAATTTTTTACTTTTCTATTTCATTTTAGTTTTCAGAAGTTTAGTTTTTATATATTTGTGAGTTTTTCAGTAATTTTAGTTTTTTTAGTAGTTTTTGTTGGGGCCAGGTATAATGTCTCACATCCCAAGTATGTAGCTACATGCAAAATACAAGGTCGGAGAAATGTGTAGAAACAGCCATAATGTTTAATGTGGTACAAAGTCACAAGAGTTTACAGAAATTCGTGCTGTCTCCTTTTTTCAGTAATGATATAGCTAAAAAACAAAAACTGAAATAAATTTTCATTCATTTTTAGTAGTTTTTACCAGGCAATATTGCTTCAGTTTAGTTTTTCTTAAAGGTTAAATTGTTTTTATTTAACTTCAGTTTACTAAAATCATGTTTTAATGCTTATTTTCCTTTTAGTTTCAGCTTTAGTTTGCTATAATAACCCTATTCAGAGCTTGAGGTCTTTGTGAGTTATGCTTTTTTATTAAGCGTCACACTGATTTCGAGTCAACAGTAGACAAACTATCATGAAGGATTCAGTTTGAAGGAATGTTATTGCAGCCACCAGTTTATGTTTGGTCAATCCGTCATATGCCCCTTTAACACGGCCTGTTCAAGGTGGGAATGTTGGGCCTCGCTGTTCTGTATGAAAGGTAGGTAGGTGGAATGGGGGGGTGGAGTTGTTTCATCGCTGAGCTGACAGCGGAGGTAGTCACAGTGCTGAGCCGATGTCTGTGTGAAAGGGACAGCCGACACAGCTGGACTACCTGCACACAGACTAGACGCCGATTCTGTTGTGTTAAACATCAAGCCTCTTTTACTCCTGTCCAGGCCAGTGTGCTACCTATAGCTATCTGCTCTCTAAAATCGCCGTTGTTTGGCTCAACAGAAAAAAATCACAGCTGATGTAACGGCGAATCATCTCTAAGGCAGTATTGCAGAATCTCTGTGTAAAATGGGCTATAGTCTTGAGCGTGTCTTCACCTTGAATTCCAGGAGGCTTTGCATTTGCTCCAGGTCTGAGGCCACTAATTCACCATCATCATCGTCGTCATCATCATATTCCTCTTCCTCGTCCGCATCGATTACTTCGATCTTCTGTTAACAAAAACACAGAGATTAGATCAAATTATCATGACACATGAGTCTTATGGGGATTGTAATCTGCTAGTTTTGTTGCTACAAACTAATATGACATCTATGTACTAATCTATGTACTATGTACATAGATCTACTAACATCTATGTTTAAAGGGATAGTTCAGGAGTTTTGAGGTGGGGTTGTATGAGCTACTTGTCTATAGTCGGTGTATTACCTATAGTAGATTTGAAGAAACAAGCAATGTTCTGCTGTGGATGGGGCCGGCAGCAAAACATATTTTAGCCATGTAACAGAAAGGTTCACTTAAAAAAAAAGAATCAATATCAGTTTAAACGTACTCTATATTTTGAATATTTTCACTGCTTTACCTTGCTGTCAGACAGCCCTTTCGGACAGGGAACTGAAGCCATTGTCTCCATCTATGCTCTCACCAAAACCACCAGATTCCATTAAAAAAAACTGTGATTTTTGTGCTTCCATGTAAATCCCAACTTAACAACATCACACAAACAAACTCAACCATTGAGACAGCTGTACACCAGCAACTCTTGTATTATGTGAGGTAAAATTCCTCTTTTTCTCAATAGAGTCTGGCTGCTTTGGGGAGAGCATAGATAAGGGCTTCAGTTCCCCATTGGAAACATAAACTGTATTGCTGTCTCACAGCAAGGTGAAGCGGCAGAAACATTCTAACTATAGCATACGTCTAAACTGATATTGATTTTTTAGGTGGGTCTTTCTATTAGGAGGTTAAAATACGTTTTGCTGCCGGCCCCGTCCACAGTAGTACCTTGCTTTTTTTCTGTTTGGTAACTCCTGTCTGCTTTTCCAAACTGGGGCTGTGCCAACCGTTCTGTATCTTCTGTAGATAATAAACTGATACTGATAAGTACCTCATACAGTCCCCCCTTCAAAACACCCAAACTATCCCTTTAAGTAGAATGAATGAACTCTGATCCATTTTATCACATTTGAGTATGAACACTATTTAATGAGGCTGCTACTGTAATATCAAAGAGGGAATGAAGTACCACATTATTGGCCAGTGGAGCAGCAGTGGACACGTCTGTTCCGTCTTCTTCGTCTCTATGTTGTGAGTCGATGGTGCCATCTAAAAGCCAGAAAGATTGCTTGAATGCTGAGATACACAGATTCTACAGACTAGGTGTTTGTGTGTACGTTGTATCAGCAGCCTAACCTTCAGACAGGCAGACAGATCCCTCATCATTCAAGTCATCTCTGAGTTCGGGCGTTCTGAGCTGCTCCTCATCGGGGCTGAGGGCCAACGGAGATTCGTTTCCTGGGGACAAGGTTGAGAATACAGCAGGCCCGCCTGTAGGTGGAGGGATCTCAATACCCATCAGACGGTACTTCCTCCGCCTGTTACTGATCCATGTCTGACAGTTGAAAAACACAATAGACCACATGGTGAAGTGTCACAGAAAGGGGAAAAAAATGCTCAACTGAAATTTAAAGATATCAATCAGCTTTTCATAATAAAATGTCCATGTGATGAAAGTGATGATTAAATGAGTATACATGTATCATATTAAGCCTAAACTAAATTAGTTTTAAGTAGCTGTTTAATTATTGCAACGATTTGAAGATGACCCTGATAGTTGTGTACTGTTTCTTTGCATAGCTTTTTCTTCCTCGCAATAAATATCTCAGTAAGTGAGATGGCAGTGGGTCATGTGTGTGTCAGGAATGGGAGACTATATTTAGTCCATCAGCATTCCTACTGCAGCCCTGATACATAACTGCGTGACTTTTACACAACTTTTGATTTAAGCAAGTTAGAAAACTTCTATGACCTAGAAAAAGTTGCTCTTTCCTGTTTTCTTTTTGCTCTCTAAAGTTCAGACAAGTGAAACAGTCTTGTTTTCACTAAATGTCATAGACGAGTAGCCAGACGATGGGAAGAAGGCTCACAGCGCTCGAAGTCTACAAAACATCTCTCTAGTTTCAAGGATACTGCAAAAATTATGCTCTTCCAGTAGGGCTCTAAATAGATTACAATATTCAATCGCATTTAATTACATTACTGTCCACGATTAATCGCAAATTGCACATTTTTATCTGTTCAAAATGTACCTTAAAGGGAGATTTGTCCGGTATTTAATACCCCTATTGACATGGCAGTGGACAGATATGCTGCTTTATGCAAATGTATGTATACATTTATTATTGAGAATCAATTAACAACACAAAACAATGATAAATATTGTCCAGAAACCCTCACAGGTACTGCCTTTAACATCATTATAACATAGCAAACTGAAGGATTGACATGGATTCCTAAGGTTTTCTAGTTTCCTATGATTATCATATGATACCTTTTAAACTGAGCCCGTAACAGCCTCCGAAACATCGGTTGTGTTAATATGTTAAAGAAATACGTGGTGTTAAAACAAATTGCATTAACGTGTTATCACAACTTTGACAGCCCTATTTTTTTCTAGATTTCTCTGTATTTGTGGTAATATATAAAACTAATTCTTTAACCCTGTGGACTTTATTACCTTGACTATTTCAGTGTCTACATTGAGTTGGTTTGCTGCAGCGGTGATCTTTTCCCTGCACACAGACCCCAGACTGGTCATGCCTCGGTCCCAGTAGCGCTTGAGCTGGATGAGATCGCCATCACTGAACTGGGTCCGATCCTGTAGCTGAAAACACAAACCTCTGTTTAGAACATTCACGCTGACCTTTAAATGTTTTTTTCCTGTATTATATATTCAAAGTTTAGTGTTTAAAGTGACAAAAAAGTACTGACTGTTCTCTTTCTGGAGTTGCTGATAACCCAGGGGGCAGCAGACACACCGACTGCAGTCTGCACACAGACACAGTCAGGTTTAGTCTTTCTGTTCACTTTGCAGGAAAGCAGCATCAACGCTACAACATCTCCTTACCTGTGAGCTGGATTCCACTGTGATTGAGGTCTGTGCTGTGACGGAGTAGCTGCCCTGAAGACTAGTGTTGCCGTGAAGCGGTGC
Organism: Pterois miles; assembly: GCA_947000775.1. NCBI lineage: Eukaryota > Metazoa > Chordata > Actinopteri > Perciformes > Scorpaenidae > Pterois > Pterois miles. The sequence goes on along the minus strand of CAMQGK010000308.1, from coordinate 7,646,559 downwards.
GGGTCTGGAGCTGGTCATAGGGGGCGTGTGGCCTCCTCTCACCGCAGACACCTCAGCCCCGGCCGGGCTGGTTGACGTGCCCTCCCGGTGAATGTGTGTCTGAGCGGCCATGTTTGCCAGCTCCTCTTCCCTTTGCCACTCATCTTCTTCATCTCCGGTTTCCATGGCGATGGAGAAGTTATGACTGACATCCAGAGGGTGGGGCGCCGGCCTGCCACTTTCCTGGCTTTTCCTTGTAGATGTGTGACTCGGCCTGAGTCGGTCCCCCTCGCCTCTTTCTGACAAGGTGAAGACCTGCTGGATACGAGGTGTCTGCTCAGAGGAGGGGCCGGAGTTTTGCACTGGAAGGGAGACCCGGGACTTCTGAGGGGCAGGCGGTTGAGGTTGGGGGTTGGAGTGAGGTCTGTGCTGAGGCTGCTGAGTTTGGGACTGTGAGGAAGAGGACCAAGGGCAAGTTTGCGCTGTGCCATACTGTCTGGTCCAGCTGTGAGGTACCACCCCTGCTCCTGCGCTTACCCCCGCCTCCCCGAGGGATAGAGCTCCCTTCCTGACTGCAGTGTAGACTAAAGGCCCTGAGGCGGATGTGAGGGGTGGGGGGTTTTGAGAGAGTGAGACCAGTTTGGAGTGGAGGGGTGAGGAGGTGGAGCTGTTCCTGCTCTGCAGGGCCCGGTTGATCAGAGATGAGGATGTGTGAGCAGAGAGCTCAGAGTCCGACTGAGATGGGGGGGCTGTGGGTCTTGGTCGGGGGGGTCGAGGGACGGAGTTGAGAGAGTAAATCCCAGTCAGTATGACGTCATTGTTGTTGTTGTTGTTGTTGCTTCCACTGCTGTGGGGAGAGGAGGAGGAAGGGGAGGAAGATGTTGACGAAAAGGAAGGAAAGGACGAGGATGGGGGGAGGAGGTGCACACGATTCTGGATGTTTCGCGCTGCGGCCAGTTCAGCAGGAAGCAGCGCTCCTGTCGCCAGGCTGTGATTGGACAGTGATCCTCCAGGTAACGTGTGATTGGCGAGCAATCCCCCGGTGAGTCCGTGACTGGATAAGGAATGAGACATGCCTCCGTTCTGTTCTACCTTGGAGGCAAGCTTGCGTCTTTTGTTGCCAACCCATGTCTGTGGGGAGGACAGCAATCAGCTCAGTAGCATCACTTAAAAAAGCATTCTGCAATACACTACAGGGACTAATTCAACAAAGTGAGGATAATAACTCATGACTCTGCCTTAGATGAACGCAGAGGGACGCCTCGCTGTCTCAATTACTTGCCCCAACAATGGTGCAACACAAATCATAGAAAAGAGTTCTGCTTCCCTTTTTGCTCATTCAAACAAACAGTTTATGCGCCTACCCGGACCACGCTGAAGTCCAGCTTGGCCTCCTGAGCACACTGCAGTATTAGCTGGAAGCAGGCCTTGCTCTGATTGGTCATCCCGTTATCATAGTAACGTTCCAGGATCCTCTGCTGTTCAGCCGTAAACACTGACCGCAGGTTCATCTGAAAGACAATCACAATGTTAAAGAGCCCCCAAACAGTTTGTATTACACAAGAACTCACTAGAGCTCAACGACAGATTGTGGTTTGATGATTATGTTAAAGAGATAAAACAGTAATGCAAACTTATAACTTCATGACACTTGGGCAGTTTCTTCTCTTTGAATTATGGACTGCAATATGAGGGGTTTTGCACCCAATTTAATTAATTTATTTGTTTTTCATATTAAACATTAAAGGGCTAGTTTGGGTGTAGCCGGATTGTATGAGGTTAATAGTCAGTGTATTACCTACAGTAGATGACGGTCGACATGTCCCCAGTTTGGAGAAACAGACAGGAGCTATTGCTATTTAAATTTTTAAATTATTGCTATTGCTAGCTATTTAAAAAAAACTATAATTTTACTTGGCAGAACACGGGGGTTGCTGGTTAACCATTGTCTCAATCAGTTAGTTTGTTTGTGTGTGTGACTTTGGTGACTCCGAACTAAAAAAAAAAAAAAAAATCAATATCAGTTTATGTGTACGCTACAATATTTTCACCGCTTTACCTTGCCGTTTCACAGCTTTTTCTGATCTGAACTACTGATACTGAAGCAGCAGTATCCATGCTCTTGTCAAAGCCACCATCTATGTAATTTTACCTTGCAGAATACAGGGGCTGCTGGTCTACAGCTGCCTCGATCGGTAAGTTTGTGAATCTGAACAAACTAACTGATTGAGGCAGTGATAGACCACCAACTCCCATGTTCTACAGAGTAAAATCACTGTTTTGTTGTCAATTAAGTCTGGTGGCTTTGGCGAGACCATAACGCTGTCAGTTTCCCGTCAGAAAGACTGTAAAGTTGTCTCACGGGAAGGTAAACCAGCAAAAATGTTCTAAATATTTCTTACACTAACTGATATTTGTTTTTTAGGTGGGCCTTTCTATTAGGTGACATAAATATGTTTTGTCCACAGCAGTACAATGCTTCTTGCTCCAAACTGGGGGCATGCCAACCTTCATCTACTATAGGTGTATCCACTGACTATGGATAAGTAGCTCATACAACCCCACTTCAAAACTACCCACTTAATTTAGCAAATGCATCACCTATTACACAATTATATCCCCTGAAAAATGTCACAGTCTCAAGATGACAACTGCAGCAGCAGTCCTTGTACTTTCTATTTTCTCGCTCATACTGGGAATACAACTCTTGATATACTCACAGTCTGCAGGCCACGTCTCTGTGACCACGCGTCCATTCTGCTACTGGAGGGGAACGGGGCAGCCATGCAGATCACAGCAAAACCTCCATGTTTCTACATTAGCACAAGTTTGGTTGTACTCATCGTGTGTCTCAGTGTACCTGGCACACTGCTGGGTAATGGATCTGAGGAGAAAGCAAAGCAGGCATCGCTAAATAAAAAAATATAATAACTCCATGTCATTATGAGCACACCTGTTTTCTTTCTTTTTTTTAGTGTCAACAGTTTTTATTGTGCTTTTAACAATTAAAACTTGCAAAACGTAACTCTCCATATTAGGTCATATTATAAGAATTATAATTATATATTGGTAATAAGCAATTAGTCTCGTAATACAACTTTACAGTTCACAGAAAACCGTACTGCCTTCCTTGTGAACAGACTTCTGCACTAAAAATAACAGACTAGCAATCTTTTCTGCATTAACGCTGAGAAATGCACTAATCAATTTAATCATACTGTCGACAGCCAGTCAACACTTTGCCATATAATACATGGCATTTTGAAAAAAAAGTTACATCAAGCTTTGTGAAGCTGTAAAATATACAACACACTGTCAGTCAAACTATAATAGGCTGTGACAAGCCACAGTGTAGCATCAATAATAACACTGTCAATCAAGCTAATATGTTAGCAAAACATTGTTTACACGTGGGCTCTTACATTAATCATGAAGTTACAATTATATACGAATTAATGACAAATTATAACTGATTTCTGAACTCATTATAATGTATTATAAGCAAGGTGAAGTAGAAAATCACAGCTTTAAACGAAGATAATTTAGTTTTAGCGAGTCTTCAATGTGTGTGCTGTATAAACCTGAAGTTAGCTTGGGTACAGCTAGCTAGCTGTTAGCTTCCACTGCGCCACATAAACAGACACTAGTGAATGGGCTCCGGTGTTATGAATGCGAAGCAAATGTGTATTATGTTTGTATACTCAGAGAGAGTTAACGAGGGGAAGAGAGAGAGAGAAAAGAGACAGCAACCAGCTCGGTTAAAGTACCAACACTTGGACTTTCAGAGAGCTGGAAAACTCTGGTGACTAAGTTTGAATTAAAGGTTTTAATAAAGACAGAAAACGCCACATACGGGAATGTAGTGCGACCAATAAGCATCCAGCCAGCAGGTTTATTTTGGCAGGCTGACTGCGCATGGCTGCGGTCAATATGGGAACATTACGGAGAGAATTAGCGAACAAATTGTGGGCAAGTCAGATTAACACGCCACCGAGGCAACAGCCCGGGGATTCAGAAGCACGGTTCCCACACAGGAAGCACATGCCATAACTTTACGACAGCCAACCGGGCAGTAAACAAACCGGGTAAGCGCCGCATCACCACAATGGCCATACAAACAGCTTACGTTAGCATGCAGGCCCGAGCGGCCATATCCAGAGCCCAGCCAACGCTAGCTAGCATTAGCATAGCTTCCCCCCGTGGATAGCTGCAGCTAAACTTTTCCTTCAAATCTGTGATTTCCCGACCCTGGGATGGCCATTCTCGCTGACCCTGGCTTCGAGCGGACACGAACAAAAACGAGTCTTATTTTTCCTGGAAGTGAAAAAGTAAAATCATTTTCCTACTTACCATTTTTGATGTCAAAATCAGACCAGCGTTCAAATTCAGCAGATTTCTTCACCAGTCCCCTTTGCGAGACAATGAAATCAGACCGTCCGATCATCAATTCTAATCATGATTGTGACGTGTTGCCAGACAGGAGCCAATGGGAGCTCAAGATCATGGCTGTGACATTAGGAAAGGGCTGAAAACTGAGCGCCGTGGTCCCGCCCACCATTGACTTTGTTCAGTGGGCTGCTGGAGGAGGAGGTCACAGCCATGGAAGCAGCCCAAACTTTGGATGGGAAACGGTGTGTGTCCTCATCACCTCAACATGTCACACAGAATCCTCCGAGAAGTGATTTTAGTTCAGTGTGACACAAAAACTGTGCCTGTATGTTCAGTAGGTTACCAACAGGAAATGTTTAAATGGATGGTTTCACTGCAGGATGCAAACATTATATGTCACTGATTAATCAGACAGCAAACGCTGAGTTTAGATTTCCATCTTTAACTTTTAATCAATTATTAAATTTCACATTGACAGGAAAATGTTGGGTATGATTGATGCTTATTTTATATTTCAAAATGTTTGGTAAATTAAATGGTAAAATCAGCATTCTTGAAAAAAAAAATAGATATAGATTGAAATCACATGATTGTCCATGATTAATCTCACATTTTTTAATCTGTTCAAAATGTATCTTAAAGGGAGATTTGTCAAGTATTTAATACTCTTATTAACATGGGAGTGAACAAATATGCTGCTTTATTCAAATGTATGTATATATTTATTATTGGAAATCATTGGAAATCCTTTAACGACACATAAGAATGGCAAATATTGTCCAGAAACCCTCACATGTACTGCATTTAGCATAAAAAATCTGCTAAAATCATAACATTGCAAACTCAAGCCCAACAAGCAACAACAGCTGTCAGCGTGTCAGTGTGCTGACTTGACTATGAATCGCCCTGAACTACATGCAATAATATGGGTGATGTCTGTAAAGGGGAGACTCATGGGTACCCATAGAACCCATTTACATTTACATATCTTGAGGTCAGAGGTCAAGGGACCCCTTTGAAAATGACCATGCTGTTTTTTCCTTGCCAAGTTTTAGCGTAACTTTGTATTGTTACTTAGCCTTTTTGCGACAAGCTAGTATGAGATGGTTACCGGTTACCAGTGGATTCCTTAGGATTTCTAGCTTCATATGATGATGATGATGATATATATATATATATATATATATATATATATATATATTTAGTACTCAAATGACTATAAGAGACAATATTATATATGTTTTAGTTAACTGAAAAAACAATATTAATCCCAAAATAGGGTATACTGTACTGCACGCTCAGCAATACAGTAAGACTTAGAAAAGATTATAGAAAGGTAAATATTATAAACGTGTCTGTTATGAAGACATGATTTTTGCTTTGTACTGAGCATCCCTGTCTGTCTGAAGGTTCACACTAAAGCCACATGGCATTCAGCACTTCCAAACTAATCTGTTTTGTTTGTCAGTTCTGTGTAACAGAAATAAAGTATGTTAATCTACATATATTGGCTGTGTTTTGTGATGTGTTTCTATCTATCTATCTATCTTGATTCTTCTACAATTCTGAATAGATTCACAACTTCCAAAAATCAATTTCAAGTTATTAGTTTCCCACCCAAGTTCCTGCAATTTCTTTTGATTTTTTTCTCTACATACATGAACGTCTTTACAAAATGTGACTTTCATACTATATAATGCTCTGTCTAATTAAAGTACAACATATGTGCAGGATGACAGGAAGCAGCATTCAGGTTTTAATGTCAGAGCTTGCCGTGATGCTTTCTGTTCTTTCTTTAACTTAAAACTTAAACTTTATTAGATTCATCACATGCAGGTACATAAGTGAAACTGAACCTCTACATTTAACCCGTCCTAAGAAGCAATGAGCTCCAGTAAAGTACCCAAGGAGCAATTTTCTCTAAATGTTTCACCTTTGAAGAAGAAGAAGATCTACCTTTATTAGTCCCACAGTGGGGAAATTCAATTTACACTCTGTTTAACTTATACATGGTACATGCACACAAACACACACACACATGCAGTAATGGAGAGGTGTCAGAGTGAGGGGGCTGCTCCAGACAAGCGCCCCGAGCAGTTGGGGGTTTGGTGCCTTGCTCAGGGGCACCTCGGCAGTGCCCAAGAGGTAAACTGGCACCTCTCCAGCTACCAGTTCACACTCAGTTTTTGGTCCATGTCGGGATATGGCCTTGAACCGGTGACCCTCCGGTTCCCAAGCCAACTCCCTACAGACTGAGCTACTGTTGCTATCTAACAAAATAACTGTCTTTTGTTAGAGCTCCTCTCACATAACATTTAGTAAAAGTCCTCAAAAATTTGGGGATTCTGTGACAACTCAGAGACTGTACCTTTAAATGCCAATGTAGTTGGGGTATGTATCGCTCTGCATCCTTCTGTCATTTCCGGAGCAGAATTTGAAAACTATATATTTATATTTAACTTAGGAACATTACATTTGGTGTGATGGTTGACAGTGTAGTCTAGTTGTGATTTTGAGGGGTTAGAAATCCAGGGTGCCCAAAATTTTTGCAATTTTGGCCAAAAACTGAGTTTTTTCAACTTCAGTTTCATTTTCAGGACAACATATTGCAGCTTCACAATGTGGTGTGGTTGTGCCTTTCTGGGGCTCTGAACTCCAGGGTGGTGCTTGAAAGTTGTTGTTTTTTTTTTAATTTTCTCTCAAAAAAGTGATTATTTTCAACTTCTGTTCTATTGGTTGGGGTGTTTTTCCTTATCTGATGAGAGGGACACACTGTGAAGGAGTCCTAAAGCCCACTGAGGCTAAATTGTGATTTGTGATTTTGGGCTAACTAACTTGACTCGACTATTCAATTTCTAGAGCAGAACTCGAAAACTATTTCAATTAGGAACTTCGAAGTTGGTGGGATGCACGGTGATGCCATGGTTAGTGCTGTTGCCTCACAGCAAGAGGGTCACACTTTCCAGTCGGGCTTGGGGCTCTTCTGTGTGGAGTTTACATGTTGCCTGTGTTTGCATCTCCAGCTTCCTCCCACAGTCCAAAGACGTGCAGATTCTCTAAATTGCCCATAGGTGTGAATGTGAGCATGAATGGTTATCTGTCTCTATGTGCCCTGCGATGGACCGGCGACCTGTCCAGAGTGAACCCTGTCTGTCTGTCTGTCTGTCTATCTATCTATCTCTCTATCTGAGCCTTATTTGGGTGGTGCTGGTGGTGGGTGTGTGTGGAGGGGATGCTGCCATAATCCATGACGTCACCTGTGTCCCAGGTGCGCAGCAGGGGGCGCTGTTCCTCCCAGCTGAGCCCATCATGCACCGGGCGGCAGCAGCAGCAGCAGCAGCGCCGCTGACAACTGATGCTGATTTCCTCATCCACAGATGGTGAAGTTAAAAAAAACAGCTGACATACAGTTTAAGCATTACGTTAGCTTGTGATGTAGCGCGCGCTGCCAGACGGCACACAAAATATGTAGGCAGCAATTAATCCTTATAATAAAAGCTTATAATTTCTATAATATTTCAGGTACTTCTAGTGCGTCTGTGGTACTCAAAAAGGGAACATTAGGGATTTATTATAGTATTTTTGCCATCTATATGTCATGAATGTGTTGCTGAAGTTATTTTCGCATGTCTTGCGCTCTCTGGATGTGTGTGCATGTGTTTGTGAGGCCGGGAGAGAGAGATCCTCCCTATATGGTGTGCGTTGCACCATTCCCTGGTCTGTGTTATGAGTGGTGGCCCTTGTGATGCTGCAGCGAGGCGGGCGGGAGGAGAAAGGAGAGGGGAGGGCTCGCTCCATCCCCTCGCGCCCACCGAATCCACTTCTCACAGCGCGCGGGGCTGCTGGCGGGAAGGCACGAGAAAGAGAGGGAGAGAGAGAGAGAGAGAGAGAGAAAGAGAGAGTGAGGGAACGAGAAGGAGGGAGGGGGAAAGGAGTGTGTGTGCGCGTGTCTCCGTGTGTGTGCGCGTGGATTGCACCACCACCGCATCCCCGCTTCTTCACCGTTTTCTGCAGGCGGCCATGCTCTGATGGAGAGAATAAAACTGACAAACCTTTCTTTCCCCTCAGATTATTCAGCCGCCGCCGCCGCCGTGTCATCGTTCCAGATGTGACTGACGGGTCGGTTTATGTCGCCCGCATTGAGTCCTGAGCCGTTCACCTCGGAGAGACTGTGACACCATGGCTTTGGTTATGGAGCCTATAAGTAAATGGACACCAAAGCAAGTGCTGGACTGGATGAAAGGTAAATTTGAATTCATTTGCATCAGTGGTGAGAATGAGGATGGTGATGATGATGATTGTGAGCAGCGGAGGGCCACACTGTGTGTGTGTGTGTGTGTGTGTGTGTGTGTGTGTGTGTGTGTGTGTGTGTGTGTGTGTCCTCATCCTAAACCTGCAGGCTTGACGTGTGATCTGTAAGTGCCAGACTGATTAAAGTCACTAAAGTGGAGTGGAGGCGTTGGAGCCGGTGCAGAGAAATGGATGTCCCCAAGAAGCAGGGAGTGGAGGCTCAGCATTCTGTCATCTCGCTTGCTTGAGAGAGCGCTTCCAAAGCCAAGCCTATAGGATGCTGCTGGTGCTGATGCTGCTGCTGCTGCTGCTGCCTCCATCACCAGCATCAGCAGCCAGCAGCATCAGCTCCCATCAATGAATGTGCAAGACATGTCACCTGCTCTTCCACTCGCTGCCACATGCTCGAAGCCACACTCTTTGTATGTGTGTGCGCGTGCATGTTTGATTAATGTAGTTTAGCTGCATGCACCCCCCTCCTCTTCCATCCTTCCCCCCACCACCACCACCACCTATGCCAGCCCGTACAGTCAGCTTCAGCACCGTGGACAGCGCAATGCCTCCTGCCATATAAGGCAAACGGCACCGATCACTTCTTTTTTTTTTCTGTTGCTCGCTTTGCTGGCAGAAGATAAGACAGTATGAATGAGTAATCACTAATCATGTGTGTGTGTGTGTGTGTGTGTGTGTGTGTGTGTGTGTGTGTGTGTGTGTGTGTGTGGTAGGAGCTGTTCTCACACACTCTGGTCAGACACAGAGCTGTGAGGGAAACTGTGGTAGGCCTATTGACAGACAATGGAAATGGGGAGGGAGGGAGGGTGTCCGCAATCCCTTACTTCAGAATGACTTAATCACTCCTGTGTGATGACTCAAACCTACAGTGTAATGCTCATATGGACAGTTGTGATTGTGCATCGGCATTCATTGCACACACAAAGTGACCACTTTTAGTAATCTATGGATTTCGATACATGCGTTTCAAGATTTTCAGTATGGTAAAGAGCTGATGATGCCTGTGATTAGAAGTCAAGGTGGCTGCTGGACCCTCAGGGGACACGGCGGCGAGGGGGGAGTGTTTGGGATGCGTTACGTTTGGGTGACTACGATGATGTTCCTGGTTTTGTAATTGCTCTCCTCAACCACAGCCAGTTGGAAGTGTTACGGCTTCATTCTCTGATCCGTGGAGTATTCACTTGGAAAGCTTAAATTTGATTGGAGATTAGATCAGTAGCTGGCCAAGTGTGATTGCAAGGGTTTTGCAACATGGAAAACACACTACAAATGCTGGTTTTGGTCCATTTTTTGCAGTATAACAGACTTATCAGCCAATTAGACTGTTGCCAGGCTATTAGATAGCCATTATCAGATGCTATAAGCCCCATAGATGTTGGTCAATAGGGACCTACCACCCCCACTAGTAGGTTCTATCATACTGTATATTCACATGGCAGATCGCCGAAAGAAGGTATAAAAGAACACCACAGCGACCACCAATGATCAAAGTAATCATAGTAGCAGAAGCAGAAATGAGGCTCTGTCGTATAGACAGTGTGAAACTCCATGTGGGGTGGTGGTCGAGGAAGATTGGTAGGACACAAAACACAGGGTTTTGTCCAGCACCCCTAAATTTTGTGTACTAGCCACAAAAGCTTCAAAATTCCTCAAAATATAATCAATAGTACATACAGATATTTAAATATTTTCACACTTTTACTCACCTAACTTGAGGGCAAGATATGCTTTTTTGAAATTAAAGTTATAGTGTAAACAGTTTAATGTAAATCCTTCCTAAAATTTAAACACATAACATCATATTTTCCCTTAAACTTAACTGAGAGTTTTGTTGTGCCCAAACTTAAAGAAGTTGTAATTTTATTACCTAATCCTAAAGAAGTTGTGGTTTTGTTGCCTAAACCTAAAGAAGCTGTAGTCATGTTGCCTAAACCTGAATAAGTTGTACTTGTGTTGCCTAAACTTAAAGAAGTTGTAGTTTTGTTGCCTAAACCTAAATAAGTTGTACTTGTGTTGCCTAAACCTAAAGAAGATGTAGTTATGTTGCCTGAACCTTAAGAAGTTGTAGTTCTGTTGCTGAAACCTAAATGAGTGGTACTTTTATTGCCTAAACCTAAAGAAGTTGTAGTCAGGTTGTCTAATCCTAAAGAAGCTGTAGTTTTGTTGCCTAAACCTAAAGAAGTTGTACTTGTGTTGCCTAAAACTAAAGAAGTTGTACTTGTGTTGCCTAAACCTAAAGAAGTTGTCGTTTTTTTACCTAAACTTAAAGAAGCCTTTTGTTTGTGTTCAGAACGTGACGTTTCACTCAGTTTTACACGTTTGAATGTGTTGCTTTTTAAGTTTCACTTTCACTTTTACATTGTAGTAGGTGTAGTAGGCCCCTACTGAGCCACATCTATGGTGCTTATAGCGACTGATAACGTCTGTTTAATGGCCTGATAAGTTGATGGTGATGGCCATTATATTTTTGCTCAGGATATCTAAACATGAGGTAGTAGTGATCATGCGTTGCCAAATTTGTAGTTAGTTAGACTTAAAACATTTTAAAACATGCTACCAGTTTAGGGTCAGTAAGTTATATGTCAGTCCAGAAAAATATGCTGAAATAAAATCCTGCATGTAGCAGTGATTTGCATTCCACCCACAGCAAACCAACCACTTCCCTCCCCCTTACAGGCTGCAGGGATGCTAGCTTTGAGCAATAACAAAGAATGTAGGACTGCAAATAACAATTATATATTTTCTAGATTGATAGATTAGTTGTTTGGTCGATAATATGTCAGAAAATGGTAAAAATATTCCGTTTACAATGAGGGACAGGCACTGTTTCATATCAGTCATTACAAGTGTCATGTTCCTCAATCTCAAAAGTTGTGATCACTAGGAAATCACCATAATAGGAAGTGAAAGTTTTACTATAATTTAAAGCTGGGAATGACTGGGAATAAACCTGTGAGCTGAGTCTGGGGGAAAAGAATGAAACAATGCTATTATTTGCAGGTTTCAGGTTATTCTAATGCACTGAAAACAACCTTTTAGGTTTGTCGTCAGCAGGGTAAAGACAAAGAAAAATGTACACAGTTGCACCACAAGTCTTGAGGGAGAACTGTTTCATCTCGTTGGTATCCTCGTATGTGCTCTTTGAAGACGAGTCTCCAGGCCTCTTCCACGTGAAGCGCCGGGGCTCCGAGATTCCCGTTCGCCAACGTCTCCCGGTGCTGTCCCTGTTCCTGTGAAGCCCCTCCTTTTTCCTGCGGGGCTTCAAACATGCAGACCCTCAGTGGCAGGCTTATGCTCAGATCTTATTTTCATCTGAATAAAGTAAGAGGCCAAAGGCTCGTATTAATCTGTACGCTTACAGGAGCTTCACGTCGGCCTCTGCTGCTGGAAGCTCTTCATCATTCTCACTGATCTGAGGAGCCTTGTGCCATTTTTAGGGAGCAGTGACACTGAGATCCTCCTTAAGAAGTGCTGTAGTGATTTCTCAGCTTAGCATAAGAGCGAAATGTACACAGATGTAAGACACAGGTGCTGTTAGCAAACATTTGTCCTCACCTACATCTTTTAGACAAAGTGCTATTTATATTGTTTCTTTGTAGAGGGAGGGAGGTCTTAGTTTCTCTAGAAATACGTTACCTTTTTTCCTGTGCACAGTGGCTAATTGGAGCCACGTAGCATCGTGTCTAGCTGAGTTGTGTGTACTGTGTTTTTGGGGGGAATTGTGCAGCCAAGAAAGTCTCAAAACTCTCAAAAGTATCTTCACTATTACTTACAGAAACTATATTAACAGTTTGACTAACTTGAGGGCAAAAACGCTTTATTGAAACACGTTATTCAATGGAAATCTTTCCTAAAATTTAAAATATTGCCCATCAAAAATGATTGAAAAAGATGATGAAAAATGTTTGTGTCTTTGTCCAGCTCAGATCTTATATGGCTCTTGTTTTTGATTTGATCAACATTCAGAAAAATGTCTTTTACCTCTTTTCATTAATGGGATAATATGCATTTCTTTAAAAGAGCAGATATTTGGATATGTTTTGTCCCTTTGGGTAATTGTTAGGAGTATTAATTCACATATTTTACCGATGTAAAAGTATGAAAACCTCACTGTAAAAATACTAAGTTAAAAGTAAAAGAGAGATTTGAATTTTCCAAAATATTTCATCTTAATTATTAACACAATGTATTTACCTGCCTCAGTGTATTTCTATAACTTGGTTTACTATTACTGATGCATTAACGGGTCAGTAGCTTACACTGGTTGATACTTTCATCAGTAATAGCACATTTTGCTGATAAAGTCTATTTTGGAAAATATAGGACTTTTACTTGTAATTGAGTATTAGTACAGTGTGGTATTGATACTTACTTTGGTAAATTATCTAAATTACTACTCCCAACACTGACAAACAGATAAAGGTGTCCAAATATGTACTCTTTTTAAGAAATGTAAATTTGTTGAACAAATACGTTAGAAAAACTTGTTGGTAAAAGACTTTTTTTTTCCTGAATGTTAATGAAATTAAAAACAAGAAACTGAGTCAGCCTGCTGTGGATACACTTTTTAATAGAAAAAAAAAATTATATACATAATGAAAAGTTGGCGTTGTTGCAAATATCTTACTGCTGGCCAGGAAGCTTCAACTATAAAATATATGATGTTTTATTTTTAAAAATACTTGTTTTGTTTGTGAAATATTAGTCTACATAGTAACTAGTAACTATAGCTGTCAGTATTACTATTTAACATTGTCAAGTTAACATAAAATAGTTCTCACTGAAATGTGGTAGAGTAGAAGAAATATCAATACGTCAATACATGTAAATAAGTAATAACAATAGTTAAGTACCTCAAAATGCTACTCAAGTACAAGACTTAAATGCTGTGGTGGATGAAGTACTCAGACCTTTTACTTAAGTAAAAATAGAAATTACAAGTCCTGCTAGAAAATGTTACAAGTCTTAACATCAAAATATACTTACCAAAATTAAAAGTACTCACTGTGCAGATTTCAGATTTCTCATTTCAAAATAATGAATATTGCTGTATTTTATTATATTGTATTATTGATGCATTCATGCGTTCAGCACTTTAATGTAAAGGTGGAGCTCATTTTAATGACTTTGTAGACTGCTGGGTAGTTTAACCTATGATAAATACATCAATATTAATGTATTTGTTCGTTTTAGTTTGTATTCATTATCAAATCAGAAAGTAATTAACTAAAGCGTATATATAATGTAATAAATTCAGAGGAGTAAAAAGTACAATATTTACCTCTGAGATGTAGTAAAGTAGAAGTGTAATGAATGGAAATTGTTAATTACAAATATCTTGAATTTTTACTCAAGCACAGGAGTAAATGTACTTTCCACCAGTGGTTTAGATCAGTGATGTTTTTCTTCATACCTTTAAAAGAGCTACGTCAGCGTTTAGGTTGAATCGTCAGAGGTAGTTTTACTTCTAAATACAGTATCAGGTCCTGTTACACACTGGGCCCTTTTTTAGGAACCCGTCATTCCTGAGAGAGAGGTAAAATGATGAGCTCCATCCAGGTCTCAGTCCACTCCTGTCATATGAAAGAACATGAGATCCTAAGGAGAAACCCTGACACAGCTAGCTACCGGGCCGAGCAGCAGCGTTCCTACTGTATCCCCCACTGCTGTAGAAGCACTACTCCAGCAGCAGAACACTGGTGAGCCTCGCAGAAAGATGACTCATCAGCGTTTGTTTTGATTTGAACACCCACACCGGAGGAGTTTCCTCTATGTGTGTGTGTGTGTGTGTGTGTGTGTGTGTGTGTGTGTGTGTGTGTGTGTGTGTGTGTGTGTATGCATCTGCTCTGCTGGGGTGTGTGCAGACGCAACCGATGTGTAAAGTATGACGCGTAAGGATGTGTGCTTTAACGTGTCAAGGTAACGGAGAAAAAAAACGGACTGTTCATTGGTGGTGCTGTGTGTGCGCCTCGTAAGATGCTACGGTATCGGCAGCCTGCTGATGCATACAGCGACGGGGAAAATGAATAAGGAGCTTCACTTTTCCCGCAGTAGTCTCTCTTTTCCTCTTTGCTGTTGTATTGCAACGAAATAAATCTAAAAATAAAGGTGATGTGTGACCGTGAGATCATGAGATGCACACATTTAGATGATTCAACGCATGAATGTGTGGCGGTTGGCACGACATGGACAGCAGGAGATGCTTTGTTCCTCTGTTGAAAGAAATCCCCTGGATGTTATTTAGTTGTTTGAGTGTCCTGGGGAGGGGTGGGGGTGGTGAGAGCCATGTTTACTACCATTCCATACTGTTTCCCTGATCTCATCTCCTGCTGACATGCTAAAGAAGTCTGTGTTGGAAAACACGCTTCCCCTGGCTCTGACTGTGTTCCTTGTTGTAGTTTCAGCTGCATCAAAGATTAAAGAGCATGCCTTATTATGAGCATACACACACACACACACACACACACACACACACACACAAACACACACACACAGAGGAAACACCTCCACTCCTATTTTCACAAATTAATGCAGAGATGCACACGCTGCATATGAACACAGACAACACTCACAGGAATGCACATGCTCACTGAAATGATATGCTATGTTTGTATGTAATGCACACACATGCACAGACACACAAACTCTGGAGCGGCAGCTTTAAGTGGGGCATCGGTAGCCATGGCAACCAGATCCGATCGTGTCGGAGTCACAGCACATGTCATAAGATGGGGAACCAGCAGCAACGCACACAGATGCCCGATCTACATCCTGTGTGCCTCCAACATTTAGACACGTAGCGAGGCGCATGTACATGTGGCGCACACGCACAAGCTTCCCCTCCTGTTTTATGGCCCCGAGCAGAGAGAGAGAGAGCAGGGACATGCATTCAGAAATGGGGAGGCGCGAAGCAAAATGAAAGAAAGGCTGAGGAGCCTAAGATGGGGGAGGAAACGTGGGAAGGGTGGGCATGGCGGAGAGAGAGAGCGCAGAGGCGATGGCAGAACGGTGCGGAGAATGGGAGGATGCAGTGGGCATCATATCAAAGCAACCGCTCTATCCGGGCGCCAGGACAGAGGGGCCTGTGTGTGTGTGTGTGTGTGTGTGTGTGTGTGTGTGTTCGTATGTGTTTTACTGGGTTGATTTTGCACCTGTTGTTCCGGGCGGCTGCAGTTTTACGACCACATATATCAACGTCAAGCAACCCTTGGGGTCAGGGCCCCACGTGAGGTTGTGGGAGACACAGACAGAGGTCATCGGAGATATCCAGATGTGGCAATTGGCATATTGTGTGAAAATTAAAATTTACACGACAACACAATTGCTGGGTTTACAAGTGTTGAGAAACCCTGACTTAAAAGATTAAACTAGATTTTAAGCTGTTATCCTTTTATAGTTGCCAGGAAGTTAACAGTTTATTTCAGCTTAGCTGTCAACATTATTAGCAAAGCTCAGACCAACAGCTGGGTCCTACACACTGTATCAGAATCATACGAAAACACTCGGTTGGATCAGCTTCATGGCCTCATGACTCCTGAGTTGTTTTGGTCTTTAAAGCTGCAGTAGGTAACTTTGATTGATAACAGTTATTTTTAAGAAATGGTCACTATATCCTGATAGTAGTGCAGTAGACAGATAATCTCTGATAATCATGTTCCTTTGTGTCGCTCCTAACAGTACTTGGATTTGACTCGACTGGTTTCAACATCAGTCACATTTTACAGCTAAACAGGACTCTAAACTATGTTTCTGTGAACATTTGAGGAGAGAAATAGGTATTACAGTAACAGAATCTTGATTCATATTTGATCAGCGCTGCCTAGTTTGACAGTTTGATCTGAGTTTTCACAAGCAGTGATTGACAGCTGCATTAGAGCAAATGTCATCAGGAGCACAAGGAGGACACAGAGGAGCATGATTTTTAAAATTTTTTTTTTTCTGTCTCACACACTACTGGATATAGTGACTGTTTCATAAAAATAACTTCATATCTGCTCAAAGTTACAGATGCTTTAAAGCTGCTCTACTACATCTATTTGTCAACAAGTAATCAATTGACTGCATGTAATGTAAAAGGGGCTCATAGTGATGAACACACAGACAACTGGCAGTTCTATGGGACATTTTCAGCTCATTGTTTATGTTTTTTTTTTTTTTTTTTTTTTTCGGTAACAACTTTGCCGTTTTGGTTCACTCTAATGGCTCTCATCAGTGATATTCCCGAGCACATCAGGCAGCTGTTTCCACATAAAAATGTCCTGATGAACCCACCGTACGCTGCCTGCCCAGCACCACACGACCAAAAGACAAAGTTTGCAACTAGCTGGTGAAGTGAAGCTGCTAAAGATGTGTCCGTTTTTTTTTTCTCAGATAATGGTGGAGAGAAAAACAGAGCTAAAAGAAGAGCCAATACAGAACTGATGTTGCTCTGTGTCTGTTTGCTATCATGTGTTGCCTACTAACTTTATAAAGCTGCCATTTACAGTATGTTGTTTAAAACTTGTTGCAGTGCCCCAAAGTGGTCAATAATTGAGATAATGCAGCTTAAAGCATGAAATACTTGTTCCTTTGGTCGTGAGCAGTGTGATTGGTGAATGTATCATAAGTGAGCTGATAATCTGCATGAAACACTAGTTTGTGCCCTCACTGGACTGATTCCTCAATGATTCCTCTCCGGTTGGTTTTGTTATTATTGCTAATTTGTTGTGGTTAATACTGAACTCATTATTAGATAACATGCAGTTTATTTGGTCTTTAAGAGAGTGGAAGCATTTGAAGAAGAATTATAAATATTTTTATAAACCTGTCACTATATCCTGACCGTAGTGCATGAGACATAATATTATGAGAAAAAAATGTTTTTTTTGCCTCCAAATGCTCCCAATACCACGGCCGAACAAAAACAACCAATCAGCAGTCAACTTTCTTAACTTTCTCACAGCTAAACAGTGACTACAAGCTGTTTCTGAAAACATCTGAGGAGAGATTTAGGCATCACAGTAACAGAATATTGATTTATATTTGATCAGCACTGCCTAGTTTGATCGTTTGATCGTGTTTCACAAGCAGTGATTGACAGCTGCTGTAGACACTCCTCCACTCTGATTGGTTGTTTTTTCTGTGAAATCTTGTAAATGCCATTAGGAGCACACAAGGAGGCAGAGGAACATGAATTTTTCATAGATGATCTGTCTCATGCACTACTGTCAGGATATAGTGACAGATTTATAATTAACTTTTTGCTCAAAGTTACCAACTGCACCTTTAATGTCGACATGTGAGCATATTAATTGTGGCATTTCCTCCGGTATAGTATTGTTTAGAAAAGTGTACTTCCTTGCTGCTCTACATTTACAGACACAGTGTACAGTTTACTTCTCTTACATTGAAAGGGGTAAAATAGGGGTAGTTAAGGCTTGTGAGGTAAAGCTAAAGTTCATGTTAATGTATTCTTCTACCGTAGTCCCTTCAGATTCTCTGGGGTCGGTTAGATCCTCAGAGTCGAGCTCTGCCTCTGGTTGACCCTGTTTGCCGTCCTGGTCCTTCTTGACACCTCCCAGCTAGCTGGATTTCAACTAGGAGGCCGCGGTGTACTTGAAAGCTCATATACCGGGGAGCTAAAACACCACAGTCTTAAGAATATTCTGTCATGATGTGATGAATATTTCACAGTAGGAATATTTTTAGTGAGTGTTGTGTCTTTTCTTCCCACTCACCGAGGCACTTACTCCAGCTGGAGGCGCAAAGATGGAGGGGGAGGCAAGGTGACGGGAGTCTTTGTAGCCTTCTGTTGCTCTTAGCCCAGGCTTTAGCCTGACCCAAACTTGGTCTCAAAGGGCCACAGGTTTGACAGTCTGATATCAGTTGATGTTGATGCAAAATAACTGCTCTACAGGAGTTTTTCATCTGTAAATGTAGTGTCTTTTATTGTGGCCTTCAACAAGCTTTCAGTCAGTGTGTGCAGCACATACAGTATATAGGCTGCAGTATGTGTGTGTAGATATAGTGTGTATGTGCACTCCTTAGCCTAGCATCAGTGCAGGGACCTGAGGGGCAGCAACTGCTGATCCTTCACTTCTGCTTGGAGGCCTCGCTCGCTCCGGTTGCCTAGCAACCCCGGTGTTTTCCCGAGAGGGAGGGGTTTATTTTGCTGAGGAGAGAAGAGGGAAAGATTGGAGGGAATTGCATGAAATGTGGATGAAGCTGTCAACATGAGATGCTCGCTGACGCCTCTGGGATTCACTGACGGTCAGGATCATGGGATTCCTCAGGGTTTCTTGCAAACATAGTTCAGTTTTGTTAACAAGAAATATTTGTATACCACATCAGGCTGCGGGCACAAAAATGAGAGAAACAATAAAGAATCTAGTGTCTTTGTGGTGAGGATGTGGTTCAGCAGCATTTTAAATCTAAAACATAGAATCAAGTTACAGAATCTGAATTCATTCATTGTTCGATAAAGACAGAATTGTTAAAATCATTGAGAATGAAAAATATAACAATGCAGCCTTATGGCTTATTTTGAATTCCTTCCCAAATCTAATTGGGCAAGTTTTCAGCAATTTGTAAGTTAAAGGATAACTTTGGTATTTTTCAACCTGGATCCTATTTTCCCACGTTTTTGTGTCAAAGTGACTAATGAGGACAACACTATTTGAAATCGGTCCAGTTTTGAAGGAGAGCGCTGCAGCCGGAGAACAAGCGGTAATGTAATCATCTGGGGCAACCTGGTGCCGTCAGTTTATGTCCAGTAAAAGTGCTGTTTTTGCTACTGACAGGCTCAGGTTATTATAAGTGTCTGACAACATTATGGAAAGGACCCTACAGAGACAGAGAAATGGGACGTATTTCTCACCTTTCGCTTGATCTGGTCTGTTTTTTATTATGTGTCTCACTTGGAGAAATGTGGCAACACATCCACAGTTTGGAAATCATCAAAATATTCAGCCATGACACTGAAATTATTTTAGATAACACTAAGCTATGCTTTCTGTACCCCAACATACAGTATAAAACCTCTAAATACCAGTGTCCAGTGGCACTCTTCTCTCTTTTCACCCACGTTTCCACCGTTGTCTTCCGGCAGCAAGTCACATGACACACTGATGAACAGAAAGCGAAAGGTAAGAAAACGGTTTCATTTCCCCGTAGGGTCCTTTACATAACGTTGTCAGACACTTATAATTACAATCAGAGCCTTTCAGTGTCAAAAACAAGCACTTTGAGTTACCAGGTTGCCCTTAAAGTCTACACTACAGTTCATTTAGTGGCAGCATTATCCCTCAATACTAAACCAAATTTCAAAAATTGTTGTCCCCGTTAGTCACTAAGGCACAACTACATGGGAAATAGGGTCCAGGTTGAAAACTACCAAAGTTATCCTTTAAATCAAAGGTAGCGGTTTGTCATGCTTGTACCTAAATTTCAAGCTTTGCTGGACAGATTAGATATTTTCTACCCAGCTACATGGCTAGCTGCAGGTTTTGCTTTATGCTAATTTAAAAAAGAAATAAGAAATTTTGCTTTTGCTTTTAATTGGTAAAAAAAATGCTAATGGAACAAATATTGTAAGATTTCTAGAAATAAGATTTAATATTTAAGTCTTTCTAGATAAAAAGATATGAAATAAGCTTTTTGAGCTATATTTAACTACAATTAGGAATGTGTGTCATAATAAGCCTGAAATTCGCAAAAGTAGTATTTTTTTCACTTAACAAAATATTTAAGGTGCATTGTCTAAAAACAAGTTCCTTCACTATATCTCACTGAAATGTTACGTCTTAGCTGACTGTGTCTTATATTAAGTGTTATGAGATATTTTCACTAGTAATTGGACAGAAAACTGTTTTTTTTTTTTTTTTTTTTTGTTGCACGATCCCATAACTCACAGTATGAAGCAGCATGTGAACATAGTGTTTTTTGGAACCAGACCCAAAACAGAGCCAACAATGAAAACTTAACACTATTTTGTGGTGCTTTTGTCCAGTAAAGATCCTGACAAAGGCTCTCATTCAACTTTAAAGAGGAGCATACAAAAGTGAAACAGCACAGAGATGACTCCGATTCACAAACCCAAGTGACACAGCAGTAATCTTATTATCGCCATTAGACTGTGGGGAAAAAACAGACTGTTGACAATTGACAAATTTGTGTTATGAAGAGCTATTCAAAGTGAGCGATATGGGAGATATGCAAGCAATGCCCTGCCTCAGCAAATATTCTTCAATATTAAGTTCCTGAATCGTAGCAGGAAAGACAATATTTACAGGAAACATATTAGTAGGGTCTGCCATCGCCACGTGAGCGGCGCCCGCTGTAGTGACTGTGGAGGCTGCACACGTTCAACTATCTCTGGTGAAGCTACTGTATAATAAAATATCTTATTCCCAAGTCAGTATCGCTCATGACTTGATTACACAGAGAGGCACTTCTGACATTACTCATGCAATATTACTTTTTATTTATCTCAGCTGCACACACACAAGCCAAGATTTGTTTGCCTCTTATTACATTACATGGTGTGAGGTCAGTTTTATATATTCTCTGCAGTAAACAGAAGATATGGAAGACAGAACCTGCCAAAATAAAAATAAATTAATAAGTAAATAAATGACATGATAAATAAATAAATATGCCATTAAAAGTTGCAAAAATAATACAGAATAAATATAATATTGATGAATTGAATAAATGTGACATAAAATGATATTTCTGTTTTAATTAGCTTTTTTTTTAAATGTATTTACCTTTGTATTAATTACCTTATTGATTTCAGCTGTTTGATTTCCGTTTTTATTTTTGGAGGTTTTGATTTTGTTTTTATTTATTATTAATTAATTAATTTTTGCATTTATTTTTATATATTTTATATTTATTGCTAAATGTATGTATTTTAATGCTGTCAATTGATTAAAATATGTAACCGTGATTAATTGCATGATTGTCCATTGTTAATCTCAATTAATCATAAAGGAATCGCCCCTAAGCTCCAGAGAGCATTTTAGCATCACTTTATTTATAGCTTTTCACACAGCGTTTGAACATCCTCCTGTCAAAGCTGTTAATGGGGTTTTTACTCAGACTGTCAATCAATTAAAATATTCTATCACATCATTGTCCATAGATGATCACAATTGCAAATTAATCACATTTTTTATCTGTTCAAAATGTACCTTAAAGGGAGATTTGCCAAGTATTTAATACTCTTGTCAACATGGGAGTGGACAAATATGCTGCTTTCTGCAAAAGTATGTATATATTTATTGTTGGAAATCAATTAACAAACAAAACAGTGACAAATTTTGTCCAGAAACCCTCACAGATACTGCATTTAGCATGACTTGACTAAGACTTTCCTCATTCTGCATGTGATTATCATAAAGTGTCTGTAAAGGGGAGACTCGTTGGTACCTGTAGAACCCATTTTCATTCACATATCTTGAGGTCAGAGGTCAAGGGACCCCTTTGAAAATGGCCAAGCCAGTTTTTCCTCACCAAAATTTTGTGTACGTTTGGAGCGTTATTTAGCCTCCTTCTCAAGCTAGTATGACATGATTGGTACCAGTGGATTACTTAGGTTTTCTAATTTCATGTGATACCAATATCTTCACTTACGTTTACTACACCTTAAATCACAAATTGAATTAATGCTTTAATTAAATTAATGGAGTTACATCTACATTATTTTAATATCATTATTTAATATCATAACTGTCTTGTGCGGTGTAGTGCTGACAAACCTGACCCCTATGTGTTGGTTAGTGTGTGTGTGTGTGTGTGTGTGTGTGTGTGTGTGTGTGTGTGTGTGTGTGTTTGTGAGCACCATGTGCTATTTCCAGCTGGGATATGAACTCAGCAGATGAACCCAGATCAGCTGTTTGTCCTCTAGGGGAGGCGTCCTGACTCATCTGATTGGCTAGCAGCTGTGTGTCACAACACGTATGCATATGTGTGAATGTACGTATGTGTGCAGTTCTGTGCTTGTGCAAACATGCGAGTGAGAGTTCATGTATATGTTTGAAACAACAAACCCCATCATACCTTTAAAGAGAAACTAGATGCACTGCTGTCAACTCAGCATCCCATTCATCTGTGTATATGTGTGTGTGTGCTGCAGAAGTAGGACATAGCTATAGTAGGGGGCTTTCCCAGAGGAACCAGAGGTACTCAGCCTGCACCTCTTTGATTCTTTATTCATCACCTCTTTATATAATTCATACTAACTGTAGGTGGAGAGAAGGGGAAAAAGAAAGGGGAAGAAAAGGTGCAACTATTAATGATTAGACGCCACGAAGAGGAATGAAGTCACGACTAGAATAATAAGTGTGAAAAAGTTCATTCCACCTGCAGAGAATATTAAATGTGCAGTGAAGGTATTATGCTGGTATCACTTTGCAAATATAGTCAGATACTGCATTTGCATTATGATGACATGAGCCATAACGTGCCACATGGTGCGACATGACTACCATTAAAAAGCGCTTCCAGAAGAAAATGTGGGGGTGTAAATGGGGAAGGACGAATGTGAGAGTGGCAGAGGAAATGATGTATTGGTTTGGTTTAGGAGGCTCACCTCCCACCGGACATAAAGATTTCCATTTTGAGAAATAGCCATCTTTCCTCTCGTGTCTCTCTGATAGCGAGGGTCAGGAGTCACGTATTCAGATAGTCATTAGCTGCGGGGCTTTCCTCTCCGCTCTGCCTCCATGTTCCCTGCATGGCTGTCTCTGCATCTGTAGCTGCTGGCTAGCTTAACAAATCTGAACGCTCAGTCCACTTGTGCCAACACTAGTGATGATTTATTACACTATGCTAGTCTATTTTTCCCCACTGTAATAAACATTTTACACTGAAGGGGAAGAAAAACAGATAATTTAAATATAATGCTGGAACATAGCAGTGCACTTATTCTTACTGAGGAATGTCACCGAGAGCATTCCTGTAAAAAAAAAAAAATACATGCATAACTGTTTGTTTTTTTTTGTATGAGAAAGTGAGAATAGACAACTTAAAGAGATTTCTACAGTAACTGCCAGTGAAAATGTAGAGAAATGAACATGTGATCACGTGTTATCTGTCCACATGAAAGAGCATGGATCCACATGTGCAAGTCAGAATCGGGATAATTTTCCAAACGTCACAGTGATGGAGGATAATTAAAGGTGCTATTGATAACATTGATAACATTCAGACACTAGACGTTCCATTACATTCACTTCACTGCACCTACCGTCAAACTCACAAGCCTTGTAAGAAGTGGGAGCCCAACGTCAGATATTTTCCACAAAAATAAACAAAACATGAATTTTTTTTTATCAATCAGATCTTTAAGTATATTTACACAATTATTCTACTTAAGTACAATTTTGAGGTACTTTACTTGAGTATTTCCATTTAATGCTACTCAGTACTTCTACTCTACATTTCAGAGACAGAACTTGTTCTCTGCTACATTTATTTTATAGCTATAGTTATTAGTACGGGTGTGACGATACACTTACCTGACGATACGATACACGATATTGGCTCACGATCTCGATATGATATATTGTAATGATTATTTTAACAAAACTTGAATGATGAAAATATATGACTGAAAAAGTTGCTTTTTATTAAAAATGCACAAAATGTGAATCAGTGCTGTTGTTTGCCCGACAGCTCCATTTTTTATGAAACTTTAATGTTATAACTAGTAACATTAGCTTAACCTCATCATCCTGTAATAGAATGTGTCAGACTCAGACGACTCAGTAACTTTAGTTAGTAGTCCTGGTTCAGACTGAGAGGACAGACTCGGTAACGTTAGTTAGTGTTCCTGGTTCAGACTGAGAGGACAGACTCGGTAACGTTAGTTAGTGGTCCTGGTTCAGACTGAGAGGACAGACTCGGTAACGTTAGTTAGTGTTCCTGGTTCAGACTGAGAGGACAGACTCGGTAACGTTAGTTAGTGGTCCTGGTTCAGACTGAGAGGACAGACTCGGTAACGTTAGTTAGTGGTCCTGGTTCAGACTGAGAGGACAGAGTCTGTAACGTTAGTGAGTGGTCCTGGTTCAGACTGAGAGGACAGACTCGGTAACGTTAGTTAGTGGTCCTGGTTCAGACTGAGAGGACAGACTCGGTAACGTTAGTTAGTGGTCCTGGTTCAGCCTGAGAGGACAGACTCGGTAACGTTAGTTAGTGGTCCTGGTTCAGACTGAGAGGACAGACTCGGTAACGTTAGTTAGTGGTCCTGGTTCAGACTGAGGGGACAGACTCGGTAACGTTAGTTAGTGGTCCTGGTTCAGACTGAGGGGACAGACTCGGTAACGTTAGTTAGTGGTCCCGGTTCAGACTGAGGGGACAGACTCGGTAACGTTAGTTAGTGGTCCCGGTTCAGACTGAGAGGACAGACTCGGTAACGTTAGTTAGTGGTCCCGGTTCAGACTGAGAGGACAGACTCGGTAACGTTAGTTAGTGGTCCCGGTTCAGACTGAGGACCAGCCTAGTAAGAGACGTGTAAGAAATAACATCAGAGCCGATCAATTGTTTTACTAGTCAGTCGCTAAATTCTGGATCAACAAATGAAAATATCGACGTTTGTTATGATATTCAAGTTAGCTCTACGACGCTCTACATTATCTTACGTTGCTCATGTAGACGTTCATGTAAAAACACCAACTCATACGGTTAAGTAACGTTACGTTCACAAGTCAGCTACATAAACTAGATTGTCTTGTTATAGTTGACTGTATGTCACTACAACAATGTGCATTATTCAGTGGTGTAACTGGGAAACTGGTGTTTTTGCAACTTCAGCATAGAGGATTGGGATGCTTATTACAACTTCTACAATATCTTACCGAGAAAACACAGCCCTGCTCACTGCAGCAGCTCTGGGCTGCGTCTGTGTTTTCTGCTGCCTGTCTGAAGCACGATAATCCTCAGTGTTGACTGGCTGTTGCTGATAACGTATAACCAATCAGATAGTACCGTGGGCGGGACATTGAGCCAGACTACACAGTGGAGACTGAGTGGAGAGCACTGGCAGAGAGATGAGGCTGATCAGAGCCAGAGAAACGTATTTTTGAATTAATTTATCACATCCACAGAATATCGCAATACAGTTCTTCATTTTGACGATGCATATTGTCACATTTTTATATTACGAAATATCGTGACATGATATATTGTCACACCCATAGTTACTAGTTACTTTTCAAATTCATGTTTTGCATAAAAAACAAGATGATGTAAAATACAACATATTGGTAAGATTAAACCAGTGGCTACTAATGTTTTTAGCTTGTGACCGTTTACAAAAAATCTGTGTCCTTGTCACATTTCAGATGTCTATGAATTTTTTGCAAGTGATATTTCTTCTGAACTTCGGATGATTAAACTTCAGAAAAGGTATAATTATCCATTATTTCACAAAACAAGCCCAGAATGGTGAAATGTTAAAAGAAATATTTCAGATTTGTGGAGGCGAACCTTGTTTTTCCTGATTTCCAATAATCATGAATCATTGCAGGACCTTTCAGATATAACTTGTGGTCCTTTGGAGGGGGCCCTGCCCTTAGGTTAGGAACTATACCTGTGAAACTGGATCCACCTAAAAACCAATGCAAATAACTGGAAACAAGAAAAGATCCAGATTCTTTACTTGAAGCACCAGTGTGGGGCATTTGGGGGATCTATTAGCAGAAATGGAAAATAATGTTCAGAGCTATGTTTTCATTAGTGTATAATCTCCTGAAACGGAAACTGAAAAGAGTCATTGTGTTTTTGTCATATCTGTATATGGAGCAGGTCCTCTCCGCCGTGTTTCTACGGTAGCCCAGAATACATAAACCAAATACTGGCTCTAGAGAGAGACTTTCACGTTTTTATGTTGCCTAAGACCACCGTAGTTCTCCGACATGTGAACTGTGGTAACGTAACCATGGTACCGCCAGCTGGCGTCTGACTTCTGTTGTTCCTAAAGTAGTGTTATTATGGTAAGAATGACCTCTGAGCGAGGCGAATGGCGTTACCACGTAGTCTTGGATCGGGAAAAGTGAGCAGAAGGGTATTTAGTTGGTTGCAATATGCAACCACACCACCAAATGCCACCAAATTCTGCACACTGTCCCTTTAAGTAAAAGTGTAATTTGCAAAATATAGTGTCAAAAGTTAAAATATTCATCACAGGAAAATTGCCTGTCTGTACTGTATGTAAAAGTAACTAGTAACTATATCTGTCAGTGTAGTGGAGTAAAAAGTACAACACTAACCTCTGAACTGCAGTGGATTAGTAGAAAGCAGAACGTGAAATGAAGTATCTCAGATGTTTACACAAAGTACAGTACTTGAGTAATTGCAATTAGATATATTTCACCACATATTAATATTGAAGCAATTTTATTTCTTAAGGCATTATTTTGTTTTAAATTTATTAATAAGATGTACTAAAATAGTTTGTTTAATCCATCCATCCATCCGTCCGTCTTCAACCTCTTATCCCGTTCGGCCCAGGCTGGGCTGGAGTCGATCCCAGCTGGCATTGGGCGAAGGCAGGTACGCTCTGGACAGGTCGCCAGTTAGTTTGTTTCATTATTTTAAAGGTTATTTTATAGATTATAATTCCAAATTACATATGCACAAACAAGTCATCACATGCACCTACTTGATTTCACATATAGTTTTCTTCTACTTCATGTACAAACTTGATGTTGCCTGGAATAATGTTGTATGATCGTATGTGAAACACATCCTACCGTGTGCTACGAGGGTTTGTCCGTAGGGAATGTGTTCCGTCAAACAATTTCCACTTGTGGCGCTCCAGAGCAGAACCTCTTACTGACGTGTTAGATCTTCAATTGCTCTTCTGCGCCGTATGTAACGAGATTGTTTGTCTGTGTCACTCAGAGCAACAGTGGGCTTATATTTCGTCTGCTATGTCCCATGGCATACCAAGAGCAAGATGCCTCCTCTTGCTCATCCTTTGTGGCGAATGTGTGTGTGTGTGTGTGTGTGTGTGTGTGTGTGGGTGACTGTGTTGAGGTGCTACCACACTGTCTACTCTCTGTCAGCATCGCTTCCCTTGGGCATCAGTGTTTTCCTCACAGCTCCACTCGGCTTTAACAACATGCCTCCGCAGAGGCATCAAGACCCTGAATAACAGCAGCAGTTGTAATTGTATTTGTACGTGTGATTGTTTTCGAAGTGTGTGCGCTCACAGAGAAACAGTGCGCCGTTCATGTGGGTCCCTGTGTGTGCGTGCATGGATTAGCTTCCTCTCATGCGTTTTATTTATTTATTTATTTTTGCTCTGTGTGCGCTCATTTTGGAGCAGGCTTGCTCATTAGGTCTGTGGGGAGGTGTGCTTTCTGCTGACTTTGTTTGGTTCAAAGCCTGAGGCTCACACTGATCAATAGTGTACTGGACCCACCACGTCTACAGTGTGTGCAGCTGATTGGCTCTCTGCATGGCAGGCAGCCACAGCTTAACAGCAGAAAGTCATACGTCAGTATGTTGCTCACGTCTCTCTGGGTATAGTTTGGACACACCCTTAATTGCTCAGAATGTGCATGAAATTTTGTTTACTGCAAACTCTGAAAAAAATGCATTGCTTTTTATTTCTTTGCATGTAAATAGCATCAAAGGAAATCTTATAACCACGGTGCGCCATCATCGTCAGATATTGGAGAGCCAAACCAACAGATGTGTTTTGTAGGTGACAGTTAGTAAAGTGTCAATAAAGCATTGACGAAATTGCTGGCTTTAGGCTGGTGTTTAGCTTTGTTTCTATTTGACAGACTTTAGCATTGAGTTGTTTGCACTCATGCCTGAATTCTGTATTGCAGCTATAAGTGGACCAGGATTCAGAGTACAACATGACAGACAGGAACTCAGATTGGTAGTTTTATCAGACAGTCTGTAATCAATATTTCCTACTAGGGATGTCACGATACAAGAAATTTAGTTTGCCTAATCAATAGCAATACTAGAGAAATTCCACGATTCTCAATACCCAATTCAGTACCATGGAAAAAAAAAAATAGGGCTGTCAATCGAGTAAAATATTAAATCATGATTAATATCACTATTGTTCATAGTTAATCACAATTGATCAAAAACTTTTTATCTGTTTAAAATGTACCTTACAGGGAGATTTGTCAAGTATTTAATACTCTTATCAACATGGGAGTGGGAAAATATGCTTGCTTTAGCAAATATGCATATATTTATCATTTGAAATCAGTTAACACAAAACAATGACAGATATTGTTCAGAAACCCTCACTGTGTACTACATTTAGCATGAAAATATGCTATAACATGGCAAACTGAGGCCCAACAGGCAACAACAGCTGTCAGTGAGTCAGTGTGCTGACTTGACTATGACTCACCCAAAACTGTATGTGATTATCATAAAGGGGGCATGTCTGTAAAGGGGAGACTGGTGGGTACCCAGAGAACCCACACTTACATACACCAGTATCACACCGTACCAACTAATTTGCCTTATCACTGTATTATCGCATTAACTTTGAGAGCCCTAATTTAAACACATCATGATAACGGTATAATTCACCTTTGCTCAGTGCTCATTTTACCGAGTAGAGATTGAATGCATCATAATGTAACTCAACAAAACCTCCGTACGTTATCTATGTAGCTGATGTTACCTACATCATTTAACCAAGTGGGACTGTGCTGCTCAGGGCTTTCCTCCTTCCAATTTCAACATGGATGTTCATCCATCCATCTTCAACTGCTTATCTCGTTAGGGGTCGCGGGAGGGCTGGAGCTGATCCCAGCTTGCTTTGGGCGAAGGCGGGGTATACCCTGGACATCTCGCCAGTCCATCGCAGGGCTCCTAGAGACAGACAACCATTCATGCTCACATTCACACCTACAGGCAATTTAGAGTCATCAATTAACCTAAACTGCATGTCTTTGGACTGTGGGAGGAAGCCGGACCCCACATGAAAACCCACACTAACATGAGGAGAACATGCAAACTCCACACAGAAGCCAGATTCGAACCTGTGAACTTTGCTGTGAGGCGACAGTGCTAACCACTGCACCACCGTGCAGCTCCAACGTGGATGTTGTTGTTCGTAATGTAGCATTATGCAGGGAAATTTTCTATCATACTCGGGGTGACTTTAGTCTCGAGCCCTGATCCCTGGTAGCTGCGGTAAAATTACTGCAGAAAAACAAGCACCATCACATTTTCACAATTTTGGCATTGACTTAGTGTGGGTTCTTGTGACATCCCTATTGCCATTAAGCTCTCTAATTAGGCACTTTAGTAATATTTATATATTACTAAGGCTGACCAACAGGTCCCCTATACACAAGTGATAGCACACAAACATCAGCACTGGCTTATCTCTGTCCGTCTGTGCCCTCCTCTCCTCAGGTCTGGACGACTGTCTCCAGCAGTACGTGAAGAGTTTCGAGCGGGAGCAGATGGGGGGAGAGCAGCTGCTGCACATCACCCATCAGGAGCTGGAGGAGCTGGGTGTCACCAGAATAGGACATCAGGAGCTCATCCTGGAAGCTGTCGACCTGCTCTGTGCCCTGGTCAGTCAGCCTCTGTTACTGTAACTGACACTATTTCTCTCAGTCGATAGTACTTTGGAGGGTGTGATGTATATGCATACATGCAGGTGTTTTTGTGTGTTTGAGTGTGTCTTGGTGTTGGTCAGATATACCGGATTGATATGAAACCACCATGAGCCAAAAATATGGAGCCCCAGAACTGTCAAAAGGTAGTAAAAGGTTATCACATAAGTCAAAAATAGAACTGAATCCATTAATAAATAATAAGTAGCTAACTTTGTCATCTAAAATGCTTTAGTCACTGTTACAAGAAGGGATGCTGCACCAGCATGTAGTACAGCACATCATCTACGATTAAAGAGGACCTATTGTGCTCATCTCAGGTGCAGCCTATATATATATATGTATATATATATATATATATATATATATATATATATATATATATATATATATATAAAGTATATATATCCTCTTAGGACCTGGCGTACACATGCGATGACATCACATTTTGGGTCATAAGAACATAATACTTAATTTTATTTAACTGGGGTCTTGTGTACACGTACGAGGATACGTATACCGCCATCTAGTAGTCCTGCAACTGTTTGCAGCACTTCAAATGAGCCATACTGCTGCTATGACTGTCCAAAAGGGGAAAAAAAAATTTCATTTTGTTAAATTGTACTGTGATGTTCCAAAATGTTTAAAAAAAAACATGTTTGCAAGTGTTATTAATAAATGCAAAAGCAGTCAGGAAAAACACTGCTGTGTTCAGAGTGGACATATAGAGGTTTGCACTATTACACAATGGTGATTTTATTGTGTTTTATGGAAATTCAGAATGAGTGTCCGCATATATGGACATAATTTTTCTCTAAAACTACATTATGTCAAAAGATGATGCTTAGTTTTTATACTTATCAGGTTCCAATAAGCCCAAATAGCAAAGAGACATCAAAAATGCATATCAAAAAAAGAGCTCTGGTCTTAAGAGGATATATTAGAGTAAGTTCATATAACTGCTGAAGAAATTCTCACAGGTAGACAGATTTCTAGACTGGTTGTTGTTTATTGATATTGGCTAAAGAAATGGCGAGAAAAATCCTCCATCATTTGGCCCCTGCTTTGTGTGTGCTCTGCCTCGGTCACTGCTGACTGTATGTGCAGTGGCCCTGCTCAAGATTAGGGAATTAGGGGGAATTAGGTGCTACTCTCCCAGAGAGGGAAAGAGGGAGAGATGGAGGGAGAGTGAGAGGGAAAGAGAGAGGAAGAGGAGGATAGAGAGAGAGAGAGAGAGAGAGAGAGAGAGAGAGAGAGAGAGAGAGAGAGAGAGAGAGAGAGAGAGAGAGAGAGAGAGAGAGAGAGAGAGTATATGTAGAAAGAGTATGCAGGATGCACCTTATCTCCCAGGCACACATGGCTGGATTAGTTGGGGCTGTTTGAATGTGTGTGAGAGTGTGTGTGTGAGTGCGCACACACACACGTGTGTGTGTGTGTGTGTGTGTGTGTGTGTGTGTGTGTGTGTGTGTGTGTGTGTGTGTGTGTGTGTGTGTGTGTGTGTGTGTACCTCTTCTCATTCTAACGTTCCAGCATGGGAATGAATGTCCCAGAGCAGCGATCACCATATGTCCAGGAACTGGACACTCACCACACACACTTACTATAGTGATGCCAGGTAGACAAGATGTATCACTAAAACTCCTGCTGGGAGGGGTATTAAAGGATAAGTCCACTTTATTACAACTTAGGTTCTAGCTAGGGCTGCAACTAACGATTATTTTCATTGTCGATTAACCGGTTGATTATTTTCTTGATTAAATGATAAGTTGTTTGTTCAACAAAATGACGATCAGTGTTTCCCAAAGCCGAAGAGGACATCCTCAGTTGTCTTGTTTTGTGCACATCTCAAAGATATTCAGTTTACTGAGGGGTAAAGAAACCAGAAAATATTCACATTTAAGATGCTGGAATCAGAGAATTTAGACTTTTTGTCTTAAAAAAATGACTCAAACTGATAAATCGATTAGAAACATGGTTGGTGATTGGCAATAATTTAAGAACTGAGGACTAATTAAAATCAACAAACAAATTGACAGCTAATAACTCAATCACTGCAGCTCTCACTGTCCTCTCTCCCAGATACTGTTTATTAACAGTGGGCTCGCCAAGTACATGGGTGAAATTTGGGACTTTGACCAACACTACTGTTCAAAAGTTTAGAATCACCTGTTTTCTTTTCTACAGTAATGGATTCATGTATAAATGTATTATATGTTTGAAATAAGTTTGGCCCCAAAAGATGAATGATTAACTTTCAGTTAGTCGATGTCCCCACAGTGTTACATGACGGTAGAATGCTGTTGGAATGACTTTCCCCCCAAATACCTTCAGATTTTAAATTTCTTTTCCAGTTCAAACAATGACCCTCCATCGTTGCAGGTTTGAAGTGATAAGCTGTATGCCTCGCTGTGTGGAAGTGACTGGGATCATCCTGGTGTAAGAAAACATCAGACTTGACTGAAACGTTGATTTCATAACTGTGTAAAACAAAATGTAACAATACATAGCTATAAATTTACTAAATTATTTATTGTTAAAATAATAAATCCAATAGTGCCAACCACAGAGGTTTTAAGAATAGCTCTGATAAAGCAAGGTGCCTGTTAATTCAAGCTTGTTATAGACATTATTGTGCACTTGACAATGAAACAGAAACCTGTTTAGGTCTGCACACATTTTGATGCTAAGCTTCTTTTACCAATAACTAGTGATTTTTCTATTCTTACTTAACTGCTGCTTTGTGTCTTTGTGTCTTTCAGTTCAATCTGGTTGAACCACTATGCAGTGCTTTATTCTCAATGTACAAAACAGGACTTTTTTTTGCAAACTCTTCTTACAAAATAACATCTATTTGTATAGAGGTCTTTCAACAACCGAAAAGCGTGAAAGTCCATTCAAATCACCAAATCAAGCTTTTCTTCCAGACTTTTAAAGGAGTATTTTCATATGCAAAGAGGGATTATTACAGATATTTTGACGATGCTCACTGTTGGCTTGTTTACAGCTTGTCTGGTCATGCCACTGCTCATTTCTCGCCCTGTTCTGTTTCTAGCAAAGTTTCAGTGTTTTCCAAGATCTCAGCAATTACTTTGTTGTGTAAAATGTTTTCATAATCAATAGAAATGAAAGCCAAAACTACAAAAATAAGACCCAAGTTATAATAAATCAAGATTATCCTTTAGCCACAGGGAAGCAATCCTCGGCTGACCTCTTACCTCTCATTAACTGTACTCCCCAGCCAACAAAGGGACGCAGCTCTCTAGTACCTGTAGACACTGTGAATATGGATAATAAAGGACGATTCACTGTCGTCAGCATTATAATCCATCATAAGGAAAGCAGAACCCCGTTCCCCTGGCTCAACCGCTATGACTTTCTGGTCTTTCTGCAGTAAAAGAAAGGGGGAGCTTCTGTGGTCCTGGATCAATGCAAGTTTCAAGCGCTGACTGAGCTTTCAGTCTCGCTGTAAATGTGGAAAAGTCCCTTCTTTTATGCCTATGCAATCGAGTTTTTGCCCCCAGCATGTATGCTAAGTAGGTTTCTGTGGGTGCAGTGAATTTTCAGCAAGATGTGCTGGGAAATGGGCATCATTTCAGAATAAAATCCCTGCTCATGCCAAAAGCTGAACTGAAAGACACATAGGTGTCATTGTATTGATTTTACATTAGAAAAATGTAGAAACTGAGCAAATTAAAACATATGTTTACTTTTAAATTCAACTCAGAACAAAAATACAGCAAAGAGCCACAAATTTTCCTCCTCAAATAGTCAGGCAACAGTTTCACACAGAATTATTGAATATTGTTATCTACAAATTACATTTATAAACACAAATAAATAAGTGAATACTAACAGCAATAAATAGTTTTAAAATATGTAAAGTAACTAGTTAATTTATAGTGTATACAGTTCATCGTAAATTTAACAGATTACAGCTGTAAAATGCTGATAGCGAAGTCTTTGTCACTTAAATAAAGTTAATTGCAGTTTCAGTAGTTTGGCTGTCACACACTGTCTGTCTTGACATTTCTGTATTTGTATTGGATGTAAATGAGTTGTGGGGCCAATCAAAACCATCAAAACAGTATTGGGCGGGATTTAAAGGAGATCTGCAGAGTTTGTTAGAGATGCTAAAGAGACTATGGAGAATTAGGCCCATTACTTGTTTAGTTGCAGAGTGTGAGAGTGTTTATATCAGTTAGTTTGCAGCCTAATCTTGGAGTTTGGTGTTAAATTGATGCAGAAGAGTAATCTGTGAAGGCTTAAACTTTACAATTGCAGTGAAACCTTCGAGAAATGGGTGCTACTTCTAACTTTTATCTGGACAAGAATGATTTAAATATTATTTAACGCCGCTAAAATTCATAATTTTTCATTTAATGCTTTGTGTGTCGGCCATATTTATATATTACTAAAGTTGTGTTATTATGATCTGTTGAAAGAGGAAGTGGTTAAAACAAGTAATTTTGTATTATGTAAAACATAATTCATAGTAGGATATAAAATAAGTGAGCCATGTATTCTGCTAAGTGGAGGCACTGAACTGTTTATTCATACTCCATATTTTTGTATTTTGTGATATTTATTCATTAGGAAACACAGGTTAGTACGGCAAGGTAGGGCTGGGAGATATGGCCAAAATCTTCTATCATGATATAAGTCATTTCACATCTCCATAACAATATATATCACCATACAGCAGGTTTTCTAGTAATTCAATAAAGAAATATTTTATATGAAATAACCACATGGTAAAGCCTATTGTTGTATACTACTGTGTGAAATGAATACTTGACAAATGAAATGTACTTTCTCATTGTAAAAACTAGCCTATATACTGATAGCAACAATATAGAAAAATATATACAAAAGACATTTTTGACGATATGTATTGTCATATTGCCCAGCAAAGCACCAACGTAAACAACCCAGAGCCCCATCCATGGCCCCATAACAATCTTTAAACCATTTACATGGGTCAGGTGCTGCACTGCAATAGTCAGTTGCAACTGGTATTTGACAATCTCCCGTTGTCAAACACTTGGAGAGCTAACATGCCGTGTACAGCTCGTATTTTTATAATCAAACGATAAGACACTACTCAGTTAATGCCCGAGTTAGTTCAGACAAATGAATAATTCTTTTCACAGGTCTCTTAGTATGTCGTAGATTGGGTCTAACCGGCTCCTAGTAGAGTCCTGGTGATCTCTAAGAAATCTGTCACACAAATTGTAATGTCATTTTACACACTCTGGGTCAGCTGATGAGGTTGAGATTAGCTTTTTACATTCAAGCAGTCCTTGTGGTGTCCCCTGAGGTTTTAATGTAGAGTCAGAGGACAGGCATCGTTCTCTACTGAGTGACATCTTAGCTGTCTGTTAGGGCTAACATGCACATTCATATCTATGAGGAGTATAGCGTTTCTAATCAGTCTGACCTTCATATGTTTGGACATAGGAAAAAAAAACAGAGTACGCGAAAGAAAATCCATACAAACAGACGAGATGTTCTGCCTCTATAGCGAAACATCTTACAAACAAGTTCAATCATTCTTCAAAACCTAACATCTCTGAAACTTAAAATATCTTGGCATCATCCAAAATATTAATTCAGTAGCTGTATTATGTTTTGAGCTTTGTCCCAGTTCTGCTTTTGTTCTGAGAAAGTGATTCATGCCGTCATCTCCTCCTGTAACTCCTTCACACAGATGACTCAGCTTTCTGTGGTGCTTCCTTTCCTTTTCAGCGCTACCCCGTGTGACTCCAAACTGATTTCAACATCCTGGTGTCTACGTGAACGCTAATAAACACTTGGCCATAATTTAGATTTCTTGTCCTTTTCGTCTTCATTTGAGCTAATTAAGAGAAGCAGGATTCCTCAGATGAAGGAAAGATTGGATGAATGTGACCTTTGGGTTTGCCGCTGTAGTCTGTGAGGTATCATCTCCCTTTATCGTCTGACCTCTCCGTTCACCTCTACTTGTGTCCTCGGCCCTTTGTTTGATGTGCGTGTATGTTGGACTTATTTCAGTCTTACTGTTCTCCACCTTTTTATGTTTTTTTCTTTTTGTTACAGCACTTTGCTTGATGGTTTTGTAATTGTTTTTTCATCTACTTCTTGATCACTCAGGGGTAACACTACCTGAGTTAAAACACTTTGTTTGAAACAGTCTCATATAAAAAGGTTATTACAAACAAATCCAACCATGTTAAACTTCATAATTTGTATTCTGTTTTTAAGCTGCAGAAAACAGCCCTCTTTCTATAATTTTAGCCCCTCATTTCAACTGTAGTCAAGTCTATTTATGTAGCACATTTCAGTTTTACACATTAACCACAGTCATATATTTTTAGTGTGTGAATGTAATGACTGACGACTTTAAATCGGGGCCCCAAACTTTTTCATTCAGAGGCCAAAAACTGATGAACCACGAGCCAAAAGTAAATTCTTACAGTATTGTATTTGGTGCAAAATGGTACTATGATCCCAAGTTAACCTAATTGAATATAATCGTAGCTTTAACATTGTTAAAAACCACCAGATGAATACATTTGGGCTCATTTCCAGTCATATCTATGTAATTCCAAAACTGTTTCGGGAGCCCAGTATGCAGAAATATTCAAATAGACAATTTTAAGAACAGGCAAAAATAATACTGCATTCAAACAAACCCATTTTCATTCACATATCATCACACATCTGAGGACAAGGGACCCCTTTTGAAAATGGCCATGCCAGTTTTTCCCTCGCCAATATTTAGAATAAATTTGGCGTGTTATTTAGCCTCCTTTCAACAGCTCTAGATGTGGTTGGTACCAATGGATTCCTCAGGTTTTTTAGTTTCATATACCACTTTCTTTCTAAAACCGAGCCTGCTACAGCCTCTTAATGACAGTAAAGTCGGCTGGGATCCCCGGCGATCCCACAAGTCTTTTAATTTAAAAAAAAAAAAAAATTGAATTGGCTAACATCTGGCAGGCCAAATCAAACCACTTTGTGCAGCCCTGCTGTAAATTGATTGAGGGGGAAAAATCATTTGTTCCATTTTGAATCCAGTTATATAAAATATACAGCTGAACTTGTGTTGGGTAAAAAAAAAAAAAAAAAAAAACCTGCAGTAAAAATCAAAAATTCACTCATTATACAAAACTCGTCAGCTTGAGTTGAGCAGTGAACCAGATCTTCCAAGCTGAGAGCAACACAATCAATATCCTCGTGATGACTAGAGGTTAGATACACGTTGAAGTGAGTGAATGTACAGCGGCGCCAGATGAATGATTAATGCTTTACTTTGGGAGAAAGAAAATATTTAAATACTAAGAAATCTCCCGTTAGGCCCAACATTTCATAAAGAGCGCCTGAGCGTGATGCTCGTGAACAATGGTAGAAATAATAAGCATAGAGAGGAGAGGCCACTCCACACATGGCTGCTATGGCAACCTCATCGACATGAAGTTGGGTGGGGGGGGTTGCTTAATGGCATTGCCCTCTTACTGTATTGATTTGACATGCACATGCACGCGCCGCTCAAATTATTTCTCTCTCTTTCTTCACACACACGTTCAGATAGTCAACACCCCCCCCCCCCCCCCCCCCACCCCCCCCCCCCCACACACACACACACACACACACACACACACACACACACACACACACCGCTTCAGATCGAATCATACGACAGGCTAATTACAGCTGTGCAAACATGTGCGCTCCAAGTTCATGTACACATCTACATTCCCACAGAAATACAGAAGATTATACAGAACGCAGTGTATGCATGACCCAGTTTCAGTGAGATGCATAGCTGGGTGCTCTCTCGCTTTCTTGTCTTCTGCCTCTTTAGTACCCCCCCCCCCCCCCCTTCTCTCTTTCTCTCTCTCTCTCTCTCTCTCTCTCTGCTGCCACTGTGAAACCCTCTCTCCTTTGTAGTCACTGTGGTCGTGACTGTGTAGAATAGATCTAGAGGCAGAGGAGGAATAGATACGTCTAGCTAAGCCTGTGCGTCTGACTATACAAGGGTGTGTGTTTGTGGGTGTGGGTGTGTGTGTGTGTGTGTGTGTGTGTGTGTGTGTGTGTGTGTGTGTGTGTGTGTGTGTGTGTGTGTGTGTGTGTGTGTGTGTGTGTGTGTGTTAGCCTTTGTGTCAGCAGGAATCAGGCTCTGTCAGGCAGGACATGACTGGAGGTGCCTTGGGATGCTGAGCGCAATGTGGCTCAGTGGGTCTGTGTGTGTGTGTGTGTGTGTGTGTGTGTGTGTGTGTGTGTGTGTGTGTGTGTGTGTGTGTGTGTGTGTGTGTGTGTGTGTGTTTAACAGGGTCACAGTGCAGTAATGGGCTACTCGACCAGCTTGGTGTTCTTGTATTAGAGTGGAGAGTGGCTGTTATATGGAAACGCTAATGGATATTCAGAGATGGTAATTCTAATTTCAGTTAATTCCTCTCAGAACAGCCACTTAACGTTTAATCACAGTAGACTTTTTCTGTTGAACCTGTAAAAGGTGTGGAAAGGTAATCTTTATTTAGACAGAAAAAGGTGCATATGTGTGAGTTGTGTTGTAGCTATTTCAAAATGTGCTGCACTGGTTTCACATTACTCTTTTGTGTTTCTTTGTGGACACATGAAGGATTTTTGTAAAAATGTAGGCACACTTGCCAACTCCCGGTTTTCATTGCCCTCTCCTGTTTTCATCCTGGGGTAACAGTTCTCCCGATTTATAGCAGTTTCTGGAACTGCAGAGCGTGTGAAACCCTACTGTTTCCACTCGGACAATAATACGGCCACACCGAATGATGTTTCCTGGTGGAAG
The DNA here is from genome assembly GCA_947000775.1 of Pterois miles. Taxonomy (NCBI): domain Eukaryota; kingdom Metazoa; phylum Chordata; class Actinopteri; order Perciformes; family Scorpaenidae; genus Pterois; species Pterois miles. The sequence goes on along the minus strand of CAMQGK010000308.1, from coordinate 7,607,493 downwards.
AGAGCTTCTTGCGACACAAATCTCTTGCTTGAAGAAGAGGACAGAAGAAGACACACTTTATTGATCCCCTGAGGGGAAATAAATTTTTTTCACTCTGTTGTTATTTCTTTATACAGACCCGAAATACATACATGCACAAACAGACCCTATTTACATGCAGTAACGAGCGAGGGAGCTGCCCCTGGGGGTTTGGTGCCTTGCTCAAGGAAACCTCAGCATTGCACAAGAAGATACTGGCACCTCTCCATCAGTTAACACCCAATACTTGGTCCATTTGGGGACTTTAACCGGCAACTCTCCGGTTCCCGAGCCAAGTCCCTACGGACTGAGCTACTGCCACCCGAGCTACTTGCTGAACGTGAGAAGATTGTTTTGTGTATACAAAGTTTTAATAAGTGAACATTAATAAAAGAGGTATTTGCGGTCATATTTACCTCCGCCAAGGAGGTTATGTTTTTGCCAGCATTTATCTGTTTGTCTGTTTGTTTGTTTATTTGTTTGTGTTCTAGATAACTCAAAAACTTATGGACAGATTTTAATGAAATTTTCAGGGTGTGTCGACAATGTGAAAAGGAAGAACTGACTTAGTCCTTAGTCCTTGATCCAGAAGAAATCCTTGATTCTAGATCACTTTGAAATTTTCGTTACCATTGGGGTCAATGGGACCCAAAAAATTGTTTCTCAACATCTCTGGTAATTGTTGCCCAAAGCTCATGAAATTTGACTCAGGGACGCATGCAGGGATACAATGTGTACTTCTATCAAATCCCAAAGGCTGATCCAGATCTGATCCAGATGGCGGATTTTATAGCAATTTATATAAAACAAATGGGGGTACTCTTACATTTTGGCCTACTGATCATTTAATATTAGAGGTAGAGATTTCTAGTAGGCAGTAGCTCAGTCTGTAGGGAGTTGGCTTGGGAATCGGAGGGTCACCGATTCAAGTCCCGACATGGACCAAGAACTGAGTGTGAACTGGTAGCTGGAGAGGTGCCAGTTTACCTCTTGGGCACTGCCGAGGTGCCCCTGAGCAAGGCACCAAACCCCCAACTGCTCGGGGCGCTTGTCAGGAGCAGCCCCCTCACTCTGACACCTCTCCATTAATGCAGGTATATAGGTCCTGTTTGTGCATGTATGTATTTCAGGTCTGTATGTACTGTGTATAAGTTAACAACAGAGTGAAAAAATTGAATTTCCCTCCGGGGATTAATAAAGGTTCACCTTATCTAATCTTATCTTATCTTAATACCTGAGGAGATAGATCCAGAAGAAACTAAGTTAGGCAGGTGAGTCAGAAATCTACTTGCCCAAAGTTTGTACTTACCTGTACATAAATCGTTGTATTTATTAGTGGTTATCAAATAGCATGTCATGTTTAATATTTATTTGATTAAATTGATTTTGAGTTTTTCCCACATCCTCTAACACCAACTAAACTCCTATTTCCAGCTCATAAACTTTGTCTTTCCTGCTGCTATTTTCTTGAGTGCCTGATGGGTACTGGACATGTCCATGTGCAAATTATTAGGTAAAATTAGTTTTTACCCAGTTGCTAGATTTACTAGCCCAACGTGGCATTTTACTTGTCCCGGGCAAGTGGTCAGTCCTTATTGTTGAACCTTTCAAACCACATCGTGACTCAAACTCAATCGGGCTGAACGGACAGATATGAGGGTGGTATCAGTCTTCTCATCTAACTCTTGGAAATTTCTTTATATTTCTTTAAACTCTGATGACACAAATCACTGGAACAACTAACCTTAAACCACTGGTTTCTAGCACAATTTCCTAACAAAAACAGCATATTAGCCGAGCAGCACCAGTTATATGTGGTTCTATCTCTAAAACGAGTCCCTCTGTTTGTTCTCCAGAACTACGGCCTAGAGACGGAGAACCTCCGGACTCTGTCCCACAAGCTGAACGCTTCAGCGAAGAACCTCCAGAACTTCATCCTTGGCCGGCGGAGGGGCGGACACTACGACGGACGGGCTTCCCGGAGGCTACCCAACGACTTCCTCACCTCGGTGGTGGATCTGATCGGTGCAGCCAAGAACCTGCTGGCCTGGCTCGACAGGTAGCGACTGCACCTGAACCTACACTGTAAAATGAATTTGGGAATTTGACCTTTAATTTTAAGCACAACAGTCCCAATTTTCATCAAGGGTGAGCACACCTTTTACTAGAAACTAGTAACTGCACAGGCAGTGGACAAAATAACAGGAACACCTTACAGTCCCCCTCTGACACAAAGTTTAAACTTCACAGAGACAGTTTGTATTGTGTTGCATTATATTATCAGATGTTCCTGTTATTTTTATGCGTCATATAGTAATATAATTCACAGATGGGTAAGGAAAGATGTTTTTTATGTCGTCATGATGAAGTTAGATAAGCTTATAGGACCATATGAAACTGAGAATGTGTACAAATAAAGTGATGTTGAGCTTTTATAGATCCCCGGGTTGCATAGCCTCCTGGCCACAATATGAATATAGTTGTTTGTCTTTATCACTTGCTTGTGTGCTCGGAGGAGCAGAGAAGAGGTTTTATTGCTCTCTCTCTCGCTGCCCTATCACAGCTTTTAAAATCACACTGTTAGCAAATAAGTAACAGAACAAAATAAAAACACCAATATAGCAGAAATCACCTCCTCAAAACAGAGTAAATTGTCATTGTTTTGTAATAGAATGGCTAAATATGCTTTACTCAGATTCATAGAAGTGATTTTGAGACCTTGGAGAAAATAAATGCTCTACTCCAAACAGGAGTATTTGTTGAAAACAATAACAAAATGTAGAAGGAGATCATGACCAGTACACAAAGCCAGTATTTTACAAGAGTTCCTAGATGCATTTGTCAGATTATTAAATCAGTTTTTTTTCTGTCTTTTTCAGGTCTCCGTTCGCTAGTGTGACAGAGTATTCATTACTGAAGAACAACATTGTGCAGCTCTGCCTAGAATTAACCACCATCGTACAACAGGTGCTCACACACACACACACACACACACACACACACACACACACACACACATCAGAGGTGGGAACCACCAGAGGCCCCACAATGTGATATTATTACAGCACTTAAGTCACAATACAAATGTTATTGCAATTTTAAACGACAAGTGGTAAGTTGAGTATTGTATATTGCAGTTAATTACTTTTTGACAATGGCCATGCCACTTTTTCCACACCAAAATTTAGTGTAACTTTGGAGCAGTATTTAGCAATAGATAGGTTTTCTAGTACCACATGATACAGTAGAAACCAGTTATAGTGATCACATCTGTTAAAGTGATGACTGTTAAGCAGATGATGGTGTCTCTGGCTTTAAGACTGAGCCCGCTACAACCGCTGAAAGAGACTAAGAGGTTAATATTTGATATAATAAATAGGGCTGTCAATTTATTGAAATATTTAATTGTGATTAATCGAGTGATTGTCCACAATTAATTATAAATTAATGATACGTTTTTATCTGTTCAAAATGTACCTTCATGGAGATTTGTCTATTTGATATAATTCATACTCTACTTGTATATGTGTATATGTTTATTGTTGGAAATCAATTAACAACACAAAATGTGAACGGGGTCACAGTCGTATTGTCCACAGTTAATCACAATTGCAAATTAGTTGCACATTTTTTTCTGTTCAAATCTGTTCAGAGATTTGTCAAGTATTTAATACTCAACATGGGGGTGGACAAATATGCTGCTTTATGCAAATGTATGTCAATATTTACCATTGGAATTCAATTGACAACAAAAAAAAATGACAAATATTGTCCAGAAACGCTCACAGGTACTGCATTTAACATCAGAAATATACTCAAATCATAACATGGCATAAACTACATGTGATTATTATAAAGTGAGCATGACACGACATGGTTGGTACCGATGGATTCCTTATTCCTTATGTTTTCTAGTTTCATATGATAGCAGGAGCGTCGCTCTATAGATAGAAACTGAACCCGCGACAACCTCTGAAAGATACGTTAAAGAAATTAGTGGCATTAAAACTAATTTGCGTTTTATTATCACTGTGTTAACTTAGACAGCCTTAATAATAAAAGATTGATACTTGCTGTCCATGTATCCATACAATGCTGCCATGCACAATATCGCAATACAAGGCTGTATAGATTTCACCCCTAATGCACAAGGATGCATGCATCACATCCATACACTGATACAGTAAAGATCCCGATTTTGAATTGAAACTGCCAAGCTGAAGTGGGTTTGGATTGGGAGCGTCAATACTTATACAGCTTGTTGTGGTCTGTAGCTCATTTCTATAGATTTGACTATGAGTGGAACATATGCCCCAGTGCCGCAGGCTGTTTGCAGCATGGCTGCTGGGACGAGTAGCTCTCAGCAACAGCCCGAGGCAAAGTGCTCATTGACTCACTGTGAGACCACATCCTCTGCTTAACTTCTGGGCCCTGATGGAGAATGAACCAGGGGTCTCTCATCCCTTTACTTCCTGTCCTCCTTCTGCTCCTCCTCTGATTCACCACACTTACACACAAATGCGTTTTTTAAAAATTAAACTGGAGATGCATTCACACACGCACACACACACACACGCACACACACTCTGTAGAAATCTCATTGTTTGGATAGAAAGTATGTCTGCTTTCCTGGACCCCATCCATGTCCTCCCTGTAAGAGCCCGCTTAGAGTGTGTGTGAGAGAGTTTGTACGTGTGCCCGGAGTGAGTCCTGGAGCCGAGCAGATAACACCCATCCCCTCTTCCAAGGGCCAGAGGAGAGGGAGGAGGACGGGGCCACCGTGGGTCCACAATGGGCCAAATGAACATGTAGCTGCCAGGGTGCAGCAAGACAGACAAAGGTGGCAGCGCCGCCCGCACTAATGCATCAAACAGATGAATTAACCGCTACCATGCACATCTGGTGGATTTGGTGGGCCGCTTTCCCAGAAATAGATTAACTATCAGCTATCGTTAAATAACAATCTGTCATGTTCAAATAATGTAGTTTTTAAATCCTGCGGTGCGGAGGCTCGTGGAGCTTCAGGCAGCGGAGAAGATCCAGAACTGGTCAATCTAATGTTTTAGTCCGCCCGGATTATAAGGTAATATACATAATGCGAAGGGTTAGAAATGAAACAGCTGACTGCAGATTTTCTCCACTGGAAAACAAGTCATCCAGCTTTCCTTCTGTTGGCCGTCTCATTTCTCTGATTTCCTTCTTTCCTGCTTGTTATATTTGGGAGGGAGATATTTGAGCTTCTGTGCAGATGTTCACACGGATGCTTTTCGCATCTCATGTTTTCTTCTTCTCTCTTTCTGTCTTCTTCTCGTCTGACAGGATTGCACTGTGTATGAGACAGAGAATAAGATTCTCCATGTGGTAAGTTTCTGCTTTTAAAATGTCAAATTATTATGAAAATATCAACAATGATTCAAAGGTGCTGGCCTGTTTCCATCACAGAAAAAAGAGAAGATGATCTGATTTTAAGTCAGCATCCTTCCCTCTCTGGTCGCATCACACATGAGCTTGAAAAGCATTATTCTACTTATTCCACGGGTGCTTTCACAAGTCACTGTCTTTTTGGTCACATCAGAGTGAAACTGATACTTTTGGTTTGGTTTTCTAGTTAGTCTGGTTCACTTTCACAGTGCGCAAATTAAAATGGACCAATTTTAAAAAATGATAAGCTGAGGAGCGTCTGCGAAGGAGCAAATTTATCTGTTTCATCTCGAGAGCTGCCACTTCTATGCAGGGAATCGCGGACATTGATATATTGCTGTCGTATTGTTTTTACTTTGACTCAGCACTGATCTACTGGGAGCATGAATCCCTTCTCTTCCAGTTTATCTCCAGTGACTTTATGAACATCACGAATTTTGTGGACTTTATTTTGCGTATTCTGATGTCAAGCAAACATTAGACTTCTGCAGAAGTCCAGGTTTGTCCTCTCTTACTCAAGTTAACCTGTTTTTTACCTGCGTCCTTCCCCTGCCTGCATTGTAGTTTGCTTAGAAACGGTCAGAGACCACCTCTCACAAGCAGTCTTGGACCGGTTGTTCTTTTCGTCCACACCACAGTATGATTATTGCATTCACAACTGCCCAAATGAACCGCACCGGAATTTGATTTAAACGGACTAAATGTTAGCTTGAGAAAGCACCCTAAGGTGTTAGTGTACAAAGTACCGCAGTCGACCTGTGCCTCATACAATCTCCCTTTTCTTGCAAAGACCTTGTTGCATTAAATTGTAGATCAGCATTTTTGAAAATATGCTTATTCACTCTCTTGCCAAGGGTTAGATGAGGAGCTAAATACTTCTCTCTTATCTGTACATTAAATAGGAAGATACAGTTAGCTTAGCTTAGATAAGGACAGCTGGCCTGGCTCGGTCCCCAGATTACAAAATCTACTAGCATCGCCTCTAAAGCTCATTAAATGAACACTGTACATCAAATTATTTTTGCCACATAAATCCATCTAAAACTAAAGTGTAAAAACAGAAGCAGTTACCAGGCAACCAGCAGAGGCTCCAGTTACTGCTTGGGGCCAAGAAATAATCTGGCACAAAACCTCCAACAAAACCACGTTTTACACTTCAGGTTTGTACAGCTGAAACAAAGGAGACAGAACATGTTGATTATATGTGAATAAGTAATTTCTTGAGGAGCTGGTAGGAGGATTTTGTTACGTTTGGACAGAACCATGCCAGCTGTTGTCCTTTGTTTCCAGTCTTTGTGCGAAGCTTGGTAATAAATAATACTAAGATGTGAAACCGTTTGTCTGCCTTTTGAAGACATTCTTTTGCATTTTTTTGCTCTGATAACACAGTCGTAATGATTCACAAACAGTTCATAAACATACTGAAAAGCTGAAAAATGCCTGTATGTGTGTGTTTGCTGGTCGTCTGCACGGGAGTGTGTGCACGTCAGAGCACTGTGCGTTTTTGTGGGAATTTGTGGCACAAAACTGTGCATGCTAAAGTGCCAGCGCGCCTCAGGCCGTTTGAAAGCTCCAATTTAGCTTCTCTGTGTGTATCTGCGTGTGTGCATACTTGTGTATGTGTGCGAGTGCGTGCACGTGCATGTATGACAGAGGACTGCCTGTATCCACGTGTGAAACCGAGTGAGCAGCTAGTGTCTGATCCGGGCTGACAGTTGGATCGGGACACTTCCTGCTGCCATTCAAGGTCAGATGGAGGAAACCAAATAAAATGCTGGCAGGGGGAGTTCACAGAAAAATCTGAGCCTAATGCCAAAAATCAATCCCACATCAGATGTTCTGTCTGTATATGGCACATATGCAACCGTATTACATATTTCTATAAACAGAACCAAACATAAGTCTGTATTTGAGATGTTTTGTGTCCCCGTGGTGCAGTGTCACCCCCCTGTCGGAGTGACTGCCCCCCTTAGCTTTTTGGTTGCCGTCTACCTCTGTTGTTGCAGGCCTGTTAATGACACAGGACAGTGACATCAGGCAAATTCAAATATTGAAATGGCTCTGCACACACAAACCCTGGGTGCCAGACTAAAGGCTACACATGACTAAGTCTGTTTGTGTGGGAGGTTTCTGTGTGAAACAGGGAGACGGCGTGAAGGGAGAGAGAGTAGGGAGGTGTTTGTCTTTAGATGCTGTTTCCTCACTGATCTTTGTTTACTACTGTTTTAGAAATTAATAAAGTGGAGACCACTGAATCATACACAGTGGACAGGCACTTATAGGATAATGATGCTCGGTTAAGATCTGGTATTTTACCTCTTAATTTTGAAACAGCACAGTATGTCCAATTGAAGTGGACTTATCCAATGCGTATTCTTAGTTATATAAAATGATATATGAATGAGGAGCTGCATGGTGGTGCAGTGGTTAGTGCTGTCTCCTCACAGCAAGAAGGTCGCAGGTTCGAATCCAGCTTGGCTCTTCTGTGTTAGTGTGAGTTTTCTCCAGGCTCTCCTGCTTCCTTCCACAGTCCAAAGACATGCAGGTTAATTAATCACCGTAAGTGTGAATGTGAGCGTGAATGGTTGTCTGTCTCTATGTGCCCTGCGATGGACTGGCGACCTGTCCAGGGTCAACCCCGCCTTCGCCCAATGCCAGCTGGGATCGGCTCCAGCCCCCTGCGACCCCGACTGGGATAAGCAATTGGAGATGGATGGATAGCTAACGATAACTATCTATTTAACTGCTACCTAAACGCTAACTTACTGCTGAGTAATAACTAATAATTAACTCTCAATTTACTACATTACAGACCAGCAGTTAAACATTATCTCGTACATTCACTAGTATTTGACAGGGAGTATTGTACTTTACTCCACTGATTCATATTATAATGTTCATCACATACACATGATCATCTTATAAAATAATAATATTTTATTGACATCATTATTTAGAGTATTTGAAATTTGTCACACCTTATCAACATTAAAATGCTACTTACGTGTTACTGCATTAGTCACTGCCAGTAATATCTCTAAAAGGAGTCTTCACAATGAGTATTTTTATTTTTGAAACCGAAGTATAAATTGCTCTTAATAAGTGTGCATTTTTTGGTTTGACTTAAAGGGATAGTTCAAGTGTTTTGAAGTGGTGTTGTATGAGGTACTTATTTATAGTCAATGTACTGTATGTATGAAGCAAAGTAATGTACTGCTGTGGATGGGGCTGGCAGCAAAACGTATTTTAGCCTCCGAAAAGAAAGGTTAAAAAATCTTTATCAGTTTATGTGTATGCTATATTTAGAATATTTTTTTCTGGTTTACCTTGCAGTGAGACAGATATACAGTCTGTTTCTGATGGGGAACTGAGGTTATTATTTATGCACTTGCCAAAGCAACCAGACTCTTTTGATAAAAAAAAAAAAAACAGGAACTTAACAGTACACAGGAGTTGCTGGTCTACTGCTGCCCCAGTCAGTTAGTTTGTTTGTGTTATTGAGTGACTTTGGTTAGTTCAGATACACCAAAGTCACACAACAGCATAAACAAACTAACCAACCTTGGCAGCAGTAGACCAGCAACCCCTCTGTTCTGCGAGGTAAAATTACAGTTTTTTAAGTGGAGTCTGGTGGCTTTGGTGAGAGCACAGATGAATACAACAGTTTCAGTTCCCTGTTGGAAAGGGCTGTCAGACAGCAGGGTTAAGCAGTGAAAATATTCTAAATATAGCGTACACTTAAACTGATTTTTTGTAGATGCGCCTTTCTTTTGGGAGGCTAAAATATGTTTTGCTGCCAGCCCCATCCTGTTTGCTTCTCCAAACTGGGGGTGTGCCGACTGTCATTTACTGTAGGTAATACACTGACTATGGATAAGTAGCTCATACAACCCCACTTCAAAAACACAAGATCTATCCCTTCAAGTGATGTATGGAGGTTGATCCAGACAGACAAACAGTGTGAGGGAGTCTGCAGTGTGTATCCAGTGTGGGGTTCAGACTCTGTTTAATGCTCCGGTCAGCTCTGCTGTAGCTACTGTAATGGTAGTTGTACGGTTGTCAGCTTCTGCTCAATAATGCAAAACTCGCTGCTACTCTGCTCTCCTCCAGACTACGGCCTGCAGCAATCAGATGGACGGGGATAGTGTGTGTGTGTGTGTGTGTGTGTGTGTGTGTGTGTGTGTGTGTGTGTGTGTGTGTGTGTGTGTGTGTGTGTGTGTGTGTGTGTGTGTGTGTGTGTGAGAGAGAGATAAGATATGAGCATGTGTGAGTCTGATGGAGCGTGAAGTGTGTATGAGTGTGTGTGTTTTTATGTGCATGCATGCATAAGGATGAGAGGAATTACATAAGACTGTCCTAGTTGTGTGTTTTTTCCCGGTCTCTTGTTCCCTCCCGGACTCTCCCTCCCCACCTCCCTGTTCCTCTCCTCCTCCCTCTCTCCATCTTTCGCTGTGTCTCAGCTCAGGTTTATATTTGCCGCTCATGTATGTGGAGTAGATGCACCACGCTGGCATGCGTGTGCACGCACGAGAGAGGAGGTGCGAGTCGACGAGGAAGGAAAGAGAGAGAGAATGAGGTGGTGGGTGAGGAGGCAGTGTGCAGCCAGAGCTTAATCCATTTGGCAGAGCACTATGTCTGGCTTTCTGTTTGACTGCTCTTAAATCTCACGCCAGCCAGCCACATAAGTTAACTTCCCTATAATCTGCGCTCTGATTCTCCGGAGGCGTGTCAGATCAAGGCTGGGTGTGTCAGAGCTGGAGACGCTGAGAGTCTCTCCATGCTGGTAACTGGCCTCTTGTCTCTCGGCCCTTGTTAATCCCGGGTCAAGACTATTAGTCTAGTGATCAAAGAGGGATACAAGCAAAGCCACAATATTGTCACCGGCTTCCAGCTGGGGACTTCACATGCTATTTAGGGATCTATAGGACTTCACATGCTATTTAGGGATCTATAGGACTTCACATGCTATTTATGGATCTATAGGCGAGAATAGATACACTCTGCTTCTGCTTCTGCTTTTGCTCTACTTAAGTCTCATTTATCTGTCTATTTACTAGGGCTGGGACGATACAAATATCTCCAGATTTGATACTATCACAATACTTGAGTGCTGATTCGATATGTATTGCGATCTTTAAGTATTGTGATTCGATATTGCGATTTATTTCAATTTTTTAATTAATTAATAGAGCAAAATTGGTCAATTATCTCTGTCATTGTCAGGAATTATTAATTGCATTTTTTCCAGCAGCCCAAAAATGAAAGAATTTGACTTCACATTACTGGTATTAGGGATATGTAATGTTTTATACTTGTGGTGAATATAATCCAATCAGTCCTATTTCCATATATGTATTTTGTATATACAATTCCTTTTGTTAACACCTTATTTTGAAAACCGTATGTGTATTCTTCCGCTAACTTCTCCGAGTCCATCACTAGCTCTCTCGTCAACTCTGTTCTCTTCATACATCTATGATCAGCTCCATCAGGGCTGTTTGAGTGCATATACCATAAATATCAGTATATGGGTGCTCTACGGTTGTAGCATCGGATGATTTGACCACGAGATGAGAGTGACGGCCAGCATATGTTACCACAATACGATAACGTTTCCTGTCCATGACAGTGTTAGCATGCAGCTTTTTTCGTGATGTCTAACTCTGATTTTCCTGTGTAGTGTAGTGTTTACCACTTTGGATATACAATGTGAAAGTGAAGGTCGATCCCTGTCAACCCTCCACCGTTTTCAAAAATCAGTTTCAGATTCGTAAAAACCAAAAAGTCACAATACATGCATGAACTGTTTTTTTTCCCCTACCTGCTATTTACCCCTTTTTTCAAATTAAAGTTTTGTGTCTGTGGATGACATGAACAGTCCTGAGTATCCGATTACATAATGACTACTCCTTGACTAGAACATAATATTACAGTCTGTATAAACAGAAAACTAAACAGGCAGCAATGTTCAAATAACTGACCCAGAAAAGGATGGAAGTGTGTGAGTATGTGTGTGAGAGAGCGGGAGACGAAGCATCACATAGCCAGCTCACTGAAGATCCTCCACCTTTTCTCTCACACTGAATGAATCATAGGCTCTGAGCTATAGTGTGTGTGTAGTGTCGAAAATCTCCTCTGTTCATTTCATAACTATAATCCAGTAATTGCTCATTAGGATTGAGATCAGAAGATTATTTTATGCAGGGTTCATCACTGTCACGCTGCTTGTAGACAACATATATTCCCTGACATGTATGTCTGTTACGTTCCTGTGTGTGTGTGTGTGTGTGTGTGTGTGTGTGTGTGTGTGTGTGTGTGTGTGTGTGCGTGTGTGATGCGATGAGCCAGGATAACCAGGGTAATGGTCTCTGTAAGCCCACCGTAGTCAGTCAGCCAAGATTAGAAGGCAGAGATGCTGCTGCTGATAAATTAACTTGCGTGCGTGACCAAGCACACAAATAACCTGAAAAACAGTCAAGGTTTATTTAGAACAAAAGGTGAGGTGAAGCCTCTTTTAGCGTATTTGATTAGATGCATTAGGTAATGTGTATTAGGAATGTTGTAAGTGCAGTATAAAAAAAAATGCAGCACAGATTATCCAACCACTCAACAATGTGTCGGATTTTATTTAGCTGATGTGAAGGCAAAAATAGCCCTTATCCTTAACCCCCTAAAAAACTGACAGATAACAACAAATGAAATCTGTGCTCTGTAATTTAGATGTTAGGAAATGTCATGCGGGCTCCTCGGGGTTGGCTGGTATCAGCGATGTGTTGTTCCGTCTGTGACAGTGTCTTGCAGGCTCGCCTGTGGACAGACTGTGACAGGAAACAGTTTGTGTGCCGGAGTGATGGAAGTGGCGATGTGGAACAATCTGATGAAATGATTTCTGTTTCACCTCCTCCAGCTAGGTCACGGCATCCCTCGCGGACCAAAACCAATCTCAATAACTTTCTGTCTTTCTCTTTTTGTCACCCTCTCTCTCTCTTTCTCTCTCTGTTCCGGCCTTTTCTTTCCTGCTGCTTTCTTTCTTTACCTCCGACGCCATCTCCAGTGTAAGACCTTAGCGGGGATATGTGACCACATCATCTCTCTGTCGTCAGACTCTTTGGTCTCTCAGTCCGCCCATCTGGAGGTGGTCCATCTTACCAGCATCATGCCCAGTGAAGGGCTGGTAAGGACACTCCTGAGCATGCACACACGTATCCACCAGAGATGCACTAATCAATATTTTCATGTAAACAATGGACTGATTGACTATGTGAAATGAAAGGGGTCACAGTCTTATTGTCCACAGTTAATCACAATTTCAAATTAGTTGCACATTTTTTTCTGTTCAAATCTGTTCAAAGAGATTTGTTAGGTATTTAATACTCAACATGGGAGTGGACAAATATGCAGCTTTTTGCAAATGTATGTATGTATTTACCATTGGAAGTCAATTAACAACACAAAACAATGACAAATATTGTCCAGTAACCCTCACAGCTACTGCATTTAGCATAAAAAATATGCTCAAATCATAACATGGTGAATGCAGCCCAACAGGCAACAACAGCTGTCAGTGTGTCAGTGTGCTGACTTGACTATGATTTTCCCCAAACTGCATGTGATTATCATAAAGTGGGCATGTCTGTAAAGGGGAGACTCGTTGGTACCCATAGAACCCATTTACATTCACATATCTTGAGGTCAGAGGTCACGGGACCCCTTTGAAAATGGCCATGACAGTTTTTTGTTTCTTCCTCAAAATTAGCTGAAGTTTGGAGACTTATTTAGCCTTTTTCCTGACAAGCTAATATCATGTGTTGTCCTTAGGTGTTCTAGTTTCTTATGATACCAGTATCTTCTCTCCAGCTTTAAAACTGAGCCTGCTACAACCTAAAAACTGCTGGCATTAATGCATTAAAGAAATTCAAACAAATCTGTGTTAATGCATTATTATCTCGTTAACTTTGACAGCCCTAGTTTTTACGTGACTGAGTCCAAGTCTCTACAATGCATAGGAATAATGATTAAATATTCAAGGTGTGTAAATATGTAATGCCTGCCTTTTACACTCATATTCATTATTTATCGCTACAGGACCTCACCAGGTCAAAATGTGAGACTTGAATGTTTTTGCTTTTATGTCTTGAGTCAAGTCTTTAAGGGTTTAAAATTTCAAGTACAGATGAAGACAAATTAATGGAAAAACATGAACAAGTCTGTGGGCTTAAACAAAACAACAAAAGCTGACTCTTTCACATAGATCTGTTAGGGTCACTGAATGGTTTGAAGCATGTAGAATTGACATGAATCATACACTACAGGAAGTCAACCCAATTGGACGTGTTAGACTGCGTTCTCCACCCCTATCATCAATTCAAAATGAGAGTATCTTTTGGAAGAAGAGTACCGGTAGAGTTCAAACACTTGTGGGGCTTTTCCATTGGCACTTTTGGCCACGCAGAGTCAAACAATGCCACACTGATTTGCATTTCCATCACCAGCTTTAGCGTGTGAAGTTGTGCTGAGCCACACCCGAGATAGACCGTCTCTGGAGTCGAGCCAAAGTGTTCCCGACCCACCTCGAAGCATGTTGCGGTGAAGTTGATGATGATGATGCTGATGAAAACCCAACATTACCTGATTTTTTCAGCCTCATAATAAAAGCTTTTAAATATCAAAGCAACAAAACCTGTGTATGACCCTGTAAGATGGCAAACATCTCACTTGTAGGTCCATAACTGCACAAATAAACAAAATAATAACCCATAAAGATCATCATCTTAAATAAAACAATGTTTAAATCATTAGTTTATGAAGGAAGGAAAATATATATAGAACTGTCCAGATACATGTATTTTCAAATTCAACATCAATATTGAAAACTATAAATGACACTAGGCTGAGTTGGATAATAGACCAGCTCAATGGCTAGCAATTAATAATGTTATATAATAAGCCCAACAGGCTCTTGGCTGTTATTGATGGATTATCTTTGAAAGTAAAACACATCTACCCATTATAGGGGAGAAGTTATAGGAAGTAATATGTTTATCACCCAGTTAGCAGAGCTCTGTTAGCAGCTATTCTTCAGTAAAAGCATGTCTACAAATACTGCAGAGAGGAAGAGCACAAGCTGCAAAAATAAGGGTGGGCTTTTATTGTGAGGAACAAAGGAAATGAATTGTGTTTATCCACCGCTTTACAGCTGCTCCTTTGACCACTAGTCACAGCCATGGTTACACACAGCCTCCAGCAGGTAGCCCTGCTGCAATGGAGATGCAAATCTCCAAACCGAGTCGAGCCAAGTCAACACGTGTATGGAAAAAGACCTGAGGATCGCTGAAGCTGCTCTGGCAGCTCTTGGTGACCAACATCTTATTAAAATGCTTTGTGTTAGTTATCCCTTTAATATGTCAACCATCTGTCAGTCAGGTCTCGTACCTGTCAGTCCACATCAATAAAATAAACTAAAATACGTAAATTCAAACATTTGTTGGAACAATATCAACAGGAAAGAAAGCAAAACTAAAAAACAATCAAATCTGACTGGAGTCTATGACAGAGACGCAGACATACACAGATGTAAAACATACATATCATGTATTTTCCTGTGTACTCTGTATAATACTGAATCCTCCTTCCCTGTGCTTGTGTTTCAGGGGATGTATATCAAATCGACGTATGATGGACTCCATGTTATCACCGGAACTACAGAGAACGTGAGTTTTTGTTTCACTCAGCAGGAAGCTTGACACCCCACCAACTACAATTCATTGTCTCTAATTCCACAATGACAGCGAATCCGTGCCTTAATATAGCCTGAATTTGTTCCCATTTCTGCCTCTGCAGTCTCCAGCAGACCAGTGTAAGAAGATCCATGCAGGGGACGAGGTGATCCAAGTCAACCACCAGACAGTGGTGAGTTAAAGCGCTTCCAAACACACTGTAGTCACACAGGAAATGTAGTGTTTCAGCTGTCTTTTGTTCTCCATTCTGTGCTATGCTGAGGAGATGTCAAAGTACATGATATCTGCTGCCACCGCCAACACCACTATGGTGCTTCCTGTCCTGTGCCTGTGCAGCTATGTAGGCTAATTAGACTTGCTGCGGGAGCAGATTATAGGACGATTGTTACCTTTGTTCAGTCCACTGTGATTGTCAGCTCCTCTTTGCGAAATTTGATCTCATTGTCGTGAGAAATCCCTGAAGGAGGCGTCTGGTTTGAAATGTGAACTCATGTTCCACTTTCAGACTTGAATAAGTTGCATTCCTGCCTTCAACTCATCACATCACAGGGAAGCACGAAAATGGGCAGCCATTTTAAATGGAACGGTGCCGCCTTGTGAGAGCATGTGATTGAGCGTGATGTCTATTGCCTGCGCTGTCAGCTCTGGCACAAACGATTTGTTCCAGCGTTTATTTAAGATTTCTGAGGGAGGGGGAAAAAAAAAGGTTTGTGTCTGTGTGGGGACGTCTTTTTGTGTGCTATTTCCTGGTACGTCTCAATAGGTGCTGCTCATGCGAAAGCGTGCAGCGATGGGGAGCGGCGTTTTGATTGACGCGCCAGGGAGCCATGTGTTATCTCTCTCCCTCTATCTCCTCGGGGTGACAGCCTCTCAGCTCCAACCCCTCATTACTCCCTCAGCTAGACCCTCGCCACTCTGATCCCTCACCCTGGGGGAGGAGATAAGCAGGGGGAGACGGAGGTGTGTGATGGGGGAAAGGAGGGGGTGAACTAGTCAGAGGCAGAGCTGGGGGAGTGGGGTGAAAAAGGGAGGAGGAAGTAAAGAGGGACTTAGGGAGAAGAGGTAGAGGATGAAAAGAAAAGGGGGCGAACAGCAGAGGCAAGTCTCTCGTCAAGATAGCAATCCTAAATGGAGCTGCTGAGGAGGAAACATGGATGCACACTACCAAGCAAACTCTCCGTCAAACTCACGGCTGATAAGTTTATCTAGCGAGGCTCCGTATTTGAAAAACAGTGTGAATATTGAGTGAACAAATTCCCTTACATTATAGAATCATTATGTAGGCCTATCCCACGTATTTAGCAACAGCGCTCCCTTCATGTCTATGCATGAGCTTCTGTTTGAGAGCCACTTCAAAACAGGACTCGCAGCTTTTAGCTCGGCTTCTCTTTGGAGGTAAAATGTGGAATTTGCTCAAATAACAAACTGATTGTTTGAAGAGGCAACATAATTATGTGGAGGTAATAGCATCTGGGAAAATAATGAAGACCCCGGGGATTTGAGAAACCTCTCCGGCAGCAGTTTATGCTCTGTTATTATTTTGGTAGGTCTCTCCCTGTTTCCCTCTGTTCTCTGCCTATTTGCATAACAGAACAGTTCTAAACTGGCCTGGTTAGGATTAGGCTGTTAACATACATTGGAGTGCCGTCCGACAGTGTGGTGGAGTTAACAGGGGCTGCATGATCGAGGTCCAGTTCAGTTCAGTGAATTTAGGAATTCCCTTTGGCATGAAAATGTCAATAAATTCCCTGTCTAAGGCTGGGCATTGCTGGGAATCGCACCATACCACTTCTGACAGTGCAAGAAAAACAATTAGGGCTGTCAATCGATTAAAATATTTAATCGTGAATAACTGCAAATTAATCACACATTTTGTTATCTGTTGTAAGTATGTAATACTCTTATCAACATGGGAGTGGGCTAATATGCTGCTGTATGCAAATGTATATAAATATTGTCCAGAAACCCACACAGGTACTGCATTTAGTATAAAAAATCCACTTAAATCATAACATGGCACACTGCAGCCCAACAGGCTACAACAGCTGTCAGACTATGAGCTGTTAAGATAAGATAAGATAAGATAAGATGAACCTTTATTAATCCCCGGAGGGAAATTGTTGTCTATGACTTGCCGCAAACTGCATGTGATTATCATAAAGTGGGCATGTCTGTAAAGGGGAGACTGGTAGGTACACAGAGAACCCATTTTTAGTCACATAACTTGAGGTCAGAGGTCAAGGGACCCCTTTGAAAATGGCCATGACAGTTTTTCGCCAAAATTTTGCTCAAGTTTGGAGTGTTATTTAGCCTCCTTTGCGACAAGCTAGTATGAGATGGTTGGTATGATGCTGTTATGATGAATTCTAGTGTCATATGATGCTTTAAAACCTCAGAAAGGTTGATAGAATAGAAAATTAGTGATGTTACAACAAATTTGATAGACACGTTATTGTTGCATTAACTTTGACAGCTCTAAAAACAATTTGAGTACTTTGGCTTCTTTTGTTAAAGGAATAGGTCGACATTTTGGGAAATGCGCTGAGAGTTAGGTGAGAAGACTGATACCGCTTTCTAATCTGTCCGTTCGGTATGACGCTACAGCCAGGAGACGGGTAGCTTCAAGGGTTCAAGGAAACCCTTTTCTGTCATTGAGGATATTTCATAGAATAGAATAGACTATTAATCCCACAGTGAGAAAATTTGGTTGGTACAGCAGCACAGTTATAGGATTAGGATTTATAGGAATTATTTATAGGAATGTAAGGAAATATACAGGAGTATAAACAAATATACAGGAATAAGATACCTATACAAAAGTAAATACAATAAAATAAAATAAAATGGATCAGAAATCTTGGAAATTGTAAATATAAATTGTATATATATATATATATATATATATATATATATAAAATGTGTTAATTAATGAGCTTTAGAGGTGCTGGTAGGCTGATTTATTTTACCAGTGGACAGATCTAGGCTAGCTGTTTCCCCTTGTTTCCAGTCTTTATGCTAAGCTAAGCTAACCGTTGTTTGGCTGTAGTTTCATATTAAACAGATATGTCTGTATACATCAAACTCAATGCTGAACTATTCCTTTAATGAAATAATTAATTTGAAAGTAAATCAGGCACTAATCAGAGAATATTAAACAAAATTACTGACCAGAGATTGAAGGCTTGAAGGGTTTTTTTTCCAGTATGTTCAGTTTGATACCTAGCCCTATTTCTGTCTCTAGGAAATGAATTACAGTGAGTCCTAGTGTGTCCTACTGTACAGCTTTTTGTTATGTTGGGCAGAACAGAAGAAAACATCCAGTAGTAAATTACTCCCATCATAGCGCTTGTTGCTGGTGAACGCTGGCTGAACCCGGAGATCTGAACTGGGCCAAAGAGAAGAGGAGAAGATGCCGCTAAAGGCTGACACAGGCTGGCTGTCATTATGTCAGGAATCAGGTCAGAGCAGCTCTGTCTGTGTGGGTGTCTCTGTGAGCGTGGCGGCCTCTGCGGACACTTCCAGTAGCTGAGACCAGTGTAGCCGATCAATGGGCTGACGAGTGCTGCGAGCTCTGGAGACCGGCTGGCCGGAACCACCAGGAAACGCTGCAGTCAGCACTCCTCTCTTACTCTTTTACCATCTCTTCGCTCTCCCTTAGAACTAAACCATATTGACTACAGCCTTTATTTAATATGCTTTCTGATCAGTGCTACTGGGGCCGCGTGGTGCATAGTGCTAGTGTCTGGCTGTAGTGGTAGCCAAAAAGTGTATTGACCACTCTGGTGGTGATTTAGTAAAACATGATAAGTACAGAGGGTACAAAAGCAGTATGTCTGAGGAAAGGTGCTGAAATGGTGCTTTTTAAAATCTCCACGTGGCTCCAAATCTGCACCAAAATACACTCAGTGATATTTATTTTTGCCTTGACGCATGGATCCTGTGTATTGTTGCTCCATCATTGTTTGTACTGTTAACACTGTTTTATTGAATTGAGAAAAAAGTGTTAAAAGAAAATACACATGATAATGGACAATATGCAAATTTGTTGATGGCAGCCATAATTTCTGGACATAACCTAAATCCCCTCTGGGAATAATAGAGCTTTAAGTGAGTCAGACTCACGGTAACTAATTTATAGCTATTTAAATGTGTCACGTTGCTGTGTAATCAGATTTTGCAGGCTTATGCTTGAATTGCATTGTGTTATACTAAGAGGTTTGTCTGATCTGTACCAAAAGTCACCATCCTGAAAACGATCTACAGTGTAAATGGTTTATACAGTATGTTCATTGTACTCAGTTATAAATAGTAGCACACAGGATCTCCTCTGAGGAAAGGGAAAGACTGTATATAAAAGACAACGTTTCTCCACTTCCCCCCACTGTACAAAGTGAAGCCAAAACATCCCAGATACGGCAGCAGCCATCTTGAGATTTTGACATCTGTAGTACTTGAGTAGTACATCGGGTGGTGGAGCCACAGTATCAAGGTCCTGCCAGCATACCTTCCTGAACC
This sequence comes from Pterois miles, assembly GCA_947000775.1. Classification (NCBI taxonomy): domain Eukaryota; kingdom Metazoa; phylum Chordata; class Actinopteri; order Perciformes; family Scorpaenidae; genus Pterois; species Pterois miles. The sequence goes on along the minus strand of CAMQGK010000308.1, from coordinate 7,587,802 downwards.
AATCACTTCCTAGCTGCTACGTTGGCACCGCACTAGCTGTTTGGCTAGAGGGACAACTAACCATAATATCGCTATAAACACATTTATGATCTAATTGACAAATGTTCTTTTACACAGAATTGTGATGGTTATGGAAAGTTAAAGTTATTTCTCATCTCTCGTACAATTCCTTCGGATGGGACTACTTCACTCAGAGCAGCTGTCAATCAAGACGTCTCACCCCCTTTTTATAGTATTAAAATAAAATAACTAATTAAAACCAGACTTATCAGAAAACACTTGAACATACATCAACTTGATAAAAAAACTGCCTAAATTGACAGTAATCATCTTTGGGAGAAATTTATTTAACATGCCCTTGTCTAACATGAGGGGCAGGATTATGACTAATACTGCAGCCAGCCACCGGGGGGCGATGGAGATGTTTTGGCTTCACTTTTGGGGAGCTGTCATGTCATCCATCTTTATATACAGTCTATGGTCAAGAAACTGACCAGGGACTGCAACGTCCTGATTCAAGCTGGGGACCTTTGTTGGATCTCGCTCTCCCTTGTTTCCTACCATCTCTCAACTGTCTCCGTCTAATAAAACAAATAAATTAGTAGTAAGTGGTGGTTTACACAGCAAGTATCAGGACCCATGTGCGGTGGTATGCAGCAACAGATTTTTAAAGCTTAATATCTGTGTGTGTGTGTGTGTGTGTGTGTGTGTGTGTGTGTGTGTGTGTGTGTGTCCTCAGGTGGGCTGGCAGCTGAAGAACCTGGTCAACGCTCTGAGAGAGGATCCATGCGGAGTCATCCTCACGCTGAAGAAAAGGCCCCAGAACACCCTGAGCTCCACGCCGGCTCTGCTCAGGAATGTGCGCTGGAAACCACTTGGCCTGCAGGTAAACACCAGCAGCACGTGGATGTCCTCAACTGCAGTATTATATCTAACTGACTTAATGTCATGCTGCTCTCCAAACAGTATTGCAATTTTAACAAAGAAGCAAGAAACTGGAATGTGACCACTCTTGCAAAACTTTCTTGTACATGTATATCTGCACTCTGACAGTGGAGGATTTGAGGCAGGATGATTTAGCAGCTCTATGTACAGTAAGCTGTGTTGTACCTCTGGCTTATCTTTGACTCACTCTCTCTTGTTTTTACTGCCCACACTCTGCATTCTCCTTCCGGCATTTCTGAACAAATATTTTCAAAGGAAACTCGCTTGCTGTGTGACCTTGCATCAATCCTCCTGTTGAGCATTTCAACAAATCTCTCTCTTTTTTTTTTTTTTTTTTTTTACAGCCTGCTGTACTGCTGGCACAGTTCAAAGCCATTCACAAATGTGTCGGTAGCTAAACCTCTATCTGAGGAGAATTTATGCATACCAAAAGCAGATAGAGATAAACTGAGATAGTGAAAGGGGGGAAAATAGCTAATTAAAACTTATATTTGCACTTTGTAGTTGTGTTGAATAATTTAAATGGTATAATATGGCCTGACTGCTCAGGTGTTGGCACAAGGTCACCAAAAGTCCCTACTACACATTCATATTCATATTTACTGAGACTTCTGCCCTGATTCATTCAACTTTTGCCCTAAAGGGCATCTTTCTTTTGAAAGAGAGAGTAAATTTTTAATGTACAGTAGACCTAAAAGGTGGAATGCTCATATGACGGCTTACATGCCCAAGCGGCAAATACTTTGTCAATCCGTCACTCATTCAGAGCCCAGAAAAGTCACTCAAACGTTGGTGCAAATAGAGAGTGAGTTGTGCAGAGACGGACAGAAGGACAAGGCGGATGCTTGTGAAGCTTCTTGATTCTACGAACAAATAAAAGCAGCGCTATATAGTATTCATGTATGTTCACATGAGAGACTTATATGTTCAGTTAGTGTTTTGAGGTTTCTAAAATGGCCTAGAAACCATTAAAACCCTGAAAGAACCACTGCAACTTCATCACCATCTCATTTTTAACAAGGTTGCCGCCTTGTTAGATCATCGCTCTGAGTTGTTACCATGAGCTTATTGTTTGCTGCGTGCAGCAGCAGAGGATTGGGGGGGGAATTCAACCCTGATGGGCCGCTAAGACACAAATGCGCCGCAAGCGCCCCAGATCAGAGCGCAGAGATATCTGTGAGAGAAGAGAAGAAAGGAGTGTTTTAGATTTGTTCTCTCTCAGAAAGACTGGAGCTCTTAATTATTCATAAGCAACTACAGGCAGCTCCACTGGCTCTGAAACAAGAGCCGCTACTCAGCAAATACTGGAGATAATGCACTGAATCCAAAATATCCTCCTAAACAGCCTGTGTGTGTCTGTGTGTGTGTGTGTGTACTGGTGGGTGTGCACACATTTCTAAGCATGGCCGTGTGCACGCTTGTCCATCTGTATGTGTCACAAAGGAAGGTGTGTTTCTGTGCATGCCTGCAGAGGTGAAGGATCTGGGTCACTGCACTCTGTAAGCTCAGTTTTGGATACATACTACTGTACCTTCACACTCTCCAAAACAAACACACACAAACAAACACATGCCCATTTATACCTCTAAGCCCGGTTTTAGAGGATGAATTGTACGGCTGTGAAGTTTAGCCCAAATGTGGCAAACGTTCAGCCGGATTATAACTGAATCCACAAAGGAAACAATTTATCTCTGCAAATTATCATGTGATTCCAGCCCCAAATCCCTCCATGGCAAGCTCCTTTATTCTGCTAAATAATGGCACATACAGTAAGTCTCTCTTTCTGTGTGTGTTTGCAACTACAGCAGGATGGAGTAAAAGCAATTTAATGATCTGCTGTAATGATGCTGGCAGTGTTTTTTTTTAATGTGTGCTGCACTGCTGCAAAATGTGCATTTCACGTGTGACTGAAGGCTGCATCAGCGCCACACATCACAGGCCACTTCACCGGTCACACGTGTGCCACACATTGTCCACGAGCCCGCTTTCATAAATCCGTTATATATTTAGATACATAAATAATTACTCCTTGAAAATGCCTGCTATTTTAGGCAGCATGCATTGTTATGTATTATTGATGTTCCAGCTGAATGGGCAAGGGGCTATAGTACATTCTTTTGGCCTACTTTTGGGACAGCGAATGCAACTTTAAATCTCTGCCATCCATTTTAAAGATAAAAATAAAATCTTTATTATAACAATTGTAAGAAGAAGCAAATCACCGGCACTCAGGTAAAATGTATTTTTTATTTTATTGCCGGCAAACAAACAAATGCGTTTCACCAGAATGTCCGTTTAGTAGCAGCTCTCCAGCAGATCAGATGCCACGATCAACATCAGCAGACAGAGTTTGAGGCTTAACTTTTAAGCCAACATGGATGAGAAGTCCTTAAAACTAGGGTTGGTATTGTTTTATTTGCTGGAAATCAATAATTTGGGGGGAGTGGCTTTGGAGGGAGGCCTGACTGTCAGCATGGCAACTTTCTCTGTAGAATTAGGGCTTTTGGAGCTAGTGCTGCTCACTACTTTCACTGGAAATCAGTTGGCAACACTCGGCTGATTTTTTTCGGTTGGATACATATACACATGTTTGCTTTCCGACAGTGAGACAATACAACATCATGATACGGTTAATATGAAGCTTCTCAGCTTGGCAACAAAAGGACTGGAAACAGGGGAATCAGCTAGCCTGGAGTCTGGTTGCTTGGCAGCCTCACATTGACCACATAAACACATAACCCCCATTAAACCACAGCATGTTTTTACACGTCGGTTTTCAAACGGATAAAACAAATGAGATTTAATGTGTCAGTTATTGAGCTTTAGAGGTGACAAACGTGAGTGAAAGTAAATAAGTATAGTTCCCACCACGGCAGCCTACTCCTTTAATCTGTCAGTACATGACATTTCTTTTCCCATGCAGGATTACCTTTTGCATATTTGTCTGGATTCATTACAGCCTGGACTTCGACTGGTTGTTATAGCTATTCTCAGTTTAATTATGTGGGATTCAGATGAGACCCTGAATTGACTGATCCAATATAAACAACTTATATTTATTATTTTAATTTGTCTTAAGCTTATCAATATCGGACTACATGTTGCTCGACGAGTAAGAAGAAACTGCAGTTCATTACAGAAATTGCGAGTTTATTTTTAAACTGTTAAATGTCCCACATGGTATCATACACAGCTCACTTACAGTTCGTTAATAACTAATAATATAAAAGGCTAGTAATTTCTAAGGTATCTAAAATGCTTGTTTATGTTTCGAATAAAAGAAAGGGCAGAAATATAATTATATGATTTGTTTAAGTAACACGTACTGATATTGTCAGGCTTCATTAATTTCAGTTTAATTTAGTTTTTTAATCATACTGTTCTTGAACCGTCAAGTCCATTACATAATCTCAATATTATGTTAAGCATATTCGTGCGTGTGTGTTGGTGAGTTTGAATGTGTGCGTGTTAAGGTGGTGGGATGGGGAACATTGCTCTGGAGAGGATTTGAGCAGCAGATTTTTAGGTAGTTTGGAGTGGACGCAGCAGGGGTCAGATGGTTTAAGTGCTGTTTTAACAGACTGGAATCTCGCCTGCTGTGGAGGTCCAATCTCTCTCTACTTCTACCCCCACCCACCGTTTTCCATGCAGGCAGCAGTGGGCTGTAATCACTAAATTACTGTTTTCACTCTCAGCTCCAGTCACCACACTGCACAGCTCTCTCTCCCGCACTCTTTCTCTCTGTCTCTCTCTCTTTGTCCTATTTCCTTTCTCTCTCCTCTCTCTCTTTCCACCCCGTCTTCATTATTTATTGTGAAGCCGTCTTACTGTAAGCTGCCTTCATAAGAGGGAGACTGTGAGAGAGAAAGAGATGAAGATAGGGACGGGGCCTGGGGATGGAGGTAGGGAGGGTGGGGGAGGAGGAGGAGGAGGTGGAAAGTTTGGAATAAGAAATGAATTTGCCTAATGCACTGCTGATGAAATGATGAAACACTGGGCCTCCTTAATGAGAACGCTGCCCGCCTCACCGTCGCTCGGGCTCTCTGTTTATCCATTCTGTCCACACTGGCGTTTCCTTCCTCTCTAAAATGAAGCGTTCTCCTCAGACTTACAGTAAAACACCCCATTTTTCTAAATCTGGAATCGTCTTCCTCAGGGAGTAATTGTCAGCACAAGCTGCGTATTTGTCACCCCGGCTGAGAATAAACATAATTGAAATTTGGACAGAGTTTCCATGACATCAGAAGTGAGGCGCGCTGTCCTCACGGAGGACCTGATGACAAATGAAACTACGTGTCCTTGAGTCAAGCTGAGGTAGGAGGCCACGCTAGCTTTCCTCTCCTTCTCTTGAAGCACGGGAGAGGGGTGAGAAGAGAGGAGGAGCGAGGAGAGGAGGGGTTGTCATGGGAACAGACGTGGAGAGCCCTGTGTGAGTGAAGAGGCTTGAGACAAAATGACAGAATAGTGAAGCGATTGAACGTGGGAGAGGCTCCACAGTCAAACAGATATATAAAAAACGACAACATACATAACATGGCAGCTGTGTGGAAATAACTCTGTTTGTGATTCAGTGTTAAAAGGGGCACGAGGAAGATAGCACAAATACAAGGTTCCCTTCTCTGGTAACACCCTGTGCTTGTTTGTCTTCCTGTGAAGCTTTCTGCAGGTTGTGCTCCCAGTTCTCCTCACCGTCCTCCAATTATACCTCAATGAAAAGGTGCGAGTCATTCTCTCCTCCTTCCTCTCCTCTTTCTCCCTTCAGCCAGTCCCCACCAGCCCCACCAGCACCTCCCCTACACCTGGTGGTACTTTGGGCATGTCCAAAATGGACGCCCCCAGCATGCAGGACGTCTACATCCTCTCCCCCGTCTCTGGACTCTACAGCACCAGGTTAGCCACTTTCACACACAGATGTTTGATGGTGGCGATTATTATGATCCTGTTGATGACACTAATGATGTAATAATAATGATGATGATGATGATGATGATGATGATGATGACACCTCTGCTACCCCCAGGGAGGAGCTGGGTCTGATGTCATGTGACGACATCAGCCGCTACAGCGTGAGCTCCCAGTCCGGCTCCAAAGGTTCAGAGGCAGTCAGCTACTACCTGGACCAGGACAGCGGTCAGTACTTCTCCCTGCTGGAGGGGGACGGACCCCCAGGGCCCGACTATGACAGGGGCCGCAATACAGGGGTTCGCCGGCGGGACAAGACCCCCACTCATGGTAAGAGACGAAAAGCACAATTCCACAGTGCGAATGGGACAGCAATGGCTCCGGACCTGTTTGTTCTGCAGAACGGCATGCTCACTCCCACCAGTTTCTCCACCTTTTAGTCAGAACTCCTCCTTACATGTATGTGTTCATCACTCGCTTCATGGCTCTGCTTCTTTGTGTCTTTGCCTCGCGTACGCACGTCCCACATACACTGATCACATGCCAAAGGGTCAGTCCAAAAACACTGTGTGTCCAGCTCCCTGTCTGCCCCGCCACCTGTGTCACCCTTGTCCAAGACAGCTTCCTAGACATCCTGTACGTTCTTGGGAGACTCTCAAGGGGCCTATGATGTGCAAGGTGAGGGTCATGTGACAGATGGAAACATTGGTTGTAATGGTCGTCTTTCTAGCTATAGGCCACTTGTACTGTAAGAAGATGATCCACGGAGCAGTGCTCAACACAAGTTAATCTGGACTTAGTTAATCAATTTTTTTTTTCAATTAAAGATGGGCAGGGAATAAAATTTGCCATCTGCTAAATACAGGGTACATATTTGCTGTGGAAGGTAAAAATGTCAGGTCATCTGCCTCCATGATATGGCAGATGACAGAACCAGCCAAAATCAAAAATAAATGAATAAATAAATAAATGACTTGCTAATAAATAAATATGTCATTAAATGTAGGAAGAATAATATAAAAAATAAATGTAGGCATTAATTTACAGATAAAATGTGACATAAATTGAATTTGTGTTTTGATTGGCTTCTTTATTTATTTACCTTTGTATTAATTCCCTTATTTACTCTTCTTTTTCAATTTCTCTTTTACTTATTTATATATTCATTTTATTATATTTTGCTACATTTATTTTTAATATGATTTTTTCTGCATTTAATGACATATCTATTCATTTACCGAGTTATTTATTTATATATTTATTCATTTATTTTGGATTTTGGCAAGTTTAAATCCTAATTAAATTAAAAATAGTCAGGTTAAGGTTACATGATCCATATTTCTACTGTCTGGTACCATTGACTCAGTGTTTACTAGGACCGTAATAAAATATTGAAAATATCGAGTAACGCAATATCATGTTTAGTGATACGGTCTCAGAAACTACTATTTTTTATTAATGGTTTACATGCAGAGATTAACTCAGTCAATGCTTTATTTCATTTGCAAATGTATGTGTCCTCTGTGCAAATGCAAATACAGATCCCACTATTGTGAATGCATAAAAAGAGTATGTTTTTACTCAGATTTTATGAATACGGTGGTGTGGTCTTACACTATGACAGTTTTGGTTTAACAAAATCAAAGAAATTATTGCCTTGCTTACTGTATCACACCATATCACAATATATTGAATCGTAGCCCCTGTATCATGATATGTGTCACAGCCCTGCTGTTTACACTTCTGTCACAGTGGCAGGTGAGGAAAAAACTAAATTTTAGACCCAGATGAGAGGTCAGTGACGAGGTATTACGCAAAAGCTGTCGCTCACAGTGACAAACCCACTGATAATTCTCATTCATTCCCTGTGCAGGTCTACTGAGATTTTTAGCCTCTATTAGCTCATTGTTTTGGATTTCTGGCTGCAAACTCTGTAGTGTCAGTAGAGCATTTTGCCGCTAAAGAACCAGGAATTGATGAAAGATCAAAAGAGAGTGAATATTAGGCATACATTTGCTAATCCTTCATACACATGACACGGATGACTGAAAACACAGTTGAAACCACAGACTGTATATAAGGAGTGGAAGTAGTCACTGTGATGTGATGTCACCCTTTCGTTTGTGGACTGCCATTCTGAAGCCATGAGTTTGCCATTTAGGCCATCGTCCTCTTGGTATCTGCCCGTCGCCATGTTGTTTTTTTTGCAGCCATGCATGGCTGAATGCTAAATAAGACTTTTTATAATTAACATTCATGAACTGAAAACACACTGAAAAAGTTAAAGTTATAACACAAAAATACAGAGAACTCACAGACTGGACAACACCGTGGTAGTGACCTGTCAATCATAAGGTAGCCCCGCCCTAAAGCATACCCTGTCTTATCATCTATTTGACTCTAAATGGGACCATAATCTACTAAATGAACATTATGCTGTTTTGAAGAAGACTTGGAACTAGCGACTGAGACCGTAAACTCATGTTTACAATGTTTACTGAGGTGATAAATCAAGTGAGAAGTAGGATCATTTTCTCATAGACTTCTATACAATCAGACCACTTTTTGTCGCCCCCTGCTGGCTAGTGGAAAGGATGCAAGTTTAAGGCACTTCAGCACTGGCTTCACTTTTCATACCCGGAGGTAGCTGCTTGGTTGAGAGACTTCCTGTGTAGACAAGTGGTAAGATAATAGCTCACTAGTGGTTAGCAGCCAACAGTAAGCATGCTAGCAGATTAGCTTGCTAGCACTACTTCTAGTCCAGCCACCCCTGTTGTGCTGAAATTGATGTTAATAAAAAAGTAAGTTGACCCTATAACCTGAAAATAAGGCCATGTGGTCTTTGTCTTGCATGTCACAGCAGTCCTTCGAGAGCTTCCTGTTCCCTCCCCTTCACCTGCAGTCACTTTGTCTCACCCGTCCACCCCTCCAGTTGTCTCCCACGCTGCCTCTCAGTCACCACTTTCCTGCGACACCCCCAACCCCTCCCCCCGTAGACGACTCTCTGATTGCTGATTGGTCGTTCCAGGTGACCTCAGGCCTGTTTCCATGCCTCCCGAATATAACTGGATGGCCGAGGCCAAGGAACCCAGCATGGGCAAGAGAGGGAGCCGAGGTACACACACACAAACACACACGCAAAAACACAAACGGGTCGGACCGGGGCCGCGCTTTGCTCCATACTCAGCTCAACACATTTCAGCTCATCCTCTGGTTCTCCATGGTGGTGTGGTTGTGTGTGGATACATATCTGCCAGGTATGTATCTGACAGAGCGACGTGTAAACATAAATGCAAGGAAATTGCATTTATACAGCCGCTCTGGAAATGAGAGTATTTCTATTCTATGTGACCAATTCTAACCAGCTTCACCGTTTTGCGGCGAGACTCAATCTGTATTCGACTGAGGATCCTCCACTCTACCATCAGAAAGTCCATGAATAACATTAAGGCACAATAGTACTGTCTGGGGTCTGCCTTTCTCCTTCTCTTTCTCTCAGTCACTTTTCAGTTTTTTCACATTTAAGTACATGGATAATAAACAAATTAGGTGAGAAGCTTTTTCTATCGGGAGCTAAAGTAGAATAAAAGTTTCTGTGACTGACAAGATTTAACAGTAGTGCCCTCCAAATCAGCATAATCATTGCAAACAGATTAGCTGTATGTCCCCGGCTGTGGATCCATATCAGACGCTACAGCTCTGAGGCACTTTTATCTCTTTCTGTTGGGTTTTTATCTGTAAGGGTCACCCTCGTCTGTTTCTACTCTGGGGCTCTCCCTCCACTATCTGCCCCTCGCCTCTCGTGGTTTTCCTCCCTCTGTCGTCCGTTCAGTTGAGCCTGTCCATCCTCTAACTGCTCCATGCCTCTATCCCCTCCTCATCCCCAGATTCAGACAACTCCCTGCTGCGTTACCTTAGCGACGACAAGATCCTGGTGATCGAGGAGGAGCCTGAGGGTCCGGGCAGAGAGAGCCGGCGGGATTCCACCAGACGCTCCCGGCGCAAGAGCCGCAATCCCAGCAGCCCTAGCTTTCCCATCAGCCCCTCCATGCTGTCCTCCACGCTGCGCCTAGACCAGCCACCCGATGCTTTGCCTGTACGTACGCAATCTTTTAACCCTTTAAGAGTATCTTTGAGTCCCATATTTTGCAGTGCTGCAACTTTTTGTGTCTAGTATTGTCTGTTTGTGGTGGTGTGTTGTATGTCTATTTTGTATAAACATGGACAGAGAAATTCTGTTGCATTCTGCATTTTTCTTAATGTCAACAAATCCCAAATATAGACCAAAACCAACAATGAACTGATCCTACTGACAAGTATTATCACTGTAGTTAATTTTAGTCAATACTACATATGCTGTCCTACTGCTGTAAATAGTTAGTAGTCCATCAAATGTGTATTTATCTGCAACAGAAAGTAGTTCCCAGGTTTAAGTCATAGACTGTATAAACTATGGACGTAGTCTCCGTGACGTCACCTATACTTTTCTGAAGAGCAGCTCAATGTGGGAGGCTCCGGCCACCGGCTAATCCAAAAATGGGTAAAGAGGTGGAGCTGAGGCAGCCCAGGTGACGCAGCAGAGCAGCCAGCTCGCAGCTAGCGACCTGTGATGGTACCCACCTGTCACTCAAAGTGGCCACCCCCTTTATTATGTCTAACTTTGAGGGTTAATATAATTTAAACGGATGAGTTATATAAAAATTCACCCACTGTACAGTTGTCATGAATGGGGATATTAGCTATAGCAACCCAAACCAACCATCAAAGTTTTTTGCTCGCCATTCACCGTGAATGCCTCTGATCTGCCCGTCAACACCCAGCTTGAAATAATAGACTTGCAGTGTGACTCAGATTTGAAGGGCAAATTTGCCGCAGCTGGCTTGGACACATTTTATCAGTATCTCTTGCCAGGTTACTCCAACTTGACAGCCCTCGCTGCAAAAGTGTTGTGCATGTTTGGAACCACATATCTTTGTGAGCGAGTTTTCTCTGTAATGAGCATCAATAAAACAAAGCTGCGCTCAAGGCTCACGCACAAGCACTTGAATGACATCCTGAAACTGGCTGAGTGCTAATGCACTTGTGAAAGCTAAAAGACGCCAGGTTTCAGGAGTGAAATAGACATTGGGTTACCCCACTTAAAATGCTGCATGAGACACTTAGTTTTGTGAAAATGAATATCTTCTGTGGAGATTTAAAGAAAGCGAACAGTGTGTGATTTACTGTAATAATGTCAATCACTTCAGTTCAAGTTTGGTTTGTTGAAATTGTTCATGCATTGCACAGCTTTTATTTTTCTATCAATAAATAGTGTAGCCTGCAAGGCAGGGAGTAACTCAACCCTCTTGAATAGTTTCTACCTCACTTTGTATGGTGTGGTGAGTTAGCTCAGGATTAAGATGTGGAAATGACAAATGACAAATGAGGCATTTCATACCTAGAAGAATTGTTTGTATTTTGTTTAATCCCAGATAGGCTGTAACGTAAAGTTGTATGCCTTTGTAGATACACTGAGACAAACGGAGCATATGACCTCATTAATTCACTGAGTAATATTAGGGGGATCCTCATGATTCCACTTAAATGAGATACAACCATTGGCAGCTGTGATGGCCATATTAACAAAACCCCTTATCCTCTGTGAGGGGAGATTCAGCTCAGTCAGGTCCCCCAACATAGTAATCACAGAGGAGAGACACATTTTCCTTAATTAGACTTTTCCAAGAATACCAATCAAGACCATGTGTACAAACATACCAGTTTCCAGTATGCAATGTAGGCAGAGAGGCGATCCATTTTAAAACGACAGTACCCATAACCTCTGCTTGAGAGGTTATGGGTAATGGTATTGGGTAACTAGAGTTTGAACCTGTACTATGTAAATTCTCTGTGTTTGCTCATTAATATCTCTCCAGAGTTCATCTGTGATCTGGATCTCAAGATCCCTTTCCTGTTTCTCTTTCAGTGCCATTGTGTTAGCATTACAATGCTCAGTTATTAAACTGTATATTTGTGATATTTGTTTGTTCAGATTTTACTTGAGCTATAGAGACTTCAATGGGGAATACTTAGGCCTATCTTGGGAGCCTCCCTACTTGGACTGTATGAAGTGTGGTATCTGTAAAAACCTAAATAGATGTGGGGCTGGAAACTGATAATGCTTTCTCAAGATCCCAGATTAATCCTTTATCTTTTTAATGCCCTTCTGCAAACACAGACTAACAGAATGATCTCTAAAGGCTAACGGTAAAGTGCTATTGAAGGCAATGGGTGTCTTGGGGTCGAGGGAAACTGTATACTTCAAGTATTTATGAAAATCTTCCCAAATCTTCACTGAGTGACTAAGAAGGGGGTTAGCTCTAAATGTCTTAATATTTTTGAGGTGAAACAGAAAAGGATATAGGACAGGTCTTGTGTCTTAAGAATATGCCCTTTAATTTGGGTCCATACTGGGCAGTGGCCCCCCAGCCAGCAAGACAGGGGCCCAATCTGGGCAGCCCAGAAATATAGTTCTAGGTCCAGTAGTCCTAACCCACCCTTTTTAAAAGGTAATGCCAAGGTGCTTCTCTTTATTCTCAAGACTTTATTATTCCATAAAAAAATACTACCCAATGAGTTGTATTTTCTAAAAAGGATTTGGGGAGTCCAACCGTATGGACTAAAACAGGCCTGGGCATGATCTTCATCTTAATGACATTAACTCTCCCCATGAGTGAAGTAGGCTCCATTCAGTCTCTTTGCTGATTTTCTCTATCAGTGGTGTATAGTTCAGTTTTACAAGACTTCTTCACCAGTGACAAACTTGACTGATTGATCTGATCTTGAAAGGCAGGTATAATCCAGAGGGAGGGGGGTACAAGTTGGATATTGGGAGGACCTCACTCTTCGACCAAATGGTCTTATAGCCTGAAAACTGACCGAAGTTATCTATCTCAGTCAGCAGAGCCCTCAGAGGTTTCAACAGATATAGCAATATATTGTCAGCATGTATCAAAATGTGTCTCCCACCAAAAATCCTGCAATACGAGAGTCATCTCTTGGATCTAATGCAGTGAACAATGAGAAAATGAAAATAAGAATTTCACAATAAAAGCTCAAGAAAATAAACAATGGCAAAAATAAAATACATAATGCTTTCTAAATCCTAGTGTAGACCTTCAGAAAAAAAAACAGTGGTGGAAAAAGTACCCAGCTCCTTTAGTTAAGTTAAATGTAAAAATGCCCCATTAAAAGTAAAAGTCCTGCAGTCAACTCAAGTATAATGAGAAAAATTACTTAAACTATGAAAAGTAAAAGTACTTGTTATAAAGAAAAATGGCTCCTGTGGCTGATACATTATCATGTGTTACATCATTAGTTTGTCAGTACTGGAGCATCAGATTCATGTTACTGGCTTTTAACTGCTTTATATACAGTTAGGTAGTTTAGGCCAGTGGTCCTCAACTGAGGGGTCGACTTCCTCCAGTATGTCACAAGATAAATCTGATATTAATATTATAGGTAAGCTGTAAGAAAGAATAAAAAATAAAGTCCTGCCACACAAATTTGTATTCAGATTTTATACTTTTCTCTAATCTTTGCTTTTTTGTGAAATATTGGATAATTTTACCAATGAAATGTCCCTGTACTGTCTGCTAACAACTCAAAGACATCTGAAATGTGACAAGGAGTCCCAACTACTGAAGACACTGCTTTTTATTTTTTGTAAGGGGTCACAAGCTAAAGGTTGGGGAACATATTACAGACTTTGTAGACTTATTTTTTGTATGTAAAATCTTGATCTCAAGATCAAGTATAGCTGTCAAACGAATGTAGTGGAGTAAATATTTCCCTCTGACATGTAGTGGAAGCAGAAGTTATTCCTGGTGATTTTTTAACTTTCGTATTCAGGTTGTTTTATTGTTTCATATGTCATTCCTTGCGTTTAACAAGCATTTTTACAGCAGATATTTGACTTGTCGTAGAAGGAAAATTACAAGTGTTACTAATAACATCAATGATGGAGCCGTTCGATTCAAGTGTCTCAGTAACTCAGTCTGACTGTGAACCAGCATGAACAATACCAGGCCCCTAAAACTGAAGCAGCTAACTGGAATTCAGCCACCTTTCAGTTTATTGTTAACACCGGTGATTTTGCCACTGTGACATGTTAAAAAAAAGGCCCATTAGGCCACTATAATCCCCTTGAAGGCTTTTATCCTGATTCACTCTCATGACCATCAACGTACAGTGTGTGTCCTCTCAGAGGGAGTGCTCGTGGATAGGTCACGGTGTTCACAGATTCACACACATTGTGGTTTGTGTGTATGTCAGGTAGAGGAGACAACGGAGAGTGAGGATGATCAGTGTCATTGCATAGTTGCCGGCATCATGGATTATGAGAATGACAGCGACACTCTCGGACACGCCCCTCTGTAACTTTTCTCCGAGTACACACTCACCCACACACACACTGTTATACACAAACACACAAACACACGGGAGTGCATTTGTATGCAGGGTAGCCTTCTCACGACTCATCCTAACTCATCCTAATATCCCCATCTCCTCAGACACGCCTGAGTCTAAATAGGAGTTTATTCTGGACAAACACACACACACACACACTTGCATGCGCACACAAACACGTATCCCTGTGAGTAGGTGCATGACTCAGCATCAGCCAGACCAATTACAAGCACGACTGACAGACTGGGCTTAAAACACAACGCACGCAAGCGCGCACAGCGTGCGCTAACAACTTAGCTAACACCAGCCCTCTCTAACCCTCTCAGCTTCTCATGCTGGTGACTCATATCTATTCTGTGGCACATGAAGTACACTATCCTGCACTAACAAGCATACGCTAACCTTAATGACCTGCTTGTTTCCTCTCTCTCCTTCCCTCCAAATGGCTCTTTTCTATTAACACAATGCACCGACATTTTAGCAAAAAACATGTTATTTGAACTTAACGATGAACAATTTGCAGTGAAGTTTCGTGTCTTTGTTTAACAGCCATGTATTTTCCTACACACTGCAATAGAGATGTCACGATACCAGAAATTTAGTAGTCAAAACCAAAGCCACCGAAATTCCTCGATTCTCAAAACCAAATCTACGCCACGTTAGAAAACAAAAGTAAAACAATAAATCCCATGTGCTTCTACATACGCTGCTTTATTTCCAATTTGCATAGGCTACAGGTTTTGTTGGGAAGTTTAACAGGTCATAATTCCCTCTGTTATCTATTTTATATTGCTGCGAAACTGGATTTAAGTTTCTCAAAAAACTAAGATTACATATGAACACATTTTGAGTTACCTTTGCCCAATACTTGTTTTTTACTGAACAGAGCCTGAACATCATAATGTAAATTAATGGCATCTCCCATGTTGAAATCGGCAGGACGAGGGCTAGTAACATTAGCCGTTAACAGCCGGTAAGCAGCACAGTCCTGCACGGAGCTAACAGCTAACGTTATTAGCTCTTGTCCTGCTGATTTCAACACGGATTTGTTGTTTGCAGTGTATCTTTATCAGGGAAAAAAATAGGGTGCGTTCGCTAGATCAATAATAGTGAGTTTACTGCGTCCCAAACAGAGGGCAGCCTCCAGGTCTGTAAAGTGAAACCAATGCTGGAGTGCCTTAAACTTGCTTTCTTTCCTCTTATTCTTCTGGTTGCAAAAAGAAGTCTGATCGTATAGAAGTCTCTGAGAAAATGAGTCTACTTCTCACTTGATTTATTACATCAGTAAACATTGTAAACATAAGTTTATGGTCTCAATCACTAGTTTCATGTCTTCTTCAATACAGCATGATGCTCATTTAGTAAATTATGGTCCCACTGAGAGTCAAATAGACCATAAAGCAGGGTATACCTTAGGGTGTGGCTATCTTTTGATTGACAGGTCGCTACCACAGCGTTGTCCGGTCTGGGAGTTGTCTGTGTTTTCGTCTTACAACTTTAATCCTTTCACAATGTTTTCAGGTAATTAAAGTTAATTGTAACATTTTGGCCAAAGTAAAAACATCTTATTCAGCATTTGGTTGCACTCAGCTCCACCCTCTCGTATCACTTCTGGTTGCAAAAATACAAGATGGCAACGGCCAAAATGCCGAACTCAAGGCTTCAAAATGGTAGTCCCCAAACCAAAGGTTGACGTCATAGTAACTACATCCACTTCTTAGATATACTAACTGGTCCTAAACACATTTTCTATCAGACCCCATTAGTCTCAAGTCCTGACGATACCCTACGGTACTGTAGAAAAATTAATACCGTCACATTCTCAAAAATCTCGCATTGATTTGGTCCCTGAGTATCAGTTCTCATGACAACCCCACATAACCCTACATAATAATGTTACCCTGAAATTGTCCACTGCAGCACAAGTATAATTGTTCACTTGTGTTACATAATGGTAAATTCATGTATTCTGAATTGATAGGCCCCTTTGCCAAAACCATGTCTAATGCCTATGGCTAAGGGGTCCCCTGACCCTCTCCTGGGGGCCTGGGTCCCTGAGCTTGAGCCTGGTAGGTCCATTCGATTAAGTGTGTCCACACTTGGGGCAGAGATGGGAAAAAAAAAGTATTTTAATAATACCCAAAAGTCAGTTAAATACATGTCATTGGGAGGATTATAGGATTATATACTGTACAGTGGTTAATGTCAGCTTCACACATTTGAACAGCACTTGTCTTAACAGACTGAATTATAGTCACTGGGAATCAAGAGTTTAATCAGCTGAAAAAATTATCTATTGGTGATGGAATTGATCAAATGTGAAGCAGCTTTAACTTGAATACATTTTCTTTAATAGTCATAGTACTAGTACCTGTGTAATCTGTCTTGTTTATAATGTCCAATCAAATATGTGGCAGTCATTTTAACAGTCAGTTGACAAAAAAACATCAATACAATATGTGGTTTGTTCATTTTGTCCCTCAGTTGAAAGGGCTAACGTTATTTTTCTGTGGTCTTCATGTTATGTCACTTGTGTTGCAGCTTCAGTTAATGGATTCATTTATATAATATATTACTGTAAACAGGATAACCAGCACTGTACTCATTGGGCCAACAGTTACATGTTTCAAATGATAAAAATATGTCAAAATAGACTCACTGACTGTTTTAAATCTGATCTTAAGACTCAACTCTCGCCCTCTTTTGAATTTGGTAATATGTATTAGCTCTTTAATTAAGTCTGTTTTTCTGCTGTCTCCCAGCGAGGTGCGGACACACTGCGTGCAGACACAACAGACAGGTGAGTCTGTGTTTGTGGCTGTTTGTGGCTCGACCACATGCCTGTGATTGATGGAAGGAGTTGTAGGAATTGTTTGTGGTTGCATTCATCCTGTCTGTCCTCCTGCAGGTACTCTGGCTCAGGAAGCTCGGGAGCCGCCTCCATGAGGAAGGTAGGACAGCAGACAGTGCTATCGGGCAGACTGTAGATGTTTTATACAGTATATTCATAGTTTTGATGGTTTATTTACATGGATTTCAAATAATTCTGTCTACATTTCAATTGTAACTCAAAACTGCATGAGACCTCAGTCCCATCAACAATCTCCTACCAACTACATCTGCTGTTACATGGAGTATGTCCAAATAATAGCTAAACACACAGCCAGACAAGAATAGGAGAGATACCTCAGGTGAAATCCATTCGTGACTGTAATAATTAAATGAAAGATAACGGTCGGATGAGGTAAAGTGTTTTCCATATTCAGGTTTCTGTGACACAGGAAGCTGTTTTAGTCATTAGCCCTCACCTCTCCAGTTGTAGCATACAGTGAGTCAGACTATAAACATATTTATTCAGATTTGTTACCTAGGTAATAGTCAGCAGGTATGTTTAGCTATGTTAATGTTGATACCGTGGACTGTATATGAAGATGAATGACTAGTGGCTGGCTGCAGTACAGGCCATAAGTCCCGCCTCCTCCATGTTAGCGGATGGGACATGAGCCAAACTAAAAAGTCAAACGCCAAACAAATTTTTTCCATAGATGGTTTCTATCATTTTAGCCAGCTCTTATCATGCTGATGTATGTTCAAATGTTCATTTTTCTGGGGGTGAGATGTCGTGATTGGCAGCTGTGAGTCTCTGACAAGGTGTGGCTGTGCTTGGCCCATGATTTGTTTGGGTGGGTGACCTTGATACCATGGCGCCACTGCCAGATCACTACTGTGCAGACTCTGGCTCCAGTCTGATATCAAAATCTTAAGATGTCAAAACATCTGGGATGTTTTGGCCTCCACTGTACAGTGGGTGGAAGTGGAGACGCGTCATCCATATATATACAGTCTATGGTTGATATCTATAGACACACTAGCGTCTTTCGATAGTGTGTAATTCAGATGTGTCTAAAATCAGATTTTAAAAGTGCTAAATTTGAAATCTATTGTATTAATATAGCAGCAAACAACGATTTGCTATATAAAGATATAGAGGAGTGATGTCTACCTGAGCAGAGAATGAAGTCACTCTCACCCTGTGTGTATTGTAATCAGACCTTCTCCATGCTTTGTTGACATAGCCGGGCCAGCTGTATGTGTCATGTTCGTGCATGTGACCGTGCCCCACCGGCTAGCTCACGGCCGTTGCTCTGCACCGCTCTAATACATCGGTTACTGCTGATAAAGTCATCCCAACCAACGGCGTTGTTGCAGAAGCATAGCACTCACCCTCTGGTTCCCCCTCAGGTTAACACCATTAGCTCTGTCAGCACTTTTGCTGTTGTTTGCTCAGATTTAGCACCTTTAAGTGAGACAATGTAACTCTGAATGAACAAGTAAAAACTGGTACATACTACAGTCTGGGATGGCCACTAGCTTATGGTGGTTAACTTTAGGTATTGTTATATAATAGACATTATTGAGTTACTGACTGTTACATTACATGTTAGCGTTGAACTTTAGCGCATAATTGTCACATATAGCCACAGTAGCTGTTGTTCAGCAAGTCAGGCCACTAGCATGGCTAAAAACAGCAGAGAAATTTCTACACCAAGTACTGAAAATCTTGAATCCTTTTTGATGCATTTCAGTGTTTTCAAATGACTAAAGGTAGCTAGTAGCAAAGGTGATGCTGTCCACAACATCTTGGCATCACTGTGGGTTTTAGTCTCTGTGGCATGCAGCTTTCATTTCTCCATCACAGGTTGTAGGTCACTTCCTGGCTGCAGCAGTTTTAGAATTGTGGTCCCCGCTGTGCCTGTAATCCTCTGCTGCATGACAGATAAAATACAAATAAGCTAAACATGGAGAGTGAACTCCCTGCAACCTCTCTACGTGCATCAGCACCAACCCAGACATATTTTTGTTTGAGCTAACATGTTTTTCTTCTCTCTCTCCCTTCTAGTCTTTCCATTACACCTCTCTAAGAACGAAAACCAAAAAGAGAAGTAAAGGTAGACACTCTATTCTCTTTCTTATGTATTATCTCGACAGTTTTACTACTGTATATGTACTGTATAATAGCTTAGGTAGTTCCAGAAAGATGTGTTTTAGTCTAAATCAATCTAAATGTCTGAACTCCAAACTAAACCTGACATACTTAAGGTGCTAAGGTAAAATAATAGAAAATTTACATTTACAGATGTCCTTGCAAACATCTGCCACACCTGACTGACTGTTGACCTTTTTTTGATTTATCACTGTCACTGATGTGATGCTCTTTAGCTTATTCTATTATTTAGCTGTGCAAATGTGTAACAGAAAGGATTCAAAAGTTCACATTACTACAGCAAACTACTGCAGACTTGAAGAGTCCAGCCATTTGGATTCAGCCTGTTAGTGCCAGACTCACTGGAACCATTAGATAAATGGTTACACTTCTCCTTTAATTACCAGTGTTTTTCCTAATTCAGTGCCAAATGCCAGTATCAGCGTCAACGTTGTTGTTTCCTCTCTCTGCAGGTTCCCTCACTAGTGCCAGTCGAAGGAGAATTTCCTGTAAGGACTTGGGCCACGGTGACTGTGAGGGCTGGCTGTGGAAGAAGAAGGATGCTAAAGGCTACTTCACCCAGAAATGGAGGAAGTACTGGTTTATTCTCAAAGAGTCCTGCCTGTACTGGTACACCAACCAAAACGTAAGGAATCACATCTAGTTGTCATTATGTCCTGACTCTCATTGTTAAAGACAAACTCCTTTAGTTTTCATCAACATATTTTCTCTCTACATCTTCATTCAGTTTTTTTTTTTAAACAACTTTATTGACAAAACTAATGCATAGGCCAGATAAAGATACTGAGTAAAAACAGCTAGACAGTATAATGGCTCTGAAGGGAGCTTTCTAAAGTCTGGGAAAAGAAATACTGTTATAAACTGGGGACATTAACTTGAGAGATGAGGGCACATCTCTAATAAAAGATCCAATTAAACTGCATTATGGGAATTATAGGATTCAGTGTTTTTTGGAGCTTGACCCATACTATGGACTAAAATCCTGAAAAGGCGTTATACTAAATAGTGCAAACCTCCTTCCAACATACAGTATTTAACATTATTGTTTTGGGAAAGTTACAGATCATTTGCATGTTGTAGTCTGTGATACTTTAAATTGAGACCCACAGCAAACATTTGATCTATTTATTCTGTTTATCTATTAAAACTGCACAGGCTGTAATTGGGTGCTTTTGACTGATGTTGGTATTTAAAATAATAATAATAATTATTATTTTATTTTATTTTATTTTATTTTATTAAAATGTTATATCTAAACTTTAGAACACAAAAATGACCATGTAAAGGAATTGCACCATTTTTTATGAAAAAAATGAAACAATACAAAATAAAGTGTTGTTTTTAATAATGATGCTATTGAAATAAATTAAAAATAAATAATTTAACATTTAGCAGGTCATTTCCATGTTGTTACTGTTGTCAGGGAATCTTATACTGTAATGAGATTATTCATCTAAGATTTTAATGATAGTTTTTAGATTTAAGAACTTTTAAGATGTGAAATCCATTCAGTGTTGCTTTTCTTCACGTTGTTTTTATGTAATATCAACATTCCTGCATTTGTGCTTGCAGCCTTCATGCTAGGGCTACAATTAATAGTTATCCTCATTGCTGATGAATCTGCCAGTTATTTTCTTCTTGAACTGATTAATTGTTTGGTTTATGAAGCATCAGCAAAGAGTAAAAAATGTCTCTTTCGATTTACAGTTGCCCAAGGTCATATCATCAAATGTCTTGGTTTGTCAGACCAACAATCCAAAAGCCAAAGAAGTTACTATAATGCAAGACAAAGAAAGCAGCTAATTCTCACATTTGTGAGGCTAAAACAATTAAACCTTGAGCATTTTTGCGTAAAAATGTAGCTTAAACCATGAATTGTTTCAAAATAAATGCAAATTCATTTTCTGTTGATTGACCGATTTGTTAAAAGACTAATCATTGCAGCTCCGTTCAGCGCACTCGGTGCATTTTGATCTCATACAAACGTTAAGCTCACTGTAAGACCTGATTTGTTTATATAACTCAGTTTTGCTGCTAAGACAGTCATATCTCATCTATCTTTTTCGTGTCAAGCGGTGAAAGGAACCAATATAAACAACATATGCTGTTTTCGTACGCTTGACTAAAGTGTGACTATCCAAAATAAAATTGGTATATCAGTATGTATGACATTTTGTTCTCGGTGTTGATGATGTACCACCACTCTCCATCTGTCTCTGCCTGCAGGATGAGAAGGCTGAGGGCTTCATCAGCCTCCCCGAGTTCAGAATAGACCGAGCCATAGAGTGCAGACGGAAATTGTGAGTGTCCCTCACATGTCGCCGAAATTACTAATCAAGCACATTTGCATTCACCCACACACACACACACACACAACATGAACGCACACACACCTACGGCGCATACATGAAAAACACTAATCAGTTTTCTTCTCTGCAGTGCCTTCAAAGCCTGTCATCCCAAAATCAAGAGCTTCTTCTTCGCCACAGATTGTCTTGAGGAAATGAACAGGTGAGTGAGTGAGTGGGTTTCTCTGTGAGTCTCCGAGTGGGTGAGTTTGTGTCTTAATGTGGACAACAATCAGCGGCTGGGGACATCACGTGTCTTTTCATGAATATTTTAGCCGTGTAAACCAAGTTTACACAAGGCAACAGCCCACACAACACTGTGCATGAATAAGGCATGAACCTGGCCCTCTGGTGTTAAATGTAGAACTGTGTATGTGTGTGTCACGTGTGTGCTCATGTGAGAGCGAGATTGTACCGATATTTGCAGGAGTGCTATCTGATGAGCTCTAATTATCCACACCTCTCCTCAATGACATAGGGAGATAATTGGGGGAGAGTAATTAACCAGCTATATTTGACTTCCATACTGCGCTTGGAGGTTCATGTGTGAAAGCAGACTTGCACACATATTCATGTAGATGTGAAGAGGTGGATGTTCATCAGAAAAAATGGTAATATATGTATTTTGTTATATATCATCTGAACATCTGGATTCTTAGCCTCCGGAGGCAATCGTATAAGAGTGTTAGACTAACGCAGTGTTTGCAGTTGAGGTTGGAAAATACTGTGAAAATACGCGAGCATACAATACTAATCAGTGCTGCAAGTGCTTTCCTACAACAGCTGAGCACTGCAAACATCACTCAAACAGGAGCAAGTAGTGCATTTGTTTGGTACTATTTTCAGCCGTGGATTAATACACATTTGGCAAACTAGTAAGTATGTCTGGCAGCAGAACTGTGTATGTGGGATCAAATAAACTACAGTGTCCATTAGAGGTGTGAATCTTCTCTGGCCTCACAATTTAATTTGATTCGATTCGATTCCGATTCACCCGTCAATGGTTCGAATGCACAAAACTCATCCTCAATTTTCTATATTACTGCCAGAGCTGTCTAATATAACATGCTAATAGCGCGTTAAAGCAAATTAGGTGTAATGCCACAAATCTCTTCAACTCATCAATGCAACTTGCAATTGTTAGGTTGTAGTAGGTTCAGTTTTAAAGCTAGAGTGAAGATAGTGAGATCATATGAAACTAGAAAACCTAAAGAATCCATTGGTATCAACTCCATATGTCATATGATGTTATTTATGTATGATTACGAGGAAAAACTGTCATGGCCTTTCTTAAAGGGGTCCCTTGACCTCTGACCTCAAGATATGTGAATGTAAATGGCTTCTGTGGGTACCCACGAGTCTCCCCTTCACAGACATGCCCACTTTATGATAATCACATGCAGTTATATATTATATATATACACACATACACACACAATTGCATAAAGCAGCGTATTTGTCCACTCCCATGTTGATGAAAGCATTAAATTCTTTGAAACAGAAAACTATGGACTTTCATGTGATTAAATATTTTAATCAGCCTAATTACTGCGTATGCAAAGGATACTTTTTCGTCAGTACATGCAGTCAGATACATCTGAACTCCCGTTTTGTTTAGAAAGTGCTTTCAAAAATCTGACTACAACAGTCTAAAATATAAAAAGCTGCATCTTTTCAATATCTGAGACTCCCCTCAGTACATAATCATTACACAATCAAAACTAAATCCTACTGCAGCATGTCACAAGTGTGCTGTAATCTACAAAAGGTTTTCACATAGCAGCTCTAAGACAGGACGCTTCCTGAATGCCTATGGCATTTTACACTGCATGAATTAGCCTAGCGGGTAGCTGACTTAACTTAGTTGTTACTGACTCTTCCTTACTCACAGCTCTTCTACTCTGGCTTGGTTTAACATTGTCACTGCATCTGCAGACAGAACAACACCATGGTTGAATTTCAGCCTACATGCATGATTTTTTTGTTGAAACAAAGACACTGCATTGGAAGGTTTTGAAAGCGCATACTGTACTAGTAGTATGTACTTATTTGGCCAAAATGTAGTGTGTAGTATGCGAACAAAAGCCAAATCTACCCAGATGTCATACTGAGTCAGAGAAAATCTCCAGTACGCATCGAACCAGTCTACCTCGCCTACTGTATCCCACAATGCACAGTGCTGGAATGGTCACGTTGGTGCTGTTTACTTCTGCTTTCCGAAACCAGAAACCAGGGAAACTCGGCCTCACATACTACAAAATAAATCGCTTTACATTCCAAACTACATACTACTGAGGAACGCAGTATGCAATATATAGCACATACTGCATACTGCGTTCCTCAGTAGTTTGTAGTAGGTGGTTTCGAAAACAGCCTGGGCCTATCAGAATAGTTGCAGATTAATTTTCTATCGATTGACTGATTAAAAGATTATTGTTCTGGCTCTAGTTCATGTTGATCTGTTCAATGCATTCAGAGCATTTGGACCTGATACAAACACAAAACTCACTGTAAGATTTTAAGGTTTATTTCAGATGTTTGAGTCAATGGATTATTAAAATATGTGCAATATTATGACGAAAAAGATCAATTGCTGTTTATATAACTCATCTAAGACAGTCACATCTCATCTTTTTCATGTCCAGTGGTGAAAGGAACCGATATAAGCAGCATGTGCTTTGATAATGTCTAACTGTGATTTTATATAGTTTTGATGATATATATTGTTATATTGCCCAGCCCTAGTGGCAAGAGGACAGGAAGCGTGGATGTAGAGGAAGAACGCCATCTGAGATGGATGGGACAGAGGATTGTCACTGCTCTCTTTCTGCATCCATCTTGCATAATTATCTCAGTGCTTTTCTCTCTCCTCATCGGGGGGATGAGTCAGTTAGACAGATATCAACCGTTAAGAGACACCACTTAAATTATTTAAAGAGAAAGTTTTTTATTCATCACCTAGCATTTACCCAGCATAACCCATCCTTTTCCCTCCTCCACTCTGCTCCTCTGACGCCTCCCTTCGTTTACCTGTCCTTGCTTCCTATAGGTGGATGAACCGGCTGGGGCTAGCTGCTATTGGCTACACACCAGATGACAAGGTGCCACGCCCTGATGAAGGTGAGAGGCATTCACCTGGCGAGACATCACTGACTTTGCCCTTTCCTCCATGTATTGCTAATATTTCCGCGTGTCTGTCTGTTTTTACCTCAATATCAGACTACTGGAGTGAGAGCGATCAGGACGAGGTGGACGGCTCGATGACGCTCAAACAGGAGGGACCCTCGTCCCTCTGTGATACCTACCACCGCACGCCATCAGTAAGTACACTCGCACAAACATACTCAACATATTCTTTGCAGTGTTTCAATCTGATAGAATATTTTATTCATAAAACCCCGACAGTTTTCCAAGCTGCATAGAGCAGAGCTCTCAGCATTAATAAAACATCAGAATGGGAGATTATCTGGTTCGGTAAGCAGCCAAGACCATCATTTGTCTGTCTTCTGCTGCCAGAGCTTCTTCACAGTCTGACCTCTAGATGGCGCCATCGCTCCTCACGTGTCTATATAATGTAGCACTGACATAGACTTTTACGCAGAAGATAGTCAGACATGCACATAAAGGTCCACGTTCTCCCAGCTGAGCCATACAGCAGTCATGCCAGTCATTCTGCCATCTCATTGCTTTTTTTGCTCTCGTCTTTTGTTCCCTTTATATTTCCTGTCTTCTCTCTGTGCACACCTCGTCCCTCTCCTTGTTTTGCGGGTCACATTTTCCTTGTATCCGTGCTCACATTTCACCTCTCTGTCGACTTCTGTCCCTCACTCCTCTCCATACTGACCAACCTGTTCACCTTCAGGGGAACTTCCTTCACAGTTACGACCAGTTGCCCCGCTCAGTCAGCTCCATGAGCCTTATGCGCTCCACTCCGTCCCCACTCCCTCCATCAATGAGTGCCTCCACCTCCCCCATCCCTCCACAGATGCTCTCTTCCACCTCCCCTCTCCCTCTCCAGGTGAACTCCTCCAGCCCCTTCCCGGAGCCCAAGCACGGCCGACACTTCTCCAGCGAGTCCACGCACTCCCACTCCTCCGCCGAGGACCAGCGTGGAGACGGCATGGGCATGGGCACGGGCACGGGCAGCACCAGCACCCACTCATCCGGCTGCCGCTCGTCCCATCGCGAGCGGCGCTCCTGGCAGGACCTCATCGAGACCCCTCTGACCAGCGCGGGGCTGCACTTCCTCCAGACAGCACCGGGGGAGAGCGATTACGGTGGCCTGATGGGGAGCATGGCCGGAGAGATGGGGCTATACGGAGGGCTGGGCAGACAGGGCATGTCCCCAGAGAGACGCCGACAGGCCACGCTGCCCGTACGGAGACACCACGCCGCGGAGCGGGACAGGGAGCGGGACGGGCCCTTCCCTCTGGAGCGAGGTGTGCACACACACAGCCACACACACCGACGCTCTCACAAGCAGCGCAGCCAGAGTCTGCCCAGGAACAGGGACCCAATGCCGGGAAAGCTGTTACACACCTCGGCTCATATGGAGGAGAGGAGCGAGGACGAGGAGGCGGAGGGGCAGGCTGCAGATATACTCGAGGGTGAGGAGGGTAAGGACATTACACAGTCTGTTTATAGCAGGAAGAGTAGTATTAGTATGCATAAACACCTGAAAACACATAAAAAACTCTCTCAGAGGAATACACTTTTAAGTAGCTTATGAATCAAAAATATTGTGCTATATATTATGATTCCTTAATTAAAGACTGTATTATCTCAGAACTCAAGAGTACTGCATATTTATTTTGTTGTAATATTAAACAGGGTATGGGGGAACGGTGTACCTGGCATTTCATGTTACAGCCGATACAGAGGGGACAGACAGCGTACATTTGTCCTAAATGTTTTATGGCTAAAATGGTGTAACTTGAGGACGTATTCAGAGCCTTTACTGAAGTAAAAGTAACAAAGCCACACTGTAAAAATACTACATCACAAGTAAAAGTCCTACACTGAAAATGTGTGTAAGTATTAGTAGCTAAAAATGGAAGTAAAAAGTATTATGTTCCTAAAATGTCAAAAGTAAAAGTATTTATAATGAAGAAAACCAGCCCCTGTGAATGCTATAGCATGAAACATTATCTATTGTTGTAGTAATTATTATTATTACCACTGATGCATTACTATGTAAGTTGCACACAGTGAACATGTGCAACTCTGTAACAGCTCATAAAACACTGAACAGTGTTTCATCCACATGATACCTCACCCAGTTTTATAACAAGTGCTGAACGACATGATCTTAAACTGATGGGTGTGTTTCAGAAGTCTGCCGCTGTTTTGAGTCTTAGGGTTAAATACAATTGGATTTAAAAATGCTGCTTTAAGATAATTTCTGTATTTTGGTACTGTCATCGAATGTCCAAACCCAGTTTGCAAAGGGAAGGGTTATTATTACTTCTCTACATACTGGGTTTTAATAATGTCACATAATTGAGCAATTATTATATATATAAAATGAGAAAAAAAGCTGATGTTAACAAAGCGCAAAAGGTTAATCTGTAAAGTAACTAGTAATTATAACTGTCAAATAAATATAATGGAGTCAAAAGTACAATAATTCCCCATGAACTGCAGTGAAGTACAATCATAAAATGGCATGAAATGAAAACACTGTACAGTAAACAATGTTTACTGTTTAATGCACAAGTACCTCAGAATTGCACTTGAGTACAGTACTTGAGTAAATGTACTTACCTCTGTTACAAAGTATTTGTATTACAGGTACACAAACCAAAAAGTTCAGAAACCACTGAGCCTCATGCAAGAACATAAAAAGTCAAAATATAGTGAGCCCAAGCTGACGTTTTCAGATCGCTTAGCTGTCCAGAATACTGAAATAGACAGTTAACCATCATAGGAGGCTAAAAAAGCAGCAAATGTTCACATATTAGAGGCTGTGCGCTGTGAATTTTTACCTTTTTGCTAAAAAAAAAAACAGTAAATCAATTATCAAGTTGGTTTCTGATTACCAAAGATATATACTTTGTGTAGGTGTTGGGCATTTGGTGTGTGAATTTATTTTCTTCACTAAATTCACTTAATTTACTATGTATTTATTTATATTGTGTTTTATTATTTATAATTTCAATTCCTTTTTAAGTTTTTTAATATTTTATTTGTTGTAGTTTAGATTGTTATAGTGTTTTCTCTTATAAAAACAATAAAAAGCATGATTTTAAAAAAAATCTATATATAGTTTCCAACTGACTTTCTGTCAGTTAATCAAAGATAATTGTTTCAGTTGTATATTAAATGCAGCTGTATATCCAATTGAAGCTGGTTGTGTCATTCTAGCAGTGAATCTGACTCTTACCGGCCCTCTCCTGGGTGTCTCAGACCTGCGGGAGTTGAGAGTGGAGAGCAGAGAGAGGAGGGTGTCGGAGGGAAGGGAGCGGCGGGTGTCGGAGGGCCGTGAGCCGGAGACGTTGGACGGACTCGAGCAGCTGTACCGGGCCCTGGAGCAGGCCAGCGTGACGGCCCTGGGAGACCCCCGACCCTGTAGCAGGCAGGAGTTCCGACGTTGTTTCACGCAGAGAGCCAGGGACCCTCTTCTCAATGACCGACTGCACCGGGTCCGAGCCCTCCGCAGCACCTTGAAGGTAGCACGAACGCAGGATTTTGGGGATTTACAGAAGAATTAGTGAGGATTCAATGTGGTAACCTCCCATCTCTTCGCTCCCCCCACCAGGCCAAAGAGTCGGAGCTGGCGGTAATCTGTGCCCTCCTGGAGGACCCTGGCCTGTGCTCCCAGACCTTCAGAGAGTGGAAGCAGTGGCACAGCGAGCTCTACTCGGACATCTGCCAGCTCAGCCCCGGCACCAACGGCCAGGACGACCTCTCTCCGCTGGCTGCGCCTCTCATGACCCACACACACTCCTTCATCGAGACACACGTGTGAGCAAGACTGAACTGATGCACACACACACACACACACACACACACACACACACACACACACACACACACACACACACAAGAGCTTTACATTCGCCGAGTCCTCTCTCTCTCCTGATCACGACTCTGAGCACGCACTCACACAAACACACACACATTGTAAGATGTGTAAATATCATAGAGGGAACAGTCTGAGACCTGCGTGTATGAACTTTTGATAATCCCGAGGACCCCACAGGGTGCCTATTGCATGCCTGAACAGAAAGCATTAATCTTCCTTTGTCTATGGAACTCAGCATAAACTCCACACGCTTGTCGAGCAAAATGGGAAAAAAAGGAGACTTTTTAACACATTCGTTCCTTTGTATTCTCTTGGTTTTGCTATATTTTTTTTCCTGTTGATTTTAGGGGGCAGGGGGAGCTATGTAGCAGCAATACAGAGGAGAATCCTTTTCACCACAGCACTGTACTTTTGTACTGATGAACTTTGCACCCAGAGCCACCAGTTCTCCCCCTTTCTCTCTCTATCGTTTTTTTTTTTTTTCTCTCACTGCATATCTCACTGATTTACAGGGACCTCACATGTTATTCCAGGCTGGTCTGATGGGACAGTGTGGGGAAAGTTAAGGATTTTAGTATAAGACTGTGAAAGGTAGCCATCAATGCTGGTGTATCTGGTGAAAACAAGCATCAGGAGCATTGAGGAACTGGCTAGTTGCACACTATTTCAAACTGTGAACTGTTAAAAAAAACATGTATCTGCAGAAGGAGGCTCCTCTGAGTGCAATTTTACGATACAGTTTGCATTCTCTCTTTCTCTTCCTTTCTTTCCTCTCTGTGTTTCTGTCCATCTCCTCCTTCTCTTTTCTAATTTTTTTTTTTTTAATTTCCTCTCTCTCTCTAGTTGTCAAAGACTTGTGTATATGTGTATACTGCTGTGTATACTGATGTAAATGTTTGCGTTCCACTACCACTGTGATATGCTTCTAGAGGTAGCGGAGGGAAGACAGAGAGTATGTATTTGCGTGGGTGCAAAATTATTATTTTTTGTTTTCTTTTTCTTACAGCGAATGCAAGAGCTAGAGAGTTCTTTTCAAAGGATCCACTCACTACAAAGAATGCACTTTCTATATCTCTATATCTCATTGGCTGCATCACAGGGTCTATGTCTCATCGGCCTCTTTACCATTGCTGTTCAAAATATCAGGTAAAAGCATTTGCCGTCTCATTTTCTAAAGATTTGTGTACAGTCTACAAATATATTTAAACATAGAAGAATATATAAATCTATTTACGTTTTGTGTCATAGATATAATGTAAAGTATGATGTATTCTATGCCAAGGTTTTGCAGTGTCCCCCTCTTCACTCTGTAGACGCAGGGTGTTTAGCAGTTGATAGGAGGCAGACGATGACAACCACCACTGACAGTTGATTGACAGTTTTTACATCACGGCTGACCCTTCTCCTGGTGACGTGTTGCATGAGAAATGTCCCCGGACTGATTTGATTGGACAGGGTAAAATATTGTGGATCATTTGTATTCTTTTTTCCCCCTTTCTTTTAATCTTCCTCTCATGATTGCAAGATAATTAGACTTGTAGCGCATGATACATGCAAAAGTACTGTTGAAGAATGACCTTTTATTTGTATGTTCATAGATCTGAAGTATTCTTTTCATTAGATAGTGTTTGAAGACACACACTGTACAATAACCGAGGCAGGCTTTTTTTTTTTTTGCTCCTCGGTTGCTTGATCTAATGCAGATCCTCCTTTAGCATCCTACCAGGAGGTTTCAATTTGATGTTTTGGTTTACATAGAAAGACTAACGCGTATCCAAAGGCTTCAGGAATCTTACCTGAGAGATGACAGTACAGCTTCTTCTAAAAGCTATTTTTGACATTCCCTCCAAGCATATGGTTGATACTGGGCTGTCAAAGACCTCCACACTTGAACGGTCTGCAATGTCTGTGAAACCCGGATGAATCATTTCATCTGCAATATCAGGCCAAGGACTCAATGGTGCCCCCCAGTGTCCAAGACTCAGAGAGACATGCGTAGCACCTGCTGCATCCAGCACTATCTGTACTTATTCTTCATATTTTACTGTAGTTCTTTGAGTGTAGGTTCAGGTTTTTTCATCATGTCACACACATCGTGAAATATCAAACACACCCCCTAGAGATATAGCTCATGTTTTTTGAACGGTTAATTTGAGAGTACCACAAAGAAACTAAATGATGCAAGCACTTTCCCTGTGCCTCCCAACCCTCTCTTTGGCAACGATGGACTGACTATCCTGGCGATCCTACACACACACACAGCTGCTGAAAGAGTCGTAATACAGTTGGTCTGCAGATCTCTCTCCGTTTCTCATCCGTGGTGGTCTTCTTTTTCCAACCGCTGCTCCGCCGAGCAGGTGACAGGCTGCCAATTAAGAAATGCAAGTTATGATTTGCAGGCGCAGACTGTATTAACCCTCCCAGATCTTTGTGTGTGTGTGTAGACCTGCAGAAACAGGCCGAAAAGGGAGATTCCACTGTGTGTTCTTTCAGGGGTGTACACCTCATGGTACATTGCACAGGTGTGTAAGATGTAAGTTGCACTGCGACATTAAAAAAGGAACATATTGCTCTTTTTCAAGGATAATATTAGCTTACTGTTATTCTGTACATTAAACTGACTAAAGATGATATTAAAAAAGAAAGAAAATGACATTTATTCTTCCTAAAGTAGCCTTTTTTGGTTTCATATATATGAATATATATTACAAAAAATACAGATTGTAAACTTAAGTTGTTAAACTTTGACTTCAATAAACTGAATCCTCTGCACTATGAGCTGATGGTCTGTTTATGTGTAACGTTTCTTGGATTTACTGAAACAGCTTACGGTGTGTTCTGTGCTCATGTTACTAGGACGAAGATGACCAGATTTCAAATACAATACAATATGTTCTATCCTGCAACAGCTAATGTATGTATAAAATGTCTTACAGCAAACCGAGCCATATAACTGCTCATTCTTCATAAGCATCCACCTAACAATAACTACATTTGTTTTTAATTCTAGATCAACCTGGTAAAACTTGCTTTCAGACCGCCCACCCACTGACCTCTGTGCAATGTGTGTGTACCCAAGTTCCCAGCAAGTCGAGTGCACTCGTCTATGCTGGAACAATACTTAATGTATGTTATCCATACATCCATCTGCAACCACTTAACCCGTTAGGGGTCGCGGGGAAGCTGGAGCCGATCCCAGCTGGCATTGGGCGAAGGCGGGGTACACCCTGGACAGGTTGCCGGTCCATCACAAGGCACTCAGAAACAGACAACCATTCACGCTCACATTCACACCTACGGGACATTTAGAGTCATCAGTTAACCTGCATGTCTTTGGACTGTGGGAGGAAGCCGGAGAACCCGGAGGAAACCCACGCTAACACGGGGAGAACATGCAAACTCCACACAGAAGAGCCCCAAGACGGATTCGAACCTGTGACGCTCTTGCCGTGAGGCACATTAGGGCCGCACCACCGTATGTCAGTTTGTGGTAATTTGAATAAACCTAATGCAACATGTGAGCACAACATAAACTAATAACTCTCGTAAAACTAGATTTTGACACAGGGTCCTTCTACAAGACATGGCCACAAAATTAGGTAATAATACCAGATTCACCTCAGTTAATCCCCTAACAAATCTGCAATTTATTAAATTAACAAAATCATCAGATTTAATGTGAACCAAGAGGTTTTGGAGGCACCAGGGAGGTTTCCTTGCCCCTTATAAACCACTGCATATTATGCACAGTTTCTTTTACATATAAACTACAGTAACACTGCAATCATGTCTAAATTGTTTTGAAATGTTAATAAAAACGAAACGTGATAATTTGCATTATAACAGCAACGAGCAGTACTGAGAACTTTGTGACCTGCGGCGGGGTGATGAGCACCAGGCCGCTGCAGGTGCTCCTGCTGTCCAGTAGGCGGCAGTAGCTGACCGAGGTTCGGGCCGCTCCGAGCTGAAGAGAGCCGACAGAAGAAGGAGGAGCGCTGTCATGGCGGCCAAGGTGAATGCTCGACACTTCATCTTCGTCAAAGTATATTTTTTAATGAATGAGCGGGTGTAGAGTTAAACGTCAACTGTCCCGGAGTCGTTAACGCAGACTTGAACTAACTGTCACGTTCAGCGTTAAGCGCCATGCTGCCTGACATTAGCTTTGCTGAGCTAACTCTGTCTGCCGTGTTAGCCCCTCTGAATGAAGCGCCGCTAGCTAGGCAGCATCTGACTAGCTAACTAGCCGACAGCAGTCTGAGCAGTTTATATCCTCAGCGTGTGTATCAGCTGTTTGTTTGTCAGCCATGCCTTCCTTTGCCTTTGTTAGACTGTCAGTCAGATGAAACATTAGCTTAGGTGGAGGCGGTTGTAAGGTATCCACACTACTCTAACGTCCTGTAAGTTAACTTTCAGGCTGTAACGTTACGTATCGTGGCTGTATATATATTGACGCCGACTACTTCTGCAAAACGTGTATCAGTTGTGTAAAGCTAGCAACATACAGCCGCTTAGGCGCACGTTATAGTCATTTTAACGACTTAATGTAACGTTGCTGCACTCGGAGTCATTTCCAAATGAACGTGCTGCAACACTGAGGAGCAGCTTACGTGTCAATGCTTCAGTAATAGTTCACATATGATATACAATCATATTTCTTAACAGAAACACTGGGAAAGCAGTAATTCTGCATAAAAAGTGACTTTTGATGCACTATATTGTCATACTTATGCACTTTTACTTAAGTTAAACTGTGACTGCTACTTTGTGGTTTTGCTGCTTTTACTTATGTAAATTAATTCTATCACTGGTCCACATGAGTCATTTGTTTGTAGCGCTGACACAGTGCTACAAAGTGAGATAGGTCTGGTAATATGAGACTAGTCTATCAATGATTAGTGTCTGTTTGTGTTGCTCACAAAAGCTGACAGATGCTCAAGTTAGAACAACCACTTTTATTGTGTCCTAGGTGGTGATGGTGGCCGTCCCGACGGTGTTGGGCATAGCCTCCATCCGTGTGTATACTGTGAGCGAAGTGCCCGCTGATGGACTGGTTACGCGAGAAAAGGTATGGTTGTCTCAGCAGGTCTGATGTGAGAGATCTGAACTTTTGCACGTCACGATTTCATGCTGCTTCTGCCTGCGTCCCCAGCTGAACATCTACACCCCGCTGCCGCAGTCTGCTCAGGCCCAGTTTATTCCAGAGAGGCCGGGTCTTATTCAGAGTGGCTTATCTACAGTGAGAGAGACCATAGTACCCTATGGCCAGGCTGTGAAGGTATTTAGAATTTGCTCTGTGTATACATGAGAACATATTAACATTCATAGACACCACCTGTTGCAAATTCTGTCTAGCACTCAAAACCCCAAATATAACAACCATTTGACAGATGTAAAATAAAAAGTGTTAGATAAGTAGGACAACAGCTAAAACACATAATTTTTGTTTTGCACCTACAGTGGGTTTTCCCACCCTGATTTTTGTTCCACTTGTTTGTGGTTACAGATCACAATCCCACGTGCTGTGTGTGCTCTGTGCAGGTAGTTGAGGCTTTGCAGACAGCAAAGTTCAGGAGTCAGACAGGAAGTAGTGTTCGTGCAGTGAACTCAGCAGCTGCAAGGTTCGCTGCGAGGAGATTTGACAGTTTGATACTGTGGAAGATGAAGGAAAAAACACTTCACACTGACTCAGATGTAGTTGTGTTCTTGATGGCCTGTTGTTGTGTTTCATTTCAGCTTTACCCTTTGTTCCCTGCAGGGTGCCTGTGTCTCTGTGAAAACAACAGGTATTAATCTATACTATGCAGGAGAAGGTGAGTCAACAGTAGGGATAGTAGGTAGAATATACTGTATGTATATAAATACACACACACACACACACACACACACACAGGTGAAACTCGAAAAATTTGAATGTTGTGCAAAAGTTCATTTATTTCAGTAATTCAACTTAGAAAGTGAAACACTTATATAGACTCATTACATGTAAAACAAGATGTTTCAAGCCTTTATTTGTTATAATCTTGGTGATTATGGCTTACAGCTTATGAAAACCCCAAATTCAAAATCTCAGAAAATTATAATATTACATGAAATCAATTAAAAAAAAAAAGGATTTTAAATACAGAAATGTCAGCCCTCTGAAAAGTATAATCATGCACATGTACTCAGTACTTGATTTGGGCTCCTTTTGCATGAATTACTGCCTCGGTGCAGCGTGGCATGGATGCTATCAGCCTGTGGCGCTGCTGAGGTGTTATGGAAGACCAGGATGCTTAATAGCAGCCTTCAGCTGTTCTGCATTGTTCGGTCTTGTGCCTCTCACCTTTCTCTTGGCAATGCCACATATATTCTCTATGGGGTTTGGGTCAGGCGAGTTTACTTGCCAATCAAGCACTGTAATCCCATGGTCATTGAAACAGGTTTTGGTACTTGTGGCAGTGTGCATAGGTGCCAAGTTCTGCATCTCCATAAAGCTTGTATAAAGCTGATGTCCTAACTCTGGGCTTGATGAATAACAGTGGACCAACACCAGCAGATGGCATGGCTCCCCAAATCAACGCAGACTGTGGAAACTTCACACTGGACATCAAGTATCTTGGATTATGTGCCTCCCCATGCTTCCTCCAGACTCTGGGACCTTAGTTTCCAAATGAGATGCAGATTTGCTCTCATCTGAAAAGAGGACTTTGGACCACTGAGCAACAGACCAGTTCTTTTTTCTTTAGCCCAGGTAAGACGCTTCTGACATTGTTTGTTGTACAGGAGCGACTTGACAAGAGGAATATGACCTTTGAAGCCCATGCAGCCCCAGCCTCAGTTCACTCCATGTGAAGCTCCCCCACACTTTTCCTGATTATCCTCCCCAGGCTGCGCTCACGCCTGCTGCTTGTGCACCTTTTTCTTCCACACTTTTCCCTTCTACTTAACTTTCTATTAATGTGCTTTGATACAGCACTTTGGGAACATCCAACTTGTTTTGCAGTTGCTTTTTGAGGCTTTCCCTCCTTGTGGAGGGTGTCAGTGATGGTTTTCTGCACAACTGTCAGGCCAGCAGTCTTTCCGATGATTGTGAATTCTATTGAACCAGACTGAGAGACCTTTTAAAGGCTCAGAAACCTGTTGCAGGTGTTTTGGATTAATTAGCTGATCAGAGTGTGACACTTCGAGCCTACAATATTTTACCTTTTCACAATATACTAAATGATTTTGAATTTGGACTTTTCAAAAGCTGTGAGCCATAATCCTCAAAATTACAACAAATAAAGGCTTGAAATATCTCACTTTGCATGTATATATATATATATATATGTGTGTGTGTATGTGTGTGTGTGTGTGTGTGTGTGTGTGTGTGTGTGTGTGTGTATATACCTGTGTTTGCACTGACACCCTACAAACAGATCTCACATAGCGTACCTGTCTCTTTACTTATGTTACAGTATGTAAGACCACATTATAAAATTGCACACACTTCACTGTGCTGTGATTGTGCATATTTTTCTGTCATTTGGACCGCTATGTCACCACCCTCCGTAAATATGTAAGGAAAGCAAACTACTATCCAGTAGAGATACTACTGCACAAGTATCACTGTTGTTATTATTGTTATTACTGTATATGTTCCTACTACCACTGAGTTCGCAATTTAGAACGTTTGTCATCGTGCACCGTCTTCCTGTGTTTCCCCAGATGTGTACTATTACTTGAAAGACCCTCCCCCAGGCTTTCTACCCAGATTTGGCACCATCACCATGGCTGGCCTGCTCGGCATGTTCTTGGCACGGAAAGGTAACCTGATCGTCACTCATATGGCAAACACTTTAGACCTGCTGGGAACAATTGTTTTGTCATCTGTTAAAGGGATAGTAAAGATTTTTTGAAGTATGGTTGTATGAGGTACTTTTCCATAGTCAGTATATTACCTGCAGTGGATGACGGTCAGCACGAACCAAAGCAATGTACTGCTGTGGACGGGGGCAGCAGCAAAACGTTAAAAAAGGTATTAAAAAAAAAAAAAGGGTCTACCTAAAGAGATCAATGTCATTTTCAGTGTACACTATATTTAGAATATTTTCACCACCTTGTCGTCAGATGGCCCTTTCCATTGGGGAACTGAAGCCATCATATCCATATATGCTGTCTTGAAAGCTACCAGACTCTTTTGACAAAAACAGTAATTTTACTTCACAGTAAACAGAAGTTGCTGGTCTCCCGCTGCCTCAGTCGGGTAGTTTGTTTGTGTCTTCGGTGAATCCGAGCTAACCTTAACAAACCTCCTGAATTTCCCTCCGGGGATTAATAAAGGTTCATCTTATCTTATCTTATCTTTCAAGACACCATAATACAAACTAACTAACCGATCGAGGCAGCGAGATCTCTCACGTTCTGCAGGGTAAAAATACTGTTTGATTTTTTTTTTTTTTCAAAGGAGTCTGGTGGTTTTGAAGAGAGATAGATAACAGCTTCAGTTCCCCGACTGAAAGGGCTATTTGACAGCAAGCTAAACTGGTGAAAATGTTCTAAATATAGTGTACACTTCGACTGTTGATTTTTTTAGGTGAGCTTTTGTTTTAAGATGCTAAAATATGTTTTGCTGCCGGCCCCGTCCACAGCAGTGCATTGCTTTGCTCTTGTGTGATAACTCCTCTCTGCTACTCCAACACACAGGCTGTCATGTACTGTATGTAATACACTAATACTGGATAAGTACCACATACAACCCCACTTCAAAACACCCAAACTATCCCTTTAATCTATTTATTAGTGCATACAACAATATTACAGTACTGTAAACAAAACACAATTAAACATTTTGAAGTGTATATCATATAATTTCACAATATTTAAGCATATACTCATCATATAAGCATCATTACATTTTTCAAATGTTTCTTTTCTATGCAACCATGTAGTATTCCCTTTTGTACTATTGTAATCTGGAAAACAATACATGGTTCTGTAAGATTTATTTCCACAGGAAATCTAGACTGTCAATATGTAGTATTTGTTTGCATCAGTGTTTTATTTGAAACAGAC
This sequence comes from Pterois miles, assembly GCA_947000775.1. Classification (NCBI taxonomy): domain Eukaryota; kingdom Metazoa; phylum Chordata; class Actinopteri; order Perciformes; family Scorpaenidae; genus Pterois; species Pterois miles. The sequence continues at coordinate 7,550,097 of CAMQGK010000308.1, read as the reverse complement.
TATGTTGCATTAAAGGATCTCCCACGAGTCTCTTGGAATATCATAGTAGCATGCAAGCTAGCTCAGGTTCTCATTAGCTGAGAATTTGCCATGCAGCTGCGTGGTAATGTAACAGGTGTACATAATAAATCATTACATTCATCCTCTCAGAATGTGGATGTGTGAATATAAAATTGTATAAATAATTCATAACTGGTTTATTTAGCATACCAGTCTCGGAATAAAAACTCACATTCAATCACTTTGTAAAACATAACGGCCCTTTCATACAGCACGTGCATGTAGTTTTACTTGAGGCACATTTAACCTGACTGTCCTAAATTGTCAGCATTCATAGACCACAGTTTGCCACTTGAGTCCCTAAAACCTCACTGCTAAACCACAGAGGTACAAAGAAGTACAACACATAAGAAACAAGTGAAGTTTCTGTTTCTTTTTCCTCTGTTTTTCTCTTATTCTCTATGTCGGGAGTCAGTTAAATGATATTTCTCAACACAGCACACCCAGATTAAGTTTGGCTCTTGGATTTAACGTGTGCCAAGGTAGTCTGATTGCCATTCTTCATTGTAAACTTAATTTCAGGCTCTCATTTCAAGAGGTTAGCCGTTCCACTGGGCCTGATGAGTGCCGGAGCTTCAGTGTGCTACCCGGCTCATACTGTGGCTGTGCTTAAGGTAACACTGCCTTTTTCGAATTTTGACTCATGTTATTTTAATGCCAGTAAAAAGCCTCAATTTTTTTCAGAGTTTAACACTATGATTGTCTGCTCTGTTCCCAAGGTGACGGGTAAAAAGGTGCATGCTGTAGGGCAGTGGAGCAGAGCTACAGTGTCTTCACTGCTCACCTCCAAGTCCCAGGAGCCTGTTGCCAAAGAGATCGCTGCTTCACAATCACAGGTTGGCAGTCATGTTGAGTTACTGAACGCATTTATTCACATTATATATAGATGTAACCAGCTAGTGTTAAATAGAACATACTGTAAAGTGTTTTTTGCTGTGTGTGACTAAAACCAAAACAGCAGTTCAACCCATATATCGGTAACTCCCTTTCCACTGAATGGTTTCCGCTTTTCACGGTATTGCTCTTGTTTCTTTGCATTTCATACATAGTATTTTTGAGATTTTTGTAATCTAGAAATGAAACTTAAACTCGCTATAAGTCACTGTAGTGTCGGCTGAATGCCTGAAAAGTAAAATGCTAATGTAAGTGATAAAGTTTTTTTTCTACCTCTCCAGTCAGTGTAATAAATCTAATCTGTTAGAAATGAATCGTTCAAGAAAACTGTAAAGCTTACTGCTGTGTAATTCGATTTATAGAGTCAATGTGGTTATTCTGTTACTGACGATTACAGTTTAAGTGTGATTTATCAAATGGTGAAATTCACATTAAGAATTTTATATCCAATAATGTGTGTAAATCTTCGTTAAACAGATTTAAATCTGTAGTTTTTATCCTTGTTAGACAGGTGCAGTGCCAAATCCAGAGTCCGCAGTAGGCGAGGAGGCCTCAGAGCCCAGTGCCACTACAGATAGCTCAGCCCAAAGCTCTAAAATCCCAGAGACAGAAGTGGAATCAGCAGAGTCTGTTCTTGTCACCGATGAGTCTGTCATAACAGAGGTGGTGTCATCAGTAACACTCACAGAGATTTCCCCCGACCAGACCCTCACAGAGACCAACACAGGTATCGCAGATATTGATCTCTGTCTGCTTGTTTCTTTGTCCACATCTCTTTTGTTTCACACACAATTACACAAAGGCTTCTCCTGGTGGTTTAATGCATTTCCTCTCCCTTCAGATCCAGTGTTACATTCTGTGCCAGCAGAGATGGAGGCCACCACAGCCTCTGAGGAAATACCTGCACCTCAGCCCTCAGACACAAAACAAGCAGCGGATGAAGTCTCTACTGTCGCCAGCCCAGCTGAGCCCACGCCAAGGAGCGCCCCAGTGGAGGCTGCCCCAGTGGAGTCCGCCCCAGTGGAGGCTGCCCCAGTGGAGTCCGCCCCAGTGGAGTCCGCCCCAGTGGAGTCCGCCCCAGTGGAGTCCTCTCCAGTTGAGGCCTCTCCAGTGGAGGCCTCTCCAGTGGAGGCCGCCCCAGTCGAGTCCGCTCCAGTGGAGGCCGCCCCAGTCGAGTCCGCTCCAGTGGAGGCCGCCCCAGTCGAGTCCGCTCCAGTGGAGGCCGCCCCAGTGGAGGCCGCCCCAGTGGAGGCCGCCCCAGTGGAGTCCTCTCCAGTGGAGGCCGCCCCAGTCGAGTGCTCTCCAGTGGAGGCCGCCCCAGTCGAGTCCTCTCCAGTGGAGGCCGCCCCAGTCGAGTCCTCTCCAGTGGAGGCTGCCCCAGTCGAGTCTGCCCCAGTCGAGTCTGCCCCAGTGGAGGCCGCCCCAGTCGAGTCCGCTCCAGTGGAGTCCGCCCCAGTCGAGTCCTCTCCAGTGGAGTCTGCCCCAGTCGAGTCTGCCCCAATCGAGTCTGCCCCAGTGGAGGCTGCCCCAGTGGAGGCTGCCCCAGTGGAGTCTGCCCCAGTGGAGTCTGCCCCAGTGGAGTCTGCCCCAGTGGAGTCCGCCCCAGTGGAGGCTGCCCCAGTCGAGTCCGCCCCAGTCGAGTCCGCCCCAGTGGAGGCTGCCACAGTCGAGTCTGCCCCAGTCCAGTCTGCCCCAGTGGAGGGCGCTCCAGTGGAGGTTGCCCCAGTCGAGTCCACTCCAGTCGAGGCCGCCCCAGTCGAGTCTGCCCCAGCTGATCCTGCCCCCGTGGAGGCTGCTAAAATCGGGTCTGTTGATTCCTCTGAAGATCCACCTGCTCCAGAAGCATCAAATGAGCCAACAGGTATGAGCAATATTCTACCCCATGGTATCAAAGAGCAGAAAGTGCACTAGTAATGTAAAATTAAAATGATCCCAAAATGTTTCTTCTTCTTTGGAAACCCGGTGTTGGTACAGAACTGTATTCACTGGAAATGAAGGAACTACTTAAGTGTAGAAATTTGTGAAAAATGGAAGATGGTTCCATAAAACTTCCTAAAACTAAAAATTATTTAATATAAATGTTTGGGGAAAAAGTTCTGTGAAAGCTTTTTGTTGCATTACTTATGAGGACCGACCAGTGTGGTATACTGATTAGTTGTAAACTGCCAAGAGTTCGCTGAGAACGTTGTTGATGTTATTACTATTAATAATATTAGTATGAAGTCGCAATATCTCTCATAAAAGAAGAAACTAGCACTGTCAAATTTAACATGTTAATAATGAGTTACCGCAAAATTGTTTTAACTCCACAGATTTATTTTTGGCAGTAAAGATACTGGGATCATATGAACCTAGAAAACCTCAGGAATCCATTGGTATTGAACCATGTCATATCAGCTTGTCTGGAAGAAACTTTTGTTGAGGAAAACCTGCCACTGTCAAAGCCATTTTCAAGATTTGTAAATGAAAATGGATTCTATGGGTACCCTTGAGTCTCCCCTTTACAGACATGCCCACTTTATGATAATAACATATGATAATTTATGATAGTCACATGCAGTTTGGGGCAAGTTTTTAATGATAATTCCAGTATCTGTGAGGGTTTCTGGACAATATATGTCAATGATTTGTGTTGTTAATTGATTTCCAGTAATAAATATATGCATGCAGTTGCATAAAGCAAGTATATTTTCCCACTCCCATATTGATAATAGTATTAAGTACTTGAGAAATTTCCCTTTAAGGTACATCTTGGACAGATAAAAAAATGAGATTAATGTGCGATTAATCATGATTCACTATTTTTATTGATTGACAGCCTTAATGGAAACGCAGTTCATGTCTGTGCTGCTGACCCTGTGTTGTGTTTTGACCTCTCCACAGTTGTTGAATCAGCTGAGCTGGAACCTGCTGCTCAACCTGAGTTAGCTGACCCACCACAAGATGCTGCTGTGGAGGAGACACTCCCACCACCACCTCCACCTCCTCAACAGCCTGCAGCAGAAAACAGCAAAGGTACTGTGAACACCGCTGCTCCACCGCTCCGGTTTGAGAGTTGGCCAACGACTAACTCGAGCACACATGCATGCACTGCTACTCTTCTGAGAACTACCTGACGCACCTAACTGTGTTGGGTTTTCCGCTTATTAGTACATGTGGTGTTAGTTTTCCAGATAGCAGGCTGGCATTTGATCATGCTATTGTCAGTTTCCACTGAAATTTGTCTTGCATTACAAACCAGTGAAGTCTGACAGATTGAGGAGTGAATGAGTTCTGCACGCTATTTACTAAAGCATGGGAGTCTTCTGTTGGATAGCAAAGACTACAATCCACGTAACGTCCTGTGAGAGGGATCTGATGTAATGCTACCAGACTCAGCTATGCAGTTTGAAAACTTAAGTCATGCTCTGGACCGACATAGACAGCCTGGTCCTATTCAGACCAGAAAGACAATTTTGCTATGCAGTGATCTCATACTGCGTTACACTCTATCCTGCAAAAATGATTGTCAGATTTTGGTAATTCTAGAGGAAAAGATGTGGTGTGTCGCAGGACATTCACAATAACGGCAGTATTGCAATACCACAATATTTACAAGCTCAACCGCAGGGGACGGCAAGCAGCCACCACAGTTCTTTGCAGTGGGTGCGCCGTATATTTACACTACAACTGTCAGCAGCGTGACGAGACGCCAAGCATGTATTCTGCGTCAAACGCTGCACAGATGGTGTTTTTTTTTTCTGGTCAGCTTTGGGTTAAACTCCACAATGACCAGCCATCACATCCTACATGTGGGCTACAGGTGTTGGACAGTGGAGGAGAAATGAATACACACAGACCAGCAGGTCTGTCCTCTCTCTCTTGGCATTTCAGCCGTCCTTTCATCCACAGCAAGTTCTCTAACTTGTGCCAACATCTTTACTTCTACAGATATTTCATATCATAGCAACCAGATGTCCTTGTTTGTTCGCCATTTAACAACAAACATTTAATTAGTTTGTCATATTTGTCATTGGAAAAGCAACAGTGTATCTAATAATATCCTAACAACCAAACTTTTTAAGATGACACAAATAAATTAGGATAAATTGAATCATTTGCAAAAAACTATTTGTAGTTGCTGATGAGCCAATTATTATCAATCCAGGGGAAATTCTTTCACCGTGACTTGCTTTTAAGATGAATGCCCGTTGTAATGAATGCAAGCTTGCTAGTAGTGTATGATCGCAGAAAGATTGACAGGACACTGTGGCTTTGGCTTCTTTTGTTGCTTCTGATTTCGGTTATTTAGTCATTTTAGTTGATTCTACTGATGCTTTTCCCATTAATCCCTTAAAGTTTAACATGTAATATTTCAGTGCCTTGCGACTGAGATTTTGTTGCATTTCTCTTGCTGCCCTCCAGAGGGCTCCGGTTTCAAGCCAGACCCCGCTCTAATGGACTTTGGCCAGTCCAGCCCCGAGGATGAAGATCTGTACAGCACACGCAGCTGAGAGACGGCAGCCGGTCACAGGAAAAACCTCATTCCCACACTGTCATCTCATATCTCATTCAGATCAGCAGACACTCTGTCATTATGCAGTGTAAATAGACAATTTTGCAAGCAAGCAGAGTTATGAAGTCTTTCATCAAAATTTCCATTCTCATTTCCTCCACCCACATCATTTGTATGTTCACAGAAAAGGTCCAAATACATTTGCTTTGTAGAAGCAAAGCAGTAAGTCCCGTAAAAGGAGCTGAGTCTGTTTGCATAGAAGGGCAGAAACATGGTAAAAGAATACACCCACTACTGTTTACAAGTCTTTTAATCCACAGATGGCAGATTGAGATTTTTTTTTTCTCTGTATGTGTCATTTAACAATTAGAGGCTTTTGTGCAAACAGCTTTCACAGTCATGAGTGCATGGTGCTTTTATTTATTGTAATTTAGCCCACTGCATTGTATGCTGAGAGCACTGCTGGTAATGGTTACAGGATGGTCTAGTGCTGTTCCACTTTATTACATCAAAAATGTCCTCAGTTGTTTAGAACCAAAAATAAATCTATATTTTTCACAATGTCATGTTGTGCTTTGTGAACTAATACATACTTATTTGTCAGTATTAGTATTAGTTAGTTGTGTTGTTTGTTGTCATGTGTAAGTACACAGAGAGGTTTATAACATATCAAACATACAGATTCAGCGATGAAACATTTGTCAGATGAAACAGGGATGAAACGATACAACTTTTCCCGACACCGATAGCAATACCTGGGCTTTGGGTATCGGCAGATACTGATACCAGTATTTAATTAATAAGCTGTCTGCCTCACTGTGTGGATCATTCTTTTATTTTAAGGCGACATCAGGCTTCACTATTCCTAACAATAAATACACAGATATAATTTTACTGAATTATGTATTATTAAAATAATAAATCATACTCCAGCAACTTGTTAAATCAAAAAAATTAAAAGGAATTACAGTTCAAGTGTAAACATTTTTAATTCATCAACAAATTTGTCAAACCTTAAACAGGGATTATAATTGTAGTCTATGATGTGTATAGTGTGTAAACATAGAACTGAATTGAATAGATTGGCCCTATTATCATCAATATCCGATCCAGCTTTTTGAGTCAGTATTTGATCCTTACTGGTATCGGCATATCAGGTAGTCAGATGACATTTTATTTGTGGCTTAACATTGCAAACAAAGAACTTTGGCCTCCCAAAAAAACGTATTAACTTAATCTTCAATCACGCCTACATCACATAAACAAAGCCTTTTGTCGTCGGGGAAACCATCAAACCCATTTGTTTCTGTAGCTAATGATAACTACAACCAGATATTTGGTATATTTCGGTGACATTCTGCTTCACATAAAGCTTTTCACTGTACAGTATATATATCATGAGATATGTGTATCTTAATTTTGAATAATCAAAAATTATTTAATATGGTTTTTAAAAATACTTGCAAAACTAATAATATTTCAGCAGCACTGTGTTTAGTGCTAATTAGCAAATGTTAGCATGCTAACACACTGAGACTGTGAACAGCATGTAGGCACTGAGAGCACGTCTGCTTCTGTTAGCATTTAGCTCAAAGCACCGCTGTGCCTATGCATAGCCTCAGTCAGTTTTGTTTTTCTATCATACCTTCATTGAATTTGAACATAAAATAATCACTTTTCCAAAAAGAGTTGGTTAAATCTTTCAATTCTCCCTTGAAACCCCCCTGGTACACTCGGTGTAGATAATAACAAAAATATATTAGATTACAGTTTCATTGTTATATGTCAAATTCAAGAAGTTATATTATCAAGTCTTGAATCCAAAGATGTAAGGTGTAAATCCCACATTTTATAAAAGACGTGACTTTTTTTTTTGTTTGATTGTGCCTTTCAGTCTTGTTACATGATGTGCTGCTTATATTAATATTTAATCATTTATCTGAACCAAATTGTACCAAGTCAGACACTGACTCATACCGTAACAATTTAAATGAGAGCTGCTTCCTTGGTCAGTAAAGTACACATTGTGAAACTGCGAGTAAATCTGATCCCGAGTGACACAGTCATTGTTTCCTGAACAAAGCAGGGATGATGAAATCATTAAAATGTCAGTAACAAATAACATCATACAGCACAAATAGACTATGAATCATGGAGCTGATAATGTTGAGAAACTCGGTTTGAGCAACAAACGTGTGTATCGACACCAAGAATGTGGCGTCTACTTTAAAGCATTTTTAGCGCCACGTTTTTGCTTATTTGTGTGAACACGCAGTTTGTACCGAGGGACCAGGCTATCTGTTAACATCTTTATAGCTTCTTTATGGCTCCTCGGAGGAACCGGAGCTCCCTGGACCTCATAAACTCTGCTTGAGGTTGACCAGTCATGACCCCTGGGACTCTCTGTGTGTGTGTGTGTGTGTGTGTGTGGCACATGCTCACATATGTGTATAAGAGAAAAAACCAAGAGAGGGAGATGTTCAATCAATAAGACATCCATACTTTCTCATCCTTCTTCCTATTATACATGGGAAAAGAACACATATGGGTACCAGGCTTCCTGTGACACTGGAGCTACAATTTGTGCCGCTGCTTTGAGGCGAGAGGTTAAGGGACTTGTGGGCTGGTGTGACTGCTGTTTTTAGACAAGCACTGCCAAATGTTCTGCTAAAAACACAATAAAAAACTTCCCCGATTCACTGTCCACCAGCAGTGTTAATAAAACCACATGGAACATGCTGGCTCAGATCAAAATAGAACAGAGCGAAGAGAGTGGGAATGCTGGAAGTTTGTGCAATCCTTTCTTCTCTCATGGACATCTTGCTGCTATAAGCTTGGGGCCAGTGTTAGAAGCAAGATGTGATGCTAAGTATAGCCTCATCTCACCTCCCTCAAGGGTCCCCTACACTTATGGGGCCCCCCTTCCTTACAACATCCCACACAAGCAGCAGCTATGATTATGTTCTGAGAACAAATGTTAGCCTGGACTCAGTCATGTTGGTCCAGCGCTCTCTCAGATTCTTCTTGGCCAGCAGAGAGGAAGCAGGGCTCACAACCCTGACCTCTCACCTTTCACCGCCATGACCCGGATTTTCCACAGAGGACTTTGCAGCGGTCATGGTCTGTGGTGGTTATCTTCCCAGGATCCGGCCAGTGAGGGAGACCCCTCTGTCAAATAAACACATAGCACATTTATCAGCGAAAAATATAAACACAACAATTATGTAAGCAATTTAAGGGTGTTTGTGAAAACAGTATATGTTTACTTGTGCATGTTGTCCTCCCCTGTATTTGTATGGGTCAGTCAGTCTGTGTGTACACAGTATATTTGCGCATGATCTTGTGCACACAGTGTTCCTCTCTTTTTCTCATGCATGTTGATTCTGTTCAGCAGAATGTGTTATCAATTGTTGTTGTGCAGATTACTGGTAGCTGTATAACTTTTGGTTGCAGCACCATCCTCAGATAGCTGCCAATTATAGGCAACATACTGGATATTGTTAAAGGTTCAGGAGGCAGAATATTTTTGGCATCATTGGGCAAAAGTTTCATAATAACCTTTCAGTGTGTTGTAATTAAGGCATTATGAGAGAAAACTAGACTTCTGCACCTCCTCATGGCTCTGTTTTCAGGCTTTAAAAATCTAGCTCATGGCAGGAGACTTTGGCCAATCACTGGTCATTTCAAAGAACCAGCATTCCTATTGGTTGTGCTTCAACTGGTGGGCGGTGCTTGGTATTTCCTCAACTGATCAACATGGCTGCTTGGTCACAAACTCATTTTATAGCTTAACAGTAACTACAAGATGTTTCTGGAAACATTTGAGGCGAGAAATAGTCATTACAGTAACAAAGTATTGATTCATATTTGATCAGCGCTGCCTAGTTTGACCGTTTGATCAGAGTTTGTGAGTGATCGGCTCTTATTGGTTGTTTTCCTCCGGTCTGTGAAATCTTGCAAATGTCATCAGGAGCACCAGAGGATACAGAGGCACATTATTTTTTTTTACCTGTCTCATGCACTACTGTCAGGATATAGTGACCGTTTTATGAAAATAACTTTTTTTTAATCATATTTGCTCCATTTCTACCAGCTGCTGCTTTAATGAAAGAGAAAAGAGATATTCCCTTATTAGTCCCACAGTGGGGAAATTCAGTTTTACACTCTGTTGTTCACACAGTACATATACATGCGTCAATGGAGAGATGTCAGAGTGAGGGGGCTGCTCCTGTCAAGCGCCCAGAGCAGTTGGGGGCTCAGGGGCACCTCGGCAGTGCCCAAGAGGTAAACTGGCACCTCTCCAGCAACCAGTTGGTCTTGGTCCATGGGGGTCTTGAACCCGTGACGTCCGCGTCCTAACCCAAGTCCTTACAGACTGAGCTACTGCCGCCCCAATTAATGAGAGCAGAAGAAAGAAATAAACTTTTGACAAACTACAGTAGCGGAGAAGAAGAAATGACATGCTTTTAATCCAGAAAAAACTAAAAACAGAATAAAAATAATTGGCTGGGAGATTGATGTCCAGTAAGGGTTGTGATGTAAGATGAGGTTTGATGCTCTCTGCTCCATTGCTCTCTTTATCTGCTGCCTGTACGGACAAACACCCACAGACAGACACACAGCTCAGCTATCTAACACCCAAAACACAGCAGATTCGAAATTCAGTGGCAGAATTAACATGTTTTAACAGGCCGTGTGTGCTATAAAGACAGAAACATGTATTGACGTGCTCTACAAGCCAACTGAATTGATTATCTGCAGATATAATAAAGCGGGATCGCCCCTCCAGTTGTTAACAAAGGTCAAAGAATGTCAAACAGGAGCCGCTCTGAGATAAAAACAAGTGAAAGTAGCATCAGCTGAATGTGTAACGTTGATAGATGGAGCAACCTGAATGTCTGAAATGTCTTCACTTTATCAAGGAGGGTGGAAGAGGAGACGATACTCCGTTTACGTTCGGAAATAAGTAGCAGGAACACGTAAAATCGGAGTAACCTAGCACTGGTGGGCAAAAACATCGTCACACAAAATATAGCGCTAGTTAGTTTCCAAATATAAATTACAAAAACAAAAATATTAGACATAAAAACATATTATCACAAAAATAGTATTGTCTATATCTCTCTATAATGTCATGCCTGATTACTATACCGCGAACCTGTTTGGTCAGAAAGTGATTATTCGGTTGCTGGAAAGAACCACAAAGACTTACCTTTGTTGTTACCACAGACACATGATCACTGCATCCGTTGTTAGCAAGCTAACGTCTGCACAGCTGATATATCCTCTCTGAGGTGAATAAATAAACGATCAAGTGATCAGATTCATCTGAATGAAGCAAGGCAAAAACTAGAACGCAGGACCATGGTGTGTTATTATGATTTTGTCTTAGTTTTCCTGCTGTTATTGTCGGGGGAAATCAGCGGTGTCACAGAAATACTGTTTCCTAAAAACACACTTTTATGCCAGCATAATTCATTATTAATTAATTATTATTGATGAACAACAAGAAAGGACATAGGTTGAATGATAACTTAGTGCAAATATCCACTTTTTATTTCATACACTAAGGTTGGTTTGAATGTGTGCGATCTGGTTCAACCTGAAAATAATGCAAATTTTTTTGATATACTATACTGTGATTTTTTTTAAAACTTTTTTGACTTACTATAATATGACATTTTTTGGACGTACTATAGTATGAATTTTTTAAAACTTTTTTTGACTTACTGTAATTAACTTTTTTTTTGGATGTAATTTTCTATGTTATGTTTTAAAACTTTGACTCAATATAATATGACATTTTTTGGACATACTATACTATATTTTTTAAACTTTTTTGACTTACTATAAACATTTTTTGGATATAATTTACTATGATTTTTTAAACTTTTTTTGACTTACTAAACTATGATATGTTTTAAAACTTTGACTCTATGATATGACATTTTTTGGACATACTATACTATATTTTTTTAAACTTTGACTTACTATAATTAACATTTTTTTGATATAATTTACTATGACAATTTTAAAACTTTGACTTACTATAATATGACATTTTTGACAATATACTATGATTTTTTTTTACTTTTTTGACTTACTATACTATGATATGTTTTAAAACTTTGACTCTATAATATGACATTTTTGACAATATACTATGATTTTTTTAAAACTTTTTTGACTTACTATACTATGATATGTTTTAAAACTTTGACTCAATATAATATGGCATTTTTTAGACGTACTATACTATATTTTTTTTAAACTTTGACTTACTATAATTAACATTTTTAGGATATAATTTACGATGAATTTTTTAAAACTTTTTTGACTTACTATATGTTTTAAAACTTTTTTTGACTTACTATACGATGATATGTTTTAAAACTTTGACTCAATATAATGTGACATTTTTTGGACGTACTATACTATATATATATTTTTTTTACTTTTTTGACTTACTATAATTAACATTTTTAGAATATAATTTACTATGAATTTTTTTTTACTTTTTTGACTTACTATACTATATGTTTTAAAACATTTTTGACTCAATATAATGTGACATTTTTTGGACATACTATAGTATGAATTTTTTAAAACTTTTTTACTTACTATACTATGACTTTATTTGACATACTATACTATATTTTTTACTTTTTTGACTTACTATAATATGACAATTTTGGCAATATACTATGATTTTTCTTTTTACTTTTTTGACTTACTATACTATGATATGTTTTAAAACTTTGACTCAATATAATATGACATGTATTATACTACATTTTTTTAAACTTTTTTGACTTATTATAAACATTTTTTTTTATAATTTATAGTCATATACTATGACAGAATTTTGACATAATATATTGTGACTTTCTTGTATTTTTTCCAACATACTATCCGAGATGTTTCTTCATTTCTTTGTCTATAGTTTATGAACCCTGACACCTTGCATAACTCTTTGTTCTATTGTTTTCTTTTTGAGACCTTTTTAAAATCCTCCTCCGAGTTGTTTGTTTTTTCTGATAGATCTAGGATCTCTGATTTATGATGGCTCAATGTGAGGAATATGTATAATGTTATTATTAGGTGCTTTGTGATCTCCTGTGTTTTTTTTTCTATCTTTTTGTATTCGCTGTGTTCTACCTCTTTGTATTTTGAAAAAAGGTGGCGCCTCGACCACCACCAGGGTGTGAACAGGCGTTCTGGGAGTACTTATATCTACCAGCCTTCCTTTGTTGAGTTGTGTTTGCTGTGATGAAGGTCTGACAGGCCGAAAGCTTAGTATTGAAGAATCAAGTGAAATACTGCAGAGATCTAAATATGTGGAAATGTTTTCTATTGGGGCTTATTTATGTTACCTGAGCTGAGGTTTGGACAGGTGAAGTGATTGTTCATCCTGCATGACTTTTGTTTTTGACATAACATTTTTTTAGAAATACTATAATACAACTTTTTTTTGTAATGATTGATTTTGTACATCTGATAATTCATACAACACAAGCAGGGATCTAGATAGCTCATACTGTATTTTATGACTTATGACATACTATACCTATACCATAATGTTTTTATGATTTTTTCTGACAAGTTTTTTCGACATTCAAGACTGGGATATTTTTCAACATACTATGCTATGGTTTTTAATGATTTTTTTCCAACATATTTGGACTTTTAAAGACTTTTTTTTTTTTAAATACATACTATACTATGACTTCTTTTATTTTTGGATTTTGTCCAAAGTGACGTATATCTGACAATTCATACAAAGCAAGCAAGGATCAAGATAGCACATAATTTTTGACATACCATGACTTTTTTATGATTTTTTTCAGATACATAAGTTTTTTCAACATTCAGTACTGTGATATTTTTCAACATATGACTTTTTAGTGACTTTTTCCCAACATATTATAAAATTACTTTTTGAAGACTTTTGACATCCTTTTATGACCTTAGTAACTTTCTGGAAGGGTGCTGGTTGTGGATCAGAGGAGGGTCAAGACAGTTTCCACACTGTTTCCACCCAGAGGATTACTGTGGACTCTGTGGACGACTACAAGTACCTGGGAGTATACACTGATGGTGAATTGGAAAGAGCCGTCTCTGTTTTCTGGTGAGGCTGCGGTCCTTCAGCATCTGCCTGACAATACTGAGGATGTTTTACGAGTCTGCGGTGGCCAGTGCTATTGTGTTTGCTGTTGTGTTCTGGGGCAGCAGGTTGAGGGTGGACGCCGACAGACTGAACAAACAGATCTGCAAGGTCAGTGACGTCGTGGGGGTGGAGCTGGACTCCCATATGGCTGTGTCAGAGGGGAGGATGCTGTCCCAGCTACGCGCCATCTTGGACAATAAGTCTCACCCACTGAGTGACGTGCTGCTCAAACACACACATTCAGCAGACTCATTCCACCGATAGCACAGGAAGTCTTTCCTGTCTGTGGCCATCAAACTTCAGCATCCTTCTGAATGTCTGATTAAATAGACCAGACATGGACTGACTTCAGCCATCAGCTGCTATATGCAATACAGACTTAACTAAACTGTCCAGTAATGTGTGCAGTATTAATGTTATTAATATTAACATTAATTAGCTATCATTAATGTTGCATTTATACTGTACATGTAGAGAAATATTCATATTAATTTCTTATTTATACCATTCAGGCATATATTAATACACTTAATAGATCCCACTTCTCAGCATTTTGTATTTACTGACTTTTTAAAACACTTTTTTTCAACATACTATACTATGACATTTATTTGACATACTATACTATGACTTTTTTAAACTATTGTGGACATACGAAACTATGACTTTTTGTACAACTTTGACATACCACATGGCTTTTTTTTTTTTACTTACAATATTTATTGACATTATTATCACTTTTATTAAAACTTTTGTCAACATATTATACTATGAAATTTTTAAAAACTTTTTTTGATATACTATACTATGACATTTTTTCCATATACTGTATAAAGACTTTTTTTTTTACTTTGTTCGACATACTACACTATGACTTTTTCGACATACTATTCTATGACACTTTTTAAAACATTTTTTGACATACTATAGTATGACTTCATCACATTTTTTGACATGCTATATTATCACTTTATTAAACCTTTTTTGACATACTTTACTGACTTTTTTCTGACTTTGTCGACAGTATACTATGACTATTTTCTTACGTTTTTCAACATACGATACTATGAAGTTTTTGCCACTTTATTTGACATTCTTCACTATGACTTTTTTCTTGCTATTATCGACATACTACATTATGACTTTTTTCTTAATTTTTTCGACATACTATATTATAACTTTTATTCCAAAAACAACACAATACGATGACGTTTTTCCTACTTTACTCAACATACTATATGATGAGTTTTTCTTACTTTTATCAACATACTATACTATGAGGTTTTTCCTACTTTTTTCGACATACTATACTATAACTTTTATCACAATAATACAATACAATGACGTTTTTCCTACTTTACTCGACATACTATGCTATGACTTTTTTCTTACTTTTATTGACATGCTATGCTATGACTTTTTTCTTATGTCTTTCAACATACTAGATAAGATAAGATAAGATATTCCTTTATTAGTCCCACAGTGGGGAAATTTACATACTATACATACTATATACTATATACTATACTATGACTTTTTACTGACATGTGTCAACATACTATACAATGATGTTTTTCCTACTTTATTTGGCATACTATACTATGAGTTTTTTCTTATGTTTATCGACATCCTATAATATGAATTTAATCGACATACTACACTTTGACTTTTTTCGTACTTTTTTCGACATACTATATTATGACGTTTTTCGTAATTTTATCGACATACTATACTATGACTTTTTTCTTACTTTTTTCTAACTTTTGGCGACATACTACACTATGAATTCTTTCCTACTTTTTTTCGACATAGTATACTATGACTGTTATCGCCATATTAAATTATAACTATTGTCTTACTTTTATCGACGTACTACACAGTCTTTTTTCGACATACGTGTCTTTTGTCCCACATTTTTCAACATAATATACTATGACGTTTTTCCTACTTTTTTCGACATACTATACAGTGACTGTTTTCTTACGTTATTCAAAATTATACACTATGACTTTTCTTTATTTCTTCGACATACTATACTATGGCTTTTATCGACATGCTATATTATGAATTGTCTGTCTTTTATCGACATACTACACTATGACTTTTTTTCTAACGTCTTTCAACATAATATACTATGATTTTTTTCTTACTTTTATCGACATACTATGACGTTTTTTTTTTTTTTTTACTTTTATCGACATACTATACTATGACTTTTTACTGACGTGTGTCAACATACTATACCATGACGTTTTTCCTACTTTATTAGACATACTATACTATGACTTTTTTCTTACTTTTATCGACCTGCTATACTTTGACTTTTTTCTGATTTTTATCGACATACTATGCTATGACTTTTTTTCTTTCGTCTTTCAACATACTATACTATGACTTTTTTACTTTTTCTTACGTCCTTCAACATTCTATACTATGACTTTTTACTGACGTGTCAACATACTATGCTATGATGTTTTTCCTACTTTATTTGACATACTATACGATGAGTTTTTTTCTTACCTTTATCGACATCCTATACGATGAATTTCATCAACATACTATACTTTGACTATTTTCTTACTTCTTTCGACATACTATACAATGACGTTTGTCGACATACAATGACTTTTTCTTACGTTTTTCAACATACTATACTATGACGATTTTCCTACTTTATTCGACATACTATAATATGACTTTTTCTTACGTTTTTCAACATACTATACTATGACTTTTTTCATGAAATTTTTCAACATAATTTAAAATGACTTTTTATCATAATACCTTTTTACAAAGTATAATTTGACTGTTAACATGAAGTTTTTCAAGATTCAATACTATGACCTGTTTTTCATGAAATTTTTCGACATACTATACTATGACTTTTTTTCATGAAATTTTTCAACAATTTAAAATGACTTTTTTCATGAAATTTTTCAAACGTACTATAATGACTTCATTTCATCATAATATTATTTAACATACTATAATATGACTGTTAACATGAATTTTTTCAAGATTCAATACTATGACCTGTTTTTCATAAAATTTTTCGACATACTATACTATGACTTTTTTTCATGAAATTTTTCAATGTACTATAATGACTTTATTTCATCATAATATTGTTTAACATGCTATAATATGACTGTTAACATGAAATTTTTCAAGGTTCAATACTATGACCTGTTTTTCATCAATTTTTTTGACATACTATACTATGACTTTTTTCATGAAATTTTTCAAACGTACTACAATGACTTTATTTCATCATAATAATGTTTAACATACTATAATACACGTGTCAAACTCAAGGCCCGCGGACCAAATCCGGCCCACCACTTCAATTTATGTTGCAAAGTATATGGAATGCATATCATTCAATTCTATGCTGCTTCACAGAAGTAGCGTCCTTAAACCGCATGTCCCACAATGCATCTCGATTTTTTGACATGCGCACTGTAGCGTCTCAGTGGTTTCCAGCAGCAGCGCAGTGTTGCCAATTTAGCGACTTAGTCGCTATATTTAGCCAGTTTTCAGACCCCTCGACCCCTCTTTCAAATAAGAAATTAGCGACAAATCTAACGAGTTTTGCTGATGTTACTGGAGACTTTTGGAGACTCTCATGAAAGCAGGTATCGTTCTTCTCAGTGAGCAGCGGGTGCTGCCGTGGACCCTCCCCAGTCCCAACGCAGTCACAAGCGGCACAGTCCTCGTCAGCAGTCCCTCCTAGCTGCAGTCTCTGTTCACCCCTCCGCATCCAGACTGAATGAATCACGCATGCACAAAGCCGCCGCTGGCTCATGTAAATGTCAAATTTTGGGAATCAAACTCTGAATTTAAAAATATAGGAAAAAAAAAGAAGTTACTCCGCCAGAGTGTCCCCTTTGGGTGACTTTTGCTGGTCCCAAGCCTGGATAAGGTAGGAGGGTTGAATTGTGGTATTAAAAAAAAAAAACAAAAACAGAACTGACAGAAGAAAGTTCATTTGTAGTTCTAAACTTATTTTGGGAATTGTTTTACTCACTTTTTGTCTTCAGAGCTAGTTACTAAATACATTATTACTAAAACTAATAATAATCAAATGCAGAAGTAATTTTGTAAAATGATCAAGAGTAGATATATTTATATTTCCCCACTGTGGGACCAGTAAAGGAATATCTTATCTTATCTTATACCGGTAGTCTTATAATTACAACCGGCCCTTTGAGGGCAGCCATAATGCTGATGTGGCCCGGGACGAAATTGAGTTTGATGCCCCTGGTATAGCATGTCAATTTTTTGATGAAAACATGATTGATGACATAATGATTCTATGGTGAGCAAAAGTCATTTCGTGAAATGTTGGAAAATTAAAAAAAAAAAAGCCATAGTATGTCGAAATTTTTCGATGAAAACTTCAAATTTTTTTGGACTTGGAAAAAAAACATGAAAACGGTCATTTTATAGCATGCAGAATGATTCTATGGTGAGCAAAAGTCATTTCGTGAAATGTTGGAAAATTTTACAAAAAAACGCCATAGTATAGCATGTCGAAATTTTTCGATGAAAAGTTCAAATTTTTTTGATATTGAAGAAACCATGAAAACGGTCGTATTATAACATGTAGAATGATTCTGTGGTGAGCAACAGTCATTTCGTGAAATGTTGGAAAATTTTACAAAAAAATCGCCATAGTATAGTATGTCGAAATTTTTCGATGAAAATGTCAAATTTTTTTGATGTTGAAAAAAAACATGAAAACGGTCGTATTATAGCATGTAGAATGATTCCATTGTGAATTAAAGTCATTTCGTGAAATGTTGGAAAATTTTACAAAAAAAACGCCATAGTATAGTATGTCAAAATTTTTTGATGAAAGTGTCAAATGTTTTTGATGTTAAAAAACAAACATGTAACGGTCATATTTTAGCATATAGAATGATTCTATGGTGAGCAAAAGTCATTTCGTGAAATGTTGGAAAATTTTACAAAAAAAAAAAACGCCAAAGTATAGTAAGTCGAAATTTTTTAATGAAAATGTCAAATATTTTTGGTGTTGAAAAAAAAACATGAAAACGGTCGTATTATAGCATGTAAAATGATTCTATTGTGAACAAAAGTCATTTCATGAAATGTTGGAAAATTTTACAAAAAAAACGCCATACTATAGTATGTTGAAATTTTTTGATGAAAGCGTCAAATTTTTTTGATGTTAAAAAAAATTATGAAACGGTCATATTATAGCATGTAGAATGATTCTATGGTGAGAAAAAGTCATTTCGTGAAATGTTGGAAAATTTTAGAAAAAAAAACGACATAGTATAGTATGTCGAAATTTTTCAATGAAAACGTCAACTTTTTTTATTGTTAAAAAAAAAACCATGACAACGGTAGTATTATAGCATGTAGAATGATTCTATTGTGAATAAAAGTCATTTCGTGAAATGTTGGAAATTTTACAAAAAAAACAGCATAGTATAGTATGTCGAAATTTTTTGATGAAAGTGTCAAATTTGTTTGATGTTAAAAAACAAACATGAAACGGTCATATTTTAGCATATAGAATGATTCTATGGTGAGCAAAAGTCATTTCATGAAATGTTGGAAAATTTTACAAAAAAAAACAAAACGCCAAAGTATAGTAAGTCGAAATTTTTTAATGAAAATGTCAAATATTTTTGGTGTTGGAAAAAAAAACATGAAAACGGTCGTATTATAGCACGTACAATGATTCTATTGTGAATAAAAGTCATTTCATGAAATGTTGGAAAATTTTACAAAAAAAACGAAATACTATAGTATGTCGAAATTTTTTGATGAAAGCGTCAAATTTTTTTGATGTTAAAAAAAATATGAAACGGTCATATTATAGCATGTAGAATGATTCTATGGTGAGAAAAAGTCATTTTGTGAAATGTTGGAAAATTAAAAAAAAAAAAACGCCATAGTATAGTATGTCGAAATTTTTCGACGAAAACGTCAAATTTTTTTGGTGTTGAAAAAGAACACGAAAATGGTCGTATTATAGCATGTAGAATGATTCTATTGTGAGCAAAAGTCATTTTGTGAAATGTTGGAAAATTTTACAAAAAAACGCCATAGTATAGCATGTCGAAATTTTTCGATGAAAACTTCAAATTTTTTTGGTGTTGAAAAATAACATGAAAACTGTCGTATTATAGCATGTACAATGATTTTATGGTGAGCAAAAGTCATTTTGTGAAATGTTGGTAAGTTTTACAAAAAAAACGCCATAGTATAGTATGTCAAAATTTTTCGATGAAAGCGTCAAATTTTTTGGATGTTGAAAAAAACCATGAAAACGGTAGTATTACAGCATATAGAATGATGCTATTGTGAATAAAAGTCATTTTGTGAAATGTTGGAAAATTTTACAAAAAAAACGCCCTAGTATAGTATGTCAAAATTTTTCGATTAAAGCGTCAAATTTTTTGGATGTTGAAAAGATACCATGAAAACGGTCGTATTATAGCATGTAGAATGATTCTATGGTGATTAAAAGTCATTTCGAGAAATGTTGGAAAATTTTACAAAAAAACGCCATAGTATAGTATGTCGAAATTTTTCGATGAAAACTTCAAATTTTTTTGATGTTGAAAACTAACATGAAAACTGTCGTATTATAGCATGTAGATTGATTCTATGGTGAGCAACAGTCATTTCGTGAAATGTTGGAAAATTTTACAAAAAAAACGAAATACTATAGTATGTCGAAATTTTTTGATGAAAGCGTCAAATTTTTTTGATGTTAAAAAAAATATGAAACGGTCATATTATAGCATGTAGAATGATTCTATTGTGAGCGAAAGTCATTTCGTGAAATGTTGGAAAATTTAAAAAAAAAAACGCCATAGTATAGTATGTCGAAATTTTTCGACGAAAACGTCAAATTTTTTTGGTGTTGAAAAAGAACACGAAAATGGTCGTATTATAGCATGTAGAATGATTCTATTGTGAGCAAAAGTCATTTTGTGAAATGTTGGAAAATTTTACAAAAAAACGCCATAGTATAGCATGTCGAAATTTTTCGATGAAAACTTCAAATTTTTTTGATGTTGAAAAATAACATGAAAACTGTCGTATTATAGCATGTAGAATGATTTTATGGTGAGCAAAAGTCATTTTGTGAAATGTTGGTAAGTTTTACAAAAAAAACGCCATAGTATAGTATGTCGAAATTTTTCGATGAAAACTTCAAATTTTTTTGATGTTGAAAAAAAACATGAAAACAGTCGTATTATAGCATGTACAATGATTCTATGGTGAGCAAAAGTCATTTTGTGAAATGTTGGAAAGTTTTACAAAAAAAACGCCATAGTATAGTATGTCAAAACTTTTCGATTAAAGCGTCAAATTTTTTGGATGTTGAAAAGATACCATGAAAACGGTCGTATTATAGCATGTAGAATGATTCTATGGTGATTAAAAGTCATTTCGAGAAATGTTGGAAAATTTTACAAAAAAACGCCATACTATAGTATGTCGAAATTTTTCGTCGAAAACGTCAAATTTTTTTGGTGTTGAAAAAAAACATGAAAACGGTCGTATTATAGCATGTAGAATGATTCTATTGTGAGCAAAAGTCATTTTGTGAAATGTTGGAAAATTTTACAAAAAAACGCCATAGCATAGTATGTAAAAATTTTCGATGAAAATGTCAAATTTTTTTGATGCTGAAAAAAACCATGAAAACGATCGGATTATAGCATATAGAATGATGCTATTGTGAATAAAAGTCATTTCGTGAAATGTTGGAAAATTTTACAAAAAAAACGCCATAGTATAGTATGTCGAAATTTTTCGATGAAAACTTCAAATTTTTTTGATGTTGAAAAATAACATGAAAACTGTCGTATTATAGCATGTAGATTGATTCTATGGTGAGCAACAGTCATTTCGTGAAATGTTGGAAAATTTTACAAAAAACGCCATAGTATAGTATGTCAAAATTTTTCGTTGAAAACTTCAAATTTTTTTGGTGTTGAAAAAAAAACATGAAAACAGTCGTATTATAGCATGTACAATGATTCTATGGTGAGCAAAAGTCATTTCGTAAAATGTTGGAAAATTTTACAAAAAAAACGCCATAGTATAGTATGTCAAAATTTTTCGATGAAAGCGTCAAAATTTTTTGATGTTGAAAAAAAACATGAAAACGGTCGTATTATAGCATGTAGAATGATTCTATAGTGAGCAAAAGTCATTTTGTGAAATGTTGGAAAGTTTTACAAAAAAAACGCCATAGTATAGTATGTCAAAATTTTTCGATGAAAGCGTCTAATTTTTTTGATGTTGAAAAAAACCATGAAAACGGTCGTATTATAGCATGTAGAATGATTCTATGGTGAGCAAAAGTCATTTCGTGAAATGTTGGAAAATTTAAAAAAAAAAAACGCCATAGTATAGCATGTCGAAATTTTTCGATGAAAACTTCAAATTTTTTTGATGTTGAAAAAAAAAAAAACATGAAAACGGTCGTATTATAGCATGTAGAATGATTTTATGGTGAGCAAAAGTCATTTTGTGAAATGTTGGTAAGTTTTACAAAAAAAACGCCATAGTATAGTATGTCGAAATTTTTCGATGAAAACGTCAACGTTTTTTGATGTTGAAAAAGAACGTGAAAATGGTCGTATTACAGCACGTAGAATGATTCTATTGTGAGCAAAAGTCATTTTGTGAAATTTTGGAAAATTTTACAAAAAACGCCATAGTATAGTATGTCGAAATCTTTCGTCGAAAACGTCAAATTTTTTTGGTGTTGAAAAAAAACATGAAAACGGTCGTATTATAGCATATAGAATGATTCTATTGTGAGCAAAAGTCATTTTGTGAAATGTTGGAAAATTTTACAAAAAAACGCCATAGTATAGTATGTAAAAATTTTCGATGAAAATGTCAAATTTTTTTGATGCTGAAAAAAACCATGAAAACGGTCGGATTATAGCATATAGAATGATGCTATTGTGAATAAAAGTCATTTCGTGAAATGTTGGAAAATTTTACAAAAAAAACGCCATAGTATAGTATGTCGAAATTTTTCGATGAAAACTTCAAATTTTTTTGATGTTGAAAAATAACATGAAAACGGTCGTATTATAGCATGTAGAATGATTTTATGGTGAGCAAAAGTCATTTCGAGAAATGTTGGAAAATTTTACAAAAAAACGCCATAGTATAGTATGTCGAAATTTTTCGTCGAAAACGTCAAATTTTTTTGGTGTTGAAAAAAAACATGAAAACGGTCGTATTATAGCATGTAGAATGATTCTATTGTGAGCAAAAGTCATTTTGTGAAATGTTGGAAAATTTTACAAAAAAACGCCATAGCATAGTATGTAAAAATTTTCGATGAAAATGTCAAATTTTTTTGATGCTGAAAAAAACCATGAAAATGATCGGATTATAGCATATAGAATGATGCTATTGTGAATAAAAGTCATTTCGTGAAATGTTGGAAAATTTTACAAAAAAAACGCCATAGTATAGTATGTCGAAATTTTTCGATGAAAACTTCAAATTTTTTTGATGTTGAAAAATAACATGAAAACTGTCGTATTATAGCATGTAGATTGATTCTATGGTGAGCAACAGTCATTTCGTGAAATGTTGGAAAATTTTACAAAAAACGCCATAGTATAGTATGTCAAAATTTTTCGTTGAAAACTTCAAATTTTTTTGGTGTTGAAAAAAAACATGAAAACAGTCGTATTATAGCATGTACAATGATTCTATGGTGAGCAAAAGTCATTTCGTAAAATGTTGGAAAATTTTACAAAAAAAACGCCATAGTATAGTATGTCAAAATTTTTCGATGAAAGCGTCAAATTTTTTTGATGTTGAAAAAAACCATGAAAACGGTCATATTATAGCATGTAGAATGATTCTATAGTGAGCAAAAGTCATTTTGTGAAATGTTGGAAAGTTTTACAAAAAAAACGCCATAGTATAGTATGTCAAAATTTTTCGATGAAAGCGTCAAATTTTTTGGATGTTGAAAAAAACCATGAAAACGGTAGTATTATAGCATATAGAATGATTCTATAGTGAGCAAAAGTCATTTTGTGAAATGTTGGAAAGTTTTACAAAAAAAACGCCATAGTATAGTATGTCAAAATTTTTCGATGAAAGCGTCAAAATTTTTTGATGTTGAAAAAAAACATGAAAACGGTCGTATTATAGCATGTAGAATGATTCTATAGTGAGCAAAAGTCATTTTCTGAAATGTTGGAAAGTTTTACAAAAAAAACGCCATAGTATAGTATATCAAAATTTTTCGATGAAAGCGTCTAATTTTTTTGATGTTGAAAAAAAACATGAAAACGGTCGTATTATAGCATGTAGAATGATTCTATGGTGAGCAAAAGTCATTTCGTGAAATGTTGGAAAATTTAAAAAAAAAAACGCCATAGTATAGCATGTCGAAATTTTTCGATGAAAACTTCAAATTTTTTTGATGTTGAAAAAAAAAAACATGAAAACGGTCGTATTATAGCATGTAGAATGATTTTATGGTGAGCAAAAGTCATTTTGTGAAATGTTGGTAAGTTTTACAAAAAAAACGCCATAGTATAGTATGTCGAAATTTTTCGATGAAAACGTCAACGTTTTTTGATGTTGAAAAAGAACGTGAAAATGGTCGTATTACAGCACGTAGAATGATTCTATTGTGAGCAAAAGTCATTTTGTGAAATTTTGGAAAATTTTACAAAAAACGCCATAGTATAGTATGTCGAAATCTTTCGTCGAAAACTTCAAATTTTTTTGGTGTTGAAAAAAAACATGAAAACGGTCGTATTATAGCATGTACAATGATTCTATGGTGAGCAAAAGTCATTTCGTAAAATGTTGGAAAATTTTACAAAAAAAACGCCATAGTATAGTATGTCAAAATTTTTCGATGAAAGCGTCAAATTTTTTTGATGTTGAAAAAAACCATGAAAACGGTCATATTATAGCATGTAGAATGATTCTATAGTGAGCAAAAGTCATTTTGTGAAATGTTGGAAAGTTTTACAAAAAAAACGCCATAGTATAGTATGTCAAAATTTTTCGATGAAAGCGTCTAATTTTTTTGATGTTGAAAAAAAACATGAAAACGGTAGTATTATAGCATGTAGAATGATTCTATGGTGATTAAAAGTCATTTCGAGAAATGTTTGAAAATTTTACAAAAAACGCCATAGTATAGTATGTCGAAATTTTTCGTCGAAAACGTCAAATTTTTTTGGTGTTGAAAAAAAACATGAAAACGGTCGTATTATAGCATGTAGAATGATTCTATTGTGAGCAAAAGTCATTTTGTGAAATGTTGGAAAATTTTACAAAAAAAACGCCATAGTATAGTATGTCGAAATTTTTCGATGAAAACTTCAAATTTTTATGATGTTGAAAAATAACATGAAAACAGTCGTATTATAGCATGTACAATGATTCTATGGTGAGCAAAAGTCATTTCGTAAAATGTTGGAAAATTAAAAAAAAAAAAACGCCATAGTATAGTATGTCAAAATTTTTTGTTGAAAACTTCAAATTTTTTTGGTGTTGAAAAAAAACATGAAAACAGTCGTATTATAGCATGTACAATGATTCTATGGTGAGCAAAAGTCATTTCGTAAAATGTTGGAAAATTTTACAAAAAAAACGAAATACTATAGTATGTCGAAATTTTTTGATGAAAGCGTCAAATTTTTTTGATGTTAAAAAAATATGAAACGGTCATATTATAGCATGTAGAATGATTCTATTGTGAGCAAAAGTCATTTTGTGAAATGTTGGAAAATTTTACAAAAAAACGCCATAGTATAGTATGTCGAAATTTTTCGATGAAAGCGTCTAATTTTTTTGATGTTGAAAAAAACCATGAAAACAGTCGTATTATAGCATGTAGAATGATTCTATGGTGAGCAAAAGTCATTTCGTGAAATGTTGGAAAATTTAAAAAAAAAAACGCCATAGTATAGTATGTCGAAATTTTTCGACGAAAACGTCAAATTTTTTTGGTGTTGAAAAAGAACACGAAAATGGTCGTATTATAGCATGTAGAATGATTCTATTGTGAGCAAAAGTCATTTTGTGAAATGTTGGAAAATTTTACAAAAAAACGCCATAGTATAGCATGTCGAAATTTTTCGATGAAAACTTCAAATTTTTTTGATGTTGAAAAATAACATGAAAACTGTCGTATTATAGCATGTAGAATGATTTTATGGTGAGCAAAAGTCATTTTGTGAAATGTTGGTAAGTTTTACAAAAAAAACGCCATAGTATAGTATGTCGAAATTTTTCGATGAAAACTTCAAATTTTTTTGATGTTGAAAAATAACATGAAAACTGTCGTATTATAGCATGTAGAATGATTCTATGGTGAGCAACAGTCATTTTGTGAAATGTTGGAAAATTTTACAAAAAAACGCCATAGTATAGTATGTCAAAATTTTTTGTTGAAAACTTCAAATTTTTTTGGTGTTGAAAAAAAACATGAAAACAGTCGTATTATAGCATGTACAATGATTCTATGGTGAGCAAAAGTCATTTTGTGAAATGTTGGAAAGTTTTACAAAAAAAACGCCATAGTATAGTATGTCAAAATTTTTCGATGAAAGCGTCAAATTTTTTGGATGTTGAAAAAAACCATGAAAACGGTAGTATTATAGCATATAGAATGATGCTATTGTGAATAAAAGTCATTTTGTGAAATGTTGGAAAATTTTACAAAAAAAACGCCATAGTATAGTATGTCAAAATTTTTCGATTAAAGCGTCAAATTTTTTGGATGTTGAAAAGATACCATGAAAACGGTCGTATTATAGCATGTAGAATGATTCTATGGTGATTAAAAGTCATTTCGAGAAATGTTGGAAAATTTTACAAAAAAACGCCATAGTATAGTATGTCGAAATTTTTTGATGAAAGCGTCAAATTTTTTTGATGTTAAAAAAATATGAAACGGTCATATTATAGCATGTAGAATGATTCTATTGTGAGCAAAAGTCATTTTGTGAAATGTTGGAAAATTTTACAAAAAAACGCCATAGTATAGTATGTCGAAATTTTTCGATGAAAGCGTCTAATTTTTTTGATGTTGAAAAAAACCATGAAAACAGTCGTATTATAGCATGTAGAATGATTCTATGGTGAGCAAAAGTCATTTCGTGAAATGTTGGAAAATTTAAAAAAAAAAACGCCATAGTATAGTATGTCGAAATTTTTCGACGAAAACGTCAAATTTTTTTGGTGTTGAAAAAGAACACGAAAATGGTCGTATTATAGCATGTAGAATGATTCTATTGTGAGCAAAAGTCATTTTGTGAAATGTTGGAAAATTTTACAAAAAAACGCCATAGTATAGCATGTCGAAATTTTTCGATGAAAACTTCAAATTTTTTTGATGTTGAAAAATAACATGAAAACTGTCGTATTATAGCATGTAGAATGATTTTATGGTGAGCAAAAGTCATTTTGTGAAATGTTGGTAAGTTTTACAAAAAAAACGCCATAGTATAGTATGTCGAAATTTTTCGATGAAAACTTCAAATTTTTTTGATGTTGAAAAATAACATGAAAACTGTCGTATTATAGCATGTAGAATGATTCTATGGTGAGCAACAGTCATTTTGTGAAATGTTGGAAAATTTTACAAAAAAACGCCATAGTATAGTATGTCAAAATTTTTTGTTGAAAACTTCAAATTTTTTTGGTGTTGAAAAAAAACATGAAAACAGTCGTATTATAGCATGTACAATGATTCTATGGTGAGCAAAAGTCATTTTGTGAAATGTTGGAAAGTTTTACAAAAAAAACGCCATAGTATAGTATGTCAAAATTTTTCGATGAAAGCGTCAAATTTTTTGGATGTTGAAAAAAACCATGAAAACGGTAGTATTATAGCATATAGAATGATGCTATTGTGAATAAAAGTCATTTTGTGAAATGTTGGAAAATTTTACAAAAAAAACGCCATAGTATAGTATGTCAAAATTTTTCGATTAAAGCGTCAAATTTTTTGGATGTTGAAAAGATACCATGAAAACGGTCGTATTATAGCATGTAGAATGATTCTATGGTGATTAAAAGTCATTTCGAGAAATGTTGGAAAATTTTACAAAAAAACGCCATAGTATAGTATGTCGAAATTTTTCGTCGAAAACGTCAAATTTTTTTGGTGTTGAAAAAAAACATGAAAACGGTCGTATTATAGCATGTAGAATGATTCTATTGTGAGCAAAAGTCATTTTGTGAAATGTTGGAAAATTTTACAAAAAAACGCCATAGCATAGTATGTAAAAATTTTCGATGAAAATGTCAAATTTTTTTGATGCTGAAAAAAACCATGAAAACGATCGGATTATAGCATATAGAATGATGCTATTGTGAATAAAAGTCATTTCGTGAAATGTTGGAAAATTTTACAAAAAAAACGCCATAGTATAGTATGTCGAAATTTTTCGATGAAAACTTCAAATTTTTTTGATGTTGAAAAATAACATGAAAACTGTCGTATTATAGCATGTAGATTGATTCTATGGTGAGCAACAGTCAGTTCGTGAAATGTTGGAAAATTTTACAAAAAACGCCATAGTATAGTATGTCAAAATTTTTCGTTGAAAACTTCAAATTTTTTTGGTGTTGAAAAAAAACATGAAAACAGTCGTATTATAGCATGTACAATGATTCTATGGTGAGCAAAAGTCATTTCGTAAAATGTTGGAAAATTTTACAAAAAAAACGCCATAGTATAGTATGTCAAAATTTTTCGATGAAAGCGTCAAATTTTTTTGATGTTGAAAAAAACCATGAAAACGGTCATATTATAGCATGTAGAATGATTCTATAGTGAGCAAAAGTCATTTTGTGAAATGTTGGAAAGTTTTACAAAAAAAACGCCATAGTATAGTATGTCAAAATTTTTCGATGAAAGCGTCAAATTTTTTGGATGTTGAAAAAAACCATGAAAACGGTAGTATTATAGCATATAGAATGATTCTATAGTGAGCAAAAGTCATTTTGTGAAATGTTGGAAAGTTTTACAAAAAAAACGCCATAGTATAGTATGTCAAAATTTTTCGATGAAAGCGTCAAAATTTTTTGATGTTGAAAAAAAAACATGAAAACGGTCGTATTATAGCATGTAGAATGATTTTATGGTGAGCAAAAGTCATTTTGTGAAATGTTGGTAAGTTTTACAAAAAAAACGCCATAGTATAGTATGTCGAAATTTTTCGATGAAAACGTCAACGTTTTTTGATGTTGAAAAAGAACGTGAAAATGGTCGTATTACAGCACGTAGAATGATTCTATTGTGAGCAAAAGTCATTTTGTGAAATTTTGGAAAATTTTACAAAAAACGCCATAGTATAGTATGTCGAAATCTTTCGTCGAAAACTTCAAATTTTTTTGGTGTTGAAAAAAAACATGAAAACGGTCGTATTATAGCATGTACAATGATTCTATGGTGAGCAAAAGTCATTTCGTAAAATGTTGGAAAATTTTACAAAAAAAACGCCATAGTATAGTATGTCAAAATTTTTCGATGAAAGCGTCAAATTTTTTTGATGTTGAAAAAAACCATGAAAACGGTCATATTATAGCATGTAGAATGATTCTATAGTGAGCAAAAGTCATTTTGTGAAATGTTGGAAAGTTTTACAAAAAAAACGCCATAGTATAGTATGTCAAAATTTTTCGATGAAAGCGTCTAATTTTTTTGATGTTGAAAAAAAACATGAAAACGGTAGTATTATAGCATGTAGAATGATTCTATGGTGATTAAAAGTCATTTCGAGAAATGTTTGAAAATTTTACAAAAAACGCCATAGTATAGTATGTCGAAATTTTTCGTCGAAAACGTCAAATTTTTTTGGTGTTGAAAAAAAACATGAAAACGGTCGTATTATAGCATGTAGAATGATTCTATTGTGAGCAAAAGTCATTTTGTGAAATGTTGGAAAATTTTACAAAAAAAACGCCATAGTATAGTATGTCGAAATTTTTCGATGAAAACTTCAAATTTTTATGATGTTGAAAAATAACATGAAAACAGTCGTATTATAGCATGTACAATGATTCTATGGTGAGCAAAAGTCATTTCGTAAAATGTTGGAAAATTAAAAAAAAAAAAAAACGCCATAGTATAGTATGTCAAAATTCTTCGATGAAAGCGTAAAAATTTTTTGATGTTGAAAAAAAACATGAAAACGGTCGTATTATAGCATGTAGAATGATTCTATAGTGAGCAAGAGTCATTTTGTGAAATGTTGGAAAGTTTTACAAAAAAAACGCCATAGTATAGTATGTCGAAATTTTTCGATGAAAACTTCAAATTTTTTTGATGTTGAAAAATAACATGAAAACTGTCATATTATAGCATGTAGAATGATTCTATGGTGAGCAACAGTCATTTTGTGAAATGTTGGAAAATTTTACAAAAAAACGCCATAGGATAGTATGTCAAAATTTTTTGTTGAAAACTTCAAATTTTTTTGGTGTTGAAAAAAAACATGAAAACAGTCGTATTATAGCATGTACAATGATTCTATGGTGAGCAAAAGTCATTTCGTAAAATGTTGGAAAATTTTACAAAAAAAACGAAATACTATAGTATGTCGAAATTTTTTGATGAAAGCGTCAAATTTTTTTGATGTTAAAAAAAATATGAAACGGTCATATTATAGCATGTAGAATGATTCTATTGTGAGCAAAAGTCATTTTGTGAAATGTTGGAAAATTTTACAAAAAAACGCCATAGTATAGTATGTCGAAATTTTTCGATGAAAGCGTCTAATTTTTTTGATGTTGAAAAAAACCATGAAAACAGTCGTATTATAGCATGTAGAATGATTCTATGGTGAGCAAAAGTCATTTCGTGAAATGTTGGAAAATTTAAAAAAAAAAACGCCATAGTATAGTATGTCGAAATTTTTCGACGAAAACGTCAAATTTTTTTGGTGTTGAAAAAGAACACGAAAATGGTCGTATTATAGCATGTAGAATGATTCTATTGTGAGCAAAAGTCATTTTGTGAAATGTTGGAAAATTTTACAAAAAAACGCCATAGTATAGCATGTCGAAATTTTTCGATGAAAACTTCAAATTTTTTTGATGTTGAAAAATAACATGAAAACTGTCGTATTATAGCATGTAGAATGATTTTATGGTGAGCAAAAGTCATTTTGTGAAATGTTGGTAAGTTTTACAAAAAAAACGCCATAGTATAGTATGTCGAAATTTTTCGATGAAAACTTCAAATTTTTTTGATGTTGAAAAATAACATGAAAACTGTCGTATTATAGCATGTAGAATGATTCTATGGTGAGCAACAGTCATTTTGTGAAATGTTGGAAAATTTTACAAAAAAACGCCATAGTATAGTATGTCAAAATTTTTTGTTGAAAACTTCAAATTTTTTTGGTGTTGAAAAAAAACATGAAAACAGTCGTATTATAGCATGTACAATGATTCTATGGTGAGCAAAAGTCATTTTGTGAAATGTTGGAAAGTTTTACAAAAAAAACGCAATAGTATAGTATGTCAAAATTTTTCGATGAAAGCGTCAAATTTTTTGGATGTTGAAAAAAACCATGAAAACGGTAGTATTATAGCATATAGAATGATGCTATTGTGAATAAAAGTCATTTTGTGAAATGTTGGAAAATTTTACAAAAAAAACGCCATAGTATAGTATGTCAAAATTTTTCGATTAAAGCGTCAAATTTTTTGGATGTTGAAAAGATACCATGAAAACGGTCGTATTATAGCATGTAGAATGATTCTATGGTGAGCAAAAGTCATTTCGTGAAATGTTGGAAAATTTAAAAAAAAAAACGCCATAGTATAGTATGTCGAAATTTTTCGACGAAAACGTCAAATTTTTTTGGTGTTGAAAAAGAACACGAAAATGGTCGTATTATAGCATGTAGAATGATTCTATTGTGAGCAAAAGTCATTTTGTGAAATGTTGGAAAATTTTACAAAAAAACGCCATAGTATAGCATGTCGAAATTTTTCGATGAAAACTTCAAATTTTTTTGATGTTGAAAAATAACATGAAAACTGTCGTATTATAGCATGTAGAATGATTTTATGGTGAGCAAAAGTCATTTTGTGAAATGTTGGTAAGTTTTACAAAAAAAACGCCATAGTATAGTATGTCGAAATTTTTCGATGAAAACTTCAAATTTTTTTGATGTTGAAAAATAACATGAAAACTGTCGTATTATAGCATGTAGAATGATTCTATGGTGAGCAACAGTCATTTTGTGAAATGTTGGAAAATTTTACAAAAAAACGCCATAGTATAGTATGTCAAAATTTTTTGTTGAAAACTTCAAATTTTTTTGGTGTTGAAAAAAAACATGAAAACAGTCGTATTATAGCATGTACAATGATTCTATGGTGAGCAAAAGTCATTTTGTGAAATGTTGGAAAGTTTTACAAAAAAAACGCAATAGTATAGTATGTCAAAATTTTTCGATGAAAGCGTCAAATTTTTTGGATGTTGAAAAAAACCATGAAAACGGTAGTATTATAGCATATAGAATGATGCTATTGTGAATAAAAGTCATTTTGTGAAATGTTGGAAAATTTTACAAAAAAAACGCCATAGTATAGTATGTCAAAATTTTTCGATTAAAGCGTCAAATTTTTTGGATGTTGAAAAGATACCATGAAAACGGTCGTATTATAGCATGTAGAATGATTCTATGGTGATTAAAAGTCATTTCGAGAAATGTTGGAAAATTTTACAAAAAAACGCCATAGTATAGTATGTCGAAATTTTTCGTCGAAAACGTCAAATTTTTTTGGTGTTGAAAAAAAACATGAAAACGGTCGTATTATAGCATGTAGAATGATTCTATTGTGAGCAAAAGTCATTTTGTGAAATGTTGGAAAATTTTACAAAAAAACGCCATAGCATAGTATGTAAAAATTTTCGATGAAAATGTCAAATTTTTTTGATGCTGAAAAAAACCATGAAAACGATCGGATTATAGCATATAGAATGATGCTATTGTGAATAAAAGTCATTTCGTGAAATGTTGGAAAATTTTACAAAAAAAACGCCATAGTATAGTATGTCGAAATTTTTCGATGAAAACTTCAAATTTTTTTGGTGTTGAAAAAAAACATGAAAACAGTCGTATTATAGCATGTACAATGATTCTATGGTGAGCAAAAGTCATTTCGTAAAATGTTGGAAAATTTTACAAAAAAAACGCCATAGTATAGTATGTCAAAATTTTTCGATGAAAGCGTCTAATTTTTTTGATGTTGAAAAAAAACATGAAAACGGTCGTATTATAGCATGTAGAATGATTTTATGGTGAGCAAAAGTCATTTTGTGAAATGTTGGTAAGTTTTACAAAAAAAACGCCATAGTATAGTATGTCGAAATTTTTCGATGAAAACGTCAACGTTTTTTGATGTTGAAAAAGAACGTGAAAATGGTCGTACTACAGCACGTAGAATGATTCTATTGTGAGCAAAAGTCATTTTGTGAAATGTTGGAAAATTTTACAAAAAAACGCCATAGCATAGTATGTAAAAATTTTCGATGAAAATGTCAAATTTTTTTGATGCTGAAAAAAACCATGAAAACGGTCGGATTATAGCATGTAGAATGATGCTATTGTGAATAAAAGTCATTTCGTGAAATGTTGGAAAATTTTACAAAAAAAACGCCATAGTATAGTATGTCGAAATTTTTCGATGAAAACTTCAAATTTTTTTGGTGTTGAAAAATAACATGAAAACAGTCGTATTATAGCATGTACAATGATTCTATGGTGAGCAAAAGTCATTTCGTAAAATGTTGGAAAATTAAAAAAAAAAAAAACGCCATAGTATAGTATGTCAAAATTCTTCGATGAAAGCGTCAAAATTTTTTGATGTTGAAAAAAAACATGAAAACGGTCGTATTATAGCATGTAGAATGATTCTATAGTGAGCAAAAGTCATTTAGTGAAATGTTGGAAAGTTTTACAAAAAAAACGCCATAGTATAGTATGTCGAACTCTTTCGTCGAAAACGTCAAATTTTTTTGGTGTTGAAAAAAAACATGAAAACGGTCGTATTATAGCATGTAGAATGATTCTATTGTGAGCAAAAGTCATTTTGTGAAATGTTGGAAAATTTTACAAAAAAACGCCATAGTATAGTATGTCAAAATTTTCGATGAAAATGTCAAATTTTTTTGATGCTGAAAAAAACCATGAAAACGGTCGGATTATAGCATATAGAATGATGCTATTGTGAATAAAAGTCATTTCGTGAAATGTTGGAAAATTTTACAAAAAAAACGCCATAGTATAGTATGTCGAAATTTTTCGATGAAAACTTCAAATTTTTTTGATGTTGAAAAATAACATGAAAACTGTCGTATTATAGCATGTAGAATGATTCTATGGTGAGCAACAGTCATTTTGTGAAATGTTGGAAAATTTTACAAAAAAACGCCATAGTATAGTATGTCAAAATTTTTTGTTGAAAGCTTCAAATTTTTTTGGTGTTGAAAAAAAACATGAAAACAGTCGTATTATAGCATGTACAATGATTCTATGGTGAGCAAAAGTCATTTTGTGAAATGTTGGAAAGTTTTACAAAAAAACGCCATAGTATAGTATGTCAAAATTTTTCGATGAAAGCGTCAAATTTTTTGGATGTTGAAAAAAACCATGAAAACGGTAGTATTATAGCATATAGAATGATGCTATTGTGAATAAAAGTCATTTTGTGAAATGTTGGAAAATTTTACAAAAAAAACGCCATAGTATAGTATGTCAAAATTTTTCGATTAAAGCGTCAAATTTTTTGGATGTTGAAAAGATACCATGAAAACGGTCGTACTATAGCATGTAGAATGATTCTATGGTGATTAAAAGTCATTTCGAGAAATGTTGGAAAATTTTACAAAAAAACGCCATAGTATAGTATGTCGAAATTTTTCGTCGAAAACGTCAAATTTTTTTGGTGTTGAAAAAAAACATGAAAACGGTCGTATTATAGCATGTAGAATGATTCTATTGTGAGCAAAAGTCATTTTGTGAAATGTTGGAAAATTTTACAAAAAAACGCCATAGCATAGTATGTAAAAATTTTCGATGAAAATGTCAAATTTTTTTGATGCTGAAAAAAACCATGAAAACGATCGGATTATAGCATATAGAATGATGCTATTGTGAATAAAATTCATTTCGTGAAATATTGGAAAATTTTACAAAAAAAACGCCATAGTATAGTATGTCGAAATTTTTCGATGAAAACGTCAACGTTTTTTGATGTTGAAAAAGAACGTGAAAATGGTCGTATTACAGCACGTAGAATGATTCTATTGTGAGCAAAAGTCATTTTGTGAAATTTTGGAAAATTTTACAAAAAACGCCATAGTATAGTATGTCGAAATCTTTCGTCGAAAACGTCAAATTTTTTTGGTGTTGAAAAAAAACATGAAAACGGTCGTATTATAGCATGTAGAATGATTCTATTGTGAGCAAAAGTCATTTTGTGAAATGTTGGAAAATTTTACAAAAAAACGCCATAGCATAGTATGTAAAAATTTTCGATGAAAATGTCAAATTTTTTTGATGCTGAAAAAAACCATGAAAACGGTCGGATTATAGCATATAGAATGATGCTATTGTGAATAAAAGTCATTTCGTGAAATGTTGGAAAATTTTACAAAAAAAACGCCATAGTATAGTATGTCGAAATTTTTCGATGAAAACTTCAAATTTTTTTGATGTTGAAAAATAACATGAAAACTGTCGTATTATAGCATGTAGAATGATTTTATGGTGAGCAAAAGTCATTTTGTGAAATGTTGGTAAGTTTTACAAAAAAACGCCATAGTATAGTATGTCAAAATTTTTTGTTGAAAACTTCAAATTTTTTTGGTGTTGAAAAAAAACATGAAAACGGTCGTATTATAGCATGTACAATGATTCTATGGTGAGCAAAAGTCATTTCGTAAAATGTTGGAAAATTTTACAAAAAAAACGCCATAGTATAGTATGTCAAAATTTTTCGATGAAAGCGTCAAATTTTTTTGATGTTGAAAAAAACCATGAAAACGGTCATATTATAGCATGTAGAATGATTCTATAGTGAGCAAAAGTCATTTTGTGAAATGTTGGAAAGTTTTACAAAAAAAACGCCATAGTATAGTATGTCAAAATTTTTCGATGAAAGCGTCAAATTTTTTGGATGTTGAAAAAAACCATGAAAACGGTAGTATTATAGCATATAGAATGATGCTATTGTGAATAAAAGTCATTTTGTGAAATGTTGGAAAATTTTACAAAAAAAACGCCATAGTATAGTATGTCAAAATTTTTCGATGAAAGCGTCAAATTTTTTGGATGTTGAAAAGATACCATGAAAACGGTCGTATTATAGCATGTAGAATGATTTTATGGTGAGCAAAAGTCATTTTGTGAAATGTTGGTAAGTTTTACAAAAAAAACGCCATAGTATAGTATGTCGAAATTTTTCGATGAAAACTTCAAATTTTTTTGATGTTGAAAAATAACATGAAAACTGTCGTATTATAGCATGTAGAATGATTCTATTGTGAGCAACAGTCATTTTGTGAAATGTTGGAAAATTTTACAAAAAAACGCCATAGGATAGTATGTCAAAATTTTTTGTTGAAAACTTCAAATTTTTTTGGTGTTGAAAAAAAACATGAAAACAGTCGTATTATAGCATGTACAATGATTCTATGGTGAGCAAAAGTCATTTCGTAAAATGTTGGAAAATTTTACAAAAAAAACGCCATAGTATAGTATGTCGAAATTTTTCGATGAAAGCGTCAAATTTTTTTGATGTTGAAAAAAACCATGAAAACGGTCATATTATAGCATGTAGAATGATTCTATAGTGAGCAAAAGTCATTTTGTGAAATGTTGGAAAGTTTTACAAAAAAAACGCCATAGTATAGTATGTCAAAATTTTTCGATGAAAGCGTCAAATTTTTTGGATGTTGAAAAAAACCATGAAAACGGTAGTATTATAGCATATAGAATGATGCTATTGTGAATAAAAGTCATTTTGTGAAATGTTGGAAAATTTTACAAAAAAAACGCCTTAGTATAGTATGTCAAAATTTTTCGATGAAAGCAGCAAATTTTTTGGATGTTGAAAAGATACCATGAAAACGGTCGTATTATAGCATGTAGAATGATTCTATGGTGATTAAAAGTCATTTCGAGAAATGTTGGAAAATTTTACAAAAAAAACGCCATAGTATAGTATGTCGAAATTTTTCGTCGAAAACGTCAAATTTTTTTGGTGTTGAAAAAAAACATGAAAACGGTCGTATTATAGCATGTAGAATGATTCTATTGTAAGCAAAAGTCATTTTGTGAAATGTTGGAAAATTTTACAAAAAAACGCCATAGCATAGTATGTAAAAATTTTCGATGAAAATGTCAAATTTTTTTGATGCTGAAAAAAACCATGAAAACGGTCGGATTATAGCATGTAGAATGATGCTATGGGCTGCACGGTGGTGTAGTGGTTAGCGCTGTCGCCTCACAGCAAGAGGGTCGCAGGTTCGATTCCAGCTTGCGGCTCTTCTGTGTGGAGTTTGCATGTTCTCCCCGTGTAAGCGTGGGTTCTCTCCGGGTACTCCGGCTTCCTCCCACCGTCCAAAGACATGCTGTTTAGGTTAATTGATGACTCTAAATTGCCCGTAGGTGTGGATGTGAGTGTGAATGGTTGTCTGTCTATATGTTGTCTGTCTCTATGTGCCCTGCGATGGACTGGCGACCTGTCCAGGGTGAACCCCGCCTTCGCCCTATGCCAGCTGGGATCGGCTCCAGCCCCCCCGCGACCCCTAATGGGATAAGCGGTTGACGATGGATGGATGGATGGAATGATGCTATTGTGAATAAAAGTCATTTCGTGAAATGTTGGAAAATTTTACAAAAAAAACGCCATAGTATAGTATGTCGAAATTTTTCGATGAAAACTTCAAATTTTTTTGATGTTGAAAAATAACATGAAAACAGTCGTATTATAGCATGTACAATGATTCTATGGTGAGCAAAAGTCATTTCGTAAAATGTTGGAAAATTAAAAAAAAAAAAAACGCCATAGTATAGTATGTCAAAATTCTTCGATGAAAGCGTCAAAATTTTTTGATGTTGAAAAAAAACATGAAAACGGTCGTATTATAGCATGTAGAATGATTCTATAGTGAGCAAAAGTCATTTTGTGAAATGTTGGAAAGTTTTACAAAAAAAACGCCATAGTATAGTATGTCGAACTCTTTCGTCGAAAACGTCAAATTTTTTTGGTGTTGAAAAAAAACATGAAAACGGTCGTATTATAGCATGTAGAATGATTCTATTGTGAGCAAAAGTCATTTTGTGAAATGTTGGAAAATTTTACAAAAAAACGCCATAGTATAGTATGTAAAAATTTTCGATGAAAATGTCAAATTTTTTTGATGCTGAAAAAAACCATGAAAACGGTCGGATTATAGCATATAGAATGATGCTATTGTGAATAAAAGTCATTTCGTGAAATGTTGGAAAATTTTACAAAAAAAACGCCATAGTATAGTATGTCGAAATTTTTCGATGAAAACTTCAAATTTTTTTGATGTTGAAAAATAACATGAAAACTGTCGTATTATAGCATGTAGAATGATTTTATGGTGAGCAAAAGTCATTTTGTGAAATGTTGGTAAGTTTTACAAAAAAACGCCATAGTATAGTATGTCAAAATTTTTTGTTGAAAACTTCAAATTTTTTTGGTGTTGAAAAAAAACATGAAAACGGTCGTATTATAGCATGTACAATGATTCTATGGTGAGCAAAAGTCATTTCGTAAAATGTTGGAAAATTTTACAAAAAAAACGCCATAGTATAGTATGTCAAAATTTTTCGATGAAAGCGTCAAATTTTTTTGATGTTGAAAAAAACCATGAAAACGGTCATATTATAGCATGTAGAATGATTCTATAGTGAGCAAAAGTCATTTTGTGAAATGTTGGAAAGTTTTACAAAAAAAACGCCATAGTATAGTATGTCAAAATTTTTCGATGAAAGCGTCAAATTTTTTGGATGTTGAAAAAAACCATGAAAACGGTAGTATTATAGCATATAGAATGATGCTATTGTGAATAAAAGTCATTTTGTGAAATGTTGGAAAATTTTACAAAAAAAACGCCATAGTATAGTATGTCAAAATTTTTCGATGAAAGCGTCAAATTTTTTGGATGTTGAAAAGATACCATGAAAACGGTCGTATTATAGCATGTAGAATGATTTTATGGTGAGCAAAAGTCATTTTGTGAAATGTTGGTAAGTTTTACAAAAAAAACGCCATAGTATAGTATGTCGAAATTTTTCGATGAAAACTTCAAATTTTTTTGATGTTGAAAAATAACATGAAAACTGTCGTATTATAGCATGTAGAATGATTCTATGGTGAGCAACAGTCATTTTGTGAAATGTTGGAAAATTTTACAAAAAAACGCCATTGTATAGTATGTCAAAATTTTTTGTTGAAAACTTCAAATTTTTTTGGTGTTGAAAAAAAACATGAAAACAGTCGTATTATAGCATGTAGAATGATTCTATAGTGAGCAAAAGTCATTTTGTGAAATGTTGGAAAGTTTTACAAAAAAAACGCCATAGTATAGTATGTCAAAATTTTTCGATGAAAGCATCAAATTTTTTGGATGTTGAAAAGATACCATGAAAACGGTCGTATTATAGCATGTAGAATGATGCTATTGTGAATAAAAGTCATTTCGAGAAATGTTGGAAAATTTTACAAAAAAACGCCATAGTATAGTATGTCGAAATTTTTCGTCGAAAACGTCAAATTTTTTTGGTGTTGAAAAAAAACATGAAAACGGTCGTATTATAGCATGTAGAATGATTCTATTGTGAGCAAAAGTCATTTTGTGAAATGTTGGAAAATTTTACAAAAAAACGCCATAGCATAGTATGTAAAAATTTTCGATGAAAATGTCAAATTTTTTTGATGCTGAAAAAAACCATGAAAACGGTCGGATTATAGCATGTAGAATGATGCTATTGTGAATAAAAGTCATTTCGTGAAATGTTGGAAAATTTTACAAAAAAAACGCCATAGTATAGTATGTCGAAATTTTTCGATGAAAACTTCAAATTTTTTTGATGTTGAAAAATAACATGAAAACAGTCGTATTATAGCATGTACAATGATTCTATGTTGAGCAAAAGTCATTTCGTAAAATGTTGGAAAATTTAAAAAAAAAAAAACGCCATAGTATACTATGTCAAAATTCTTCGATGAAAGCGTCAAAATTTTTTGATGTTGAAAAAAAACATGAAAACGGTCATATTATAGCATGTAGAATGATTCTATAGTGAGCAAAAGTCATTTTGTGAAATGTTGGAAAGTTTTACAAAAAAAACGCCATAGTATAGTATGTCAAAATTTTTCGATGAAAACGTCAAAGTTTTTTGATGTTGAAAAAGAACATGAAAATGGTCGTATTATAGCATGTAGAATGATTCTATTGTGAGCAAAAGTCATTTTGTGAAATGTTGGAAAATTTTACAAAAAAACGCCATATATAGTATGTAAAAATTTTCGATGAAAATGTCAATTTTTTTTTTATGTTGAAAAAAACCATGAAAACGGTAGTATTATAGCATATAGAATGATGCTATTGTGAATAAAAGTCATTTCGTGAAATGTAGGAAAATTTTACAAAAAAACGCCATAGTATAGTATGTCAAAATTTTTCGATGAAAGCGTCAAATTTTTTTGATGTTGAAAAAAACCATGAAAACGGTCATATTATAGCATGTAGAATGATTTTATGGTGAGCAAAAGTCATTTTGTGAAATGTTGGTAAGTTTTACAAAAAAACGCCATAGTATAGTATGTCAAAATTTTTTGTTGAAAACTTCAAATTTTTTTGGTGTTGAAAAAAAACATGAAAACGGTCGTATTATAGCATGTACAATGATTCTATGGTGAGCAAAAGTCATTTCGTAAAATGTTGGAAAATTTTACAAAAAAAACGCCATAGTATAGTATGTCAAAATTTTTCGATGAAAGCGTCAAATTTTTTTGATGTTGAAAAAAACCATGAAAACGGTCATATTATAGCATGTAGAATGATTCTATAGTGAGCAAAAGTCATTTTGTGAAATGTTGGAAAGTTTTACAAAAAAAACGCCATAGTATAGTATGTCAAAATTTTTCGATGAAAGCGTCAAATTTTTTGGATGTTGAAAAAAACCATGAAAACGGTAGTATTATAGCATATAGAATGATGCTATTGTGAATAAAAGTCATTTTGTGAAATGTTGGAAAATTTTACAAAAAAAACGCCATAGTATAGTATGTCAAAATTTTTCGATGAAAGCGTCAAATTTTTTGGATGTTGAAAAGATACCATGAAAACGGTCGTATTATAGCATGTAGAATGATTTTATGGTGAGCAAAAGTCATTTTGTGAAATGTTGGTAAGTTTTACAAAAAAAACGCCATAGTATAGTATGTCGAAATTTTTCGATGAAAACTTCAAATTTTTTTGATGTTGAAAAATAACATGAAAACTGTCGTATTATAGCATGTAGAATGATTCTATTGTGAGCAACAGTCATTTTGTGAAATGTTGGAAAATTTTACAAAAAAACGCCATAGGATAGTATGTCAAAATTTTTTGTTGAAAACTTCAAATTTTTTTGGTGTTGAAAAAAAACATGAAAACAGTCGTATTATAGCATGTACAATGATTCTATGGTGAGCAAAAGTCATTTCGTAAAATGTTGGAAAATTTTACAAAAAAAACGCCATAGTATAGTATGTCGAAATTTTTCGATGAAAGCGTCAAATTTTTTTGATGTTGAAAAAAACCATGAAAACGGTCATATTATAGCATGTAGAATGATTCTATAGTGAGCAAAAGTCATTTTGTGAAATGTTGGAAAGTTTTACAAAAAAAACGCCATAGTATAGTATGTCAAAATTTTTCGATGAAAGCGTCAAATTTTTTGGATGTTGAAAAAAACCATGAAAACGGTAGTATTATAGCATATAGAATGATGCTATTGTGAATAAAAGTCATTTTGTGAAATGTTGGAAAATTTTACAAAAAAAACGCCTTAGTATAGTATGTCAAAATTTTTCGATGAAAGCAGCAAATTTTTTGGATGTTGAAAAGATACCATGAAAACGGTCGTATTATAGCATGTAGAATGATTCTATGGTGATTAAAAGTCATTTCGAGAAATGTTGGAAAATTTTACAAAAAAAACGCCATAGTATAGTATGTCGAAATTTTTCGTCGAAAACGTCAAATTTTTTTGGTGTTGAAAAAAAACATGAAAACGGTCGTATTATAGC
This sequence comes from Pterois miles, assembly GCA_947000775.1. NCBI lineage: Eukaryota > Metazoa > Chordata > Actinopteri > Perciformes > Scorpaenidae > Pterois > Pterois miles. The sequence goes on along the minus strand of CAMQGK010000308.1, from coordinate 7,508,122 downwards.
ATGTAGAATGATTCTATTGTGAGCAAAAGTCATTTTGTGAAATGTTGGAAAATTTTACAAAAAAACGCCATAGCATAGTATGTAAAAATTTTCGATGAAAATGTCAAATTTTTTTGATGCTGAAAAAAACCATGAAAACGGTCGGATTATAGCATGTAGAATGATGCTATTGTGAATAAAAGTCATTTCGTGAAATGTTGGAAAATTTTACAAAAAAAACGCCATAGTATAGTATGTCGAAATTTTTCGATGAAAACTTCAAATTTTTTTGATGTTGAAAAATAACATGAAAACAGTCGTATTATAGCATGTACAATGATTCTATGGTGAGCAAAAGTCATTTCGTAAAATGTTGGAAAATTAAAAAAAAAAAAAAACGCCATAGTATAGTATGTCAAAATTCTTCGATGAAAGCGTCAAAATTTTTTGATGTTGAAAAAAAACATGAAAACGGTCGTATTATAGCATGTAGAATGATTCTATAGTGAGCAAAAGTCATTTTGTGAAATGTTGGAAAGTTTTACAAAAAAAACGCCATAGTATAGTATGTCGAACTCTTTCGTCGAAAACGTCAAATTTTTTTGGTGTTGAAAAAAAACATGAAAACGGTCGTATTATAGCATGTAGAATGATTCTATTGTGAGCAAAAGTCATTTTGTGAAATGTTGGAAAATTTTACAAAAAAACGCCATAGTATAGTCTGTAAAAATTTTCGATGAAAATGTCAAATTTTTTTGATGCTGAAAAAAACCATGAAAACGGTCGGATTATAGCATATAGAATGATGCTATTGTGAATAAAAGTCATTTCGTGAAATGTTGGAAAATTTTACAAAAAAAACGCCATAGTATAGTATGTCGAAATTTTTCGATGAAAACTTCAAATTTTTTTGATGTTGAAAAATAACATGAAAACTGTCGTATTATAGCATGTAGAATGATTTTATGGTGAGCAAAAGTCATTTTGTGAAATGTTGGTAAGTTTTACAAAAAAACGCCATAGTATAGTATGTCAAAATTTTTTGTTGAAAACTTCAAATTTTTTTGGTGTTGAAAAAAAACATGAAAACGGTCGTATTATAGCATGTACAATGATTCTATGGTGAGCAAAAGTCATTTCGTAAAATGTTGGAAAATTTTACAAAAAAAACGCCATAGTATAGTATGTCAAAATTTTTCGATGAAAGCGTCAAATTTTTTTGATGTTGAAAAAAACCATGAAAACGGTCATATTATAGCATGTAGAATGATTCTATAGTGAGCAAAAGTCATTTTGTGAAATGTTGGAAAGTTTTACAAAAAAAACGCCATAGTATAGTATGTCAAAATTTTTCGATGAAAGCGTCAAATTTTTTGGATGTTGAAAAAAACCATGAAAACGGTAGTATTATAGCATATAGAATGATGCTATTGTGAATAAAAGTCATTTTGTGAAATGTTGGAAAATTTTACAAAAAAAACGCCATAGTATAGTATGTCAAAATTTTTCGATGAAAGCGTCAAATTTTTTTGATGTTGAAAAAAACCATGAAAACGGTCGTATTATAGCATGTAGAATGATTTTATGGTGAGCAAAAGTCATTTTGTGAAATGTTGGTAAGTTTTACAAAAAAAACGCCATAGTATAGTATGTCGAAATTTTTCGATGAAAGCGTCAAATTTTTTGGATGTTGAAAAAAACCATGAAAACGGTAGTATTATAGCATATAGAATGATGCTATTGTGAATAAAAGTCATTTTGTGAAATGTTGGAAAATTTTACAAAAAAAACGCCATAGTATAGTATGTCAAAATTTTTCGATGAAAGCGTCAAATTTTTTGGATGTTGAAAAGATACCATGAAAACGGTCGTATTATAGCATGTAGAATGATTCTATTGTGAATAAAAGTCATTTCGTGAAATGTTGGAAATTTTACAAAAAAAACAGCATAGTATAGTTTGTCGAAATTTTTTGATGAAAGTGTCAAATTTGTTTGATGTTAAAAAACAAACATGAAACGGTCATATTTTTGCATATAGAATGATTCTATGGTGAGCAAAAGTCATTTCATGAAATGTTGGAAAATTTTACAAAAAAAACCAAAACGCCAAAGTATAGTAAGTCGAAATTTTTTAATGAAAATGTCAAATATTTTTGGTGTTGGAAAAAAAAACATGAAAACGGTCGTATTATAGCATGTAGAATGATTCTATGGTGAGCAAAAGTCACTTCGTGAAATGTTTGAAAATTTTACAAAAAACGCCATAGTATAGTATGTCGAAATTTTTCGTCGAAAACGTCAAATTTTTTTGGTGTTGAAAAAAAACATGAAAACGGTCGTATTATAGCATGTAGAATGATTCTATTGTGAGCAAAAGTCATTTTGTGAAATGTTGGAAAATTTTACAAAAAAACGCCATAGCATAGTATGTAAAAATTTTCGATGAAAATGTCAAATTTTTTTGATGCTGAAAAAAACCATGAAAACGGTCGTATTATAGCATGTAGATTGATTCTATGGTGAGCAACAGTCATTTTGTGAAATGTTGGAAAATTTTACAAAAAAACGCCATAGTATAGTATGTCAAAATTTTTCGATGAAAACTTCAAATTTTTTTGGTGTTGAAAAAAAACATGAAAACAGTCGTATTATAGCATGTACAATGATTCCATGGTGAGCAAAAGTCATTTCGTAAAATGTTGGAAAATTTTACAAAAAAAATGCCATAGTATAGTATGTCAAAATTCTTCGATGAAAGCGTCAAAATTTTTTGATGTTGAAAAAAAACATGAAAACGGTTGTATTATAGCATGTAGAATGATTCTATAGTGAGCAAAAGTCATTTTGTGAAATGTTGGAAAGTTTTACAAAAAAAACGCCATAGTATAGTATGTCGAAATTTTTCGATGAAAACTTCAATTTTTTTTGATGTTGAAAAAAAACATGAAAACAGTCGTATTATAGCATGTACAATGATTCTATGGTGAGCAAAAGTCATTTCGTAAAATGTTGGAAAATTTTACAAAAAAAACGCCATAGTATAGTATGTCAAAATTTTTCGATGAAAGCGTCAAAATTTTTTGATGTTGAAAAAAAACATGAAAACCGTCGTATTATAGCATGTAGAATGATTCTATAGTGAGCAAAAGTCATTTTGTGAAATGTTGGAAAGTTTTACAAAAAAAACGCCATAGTATAGTATGTCAAAATTTTTCGATGAAAGCGTCTAATTTTTTTGATGTTGAAAAAAAACATGAAAACGGTCGTATTATAGCATGTAGAATGATTTTATGGTGAGCAAAACTCATTTTGTGAAATGTTGGTAAGTTTTACAAAAAAAACGCCATAGTATAGTATGTCGAAATTTTTCGATGAAAACTTCAAATTTTTTTGATGTTGAAAAATAACATGAAAACTGTCGTATTATAGCATGTAGAATGATTTTATGGTGAGCAAAAGTCATTTTGTGAAATGTTGGTAAGTTTTACAAAAAAACGCCATAGTATAGTATGTCAAAATTTTTTGTTGAAAACTTCAAATTTTTTTGGTGTTGAAAAAAAACATGAAAACGGTCGTATTATAGCATGTACAATGATTCTATGGTGAGCAAAAGTCATTTCGTAAAATGTTGGAAAATTTTACAAAAAAAACGCCATAGTATAGTATGTCAAAATTTTTCGATGAAAGCGTCAAATTTTTTTGATGTTGAAAAAAACCATGAAAACGGTCATATTATAGCATGTAGAATGATTCTATAGTGAGCAAAAGTCATTTTGTGAAATGTTGGAAAGTTTTACAAAAAAAACGCCATAGTATAGTATGTCAAAATTTTTCGATGAAAGCGTCAAATTTTTTGGATGTTGAAAAAAACCATGAAAACGGTAGTATTATAGCATATAGAATGATGCTATTGTGAATAAAAGTCATTTTGTGAAATGTTGGAAAATTTTACAAAAAAAACGCCATAGTATAGTATGTCAAAATTTTTCGATGAAAGCGTCAAATTTTTTGGATGTTGAAAAGATATCATGAAAACGGTCGTATTATAGCATGTAGAATGATTTTATGGTGAGCAAAAGTCATTTTGTGAAATGTTGGTAAGTTTTACAAAAAAAACGCCATAGTATAGTATGTCGAAATTTTTCGATGAAAACTTCAAATTTTTTTGATGTTGAAAAATAACATGAAAACTGTCGTATTATAGCATGTAGAATGATTCTATGGTGAGCAACAGTCATTTTGTGAAATGTTGGAAAATTTTACAAAAAAAACGCCATAGTATAGTATGTCGAAATTTTTCGTCGAAAACGTCAAATTTTTTTGGTGTTGAAAAAAAACATGAAAACGGTCGTATTATAGCATGTAGAATGATTCTATTGTGAGCAAAAGTCATTTTGTGAAATGTTGGAAAATTTTACAAAAAAACGCCATAGCATAGTATGTAAAAATTTTCGATGAAAATGTCAAATTTTTTTGATGCTGAAAAAAACCATGAAAACGGTCGGATTATAGCATGTAGAATGATGCTATTGTGAATAAAAGTCATTTCGTGAAATGTTGGAAAATTTTACAAAAAAAACGCCATAGTATAGTATGTCGAAATTTTTCGATGAAAACTTCAAATTTTTTTGATGTTGAAAAATAACATGAAAACAGTCGTATTATAGCATGTACAATGATTCTATGGTGAGCAAAAGTCATTTCGTAAAATGTTGGAAAATTAAAAAAAAAAAAACGCCATAGTATAGTATGTCAAAATTCTTCGATGAAAGCGTCAAAATTTTTTGATGTTGAAAAAAAACATGAAAACGGTCGTATTATAGCATGTAGAATGATTCTATAGTGAGCAAAAGTCATTTTGTGAAATGTTGGAAAGTTTTACAAAAAAAACGCCATAGTATAGTATGTCGAACTCTTTCGTCGAAAACGTCAAATTTTTTTGGTGTTGAAAAAAAACATGAAAACGGTCGTATTATAGCATGTAGAATGATTCTATTGTGAGCAAAAGTCATTTTGTGAAATGTTGGAAAATTTTACAAAAAAACGCCATAGTATAGTATGTAAAAATTTTCGATGAAAATGTCAAATTTTTTTGATGCTGAAAAAAACCATGAAAACGGTCGGATTATAGCATATAGAATGATGCTATTGTGAATAAAAGTCATTTCGTGAAATGTTGGAAAATTTTACAAAAAAAACGCCATAGTATAGTATGTCGAAATTTTTCGATGAAAACTTCAAATTTTTTTGATGTTGAAAAATAACATGAAAACTGTCGTATTATAGCATGTAGAATGATTTTATGGTGAGCAAAAGTCATTTTGTGAAATGTTGGTAAGTTTTACAAAAAAAACGCCATAGTATAGTATGTCGAAATTTTTCGATGAAAACTTCAAATTTTTTTGATGTTGAAAAATAACATGAAAACTGTCGTATTATAGCATGTAGAATGATTCTATGGTGAGCAACAGTCATTTCGTGAAATGTTGGAAAATTTTACAAAAAAACGCCATAGTATAGTATGTCAAAATTTTTCGTTGAAAACTTCAAATTTTTTTGGTGTTGAAAAAAAAACATGAAAACAGTCGTATTATAGCATGTACAATGATTCCATGGTGAGCAAAAGTCATTTCGTAAAATGTTGGAAAATTTTACAAAAAAAACGCCATAGTATAGTATGTCAAAATTTTTCGATGAAAGCGTCAAATTTTTTTGATGTTGTAAAAAACCATGAAAACGGTCATATTATAGCATGTAGAATGATTCTATAGTGAGCAAAAGTCATTTTGTGAAATGTTGGAAAGTTTTACAAAAAAAACGCCATAGTATAGTATGTCAAAATTTTTCGATGAAAGCGTCAAATTTTTTGGATGTTGAAAAAAACCATGAAAACGGTAGTATTATAGCATATAGAATGATGCTATTGTGAATAAAAGTCATTTTGTGAAATGTTGGAAAATTTTACAAAAAAAACGCCATAGTATAGTATGTCATAATTTTTCGATGAAAGCGTCAAATTTTTTGGATGTTGAACAATAACATGAAAACGGTCGTATTATAGCATGTAGAATGATTCTATGGTGATTAAAAGTCATTTCGAGAAATGTTTGAAAATTTTACAAAAAACGCCATAGTATAGTATGTCGAAATTTTTCGTCGAAAACGTCAAATTTTTTTGGTGTTGAAAAAAAACATGAAAACGGTCGTATTATAGCATGTAGAATGATTCTATTGTGAGCAAAAGTCATTTTGTGAAATGTTGGAAAATTTTACAAAAAAACGCCATAGCATAGTATGTAAAAATTTTCGATGAAAATGTCAAATTTTTTTGATGCTGAAAAAAACCATGAAAACGGTCGTATTATAGCATGTAGATTGATTCTATGGTGAGCAACAGTCATTTTGTGAAATGTTGGAAAATTTTACAAAAAAACGCCATAGTATAGTATGTCAAAATTTTTCGATGAAAACTTCAAATTTTTTTGGTGTTGAAAAAAAACATGAAAACAGTCGTATTATAGCATGTACAATGATTCCATGGTGAGCAAAAGTCATTTCGTAAAATGTTGGAAAATTTTACAAAAAAAATGCCATAGTATAGTATGTCAAAATTCTTCGATGAAAGCGTCAAAATTTTTTGATGTTGAAAAAAAACATGAAAACGGTTGTATTATAGCATGTAGAATGATTCTATAGTGAGCAAAAGTCATTTTGTGAAATGTTGGAAAGTTTTACAAAAAAAACGCCATAGTATAGTATGTCGAAATTTTTCGATGAAAACTTCAATTTTTTTTGATGTTGAAAAAAAACATGAAAACAGTCGTATTATAGCATGTACAATGATTCTATGGTGAGCAAAAGTCATTTCGTAAAATGTTGGAAAATTTTACAAAAAAAACGCCATAGTATGTCGAAATTTTTCGACGAAAACGTCAAATTTTTTTGGTGTTGAAAAAGAACATGAAAATGGTCGTATTATAGCATGTAGAATGATTCTATGGTGAGCTAAAGTCATTTTGTGAAATGTTGGAAAATTTTACAAAAAAACGCCATAGTATAGTATGTCGAAATTTTTCGATGAAAACTTCAAATTTTTTTGATGTTGAAAAATAACATGAAAACTGTCGAGTGTGAACTGGTAGCTGGAGAGGTGCCATCTTACCTCTTGGGCACTGCCGAGGTGCCCCTGAGCAAGGCACCAAACCCCCAACTGCTCGGGGCACTTGTCTGGAGCAGCCCCCTCACTCTGAGATCTCTCCATTACTGCATGTGTGTGTGTTTGTGTGCATGTACCATGTATAAGTTAAACAGAGTGTAAATTGAATTTCCCCACTGTGGGACTAATAAAGGTAGATCTTCTTCTTCTTCTTCTTTATAGCATGTAGAATGATTCTATGGTGAGCAACAGTCATTTTGTGAAATGTTGGAAAATTTTACAAAAAAAACGCCATAGTAGAGTATGTCGAAATTTTTCGATGAAAGCGTCAAATTTTTTGATGTTGAAAAAAAACATGAAACGGTCATATTATAGCATGTAGAATGATTCTATGGTGAGCAAAAGTCATTTCGTGACATGTTGTAAAATTTACTAAAAAAGACGCCATAGTATATAGTATGTTGAAATTTTTCGCCGAAAACGTCAAAAATTTTTTGTGTTGAAAAAAAAACATGAAAACGGTCGTATTATAGCATGTAGAATGATTCTATGGTGAGCAACAGTCATTTCGTGAAATGTTGGAAAATTTTACAAAAAAAAACGCCATAGTATAGTATGTCGAAATTTTTCGATTGAAATGTCAAATTTGATCTGAACCCGAGCGGTCATTTGTTATTGGACTTCTGTGCTAGTCATGGATTATCCATAAATACCATGTTCGAACATAAGGATGCTCATAAGTGTACTTGGTACCAGAGCACCGCATGTTTTGGACACTCGGGTAAAGAGAGGGGCAGAGCTGTCAACTGATCACCATCTAGTGGTGAGTTGGATCAGAGGGTGGGGGAAGACTCTAGATAGACCTGGTCAACCCAAACGTGTAGTGCGGGTGAACTGGGAACGTCTGGAGGAGGCCCCTATCCGAGAGATCTTCAACTCACACCTCCGGCGGAGCTTTTCTAGCATTCCTGTGGAGGCTGGGGGCATTGAACCTGAGTGGGCGATGTTCAAAGCTTCCATTGCTGAAGCTGCGGCGGTGAGCTGTGGCCTGCGGGTCTTAGGTGCCTCAAGGGGCGGTAACCCTCGAACACCGTGGTGGACACCGGTGGTCAGGGAAGCTGTCCGACTGAAGAAGGAGTCCTTCCGGGATATGTTATCTCGGAGGACTCCGGAGGCAGTTGCAAGGTACCGACGGGCCCGTGGGGCGGCAGCCGCTGCCGTAAAGGAGGCAAAGCAGCGGGTGTGGGAGGAGTTCGGAGCAGCGATGGAGAAGGACTTTCGGTTGGCACCAAGGTGCTTCTGGAAAACTGTCTGGCACCTCAGGAGAGGGAAACGGGGAACCATCCAAGCTGTGTACAGTAAGGATGGGACACTGTTGACCTCAACTGAGGAGGTAACCGGGCGGTGGAAGGAGCACTTTGAGGAACTCCTGAACCCGACTGATACGCCCTCTCTTGTAGAGGCAGAGCTGGAAGCTGATGGGGGATCGTCGTCAATTTCCCTAGGGGAAGTCACTGAGGTAGTTAAACAGCTCCGCAGTGGCAAGGCCCCGGGGATTGACGAGATTCGCCCAGAAATGTTGAAGGCTCTGGGTGTGGAGGGGCTGTCATGGATGACACGCCTCTTCAACATTGCGTGGAAGTCGGGGACAGTGCCTAAAGAGTGGCAGACCGGGGTGGTGGTTCCCCTGTTCAAAAAGGGGGACTAGATAGTGTGTGCCAATTACAGGGGTATCACACTACTCAGCCTCCCTTGTAAAGTCTACTCTAGGGTGCTGGATAGGAGGGTCCGGCCGATAGTCGAACCTCAGATTGAAGAGGAACAATGCGGATTTCATCCTGGCCGTGGAACAACGGACCAGCTCTTCACTCTCACAAGGATCCTTGAGGGGGCCTGGGAGTATGCCCATCCAGTCTACATGTGTTTTGTAGACTTGGAGAAGGTGTACGATCAAATTTTTTTGATGTTGAAAAAAAAACATGAAAACGGTCGTATTATAGCATGTAGAATGATTTTATGGTGAGCAAAAGTCATTTTGTGAAATGTTGGTAAGTTTTACAAAAAAAACGCCATAGTATAGTATGTCGAAATTTTTCGATGAAAACGTCAACGTTTTTTGATGTTGAAAAAGAACGTGAAAATGGTCGTATTACAGCACGTAGAATGATTCTATTGTGAGCAAAAGTCATTTTGTGAAATTTTGGAAAATTTTACAAAAAACGCCATAGTATAGTATGTCGAAATTTTTCGTCGAAAACGTCAAATTTTTTTGGTGTTGAAAAAAAACATGAAAACGGTCGTATTATAGCATGTAGAATGATTCTATTGTGAGCAAAAGTCATTTTGTGAAATGTTGGAAAATTTTACAAAAAAACGCCATAGTATAGTATGTAAAAATTTTCGATGAAAATGTCAAATTTTTTTGATGCTGAAAAAAACCATGAAAACGGTCGGATTATAGCATATAGAATGATGCTATTGTGAATAAAAGTCATTTCGTGAAATGTTGGAAAATTTTACAAAAAAAACGCCATAGTATAGTATGTCGAAATTTTTCGATGAAAACTTCAAATTTTTTTGATGTTGAAAAATAACATGAAAACTGTCGTATTATAACATGTAGAATGATTCTATGGTGAGCAACAGTCATTTCGTGAAATGTTGGAAAATTTTACAAAAAAACGCCATAGTATAGTATGTCAAAATTTTTCGTTGAAAACTTCAAATTTTTTTGGTGTTGAAAAAAAAACATGAAAACAGTCGTATTATAGCATGTACAATGATTCCATGGTGAGCAAAAGTCATTTCGTAAAATGTTGGAAAATTTTACAAAAAAAACCGCCATAGTATAGTATGTCAAAATTTTTCGATGAAAGCGTCAAATTTTTTTGATGTTGAAAAAAACCATGAAAACGGTCATATTATAGCATGTAGAATGATTCTATAGTGAGCAAAAGTCATTTTGTGAAATGTTGGAAAGTTTTACAAAAAAAACGCCATAGTATAGTATGTCAAAATTTTTCGATGAAAGCGTCAAATTTTTTGGATGTTGAACAATAACATGAAAACGGTCGTATTATAGCATGTAGAATGATTCTATGGTGATTAAAAGTCATTTCGAGAAATGTTTGAAAATTTTACAAAAAACGCCATAGTATAGTATGTCGAAATTTTTCGTCGAAAACGTCAAATTTTTTTGGTGTTGAAAAAAAACATGAAAACGGTCGTATTATAGCATGTAGAATGATTCTATTGTGAGCAAAAGTCATTTTGTGAAATGTTGGAAAATTTTACAAAAAAACGCCATAGCATAGTATGTAAAGATTTTCGATGAAAATGTCAAATTTTTTTGATGCTGAAAAAAACCATGAAAACGGTCGTATTATAGCATGTAGAATGATTCTATGGTGAGCAACAGTCATTTTGTGAAATGTTGGAAAATTTTACAAAAAAAACGCCATAGTATAGTATGTCGAAATTTTTCGATGAAAACTTCAATTTTTTTTGATGTTGAAAAAAAACATGAAAACAGTCGTATTATAGCATGTACAATGATTCTATGGTGAGCAAAAGTCATTTCGTAAAATGTTGGAAAATTTTACAAAAAAAACGCCATAGTATGTCGAAATTTTTCGACGAAAACGTCAAATTTTTTTGGTGTTGAAAAAGAACATGAAAATGGTCGTATTATAGCATGTAGAATGATTCTATGGTGAGCTAAAGTCATTTTGTGAAATGTTGGAAAATTTTACAAAAAAACGCCATAGTATAGTATGTCGAAATTTTTCAATGAAAACTTCAAATTTTTTTGATGTTGAAAAATAACATGAAAACTGTCGAGTGTGAACTGGTAGCTGGAGAGGTGCCATCTTACCTCTTGGGCACTGCCGAGGTGCCCCTGAGCAAGGCACCAAACCCCCAACTGCTCGGGGCGCTTGTCTGGAGCAGCCCCCTCACTCTGAGATCTCTCCATTACTGCATGTGTGTGTGTTTGTGTGCATGTACCATGTATAAGTTAAACAGAGTGTAAATTGAATTTCCCCACTGTGGGACTAATAAAGGTAGATCTTCTTCTTCTTCTTCTTTATAGCATGTAGAATGATTCTATGGTGAGCAACAGTCATTTTGTGAAATGTTGGAAAATTTTACAAAAAAAACGCCATAGTAGAGTATGTCGAAATTTTTCGATGAAAGCGTCAAATTTTTTTGGTGTTGAAAAAAACCATGAAAACGGTTGTATTATAGCATGTAGAATGATTCTGTGGTGAGCAACAGTCATTTCGTGAAATGTTGGAATATTTTACAAAAAAAACGCCATAGTAGAGTATGTCGAAATTTTTCGATGAAAGCGTCAAATTTTTTGATGTTGAAAAAAAACATGAAACGGTCATATTATAGCATGTAGAATGATTCTATGGTGAGCAAAAGTCATTTCGTGACATGTTGTAAAATTTACCAAAAAAGACGCCATAGTATATAGTATGTTGAAATTTTTCGCCGAAAACGTCAAAAATTTTTTGTGTTGAAAAAAAAACATGAAAACGGTCATATTATAGCATGTAGAATGATTCTATGGTGAGCAAAAGTAATTTCGTGAAATGTTGGAAAATTTTACAAAAAAACGCCATAGTATAGTATGTTGAAATTTTTCGATGGAAACGTCAAATTTTTTTGATGTTGAAAAATAACATGAAAACTGTCGTATTATAGCATGTAGAATGATTCTATGGTGAGCAACAGTCATTTCGTGAAATGTTGGAAAATTTTACAAAAAAAAACGCCATAGTATAGTATGTCGAAATTTTTCGATTGAAATGTCAAAATTGGTCTGAACCCGAGCGGTCATTTGTTATTGGACTTCTGTGCTAGTCATGGATTATCCATAAATACCATGTTCGAACATAAGGATGCTCATAAGTGTACTTGGTACCAGAGCACCGCATGTTTTGGACACTCGGGTAAAGAGAGGGGCAGAGCTGTCAACTGATCACCATCTAGTGGTGAGTTGGATCAGAGGGTGGGGGAAGACTCTAGATAGACCTGGTCAACCCAAACGTGTAGTGTGGGTGAACTGGGAACGTCTGGAGGAGGCCCCTATCCGAGAGATCTTCAACTCACACCTCCGGCGGAGCTTTTCTAGCATTCCTGTGGAGGCTGGGGGCATTGAACCTGAGTGGGCGATGTTCAAAGCTTCCATTGCTGAAGCTGCGGCGGTGAGCTGTGGCCTGCGGGTCTTAGGTGCCTCAAGGGGCGGTAACCCTCGAACACCGTGGTGGACACCGGTGGTCAGGGAAGCTGTCCGACTGAAGAAGGAGTCCTTCCGGGATATGTTATCTCGGAGGACTCCGGAGGCAGTTGCAAGGTACCGACGGGCCCGTGGGGCGGCAGCCGCTGCCGTAAAGGAGGCAAAGCAGCGGGTGTGGGAGGAGTTCGGAGCAGCGATGGAGAAGGACTTTCGGTTGGCACCAAGGTGCTTCTGGAAAACTGTCTGGCACCTCAGGAGGGGGAAACGGGGAACCATCCAAGCTGTGTACAGTAAGGATGGGACACTGTTGACCTCAACTGAGGAGGTAACCGGGCGGTGGAAGGAGCACTTTGAGGAACTCCTGAACCCGACTGATACGCCCTCTCTTGTAGAGGCAGAGCTGGAAGCTGATGGGGGATCGTCGTCAATTTCCCTAGGGGAAGTCACTGAGGTAGTTAAACAGCTCCGCAGTGGCAAGGCCCCGGGGATTGACGAGATTCGCCCAGAAATGTTGAAGGCTCTGGGTGTGGAGGGGCTGTCATGGATGACACGCCTCTTCAACATTGCGTGGAAGTCGGGGACAGTGCCTAAAGAGTGGCAGACCGGGGTGGTGGTTCCCCTGTTCAAAAAGGGGGACTAGATAGTGTGTGCCAATTACAGGGGTATCACACTACTCAGCCTCCCTTGTAAAGTCTACTCTAGGGTGCTGGATAGGAGGGTCCGGCCGATAGTCGAACCTCAGATTGAAGAGGAACAATGCGGATTTCATCCTGGCCGTGGAACAACGGACCAGCTCTTCACTCTCACAAGGATCCTTGAGGGGGCCTGGGAGTATGCCCATCCAGTCAACATGTGTTTTGTAGACTTGGAGAAGGTGTACGATCAAATTTTTTTGATGTTGAAAAAAAAAAACATGAAAACGGTCGTATTATAGCATGTAGAATGATTTTATGGTGAGCAAAAGTCATTTTGTGAAATGTTGGTAAGTTTTACAAAAAAAACGCCATAGTATAGTATGTCGAAATTTTTCGATGAAAACGTCAACGTTTTTTGATGTTGAAAAAGAACGTGAAAATGGTCGTATTACAGCACGTAGAATGATTCTATTGTGAGCAAAAGTCATTTTGTGAAATTTTGGTAAGTTTTACAAAAAAAACGCCATAGTATAGTATGTCGAAATTTTTCGATGAAAACTTCAAATTTTTTTGATGTTGAAAAAAAACATGAAAACAGTCGTATTATAGCATGTACAATGATTCTATTGTGAGCAAAAGTCATTTTGTGAAATGTTGGAAAATTTTACAAAAAAACGCCATAGTATAGTATGTCGAAATTTTTCGATGAAAGCGTCTAATTTTTTTGATGTTGAAAAAAACCATGAAAACAGTCGTATTATAGCATGTAGAATGATTCTATGGTGAGCAAAAGTCATTTTGTGAAATGTTGGAAAATTTTACAAAAAAATGCCATCGTATAGCATGTAAAAATTTTCGATGAAAATGTAAAATTTTTTTGATGTTGAAAAAAACCATGAAAACGGTAGTATTATAGCATATAGAATGATGCTATTGTGAATAAAAGTCATTTCGTGAAATTTTAGAAAATTTACAAAAATAACGCCATAGTATAGTAAACGTGTCAAACTGAAGGCCCGCGGGCCAAATCTGTCCCGCCACCTCACTTTATGTGGCCCGCGAGGGCTTGCAAAGAATATGGAATGCATATCATTCAATTCTAGGCCGCTTCACAGAAGTAGCGTCCTTAAACTGCATGTCCCACAATGCATCTCGATTTTTTTGACATGCGCACTGTAGCGTCTCAGTGGTTTCCAGCAGCAGCGCAGTGTTGCCAATTTAGCGACTTAGTCGCTATATTTAGCCAGTTTTCAGACCTCTCGACCCCTCTTTCAAATAAGAAATTAGCGACAAATCTAACGAGTTTTGCTGATGTTACTGGAGACTTTTGGAGACTCTCATGAAAGCAGGTATCGTTCTTCTCAGTGAGCAGCGGGTGCTGCCGTGGACCCTCCCCAGTCCCAACGCAGTCACAAGCGGCACAGTCCTCGTCAGCAGTCCCTCCTAGTTGCAGTCTCTGTTCACCCCTCCGCATCCAGACTGAATGAATCACGCATGCACAAAGCCGCCGCTGGCTCATGTAAATGTCAAATTTTGGGAATCAAACCCTGAATTTGAAAAATTAAAAAAAAAAGAAGTTACTCCGCCAGAGTGTCCCCTTTGGGTGACTTTTGCTGGTCCCAAGCCTGGATAAAGTAGGAGGGTTGAATTGTGGTATTAAAAAAAACAAAAAAAAACCAGAACTGACAGAAGAAAGTTCATTTGTAGTTCTAAACATATTTAGTGAATTGTTTCAGTCACTTTTTGTCTTCAGAGCTAGTTACTAAATAAATTATTACTAAAACTAATAATAATCAAATGCAGAGGCAATTTTGAAAAATGATCAAGAGTAGATATATTTATATACCGGTAGTCTTATAATTACAACCAGCCCTTTGATGTGGCCCGGGACGAAATTGAGTTTGACACCCCTGCTATAATATGACTGTTAACATGAAATTTTTCAAGTTTGAACACTATGACCTGTTTTTCATAAAATTGTTCGACATACTATACTATTACTTTTTTTCATGAAAATTTTCAACGTACTATAATTACTTTATCTCATCATAATATTGTTTAACATATTATAATATGACTGTTAACAGGAATTTTTTCAAGATTCAACACAATGACCTGTTTGTCATAAAAGTTTTCGACATACTATACTATGACTTTTTTTTCATGAAATTTTTCAAACGTACTATAATGACTTTATTTCATCATAATATTGTTTAACATAGTACAATATGACTGTTAGCATGAAATTTTTCAAGATTCAATACTATGACCTGTTTTCCATGAAATATTTCAACATACTATACTATGACTTTTTTTCATGAAATTTTTCAACATAATTTAAAATGACTTTTTTTAATCATAATATTGTTTAACGTACTGACTGTTAACATGAAATTTTTCAAGATTCAATACTATGACCTGTTTTCCATGAAATATTTCAACATACTATACTATGACTTTTTTCATTTTCATCACTTTTAAAATAATAACATTGTTTAGCATACTATAATATGACTGGTAACATGAAATTTTTCAAGATTCAATACTATGACTTTTTTCGTGAAATTTTTCAACATAATTTAAAATGACTTTTTTTTAATCATAATATTGTTTAAGGCACAATAATATGACTGTTAACATGACATTTTTCAAGATTCAATACTATGACCTGTTTTCCATGAAATTTTTCGACATACTATACTATGACTTTTTTCATGAAATTTTTCAATGTACTATATGACTTTTTAATATCATAATATTGTTTAACGTATTATATGACTGTTAACATGAAATTTTTCAAGATTCAATACTATGACCTGTTTTTCATTAAATTCTTCGACATACTATACTATGACTTCTTTCATGAAATTTTTCAACATAATTTAAAATGATTTTTTTATCATAATACCTTTTTACAAAGTATAATATGACTGTTAACATGAAGTTTTTCAAGATTCAATACTATGACCTGTTTTTCATAAAATTTTTCGACATACTATACTATGACTTTTTTCATGAAATTTTTCAACATAATTTAAAATGACTTTTTTAATCATAATATTGTTTAACGTACTATAATGACTATTAACATGAAATTTTTCAAGATTCAATACTATGACCTGTTTTCATGACATTTTTCAACATACTATACAACAACATACTTGACTTTTTTAAATCATAATATTGTTTAACATACTATAATATGACTGTTAACATGAAGTTTTTCAAGATTCAATACTGACTTTTTCATGAAATTTTTCAACATAATTTAAAATGACTTTTTTTAATCATAATATTGTTTAACATACTATAATATGACTGTTAACATGAAATTTTTCAAAATTCAATACTATGACTTTTTTCATGAAATTTTTCCACATACTATAATATGACTTTTTTTTTAATCATCATACCTTTTTACAAAGTATAGTATGATTGTTTACATAAAATTTTTCAACATTCACTACTATGACATTGTTATAAAATTTTTCAACATACTATTCTATGACTTTGTCAAGAATTTTTCTGACATACTGTACAATACGATGACTTATTTCACCATAAAATCTTTTTAAATACTATAATATGACTGTTTTCATGAAATTTTTCAAGACTCAATACTATGACCTGTTTATCATGAAATTCTTCGACATACTATATTATGATTTTTTTTAAATAAAATTTTTCAACGTACTATATTACTTTTTTAATCATAATACTGTTTAACATACTATAATTTGATCACAGCAAGAGGGTCGCAGGTTTGATTCCGGCTTGGGGCTCTTCTGTGTGGAGTATGCTCTCCCCGTGTAAGCGTGGGTTTTCTCCGGGTACTCCGGTCCAGTCCAAAAACATGCAACTTAGGTTAACTGATCACTCTAAATTGCCCGTAGGTGTGAATGTGAGCGTGAATGGTTGTCTGTCTCTATGTTGTCTGTCTCTATGTGCCCTGTGATGGACTGGCGACCTGTCCAGGGTGAACCCCGCCTTCGCCCAACGCCAGCTGGGATCGGCTCCAGCCCCCCGAGACCCCTAACGGGATACGCGGTTCACGATGAATGAATGAACTATACTATGACTTTATTCTTACTTTTATCGGCATACTATACTGTGACTTTTTTCTTACTTTTATCAACATGCTATGTTATGACTTTTTTCTTACTTTTAACGACATGCTATGAGTTTTTACTGACGTGTCTCAACATACTATGCCATGACATTTTTCCTTTGTCCTTTCCTCCACTTCCATTGATACATTAATATTAAATTCTCTCACCACTGATCTATTGGCATGTCCTGCTGCGTAACTTAAGCTTGAAATCTGCGTGCCATTTTTGGCTCCCTATACACACATGATAATGTTTCGGTGCACAGTAACAGTAGTATTAATCTGCGAGGCGCCTGAGCACTGTCAGTAGTATTACTCCGCGGCTTCTGACTACTGTGTGTGTTTAATATTTACTATGTTCCTTCTGTCCTTAAAGGTAGCACACCGAGGAGGACACCTGATGGGGCGCCTGAGCTGGGTTCTATAAAAGGTCTCTCCACTCTCTCTCTTTTACTACACGCATCCTGCAGAGTTGGCGTTCGGCATTTGTGATTTGACTGGCTTCCACAACACAACACATCACTTCACACCAGGCTCACCCATCCACATTTACATGACTGATGCCACTGACAGACACGCTCCATGGTGCATAATTTGTGCAAGAATTCTTTGTTTACTCTGTTCCAAATAAATACATCTAATACAACAGCAATCGGTGTGTCCTTTCCACAAATTGGGGGCTCGTTCCCTCTTTTTCCCGTCTTGGCATAAGTTTGTTGGAGATTTGGTTCGTGCATACTTGAAAAGTTTGTTTGCCTCGCGGCGCGGCTCATTTGTTTACTGACTTTCGCCGGTAATTGTGTTGGTACGTGTTAAACAGTTTGGTTTCAGGGAAAGGACTATGCATTTGGATGTTTACAGGGTAAGATAAAGGAGTTTGGATTGTTTGTTACCTGACTGGTGTAGAGTAATTGTTTATTGCCTTGCTGTCAGCTGGCCGGGGGACGCTTGCAGGTTTCTCTGTGCGTATTTGTTGTAAAGTGGTTTGAGTTTTCCCTTGTAGGCTGTAGCGACATTCCCCTTGGGTTCGTTGAAATCTTTTACTGGTAGTGCTGTGGCAAAAGCGGCTTCACGGGACCATGTCCGTGGCTACAGGGAGTTGCTAGCCTGCTAGTTGCTCTGCTGGGCTATCGTTCTTCAGTGCATAAATACCCACCGCAAGTAGCTGCATGCAGACTAGGAATGAGCTTAGTTAGTGTATTTACTTGTAGATAGCAGGGAAACTTGAAACCGACTTGAGGAGTACTCCTCTGTGTGCGCCAGAGTAAGCGTTGTGGTGTCTGTCTGGTGTGACTCCGTGCTTAACAGTGCGTAAAGGTTGCCTATTTTGTTTGTTGTTAACGTCTGAGATTGAGGCGTTTGTAGCTGTTCCGTCTCCAGAGTACCTGGAGAGCCTCACAAAAGAACAATTGCTCTTAATTGCGGAGCATTATTCTGTTAGCGTTGTCGGTGACAAACGCATTAAAGAAAACATTAAAACGTTGATAAAATCGGAACTAATTAATTTAGGAATTATGGATGATGAGCAGCCTTCTCCACTTCCTCCTGCTGTTAACATTCAGACTCAGTTTGACTTCTGAACAGCAGAAAGAGCTCCTAATGTTGCAGCTGCAACACGATAAAATGAAACATGAATTGGAAATGAAAAAACAAAGAGGCAGAAAAATAAAAATGGAGGCTTATCTAAGGATGGCGTATTGTCTGGTGAGGGCGGGAGTGGACAGGTGCCCAGGTTTTGGCGGGTCAGTTTGATATTAATAATTTGCGCTTGTTACCACCTTTTAATGAGAATGATCCGGACACATTTTTCTTGTTGTTTGAGCATGTGGCTAAGGCCAGGAAGTGGCCTGATGCAGACTGTGCTCTGCTGCTGCAGTGCGTCCTCACAGGGAAAGCTCAGGAGGCGTATTCATCCCTGAGCCACGAGGACAGCTCTAGTTATACTAAAATAAAATCTGCTCTTCTGAAGGTCTATGAGCTGGTCCCAGAGACTTATAGACAACGGATCAGATCAAACAAACCGATCAAACATATGTTGAGCTGGCCAGAGACCTATCTGCTCACTTCAAACAGCTCTTGATGTCACAACATTTGATAATTTGTGAGACTTAATGATTTTTGGTTCAAAAATTGTCTTCCAGATCACATTGCCATTTACATCACAGACAGGATGCACTACTGCGGCTGACGCAGCGGTGTCAGCAGATGAGTTTGTGTTGCTCCATAAGAGCAGTTTCACAGAACGCTCTGTGGCACGTGAGGCTTTTGGTTGCCGTGGAGACAGTTCGGAAGCTTCTTTGGAGGTGCGTTCAAAGACAATGGGTTCTTTAAAACCTAACTTTGTAACATGGGGTAACTTAAGTAGTGATGCTTGGAATTATTGTTGAGAGAAAGGACACTGGAAGGCAGATTGTCCTTTACTTCAAAATAAAACCAAAGGAAGGAGACCTAATGCGAAACCTGCTGAGTTCGCTGGCTCTGTTAACCATGGCTCTCAGGCCACGACAAAATGTGGAAAGGACACGCCGATTGATGTTGTATTAGATGTATTTATTTAAACAGAGTAAACAAAGAATTCTCGCACAAATTATGCACCATGGAGCGTGTCTGTCAGTGGTACAAGTCACGTAAATGTGGATGGGTGAGTGTGCTGTGATGTGTTGTGTTGTGGAAGCCAGTCAAACCACAAAGGCCGAACGCCAACTCTGCAGGATGCGTGTAGTCAGAGAGAGAGAACGGAGAGACATCTGAAGGGGCCCCAGCAGGTGTCCTCCTCAGTGTGCTACCTTTAAGGACAGAAGGAACATAGTAAATATTAAACACACACAGCCAGCAAGGCAGGGCCATCACAGTAGGTATTGCTCCGCCAGGCACCTGACTGCTGTTACCGTAATGCTCCTACAATCCATCCAGCGGTGCAGCTTCGAAGCTTACCAAACTCATAATAAAACATTTTGACAGATTTTTGAGCGCCCTGTACCACATAGAATTGGTTCGAGGAGGTCAGTAAGTGCAACCAAAACCCATATACAAGGCGCACTGTCGACATTTGAGAAAATTTAAGGATTTTAAGTGCGCCTTATAGTCAGGAAAATACGGTACTCTGACTTTTTTCTTAATTTTTTCGACATACTATACTATGACTTTTTTTTTTTTTTTTTTTTTTACTTTTATCGACATACTATACTATTAATATTTTCTTACTTTTTTCAACATACTATAATATGACTTTTTCTTACCTTTTTCAACATACTATAGTATGAGGTTTCTAATGTAGCTGCAAGGGCACAAGCCAGTGTCTTACTGTGCTGGTCCAAAGCCCGGATAAATACAGAGGGTTGTGTCAGGAAGGGCATCCAGCGTAAAGCTTCCATACCGGATCGGTCGAGGCCCGGGTTAACAATGACCGCCATCGGTGCTGTTCACGTACAGGGTGCCGGTTGAAATTGGACTACTGTTCGAAGAAGGAGAGGAGGAAGGTGTGTTCATAGGAAGAGAGAGAAGAGGAACTGAACAGGACTGAGATTAGGGACTTTGAATGTTTGAACTATGACAGGAAAACGTGAAGAGTTGGTTGACATGACGCAGAGGAGGAATGTAGACATACTGTGTGTCCAGGAGACCAGGTGGAAAGGTAGCAAGGCTAGAAGTTTAGGAGCAGGGTTCAGGTTGTTCTAGCATGGTGTAGACAGGAAGAGAAATGGAGTAGGAGTTACCTTGAAGGAGAAGTTTGCTAGGAATGTCCTGGAGGTAAAAAAAAAAAAAAAAAAAAAAGAGAGTATCAGATAGATGATGAGTCTGAAGGTAGAAATCGAAGGTGTGATGTTCAATGTTGTTAGTGGGTATGCTCCACATGCGAGTTGGAGGAGAAGGACCTTGATGAAGTGATGCAGAGCATCCCTAGAAGTGAGAGAGTTGTCATTGGTGCAGACTTTAATGGACATGTTGGTGCAGGAAACAGAGATGATGAGGAGGTGATGTACAGGTTTGGTATCCAGGAGAGGAACGCAGAAGGACAGATGGTGGTTGACTTAGCAAAAAGGATGGAAATGGCTATAGTGAATACTTAGACATAGATGGTGTAATCTGAAGAAGATCAGTGACTGCAAAGTAGTGGTAGGCCAGAGTGTAGCCAGACAGCAAAAGATGGTGGTGTGTAGGATGACTCCGGTGGTAAGGAAGATGAAGACGGCGAAGGCAGAGCAGAGGATGAAATGGCAGAAGCTGAAAAAGGAAGAGTGCATGAGTTTTAGAAAGGAGTTGAGACAGGCTCTGGGTGGTCAAGAGGTGTTTCCAGATGACTGGACAACTACAGCTAATGTGATCAGGGAGACAGGTAAGAGAGTACTTGGTGTGTCAACTGGAAGGAAAGTAGATCAGGAGACTTGGTGGTGGAATGAGGATGTGCAGGAGTGTATACAGAGAAAGAGCTTAGCTAAGAAGAAGTGGGACACGGAGAGGACTGAAGAGAGTAGACAAGAGTACAGGGAGATGCAGCGTAAGGTGAAAGTAGAGGTAGCAAAGGCCAAACAAGGGGCGTACAACGACTTGTATGCTAGGTTGGACAGTAAGGAGGGAGAGACTGATCTATACAGGTTGGGGAGGCAGAGAGACAGAGATGGGAAAGACGTGCAGCAGGTTAGGCTGATTAAGGATAGGGGTGGAGGTGTATTGACAGGTGCCAGTAGTGTGATGGGAAGATGGAAAGAGTACTTTGAAGAGTTGATGAATGAGGAAAATGAGAGAGAACAAAGAGTAGAAGAGGGGACTGTTGTGGACCAGGAAGTAGCAAAGATTAGTAAGGATGAAGTGAAGAGGCCATTGAAGAGGATGAAGAGTGGAAAGGCGCTCGGTCCTCATGATATACCTGTGGAGGTGTGGAAGTGTCTGGGAGAGGTGGCAGTAGAGTTTCTGACTGGGTTGTTCAACAGGATCTTAGATGGTGAGAAGATGCCTGAGGAATGGAGGAGAAGTGTGCTGGTGCCCATTTTTAAGAACAAGGGAGATGTGCAGAGTTGTAGAAACTACAGAGGAATAAAGCTGATGAGCCATACAATGAAGTTATGGGAAAGAGTAGTTGAAGCTAGGCTAAGGACAGAAGTGAGCATTTGTGAGCTGGTTTCATGCAAAAAAAAAAAAAAAAAAAAAAAAAAGTACTACAGATGCAGTATTTGCTTTGAGGATGTTGATAGAGAAGTACAAAGAAGGTCAGAGGGAGCTGCATTGTGTCTTTGCAGACCTGGAGAAAGCTGATGACAGGGAGCCCAGAGAGGAACTGTGGTGTTGTATGAGGAAGTCTGGAGTTAGACAGGAATCTCAATGGACTATGATGTTTGCAGATGATCGTAATCTGCAGTGAGAGCAGGAAACAGGTGGAGGAGAAGCTAGAAAGGTGGAGGTTTGCCCTGGAAAGGAGAGGAATGAAGGTTAGCTGCAGCCAGACGGAGTACATGTGTGTGAATGAGAGGGACCCAAGTGGAAGAGTGAGGTTACAGGGTGGAGAGATAAAGAAGGTGGAGGATTTTAAGTACTTAGGGTCAACAGTCCAGAGAAATGGAGAGTGTGGAAAAGAGGTGAAGAAGCGTGTACAGGCAGGCTGGAACGGGTGGAGAAAAGCGTCAGGTGTGATGTGCGATAGAAGAGTTTCAGCTAAAATGAAAGGAAAGGTGTAAAAACTGTGGTGAGACCAGCGATGCTGTTTGGTTTAGAGACAGAGTCACTGAGGAAAAGACAGGAGGCAGAGCTGGAGGTAGCAGAGATGAAGATGATGAGGTTCTCTTTGGGAGGGACCAGGATGGATCGGATCAGGAATGAGTCCATCAGAGGGACAGCACATGGTAGAGGTTTTGGAGATAAAGTCAAAGAGGCCAGACTGAGATGGTTTGGACATGTCCAGAGGAGAGAGAGTGAATATATTGGTAGAAGGATGCTGAGTTTTGAACTGCCAGGCAGGAGGCCTAGAGGAAGACCTAAGAGGAGGTTTATGGATGTAGTGAAAGAGGACATGAAGGTAGCTGGTGTGAGAGAAGAGGATACAGGAGACAGGATTAGATGGAGGCAACTGATTCGCTGTGGCGAAACCTGAAGGGAAAAGCCGAAAGGAGAAGAAGATCATCATACTACACTATGACTCGACTATGACGTTTTTTCTACTTTATTCGACATACTACACTATGACTTTTTTTCGACATACGATACAATTACTTTTTTCTGAATTTTAGTGACGTACTTTACTATGACTTTTTCTTACGTTGTTCAACATACTATGACGTGTCTCCTACTTTATTTGACACACTATACCATTGTTAACAATGCTGGTGATTGAAGGAGGAAAGGACCCCAAACGCAGAAGACACACACAGACGAATTAACAAAAAGCCAGCCATTAATCTTTGACTAAAAAAAACAACAACAATATCTTCTAGTAATACAAACAAACTGATACTCAAAAGAATTATTAACTAAACACAAAGTAACAACAGGAAAACTAAATAACTAAACACAAGGTAACAGCAAGGAAACGAAATACACTAAATACACATAAACTAGAATCAACACTAAACCTACAGCGCAGAGAGACAGGGAGGATACACAAGTGCACAGACAGACAAGTGAAACACTGGACCACCAGGAGCGCACAGAGATATCTACACAGGAAGAAAACCTACCAGGAGAAAAGAGACACGAGGCTACACGGAGGAGAAGTGAGCGGAAATCCGGGAAAGGCACCAGGAAGCACACGGAAGTCACAGCAGCAGAACAACGGAGCAAATGAGCCAACAGGAGCAGAGGGGAAAGGGCTGGCTTAAATACCGACAGGGAAGACAACCAGGTGGACACAATCAGGGGCGGAGCAACAATCAGGAAACTAGGTCAGGGGGTGTCAATCATGAAAATGGAGGGAAAACACCCAGGGACAGGAAGTAAAACTAGAAATGACACAGAGACACAAGATTTTCAAAATAAAACAGGAAACAACCAAAGACAAGACACCAGGGTGAGAAACAGAAACAATACACTAGAACAGAAACTAAACAAAAACATAACGAAAACAGAAACAAATAATAAACTAACCGACAAAACTAACTAACACAAAAGTCCAAAATCAAGACAACCATGACTTTTATCAACATACTACACTATGACTTTTTATTTACTTTTTCTTTGACATACTATACTATGACTTTTTTCCTACATTATTCGACATAATATATTATGACTTTTTTTTTTACGTTTATCGATATGCTATACTATGACTTTTTTCTTATTTTATTCAATATACTATGCTATGACTTTTTTGACACAATACTGTGAGTTTTTACTGTCTTTTATTGACATACTGTACTTTGACTGATTTCTTACTTTTTTGACATATTACAATATGACTTTTTTCTTAATTTTATCATCATACTATGCTACGACTTTTTTCTTACGTTTTTCTACATACTATACTATGACTTTTTTCAGATTTTCAGATAATGTGAAGCAGTGACAGAATAGGAGCATCATGTGCTGAAAATGAAAACTCATAAAATTGATGCTGAACATGTTATGCATGCAGAGTTTAATTACTTTAACAAACCATATTTAATCAAGAGAAAATATATCAGCAGAATCCTGCATGAAGTCTGGACAGTAACTTACATGATCACACAGCAATGGAAACAAGCTACGACCATTAAGGACTCACACAGTAGCAGGTTAACTGCAAGCAGCTTTGTTATTTAAATAAATTCCTCTCTTTTATGATCAGCTGTTGCTCTCCTGCCCATACACCGTATTTTTCTTTCTTTCTTGATGTTGTAAATGAGACCTTACGCTTGTCACTTTCACTAAGTGCCTCATCCACAAGTGGCACTGATTTCCTCCGACAATAACAGTAGGGAAAGTGAAATGTAAGAGATATAAAACAGCTTTTATCTGGATCTGAGGTTTCCATAATGGGAGGCGGGTCTCTCTAAGGGGGACTCCAAACTGTTTCAGGGGAGTCTCAGTGAAAGGAAGTGAAAAAATACTATGTTTGTTATTACATTGGTTATCAATATAAGATCACATAGAATAGTCTAAATGTGTATGATTTGGTCAAAGATAATGGTTAAAAGATACAGTAGTTTTGAGGAAGTTTATGTATAATGAGCCGGTCATTGTTGAGAAAGGAACCCTGACCGGGTGATGCCACACCCCGACACATTGACCTGAATGGGTGTGTTTTCCAACAATGACCCACTAGCTGTACATTAGCCTGCTTACTACGTGGCTACTTACTTAATTAATCAGTAATTTGACACAAAAACGATTGAATATAGAGTCTGACATCAGCACTGCGCCCATAGCAACGGTCTGCTATAAAGAAATAACAGGCCATAGAAGGCCATGATTGACCTATCAAAATCAAATATTAGACAAAGCCTTGTAATAATTGCGTTTGGTGTAGTCTGAAGTTATGTCAAACAGCAAGGCTATCTTGGCTCAAGTGTCTATAGGATCAAATAACATAATCATGATCCCATAGGCATCCAAGAACTGAGTGAAGCTAAGCAAATAAACTAGGGGGGAGTGAATCCTCTTCCAAGGTTTGTCTGAGATG
Organism: Pterois miles; assembly: GCA_947000775.1. NCBI lineage: Eukaryota > Metazoa > Chordata > Actinopteri > Perciformes > Scorpaenidae > Pterois > Pterois miles. The sequence continues at coordinate 7,482,410 of CAMQGK010000308.1, read as the reverse complement.
AATCTGAAAACTCCTGATCTGGCTCAAACAGTCATGTTGTGCGAATACACAGTATGTCTGTGGCAATAGCAAAGGTATGTCTCCGTGAAAGTTAACAGTTAACAGGGTCCAAAACTGCCTTCTGTAATTAAATGGAAGTAAATTACGCTCTTGCATGTAAGCAGGATTTTAGTGGTGTAGCTGATGGAGGTGGCTACTGTTGGGTAGTTTCATCTATGGGGTTGTAACATGTTTTATAAACTGATCATCAAACTGATAATTCTAGTGGACTAAAAGGTCAATATTACCCTCTGAGATTCAATGGATGGAACCATAAGGTAGCAAAGAGTGGTCTCAAACAGTGCCTCAGTATTATAGCAGGGTACAGTACCTGACTAAATGTGCTCAGTCACTATCCATCACAGTTAGAGAAGAACTGTGAGGAGGCAGAGACATTTTTGTTCTCCTGTCATTTATCTTCTTTCTGTTGGTCAGCATGACACCATACATTTCTGTATTTAGTGGTTGCATGTCATGATTAAGGGCCTTTGACGTCCATGCTGTGTATACCCAGCATACCAGTGGGAGAACACTGGAAGCTTCGTTTCGGGAAAGTCTAACCATCATATGTTAACAATTCTGAGCCATACAGCCAATTCCCAGTTTCTGGGAAGGCAACAACGGAGCTCCTCATTTGCGGCCTTCAAAATCTGCAGCTTTCTGTCTCCCCTTCATCCGTCACCCTCACCGCCAGCTTTCCCACGGCTATTAGAACATGTCACCTCCTGATAGATACTCAATGGCGCAGAGTGCATGCACATACATCTCAACACGCATGTAAACAGAGGCGAGCGCATTGCGTCGATGCATGCATGCCAGGCTGAGATTAAGTACATCGAGTTGCACAAGTATTGAAGCATAGACGCACATGTGCACGTGTAAGACGCACATGCACACACAGCGAGAGATGCACGCTCACGCCGTTGATCAAAGGCGCTGTGATGTAATCAGTCTCAGAGCTTTGCGAGCATCCCTCATTAAGTTTCACCAGAGGCTTTAATGAAAAACCACTGGAGGGAATCTCCGCTTTCTCTCCTTTTTTCCCTCCTCTTTCCTTCTCATCTCCTTGTTCACTCCCTGCAGTATCTACTCGTCCTCCTCCTCATTCATCTTCCACACTGTGCCTCCCCTCTCTCCCTCTGCCCCAGTGGCTGGCTTGACTTCCGCTGAGACAGAGTAAATATTTCCCATGGCTTATCTGACCGCTGGCAGGACGAATATGACACAAAGTGCGAAGCTCTGCAAGAGCTAATTAACACACAGCCTCCGTTGTTCGGGTCAGAGGCCCCGGCGGGGACAGTTATGGCTTTAGATTTGACACCTCTTACACACTGGTGTCCTATTAGTTATGGTATGACACATGGTTGTGTGTCTGCAGTCACTGGAAATGCAGCTATTACTCAAACACACATCTTGACTTGATTTTCTTAGTTTTGGCCTTTTCTGGTAGAGGCTTAGGGAGGGAGGGAAAAAAGGAGGGACAGAATGAAAAACAGAGAGAGAGAGAGATTGTGTTTCTCTTATTCTCTCTTTTTTCTGCAGGCTGGCTTGTGTCCATCCACAACATACAGTCCAGCCTATTGGTAATGATGAAGGTGTGACGTGTAGGCAACTTCCCTGTTGCGCAATCATCATGAGGCTCCTGGGGGCTATAAGAACCCCAACCTCGCCTGGTTTCTCAGAGCCTTCAGTCTGACACACACTCATGCACACATAGAGACTCACACAGACAAACACAGAGGCATGATATGGTCTGGGGTACTCAGCTGTGCAGATTTCTCTTAGAGGGGTCGAGGAGCAATCATCAAGACATGGACTTTAGCCAAGAGAGGCATTGAAAACCGCTTGACTGCTTGGACTTAGACGCTCATTCACTCACAGGTAACATGAATTTTTTAAATAGATAGTAATCAGTCTGGTTTGATAATATTTCAGTTTTAATGGAATAATGTATCTTTAACTTTCTTAATTAATTTAACTGTCTTAACCTAATTACCAGTTGTGTTTTATTGGAAAAGGTTATCTGAAAATGTTATTTCCCTTATCTTACAAATTGCCTGCTTTAAATTCTATTTGTTATTATTTCTGTTATTAATAATGCATCCTCCTGCTGCACCACAGCGCAGTAAAGTTTCAGTGACTTTTAAGATTCCTGTAAACCTATTAAATCTAAAATTAAGGTAACACCTTTTCATGAATTTTCCAAAAAGTCATTATACACAATAGACGTGTCTAAGGAGCCCATTAACAGCCTGATTATTACAGTCCCTTCATGTGTGCTTCATTACTGCCAAAATCCAACAATGGGTGTAATGTTTTTTTGCTGTGATTAGTTATCAGGTAGGACAGCTAATAAACACTGCAGCCAACTAAAGATTGCTGTGTATTACTGTGTCCTTAAAAGGCAGCTGAATTTGAATGCCCTCTGTTTTGTTTTAGTTCCAGCTGACCTTGGATAACTGAAAGGGGGGAAGTGAAGTTGTGTGACGCCGTCCAGTTCCATAATGGCAATCCCAAATGATCTCTCCCTTTTCAACTCCACCTCCTCCCCCTATTCAACCAGAGAGATCTATCTGAACACCTCCCCAGCATCCTCTGCTCCCTCCTGCACAGACTGGCCTCATATTTCCATGACCACAGTCATCCCCGCCATCTACAGCGTCATCTCCGTACTGGGAATCGTAGGCAACACCCTGGCAGTGTGGGTGTTGGCCCAGGCCAGCACCTCAAGGAGAACTGTAGCAAACACTTTCATGTTGAACCTGTGTGTGTCTGACCTGCTGTTCCTGCTGTCTCTACCGCTGTGGGCCGTCTACTACTCCCAGGGTTACAACTGGCCCTTTGGCCGGTTTGCCTGCAAAATCTGCGGCGTTCTGCACAACCTCAACCTCTACGCGTCTATCTTCTTCATCACATGCATGAGCATGGACCGTTACCTGGCCATCGTGCGTCCGCTCCGCTCCCAGAGAGCACGATACCCCACACGTGCCCGGTACACGTGCATCCTGGTGTGGGTGCTGGCATGTGCTTGCTCTGCCCCCACCTTGTATCTGAGGGACACTTATTACTTGGAGGGGCTTGGCGTGATGGCCTGTGGGATTGCCTATCCCGACCCTACCTGGTATCGGACCCTGGTCTGGATGAAGATTGCTCTGGCCTTCCTGCTGCCGCTGTTTGTCATCTCTTGTTGTTACTGCATTATTGGTAGACATTTGCTGGCTGAAACAGGCCTGGTAAGAATGCAGAATCCGTCGCACGCCACCAACATGCACTCTTTCAAATCACTGGAGTCCAAGGAGAGCTGCTGTAGACCAGAGAGACCTCCGACCCCCTGTGTGTGCCCCAGCTCCAGCGGGGGTCGACCCCTGGAGGGCAGGGGGCTGGAGCGGGTGTTGTGGACGGTAGCTGCAGTGGTCCTGGCCTTCTTCATCTGCTGGTTCCCCTTTCACTGCGTGACCTTCTTGGACGTGCTGAAGAGCGAGGGCTGGTTGGATGGCTGCTGGGTAAACTGGACCATCCACACCTTCATCCCTCTGACCCTCTCCTTGGGCTTCTCCAGCTCAGCCATCAACCCCGTGCTCTACTGCTTCATCGGAAACCATTTCCGGGGCCGTCTTGCGGGGCTCTGCAAAGGCCTGTGTGCTCGTCTGGAAGCTCGTGGGGAACATCACAACCAGAAGAGGGACTCCTTCAGCACCAGGCTGAGCTCCTTTTCCCGAAAACTAAGTGACCTGAAAGACCTGGCGATTGTGGAGCCCTCTGCCTAACTGGCCCATGGGGGGGAGGCTTTTTCTCCCCTGCACTGGCTTCACACCCCAAAGAGTGATGCCAACGCGACTGCTGAACTTTAATAAGCATGGATGGAGACCAGTTACTATAACTGACTGAGTCAAATACCAGCAGAACTCAATGCTGCACTACAAAGAAAAAGTCATATGAAAAGATGAAGCTGAGAAAAAGGGGTTTAAAGTTTTGAGGTTGCTGAGCCAAACTGTGTAACAAACAGATAAATTACAAATTTCATGCCCTAATGCTGCAGCAGGCAGCTGTTTTCAGCTAAAAAGCTTTTAAAATCCACTGTATCCAACCTGCTCAGCAGCAAGCAGCAGACAGTTAGCGACTAGCTGGTGAACATAGTGGAGCATTTAGCAGGTAAAGAGCCAGATATTTCCCTCAGGAGTTGGTGGGGAACAAAAACACAACAGAAAGAGAGTGAATATTGGAGTCACATTCATCACGGGGCCAAAAACACGACTCGAAATGAATAATAATGTTGCTCCGGAGCGGCTGGCTGTATAAGTAATGCTACTGTTTGCTCACAACTAGCAACTAGTGATCAGCTTAAAGGTGATATGTCAGTTTTGAGTTCACAAAATTCCCCCGTCGCTAAAAATAATCAGTTATTGCAGGTTTAAGGATGCAGAATAAAAATAATAGCTGTAGGCAGTCAGTTCCAGCAGCTGGTGATTCATTTGCAGGACTGGTTTAGTGGATGTTACTGTTTGGTTCTCCATCATGGCTGGATTTAGCTTCGACCTCATTTATTTGGGATGATAAACTTCTTTACGCAGATGTTGGATGATCGTAATAGTGTTTTCACATGAAAATAGTTATGAAAGATTAAATTTAGCTTTACCTAAAGCTAGCTGTGGCTATCTTCAATTTAAGCTGTTTTGTGGTTTTGCAAATGTTTTCTCTCAAATTATACTGTGGCATGATAATATTTTATATGCTGAAACAATTTTATATGGTAACTGCATTTTGACTTTGTAGGGCAGAATAGGCCGAAACATGAATGCGATACATATATATATGGATTATTAACCAGCCATAACACTTTTACTGTTCATTTTGGGACCAAGATATTATATACGTAACTGTAACTTTTTATGGTATTATTCTGTAAAGACAGTTTAGGAAAAATGAAAATTACCACATTTCTTTGACTGAATAAAAAATAAAGTGAATAATATTTCCATAATATTCTGCTGTTCTTTTACTAAAATGGGAGAATATCGGGTTAATTTCAGTCACACATTCGCCAATTTTGTGTAACTGATTACATTTATGATTTTTCCTTTCCTTTCCTTAGTCTCACCCAACAGCTGTGACTCCAGAGCTTCCCCCACCTGGGAATGAGAGTGCTGGGATTACTGTCGGCCTGGCAGATGGACATTCAGTCTCTTTTCCCCCTCTTTCTCCCCTCCCTGAATGCCTCACATGGATTCCGTACATATCAAGAACAGATATCATAATCTCATACTAATGTCCTTATGATGCATTCCAGTCCAGCCTGTTGAGTTGGTCGACGGAGCCGCCAGACAATCAATGATGTATCTCTGTCTGCTATTTGTATCCAGTATAGATCCACTGCATTCTGCATTGACCCTGGCCTGCCTCTCAGTGAGCCGAGTATGGTTTAAATTTGTTTTGCACAGCTGAAGATCCTGAGATTATTATACACAAGAAGGTTGACTGAATAATGCTAGAGACATTTCTGTTCATGCCTGAATGGCGACATGTTTCTCCCTTTTTCTATTTTATACTTTTTAGAGTATTTTTACAGATTACTTGCAGATCAGTCGTCATTAATAATCCTGCAATATTTGCCACTGGATGGCGCTAAAGTGCTATAGAAGCAGTGAATAAGATGCCAGTGGCTGCTTACCCAGACAGAGCCCCAAAATCCCACCGCTCATGATCTTTCTGAGCCGAGGGAAAGATGGCTCTGACACAGACTGATGACTCACGTAGGATTCAGTTCTGAATGTATAAAAACACAAATCTTCAACAAATGCTGCTTTTAAAGAGACCTGCCAGCTCTAATAATGCAGTGAGTGGTATCACACAGTTTGTCTTTCTGAAGGGTCCTTTGCAGAAGCTTCTGGTGGTCTGAAGGACTGTGTAGTCGTGACCATGCTGTGAATGCACAGCATCAAGAATAATATACATCTCAAATCGGCCGGTGAGCTCCGGATGCCAGATGCTGCAGGTATCATCTCTTTAAAAAAAAAAAAGAGAACGGCTGCAAACATTCAATATTTTAATCAGCATCTTTAATTTGACACAACACAACTTTCCTACTGACAGGACAGATTGCAGGATGAGTTTGTCGCAGCTCCACATTATGTCTGGTGCACACAGCTTGGTTAGCTGCTGCCTCACCGTTCGACAGCGCAGGTGTGAGCGTCCTTGACTTGAGCTTTAAAGAAGACAGATCAGTGACATGTGACTGAGAACCATGTGTTAGACGGTGTGGACGAGAAAATGTAAGCTGAGAAGTACAGAGAACTGTTTTAAACAGCAGGGGTGCCTGACATGAAACATCTCCCGCTGACATATTATATTAATTTAACAATCTGAGTAGGCGTCAGTGTAAAATGGTCTCTTTTTCTTCTTTTGTGCTTTATTACTTTATTTTTAGGTTCATACTTGTATTTTAGGTTTCTACTAGAACATGTTTACATGCTGTAATGTTCAAAAAATGCCGGCTGTACTGCAGCACCTTCATTCACTCTCTTCCTGAAACACTCTGAGCTCTTGTCCCGCCCCTCCCAAAAAGCCAAGTCTGCTCTGATTGGTCAGTTGACCCACTCTGTTGTGATTGGTCAACCGAACCAAGCTCTTCAGACTCAGCTCCAGCTCTGCTCTATCTAGCTGTGTTTTGAGGATGTGCCAAACTAGCCGTTATTCAGATGTTACTTGGTGACATCACCACATTATGGAAGAAAAGGCGGGACTTCAATCAAGTCGTTTCAGGCATTCAGCAATGTTTTGTGCTTTTACAAGCACAAAAAAACGATATAACACACTAATAGAAAGGAACAAAGACATAATAGTTCCTCTTTAAGTCGAGGAGTAAGAAGCATTGTTGATATTATTATAATTTTTTCAGTTGTAAGTGACTGAATATATTTACTCAAGTGCTGCATAATTTTGAGGTACTTTCTACTTAAACTTCACTTCATCTCAGAGGGAAATATTGTACTTTTCATTCCACTACATCTGTGTGACAGCTGTAGTACAGATTAAGACTGTACATACAAACATAATATGATTTATGTTTTAGAAATTTAGGTTTAATTTAAATAACTGTTTGAAGCAAGATTAGATTTTTTTTAATATATATATTTTTTAAAAGGCTGTATATTAGTCAATATACAGTATCATATATCAGTCACAGGGGACATTTTACTGCCAAAAGATTTCATACTTTTAGTACATTTTGCTGATAATACTGAAGTAGAATTTTGCAGGACTCTTATGTGTAATGTATTTTGCATGAATATATGAGTGCTTGTACTTTCTGTAGGTAAAGGATCTGAATACTTGTTCCACTGCTGAACTCTGTGCAGTGAAGCGTGCATCACTATTCATGGAAACTGTGGTGGAAACAGACAGAGTAAGCAAACGTCGGTTGATAAGAAAACAAAGCGAGGCCTCCAGATAAATTGGCTGGAAACAGCAGCAAGTCACTGCTTAAGCACAATATACGTTTTCCTGCGTGAGAAGAGCGATATTGTGCTTTTTTTCATCCCTCTCCTGTGCTTTCTATTGTTGTGGAAATATTCAGTTAGAATCTTTGAAGTTATTTCCTGTCAAAAAATACAATCATTTCCTGAGAGATACACAAACCCACATTTTACGTGTGCATGTGCGCACATGTGTGTAGTGAAAGAAGGCGGCTGAGCAACAACAAGGTTAGAGAGGTTAGAGAGAGACGGGGTGAGAAAGTCAAAAATCAGAAAGCTGGCTTGCCAAGGCTCGGGCTCCCTAACGGACATTGAAACAGCAAGAACCAAATATCAAATGAGAGGCTGGACAGCTGCCTTACCTGTGCTCCCAGACTAGTGGATATACAGTGAAGACCAAAAGGCTCGCCTGCAGTGAAAAGTCGAAGACGAGAAAGAGAGAGAGACAGAGAGAGAGAGCAAAAGAGGAAGGCTGGCACTTGGGAGCAGAACAAATAGCAGACCTGGAGAGGAGCCGTGATGGAGAACCTGCCTGTCTACCACGGACCCATCGGCAAGCAGGAGGGGGAGCGGCGGCTGGCCCAGGACGGGCGGGATGGGTGCTACCTGGTCCGCAACAGTGACTCTGTGCCGGGCGTCTACTGCCTGTGTGTGCTGTAAGTACAAACACATAGTGAAAGATCTGCTGCTTTTTCAATCATCACATCAACATGATCCTATTTTCACATGGTTTTTACATGGTGACCTTTTGGTGAGTCTCACAGGAGGAATAATGATGATAATAATGACAGTAGAGGCAAATACATTCACCTCAAAGACGAACCAGGGTCAAAGGTCTTTGTGTGTGTGCAGGAGCCACGGATACGTCTACACCTACAGACTCCACAAGGACGACGCAGGCTCATGGGCTGCCGAAGTAAGACATCTTTATTTACTCATTTTATTTCCCTGCTCTCACCCTGCACTTTACAGGAGCATCAAAACAGCTGCACATCTGCTTCACTTTGGTCGGTGTTGATTAGTTCTAGAGGTGTTTTTGGAGCAAGCCTAATTCAGCAAGCTGTGAATTTGAGGCAAACATGTTTTTTTTTTTTTTTTCCTGGAGTGACAGCATTGAGAAATGGGTTCTTTTCCTCCAGCAATAACACCCTGTGAGAGCTCCCTACTACACCACCACCACCACCAGAAATTTAAAGACGCCACAGCATCAGCATATACTCCAGAGATGGGGAACGTAGAATTGCATTTGACAGCGTATGTGATGGGATGCGTAATTGAGCACTGAGGGTTGACAAACACACAGGGATGTGAACGTATAGAGACATCTGAAGCCTGTGTCTCTCGCTGACAACTAAAGCTACATGCTGTTGTAACTACATTTTACCCTCGCTCATTTTTACCGACAGCGTCAGGCCAACAGACGGGAGGGGGGATTCGAATTAAACGGTTTTCACTACGAGCTCAATAACGGTTTACATTATTCATGTGCAATATCAATCACTTTAATGAAATATTCTGGGGAACAGAGGTAACACTTGTGGCCGGAGACGGAAACATCCAAAGTGCTTTGCTGTGGAAAGTACTCCTCTGTGTTTTGATTGAATGATTTCAAAATGCATTCAAAAGATTTTCTGCATTTCTTACAGCATGATTGATGGCACAGAATGAAAACAAATAATGTCTTTTTTTAAAAATCCTTACATGGCAAAATTATAATACTCTGACAGGTTTAATGCTTCATATTTTAGAGATGTTAAACTGACAGCAGTTAATATCAGTTAAATGCAATGCAAAACTGCAAGATCCTTGATAAAGTTGAATTTCAAAGCCAAATGATAGTCCCATAAAACCTTTGTTGCTCTGGAAAATTACATCTAAAGAACTTACTGTTTTTATTGCATTTCTAAAAATGATCTTTGTGTTATTTCAGTTTTATTCAGTCACAAGTAAAGCTACTGCTGGGACACTTTAAGCATCTTAGATGTCATATATAAATCTGAAAATAAATGTGTTTTGTTGACTAACAAAATCTAATAAAAAGCCCAGGGGAGTGAACGCTTTCAGAGAGAATTGCAACCAGAACTTTCTTAATTTAGCTTTTAAACCCCTCGAGTATAGTTTCCATCCTTCAACAGTCACTTTTTACAGCAATTACAGACTGAATTTCTTTTGCATCATGTTATTTATTGATATGTTTTATTGCCCTAAATCCGAGCTCAGTGGGGATCACTGGACCAGATATATGAAAATATAAAAGACGTGATTCTCTGCCCACAGTGCACTCATGTCCCTGCCTCTGTACTTTCAGCCTATCTGATGTCTTTTATAAGGTGAATCTGTGAGAGCTCATTTCAAGCCGGTCCCCGTCCCGTCCACTTCATTTCCCCCGTGGGGTTTGATGTGGAGATGAAGATGGAGCTGAATCCTCCTCTGCTTTTTCTCTCTCTCTCGTGTTTCAGACCACTCCTGGTGTGCAGAAACGATATTTCCGGCAAATCAGGAACTTGATAGCAGCTTTCCAGAAGCCCGGACAAGGAATTGCCATGCCGCTGCTCTACCCTGTCACAGCTCAGAGACGGGCACAAACACACACGGAGGCGCAGACGGCCAGTAATAGCCTGTCAGCGCCACACAGCAGCCCCAACGGCTACCTCCAGCAGCAGCCGCCTCGTGCTGCTCAGGGACAGACAAACAGGAGGTGCGGCAAGCTTTTGGTTCGGGGTAAACCCTAACCACTATTGACCTAATTACAAACCAAAAAATGTCTTTGCAAGATGCCTACTGTTGCATTTTGCACGCTACGCGTGAAGTAAATGCCATTTTTTCCAATTAGCCAGCTCCTGTTTGTTAAATCAAGTCATTTAGGTTCTAGCTGTGACTCAGATCTCAGTATCCTTCCTGTCCTTTTTTTTTTTTTTTTTTTGCATATGCAGCACAGAAAGCACCTCATAACTTTCAGGGATGTAAAATATTCAACTGTTGAAACATTAATGTCCATCACTGCATACATAAGTTGACAACACATATTGTGCTCTGTTTTCTTAATCCAGTTATGTGAAAGGCAAAAGAAAATAAATGATATTGGTTGAAATAAACTCTTTTAAATGAGGTCACGCACACACAGCCTCTGTGTGACACATAATGTGGAACAAAAATTCAATTTGACATATTGAAGTACTGATTTCCGTGGAGAGAGGCTGACTGCTAGAAAGAGAGGGGGGAAATCTGTCATTCATCTGATTGACATTACTGGCTCCTCATGAAAACTACGAGAGAGAGAGAGAGAAAGAGAGAGAGAGAGACAGACAGAGAGAGAGAGCATCCATTCAGCCCAGACTATTCTTCAGTGCAGCGGTCTCCTAGCAACCAGACCCTCCATCTTTTCACCGCCGAGATGAGGTTGGACAGTATCTAGCAGAGCATATGTTTTAGAAGGGAAGGTGCATTGCAGCCGATCAGCAAAGTACTAGTCAGGAACGTATATCACCTGCTCACAGTCAGAACATATGCATTGTGCGGCTTTGTCATCCGCAGCCCAGGAGAGAAACACAAACAATTAATGGTGGGCAGATGGTGGAGTGACGGTGGGAGGGAGGCGAGTGGGGGATAGGCAGACGGACGGGGAGGTGGATTAGTGGTAGCTAGATTAAAAAAAAAGAAGAAAAACAACCAAACTTCTACTTTCTTTTTTTCTAACTTTTTTTTGTTGGGGTGGGGGGGGGGGGGGACTTGGAAGTGGTTCACATGTAGTCTGATTGGCATTTCCTAATGAGAGGAGATGAGCTGCAGAGAACAGCACAGCCAACTCCAGGTCCTGCCCCTTCTGCACTCACCACCCACTCGCTGAGCCTCAGCTGTCACATTTCTTTTTCCCTTCCTCTGTGCTTTCTCTCTCTCCTCCTCCTCCTCCTCCTCCTTCTTCTTCTTTTTCTTCTTCTTCTTCTCGTCTGACAGACGCAGGTTTCTCATGCATATCTCGGTTTGTGCCATAATGATGGGTGATAATGACAGCACAGATTTGAGAGTTACAAACTTCCAGAAACAAGAACAAAGAGCGCACAACAAATGTGTTGAAGGGAGGCACAGAGAGAGAGAGAGAGAGAGAGAGAGAGAGAGAGAGAGAGAGAGAGAGAGAGAGAGAGAGAGAGAGAGAGAGAGAGAGAGAGAGAGAGAGAGAATACAACAACAACAATGCTGAGCAAATCCCAGGCAGCAATCTGGTAATTCACACATAATAACTTTAATCAGCATTGTAACCCAATAAAGTCAGATTTTTCAGCGAGAATATTTACTATAGCCATGTATAATTCTTTGCAAAAATGTAACTGTTTTTCTATTGATTAACAATACTGACACTTACTTATGAACAACATAATTTTCCAGTTGAGCACTTTTTTCAGTGTGAAAGCACTGGCTATGTACATTCTTGATTTTAGTATACACACTCATACAAACTACTGTTGGAGCACACCAGAGGCGGAAAACCAGGAGAGGTTTCCTTCTCTAAAGGGGAGTGTCAGAGTTGACAAGGCCTCTCTTACACAATATGTAAACGATAGTATATCCGAGGTAAACCATGTAGGAACTCAAATGGCAACCGGAGAGCTCTTGATTTTGAGTCATGAAGAGGATTATTCACTGGCAATCCTAAAAGTCTTCATCTCTACAGTTCAGTGAATCCAAAATGATGAACAGTGTTGAAACAGCAAATAACAGACAGTCAGTCCGTCAGTCGGGAGGTCGGTCCGTCCGTCCGTCCGTCGGTCAGTCGGCGGTCAGGCCAGTCAGGATACAAAAAGCAAAGCCACAGTCAAACCACACTGCTTGTGCCACTGTTAGAAATTGGAGAACTGGACGATAATAATAAAATACCATCATTTTGTCACAATTAAAGGCATTTGGAAATCATTTTCCCCCAATCTCTCTTCTTGTTCTTCTTTGTCGTCGTCTTCTTCTTCTTTTTTTGATACGGTATAGAAACAGTAGAACAAATCAGAGTAGAGTAGAAACAGGCAGTCTTTGGTGGGGTGGGGGGCTGCTCACGTCTCTGTTACCTGCCCCCCACCTCGCTTAGTGTCATAAAGTGGATGTTGGAGGGGCAGTCGGACAGCTCCGGCTGCTGCTCTATAGGCAGGGAGTAGTAGCCGTCGTAACCCTGAACCAGTCCTCCGGACAGCAGCTGCTGCTTCTCCGCCTCGCTCCACGCCCTGCTCCCCACATCCCCTAAATCCACCCTCTTCCTCTCTTTCTCCCACGCCCCCTCCACCGCTCTCTTCCTCGCCTCCTCCCTCACCCGCGCCCTCTCCTCCTCCTCGTTCCCGCCATAGCGTACGCACAGGCACAGCGCCCCCTGCTGCAGGGTGATGTCAGCGAATCGTCGAGTCCTGCCGTTCACCGTGGCGCTCATCTGAGACACGCTCACGTTCACCCCGCTCTCCAGGACACGCCCCCCGACTCCCAGCCCCAGAGCGAGGTCTTCCTCGATCGGCCGGGACTGGAGGAAGTGATGGGTGTCGCAGCCGTGCACGGTGAAGCTAAGCCCGCTGAGATGGACGGCGCCGTTTAAAATGGCCGCCACGCGACGGCTGTCCTCGCTGGCTACGCCGATGACTTCGGCGCTGACGCGGCCGTGGGAGACGGCAAACCGGATGCTGGGGCCTAGAAGAGAGGGTCGGGAGCCGAAGGGAGGAGGACGAGTCGGTCTGTGGCAAGTAGAGCCAACGGGCTCTGAGACCAGAGGCAACCTCTCCAGAGAGATGAAACTCCTCAGCTGTCTCCGCAGCTCACACTGGATCCCCAAAACCACCTGGGAAAAGAGCGCAACTGCTTAGGTCTGAAAGCACTGAGATAAAGATTAATATGTGATGGTAGATTTACTCACAACCGATATTCTGACTTGTAATAAGAAGAAGAGTAATGACGGTTCTGTTAAAAGCCATAATAGTAAAATTAAGGTGCTATTGATAACATTCAGCCACTAGGTGTTGCATCCTCCCTCTCCCCTTCCATTGCATTCACGTCCCAACAAGTGGTTGCCAGGCACGTGCCGTCAATCTCAGCCATTTTTTTCCCCACGCTAACTGGCAACAAGATCGCTGACGACAGAGTCACCACATAATACCGATGCTATTATACTATTGATTAAAAAACATTCATCCGTTAAAATGTTTTAAAATATTAATTCACGATCATATTTTTTGGGACACCTTTCTTAAAGCTCTGGTGATATAAATATATAAAATATATAAATATATAAAAATATACAGTATATTCGTCATCATAAAAATGTTGCCAATAAGACCTTTAATGACAGCTGAAATCAGTTTCAGGGTCCTGGTATTGTGCATGCTGTCACACTGTCGTAGCATAGACACTTGAACAGAGCCATAATTAATGTCAATAGTAATACCTGTGTTTTTCCTACTACGACATGTCAAAATGTCTGCAGTGAAAAAGGTCTACAGCAGGAAAGTTACAAACATAAGTGGAATGTAGCAATAATTAATGTTTTTACCTTTATAGTCTTACATAGCCAGACCTACAGTAGTGCTGAGTCAGCGCTGTAGAAAGCGCCACATTATCATTCGAGTATAGGGGAAAAATGTCTTTAAACCAATCACAATTGTCTCAGGCAACGCTAAGCACAGCGTGCAGCGACGGCGCCCTTGTAAAATAGATGGAAGAAGAAGGAGGTGAGAAGAAAGCCGCCTGAAATGTGTGGCCAATGGCAATTATACCCACAGTCTACATCCGATGAGTCTGACTATTTCCTGACAACTCCACTGTTAAAATTTCTGTGGTATAAATGTCTATTAGAGCTGGGAATTCAATACTGTATGGAAGCTCATTATCGCCAGTGTGTTGAAAAAAAAGACAGATCCTGTTTCTCAGAATAATAATAACCTCAAAATAATGACTTAGTATCTCAAAATAATGACAAAATATCTCAAAATACCCAGAAACATTCTCAAAATAATGATTAGTATCTCAAAATACCCAGAAACATTCTCTAAATAATGATTAGTATCTCAAAATACCCAGAACCTTTCTCAAAATAATGACTTAGTATCTCAAAATAATGACTTAATATCTCAAAATACCCAAAACATTTCTCAAAATAATGACTTAATATCTCAAAATACCCAGAAACTTTCTCAAAATAATGATTAGTATCTCAAAATACCCAGAAACATTCTCAAAATAATGATTAGTATCTCAAAATACCCAGAAACATTCTCTAAATAATGATTAGTATCTCAAAATACCCAGAACCTTTCTCAAAATAATGACTTAGTATCTCAAAATAATGACTTAATATCTCAAAATACTCAAACTTTCTCAAAATATTGACTTAATATGTCAAAATACCCAAAACATTTCTCAAAATAATGACTTAATATCTCAAAATACTCAAACTTTCTCAAAATAATGACTTAATATCTCAAAATACCCAGAACCTTTCTCAAAATAATGACTTAGTATCTCAAAATAATGACTTAATATCTCAAAATACTCAAACTTTCTCAAAATAATGACTTAATATCGCAAAATACTCAAACTTTGTCAAAATAATGACTTAATATCTCAAAATACTCAGAAACTTTGTCAAAATAATGACTTAGTGTATCAGAATGACACAATATCTCAAATACCTCAAAATTCATAGAAACTTTCTCAAAATGAAATACTCAAAATAATGAGACTTTGTCACATAATGAGTTAGTAATCCAAAATAAAGACATTTGAGTCAGCTATTATTACTAACTCGATACTAAGTCATTATTTGGAGAAAGTCTGTCATTATAATACGATGCAGGATCTTATTTTTTCATCACGTGGCTAGGATTTCATCTTATGTCATCTAACGACCAGTTTCATAACTGATTAATCTGGCAATTGTTTTTTTTTCCATTTAATTAGTTAAAACAGTCCAATCCTTCGAGATATTCGATTTATGATATGAAACAGATAAAAGCAGCTAATATTCACATTTAAGTTTGACTTGAGTGACTTTAATGGAAATGCATTGATTATCAAAAGTACTTCTTCTACTGATTGATTGATTGGTCGATTAATCATACATTCTCTCAGATTCTTATTATTAACGTGGGGTGGATTTCAGCCATATTGCCCACTAGTAAGAGCCCAAATGAGTCATCAAAACTATTTAGAGGGCTACAAATACTAATACCTACTTTTAGATATTATTATTTTAGGCATATACCAAAGGACAACCAAACTTTTAAGAGAGGGACACACTCTTTGAACAATTAGAAAGAGCCTTGCTCCTGCAGGTGACTGGGGTTTGGAGTTGTGGAAACCCTACCTTGCTGGAGTCCCAGTCCTGTGTCTTTGTCTGGGCCTTCATCAGTTCATATGTTTGTTCCATTCTGCCCACTTCAGGCTTCGGGAAGCCTGGGACAACATTATGAAGCTGGAAACCAAAAAGCTGCAGCCAGCTACCAATGTCTGGACACAAACACACACACAGAAAGAAAGAAAGAAAATTGCACGGAGGGAGAAAGTTAGAATATAATGTGTATACTGTGAAGCAAACAAAAAGTCATAAGGCCAGAGAAACAACACCTTGTACAGGAAATCACACAATATATGAGCATAGTACGTGGCAGAGATGGTTCGGCTGGAGTTTCCCTGACAAACAGATTCTGTAATAAGCAATCCTGCTGCAGGAAAACGTGACAAGCCAAATGAATGTTCCATTAACCAGAAGGACATACGCCCCCACCCACATCCTATATTCATTCTCCTGCTCTCCTATTCCATCTCTTTCCCTCGCTCGACTTTCTATTTGGTCTCTCGGGGAAACAGTATGTTCTTGACAGACAGAGGGAACAAAACATAACAGCCTGTGTTAAAAAACAAGTTGATCAGAGGCTTGCCTGTCCTTTCTCTTGCCAGTACATTGTCTGTCACATCATGTTTTCACCTGTGGTGAGCTGTTTGCCCTGTTCACTCACTCTGTATGGCAGATTTTTACCGTGTAGGTGTGTGTGGGAGTAGGTGCTGCAGAGTGAAATACCTGTCTGTATCTGTGTAAGAGCTGTAAAGTGGCGGCAGGTTGAGTCAGTGATTCAGTGTTGAGCTGGAGAGTGAATGAATGAGGTGCATGTGTGAAGCTCACCTGTGGTAAACTCTGTCACCTCCTCCACTCTGCCAACTGGGCAGTTATTCTTAAAGGCGTACACGTTAAACGGCTTCGGCTCCTTGCTCAGCTCCCCCCACAGTTCGTGATTGGGCGATGTCCAACGACCGGCTAGCGTGTCGTAATCCCGCCTGCCCAAATGCACCAGCCGTGTGAGCGGATCGTACAAGCCTCCGTGGAAGCCGATGACAAGCTGGAAGTCAGGGTTGGTGTCCTGGTAGACCTCTCCGTATGGGGTGTAGAGGATCTCTTTGACGAGTCGCCCCTTGCTAGAGAAAACTGCCCTCGGACTCCCCACGCTGTCGCAGGCGACATAGTACTCCTCCCCGCTGCTCAGCTCCATGGCGATGAGATGGCCCTGCAGGTCGTAGTACAGCGACGTTATCAGGTTGCTGCTGTGGTTGTACAAGTGGCTGACCCTGGTGGGGTGTGACAGATCAGCATAGAAGAACTGCAGCTGCTCGCCCTGGCTGCTCTTGGTGGCCACGCGCCGTCCCAGCCCGTCGTAGCGGTACCACACGGAGCGCTCCGTCACTCGATGGAAGACGCGGGTCAGCAGGCCGTTGGAGTTGTAGTCGAACAGATCGTTGGCTCGCTGGCGGAGGAAGCCGTCGTCATCTACGCTGTACTGCAACTCACCGAGGTGTGTGATGCGGTCTCTCTGGTCGTAACGCAGAGGCGTCAGCCTGGAATTAAACAAAACACAGCGCACATTAATACTGCTGTGAACTTACAAAACATGTCTAACATTAATACCCTGCTCAAAACAATTAATGGAACACTTAATCATCACAGTATAACAAGTTACGATGTGTGATTTTAGTGTTCCCTTAATTTTTCTGAGCAGCAGCTAAAAATAGTATAATAACACATACATCACGCTTGTTTTGACAAAGTAATGATGACCCATTCATTGCTGTAAAATACAGTGCTAAAGTACAGTTGCTAGTAGGTAATGACTTACCTAGCACTGGTCCCATGGCTGAGGAGGTTAATGTTTCCATTAAGGTCATAGCTGTAGCGCCACTGTGGCCGCTCATTGACCGAGGCACTTTGTAGCTGGCTGTCCGCATCATACTCGTAAGTGTAGCGCGTTACGTTGTTGTCCACGCCAACCCTGATGTCACAGGTGGTTGTACGCCCTGCCGAGTCATACTGGATGGTCATCCAGTAGGCGATGGATTTAAGGATCTCATACTGGACCTCGACCACCTGGCCGTAGGAGTTGAATACCTTAGTGTGCTTCATCAGATGGGTGGTGATCACCTAGACAAGAGCAGAGGAGACGGTTGGGTTTACAGCTAATGAGAGCCATGAGAGTGAAGAACAACAGTTAAGTTGTTGGCTATAAAACCAAAACAAAGAGCTGAAAGATGCTAAATAGCTTTGTAGAGCATTTGATCCATTTTTAAAGGAACAGTGTGTAGTGTGAGCCGCGGAGTGTAAAATCGTGGTACCTAAAGCAGTGTTATTATGGTAAGGATGGCCAGAGCTACTACAGTTTTGCACTCTGCAGCTCATGTTACATCAGTCTTGGTAAAGGAGGTGAGCGTGGATGGTTGGTTTAAATCTGCAAACTCACCACAAGATTGCAAACTCACCAACTTCTACACACTGTACCTTTAATATAAATCCATCAAAGGTGCAACTGACTACTAAATGTATCCTAACTCATGTGGTTACATTTTAGTTGACAGTATTGTGCTTACCTGGTTGAGGTCATAAAAGATAACGCTGAACTTCCCAAACTGCTCGACCCGTCCTGATACGTCCACATAACGGTACAGATCAATGGGAAGAGGGGTCTCATTGATGACAGCCTGCATGCTAGTCACTCTGAAGTTGTTGTAGCTGTAGTCAAACCTGGCGTTGACCAAGCCTTCTTCGCTAAAGCGGAAGATTTGCCGACTTGTCAGGGGACCTATGCAGGGGGACCACAGTGGTTTCATGTAATTCACCAATACTGAAGTTTCACAGACATGTGCACGAACTGGATACACACCACACATGCATATGCACACACAGCCCTCGCAGTTGGCCATCATGCTACCTGTACCAGCCTTCCTAATTAATTCAAATCAAGGACTAATTCAACATCATTAATACAGACACACGCAGTGCAATCCATTCCATCTTAACTATCCCCACACCTCTATGGCATTTCTAGTGGTGACCTTTAATATGGAGAGATAATGAAATCTAAAGACAATAGCCGTGATGGACCAACGTGCTCCTTAATGTCAGAACATCAACTTTAACAACACCGTTCATCACGTCTGCTTCTAGCTTCTACAGCTCATCCTCCATTTGGAAAAAGCTCTTCTAATGAAACGTCATTACGGTGCTATTTGAGATGACTCTGATTGCAGTTAAAATGACTAAGTGTCTAGCTTTGGAGACTGTAGCGTGCTGGATCAGCATTACATCTTCTATTTTTATTTTCTGTGGAATGTTGATTCTAAACCTGTGCTAATGGGGAAATGGCAGAAGCACTGAGAGTGAGGTGGAGGCTTTTCTTCAGCCCTAGGGAACTCGCAGTCTGTTCGTCTCGCTTCTCTAACTGTCACTTTCCTGAGCTGTCATCTTTCCCTCTCCTTTTCTGTTCCTTTTCTCCCTCGCCTACCTCTCTATATCGCTGCCTCTTCTCCTTTTGGTCCCTACTCTTCCTTGTCTCCTCTCAAGGGACAATTACCACTATCTCTCCTCTCTCTGAGGCTCCGTTTGTTCTGCTGAAATGAGATCAGTTAAAGGAAGGTGAGAGTCTATTCACAGTGAGGGCAAAGCGATAAACACGCACACACATACGCACACACAGCTGCGCGGCGCAGATTAGTGACACCTGATCACGGCGAGCCAATCACAAAGCCGTGTGAAGTGAACCAGCAGCAGAGATGAGAGCGCTCTCAACGACCCTGGAAAGACTCTGTAACTTGAGGGAATTGGTGAACTGTATTAACAATGAAGGTATCCGATCATATCTGCTGCCACAGCTAAAGGGGCCCATTGATGGCAATGCCATTACTGGGTAATACTGCAAGTTATGAAGTGCAATATCTTTCTAGCTAATTTTCCAAATCAGAAGTGAAACAATTGTCATATTATTACAGTTATAATTGATGGCCTCGGGTAAGATTTCATGATTTCCTGTCCTACGCAGACATGTAAGGGTGCAAACATGGACAAATGTTAGCATGCAGGGTTGCCACACAAATGTAGAATATTCAGAATTAGCCCACCACATGTTAGCGTATACTCAGACATTCACTTGTATACTTTGATCAGACAGCCTCAGCCAGATAGCGGAGGTGGGGAAAGAGATGGCGTGGCTCGGAGCCCATGGGGTGGTCTCGTATTTACAGCTGTGGTAGACCACAGACTCTTCCACTCGAACATGCTTGGTCCTATTCACACTTCAAAATGTGGCTGCGTCAGTCTCAAAACGAAATAGCACCAAGGCTGACTCAAAGCCAGACTACAAAGTTTGATACCTCTCACCAAATCTGGCTCGAGATGCAGGATGGTGCAGTCTCATCACAGTGCGCTGTGACGTTTTTATGCTCGGTTAGATCCTTTTAAATGATCTATTTAAAGATGACTCATCGCACACTGTAAATATTTTAAATCTGTGGCCTTTTCCCTTTAGCGTGTATGTGCCATGTGTATACGCACCTGTCTGTCTGTAGCGTATGGAGCTTATGAAGCCATTATGGGTGAGATGAATGGTCTTGACAGTGCCAGAGGCCTCGTCGTAAGTGAAGGTCACCAGGGTGGAGTCATAAACCACCTCGGAGAGCCGCGCTGCTGGAGTATACCTTGAAAGAGAAGAGTGAAATGATGAAGGGAATTCATAGGATAGATGATAAATGACTAAGTCAGAAATGTGGAATAAAACACTATTTCTTTTTTTTAAATAAACAGTAACATTTGAACTTCAATATAAGCAAACATGCTACATACCTCATGAATAATACAACGACCCCTTGGGCCATTATGGAACATGTTGCATCATCTTTCACAATTTCATCAAAATCAAACCGGCTGCCGAGGCAGTTATGGCCTTTCAAATCTCGAAAATAGGGCCGTTTATTATAGTGTCCCCATAGAGCCAATGAGTATTAAAAATGTTAAATGCCAGAACACTGCCCGAATCAGTCCTCCAACTTTCATCAAAATCAGATCCGTGGTGTCTGACATAGTGTGATGATAAAAAAATGTGACCTTTAATCAGTCTCCCCATTAGTCCAATCACAGTCATTTGTAAGGACAGCTGGGTGTGTGGCACATTTTGTGTGAGCCAGACTTGGGGCTGTAATGGGGATTTTAAATTTCTGAGATTAGCCTTTAATTATAGCACCTTCATCAAGCCAATCAGTGTTATGTTTTTATATGGCTGGCTGACTATAGCGCCAAGTTGCATAACACCTCCAAGTTTCATCAAAATCAAACCGGCGGTGTCACCAATGCCACCTCTTCCACACTGCCTCCTCAAATTAATCGACAAAACCAACAGCACGTGGTATGTTTGTGATTTGCTTCTTACCTGTAGATGACACCACGTCCCGTTCCCAAGTACTGAGTCCTCAGCAGCCGCCCATCCAGGGTGTAGTCCTGCATGAAGGAGGACTGGCTGTCAGGAGGAGTGTACACATTCCTGTAGTAGCCAATGGACAGGAGCGACTGCAGGGTGTGTTTCACCATGCTGGGCATCGTCACGGCGACCAGACGGTCCGTTTGGTCGTATTCAAAGACGTAGCGCCGCTGGCTATGCAGGAGCAGCATAATGGACTGCAAGACACACAGACAGATGCAAGGCTGAGTTATAATACTGTAGCTCTGTGTCGTGATGTGCCTTTTCTTTCTCTGTCTGGTAGGTTTTTTTTTATTTCAATGTCATTCGGTGAAAACTTCAGAGACAACCTTGGTTTTAACTTGAGGACCATTAATTTTTCAGTTAGTCATTGAAGGCTATTTAAGGCCAGACGCTCTA
Source organism: Pterois miles (assembly GCA_947000775.1). Taxonomy (NCBI): domain Eukaryota; kingdom Metazoa; phylum Chordata; class Actinopteri; order Perciformes; family Scorpaenidae; genus Pterois; species Pterois miles. The sequence goes on along the minus strand of CAMQGK010000308.1, from coordinate 7,460,749 downwards.
GGCTAAAACATTGTTTTTTCATGCACTGGTCAATTTTGAGATTTCCGGTTATTTACATAACCTGTCTTCTTTTAGACTAGTGGAAAGAAAACATCAAAAAATACACAGTGTTTAATTTACTGTTTTCTCTTTGTGTTTGTACATTTCTCCTAAATTCACCAAAAGTTACCATTAGACAATGCGTCATTTGAAAATTTAAACATAAAATTTCAGAAAACTAACTAAAAAAATAATTGTCTTGATGTAAGTAATCAACTGGGGAAATTTCATGGTGATATCTATTAGTTAAAATTAGGGTTGTCAATCAATTATCCATTCAAATTGTACCATAAAGGGAGATTTGCCAAGTATTTAATACTCTTATAACCATGAGAGTGGGCAAATATGCTGCTTTAGGCATCTCCATGTATATATTTATTATTGTCCAGAAACCCTCACAGGTACTGCCTTTAGCCTAAAAACACACCCGTAAAATATAACATGGCAAACTGCAGCCCAACAGGCAACAGTCAGTGTGCTGACTTGACTATGACTTGCCCTAAACTGCATGTGATTATCATAAAGTGGGCATGTCTGTAAATAGTCTGGGTCAGACTAGTGGGGACTGGTCAGACTGTAGCGTTCGAACTGATGAAGCCACTTGGATAAGGGGCGAAACGTCTTCAGAGACAAATCTAAGTCCAGTTGCCTTCGATTCAATTTTTTGCCAGAACTGTAAAGGGGAGACTGGTGGGTACCCATAGAACCCATTTTCATATATTTCTTGAGGTCAGAGGTCACAGTTTTAACCTGCTTCCTGACGAGCTAGTTTTCTAGTTTCATGTGACGCCAGTATCTTCACACTAGCTTTAAACCTGAGCCTGCTACAACCTGCCAAGGATCAACTGCGTTAATGCGTTAAAAGAACGAGTGACGTTAAAACAAATTTACATGAATGTGTTATTATCGGGTTAACTTTGACATCCCTAGTTAAAATGTTTACTCTATTCACCTGTAAAGCCTCTCCTTCATTCTTAAAGTGATCTATATCTCAATGAGGTAACGCAATGGTGAGCCTATGGCCCCGCTGAAAAAGGATTGCAATATTTACATATTTGCAGTATTATGAAATGGGTGTCTGTGGTGACATTCCAAGAAAACTGCAGTTTTTCTTTGTTGTATACACATAAAAAAACTGTGCATAGTTCAGAAAAAATGAGGCTACATAGAAAAATATATTTTCCATTTTATTTCTATGTTCATGTATCAACAAAAAGACTCCAGACTGCTAAACTCTGAGCACAATTACATTATTTTCACTCAAATAGAAATTTTAAAATCACCCAGGACTGAAATTTTAAGGACTGTCACTTTAAACAAAATAGAAAAAAAAAATAATCACCATAACTGGAGCTCTGGGTTTTTCAGCAACTTTGTTTGCTGTTAAATTGTTTATTTACTTTTCAGGCCGGCTTTAAAAATCTGTGCTTGCAGTCCAGTCGATATTTCAACAAATTGCACTGCAGTAAAACAATGTAATGTAAAAATACATTTCTATTTAACTGCAAGGTATAATATTAATGTATTAATAATAAATGCAGGTATTATTAATTTCTAGATGGTTCTGTAATATAAGCTCATTTGCACTCTAATTTTGTCTAAGACCAAAAGCTGACACGAAATATATTTCAGGCTGAATATCATTTCATTAAATAGTTCAATTAATTTCAAGGGCGGAAATTATAGCTTCTGGTAGCTTTCGGCTTTGTCACACACTTGAGGGAACATACCTCTTCGCATGTTTTATTCCCTTTACTAAAAAATGACATGTGCAGTGCATTATTTCTAACCATTTTTCATAAGCAGTGTTTTATGTAAAAAAAAAAACCTTTCAGGAAACCACTGGTTTCTTTTCTTTGCACCACTCTTGCGAGTGAAAATCAAGTCACCGCAGAGCCTTGAGACTTGAGTTACGTAATTCCTCACAATGAAAATCTTGTCTGCTTCTACTGCTCTCAAAGACATGGTACTGTTGTTTAGTCATGCAGCTACTGTAGAAGTGCAGACTGATTTAAAATGTCTGCACAATAATTGAACTCTGACATAATCTTCACTTTGCAAATGGATTTTCATAGTTGAGTAAAATGAATGGAACCCAAAGGCGGCCTCAAAAGGGAGGAAAAATACATTAAAAGATGGTTGGTTGTATAGAACTGTAAATGATTTGAATTTGTTTTCAATTTGTTACTTTCATTTCACACAGCAGGAGCACTTCTCACACTTTAAGTGTTAGTTTTGCTTTCAACTGCAATAACCTTGATGCAGCGAACGGAGGAAGGAGCAGATGTGTTAGATTTCTGCGAACAGAAAAGACAAAAAGCCATCAAACAAATCTCAGTGTGAAACACGTCCCACCTCCGAACATTCTTTCTATACGTGCATCTCTTACTTTATCTGCGTATGTGTAGCTCCAGATCTTGCCGTTGACCCAGGCTCTGGACACCACCCTGTCGTTCTCGTACTCCAGCCGTTCAGACCAGTCTCCGCGGTGAATGGCTGACAGCAGTCCTCCTCCAGAATAGCTGATATTTACTTCGGTGTATTTGCTGCTGGGTGACCAGACCACGGGCCGGCCCAGCGAGTCGTACTGGATGTGGAGGGTGAACTTCCTGTGGTCATCATAGATCTTCCCGACTCTGGTGCTCTGATCAAAATCTATGGACAGCAGGTTCCTGTTATGTGCCTGAAAACAGAATTCAGCAAAATGTCACCTAGAGGAAGAACAAAATGTAGCTTTTTAAAATTTTACTGCTTTATAATCGTCATCAATTATAAATAAGGCCACGGACATGCAAATCTAAATAGATTAAAGTGGCGTGTCTGAGACAAGCTGAGATTCCATTAGTTTGGATAAATTAGTTGTGACATTTAGAACAAACTGGACCTGCATAACAACAATAAAGTACCGTGTGAACAAGTGAGGAAGCGAGGCCTGTGGTTGCTAATTAATCAGTACACATCAGATAAAATGTCCTGATGAAATATTTTGTTTGTGCGGTGTACTTTCTGTGCCAAGGAAAAAGAGAAGAGGAGTTGAAAGTCGGCGTGTGTGATTTGTGGAAAGTACAGCTAACGGGTTCAGAGTCACTTGACCTATCAGCTCGCTACCCGGTGACGTCATTAATCGCCCAAAACACCTAACGTGTCTTGTGTAACAACAAGTTGTGGCACGGTTCAAACTGCTCTACAGTTTGACTCAAACACATGGAACATTCACTGAATAGATTGCACTTAGGAGTGACATTTCTTTGTCATTTTTGAAGGGAGGGTGTAAAGGTCAGACTGCACAACTTTTGGTTAACTCAGCGTACTTCTAAGATGTGTGATGTAATTTGACCTACAGGTTTCCATGATATTTGGCTGGTGTCTGGGTGTTTGCTGGTTATCACAATGAGTCAGAAATGAATGTAGATTGGACTTTCTATATTATAAAGAAGAAGTGGGTAGAAATGGAGCAAATGTGATTAAAAAAAGTTTAAAGTTTAAGTTTAAAATTTTTATATTCTATATCCTGACAGTAGTGCATGGGACAGGTAATCTGAAAAAAAAAAAAAAAAAAAAAAATCTTGCTCCTATGTGTCCTCCAGTGCTACAAATGGCATCTGCCAGATTTCACAGATCTGAGGAAAACAACCAATCAGAGCTGAGCTGGAGCCTGCTGTCTCTCTCAATCACTCACAAACTCTGATCAAATATGAATCAGTATTCTGTTACTGTAATGACTATTTCTTACATAAAATGTTTTCAGAAACATCTTGTAGGAATTGTTTAGCAGTAAAATGAGAAAGTTTGTGACTCGGCAGCCATGCTGAGACCAGTTGAAGAAATACCACCAACTAGCCGGAGCACAACCAATAGGAATGCTTAATACAAATCTCTCTGAAATGACCTGTGATTGGCCAAAGTCTCCCGTCATGGGCTAGATTTGTTTAAAGCTTGAAAACAGCACCATGTGGAGGTGCAGAAGTCTAGTTTTCTCTCAGAACAACTGAATTACAATAAGCTGAAAGGCTATTATGGAATTGGTGCCCAGTGATGCCAAAAATATTCTGCCTACTGCAGGTTTCAGTGAAGAATAAGTTGGTGATTTAGTGTTTTACCCTGAGCCTGCGTTCATAAGTGCTATAATTCGTCTTGCTCTGCTCCTTCCTCTGCCTCCACTCTATCAGGCTTGGGGCGTGGTCTCCAGGCAGGCTGATGTTGCAGCGGCTGGCGGTGGGACTGACTCCTCCCCCCACGCCTCCGGGGAGGAGGGGCTCCGTGATGAGCGACAGCTCCATCCCACTCGCCAGCGTCACTAGGAACGACCCGTCGGCGCTGACTCTGTATGAACTCTGAGCGTGGTCTGGGTTGATTGTATGGGTGGGTCACACACACACACGCAGACACACACATAGACACGCAAAACCACAGATGCACACAATGATGCAAATAAACAGCGGCAGATGAAAAAAAGTGTGAAAAACCATCAGTAACAGTCTCAAAAAACAGTCTTGAAAAACATCAAGCAGACTGCATGAATGCAGTGAATACAAGTCTGGCTTTTCGCATGGGTGTTTTGTTTGAATTAATTGCTAAATCTGAGTGTTTTTTAAAAATTTCGCAGCAATGTTAGCGCTGCTCTGTATCTGCTATTGTATCTTTAGAAAAATGTAATCTATTGAAAAAGAGAGCAGGAGAAAGAGAGACAGTTAATGAGAGAGAGAGCAATAAGAAGAAGAGAGAAAAGGGGGAGTGAGGGAGGGGTGCTAGCCATGGCAGTTTTTCACACATTGCAAAATGTTTCTCAGAAATTGTTCTTTCATTTCTATAGAGGTCTGAGTAAGATTTCACACAGAATTTACTTTACTATGTCTCATGCCATTACAATTTCCAAAACACAATTAATAAAAATATTGCAAAAATGATCATAAAACGATATGTTAACCATAAAATTTAATGCAGCTAATAAACTGCATAATAACTTCTATTCCCTTCACCATGATAAAACCTCTTTCTGTACATACGGTTATTGTTGCCTCAGAGGCAGGAAGAGACACTGAGTTTGTGGGTGGTGGAAGTAAAGTAAAGGGGGGGGCCACTCTAAAATAGGGGGTCATTTCAAGTCTTCGCTGGCAGCTCTGTCATACTGTAACACTGTGCACAAGCCTGCGTGCACACATATGTATGTGTGCGTGTGTTGGAGCAGCTTTTCTCTCCCTGCAGTCCTGTCATTGTGACAACTGCTGGAAAGCAATTAAAGGGATGACATGAGAGGAAACTGCTCCCATGAGCGGCTTCTCCACTCCACTCTCATTTTCTCCTCTTCTCATCTCTGCCCTCCCTTGCATTTTTTTCCCGTGGTCATTAAGGCGTTTCACAAGTCGGTCGTATCTGCCTCTTTTCTTTTCTTTGTAAATAAAAAAATAAATTGTACTTTTTTTTTTTTTTTTTTTTTACTGCCTATTAGTGAGGTCATATCAGATCCATATGTGAATTATTTATCGAAAGGGATAAATCCTTTTTCAACGCTGTGAATCTCCGGCGAACACTTCCAGCGCAGCCGGTGAGGAAGGAGAATACAAGAATACACAGGTCAGCATGTCTGACCTGACCAGAATAACACGTTACTGCAGTTTGCCAGTCATACATTTTTTAAACATCACTATGCCCTTACAGTAAGCCCTGCTTACACATCTATGCATGTTGACTGTGTATATCGTGTGTCTATGGTGTAGCTGCCCACCCAGATGAGTCATAAACAGCATTTGTGGTAAGCTAGCTGGGGGTACATTCATTCTGGTGAGACTATAATCTTTCCTGTGTGTCAACCAGCGAGTACATGGCGACATGGGGATTACATCGATGCCCCCGTATTCTTTTGTTTTCCTACAGCTCACCAGCTGAGGAGTAAAAAAAACACAATAACGACAATGTGCCACGAAGCTATACCTTGTCTGAACGTGTAGATGGTGTCACTGGCGGACAGGTTGGTGCTTGTGACAAAGTTCTCACGGTTGGAAGCCTCGACCTCCACCCGAGACCAGCGTTCCAGGTTGCCGTGGAAACCGCTCACCTCACCTGTGGGCAGGGTGATGTTGGTCACGCGGCCCTCGCTGTTGTACCTTGGAGAATAAACACAAAGACGATGATGTACAAGCGGAAACGCACGCAGGTACCTGTCGGACAAATGAGCTCAGCCGTACGCACTCACACGAGTGCATAAATAAACACACACAAGCAGACTCGCTATCACTCCGTTCCCCCCCCCCCGTCATACGCAAACATCGGCACAGAGTAACTGTCAACTATGATTTATATGTGTAATTATCCATCTGCGGAATTTGAGACAGAGACTCGGCCGGCAGTGAATAATTCAGACGGATGTGTTTTTGTGTGTGTACTAAACATGTGTGCAATCAAAGTGCTGCAGAGACGTCCTTCAGATAATCAGTCACTTAAACAAACTGAAAAGAGAAGTCTCTTCAGCTTTCTGCAGTGTCTGCCTACCACCAGATGGCACTGACATTTCACACTGCGCACATAAGCTCTGCCTCACATTACACATACATGCAATCCCGTGTACATACAGAGTCAAGCAGTCAACCATCAATAAAAGGAAAAGTGAAAGAGAGGACAGGCAGAGAAAGAAAGACAGAAAAAAATGAGAGCACAATAGGCAGAGAGAGAAAAAAAAACTTACTCATAAACAGTGGTCCAACTGTTTTCATCACTCTTGGTTGCTAGGAGACCTGTGTTGCCATGGTAAGTGATGTGGGCGATGTCATGGCCTTGGGCTGACACCTTCCTCAGTGTTCCACTGTTGCTTAGAGACAGCCAATACACCTGTCCGCCAGGTAGCGCCAGCCAGAGAGGCACTCCACGAGCATCTCTCCTCACCTGCAGCCCGTGGCCGTCGCGGCTCGTCAGTCCCGACAGCTGGCCGTCTGCGCCGTAAGAGAAGTTGTACAGGTAGTGGCCTGTGATCAGGTGTTTGGTGTACATGTGGGAGCCATTCTGGCGTGGAAGACAAGAGACAGACAGTTGTCAGGATGGCGTTGCACACACTTTTTGTAAATCCTTTTATAAGGCTGAATATAACGTTCTCAGTTCTTATTATCTACTAACAACTGTCACTTCAAACTAGTGATTTACTTCATTGTATTGTACCATTAAAAACTAAAGGGGAACACCACCTAACTTAAGACTTCCAATATGTTATTTCCAAGGCCAAGGAAAGTTCAATCAATACTTATGAACCTGAGCTACTCTCTCTCAAACCTAGAAACCAGAGAAGGAAGACTCAAACATCTGATGTCATAGGATATAAAGTCTGGAGCTACTTCATCGTCAGTCAATGGGAGACAAGCATATAAATGAAGACATTACAGCATCACAAAATGTCCAAAAATATCACTTTTAGAGAGCAAATAAAATATTAACCTAGACATCCAATCCTTTATAAATGCAAGTTTTACTTTGGTTTAGTACCTCAACCATGTGTTCAGTTTGGTTTGTTTGTTGGTATGTTTGTCAGCAGGATTACGGAAAGACTACAGGCCTGATTTCCACGATAGCTTGGTGGAAGGGTGTGGCATGAGCCGAGGAATAATCCATTACATTTTTGAGTGGATCGGAATCATGGAGCAGATAAACAAATAATTTTTCACTTTTGTTAACACTCTTCTCTGTCTGCACTCCCCAAGTGCCCATTACTTATATATGGTGAAATATGTGTTTCAGAGTATCATTAATACAGTTTAACCCTCTTTGCTCATATATCTGCTGCACAGAGGATTGCAGGACACAATAACCAAAAAAGCATGCTGGCTCTCATACAGAAAAATATGACTGGATTCTGCAGGACATCTCGATATTTTTGGCATTCTTGCATTTGACTTACTATGTATTTGGAGATACTAAATATTTTTCTGGCATACTAAATAGTACGGTAGCATGGGAACGCACAATTAATTTGAACTTGGGAACAGCAGAAATACCAAAATGTTCATTCAGATTCTTGTAAACTGGGCACTGTAATGGTGTTCACACAAAGGTATCTCCATTCTAACCTGAACTAAGACATAGTATTCAAGTATTGAGACATTTTACATGCAAATATACATGTTCTACAGAAATAGCTCAGGTAATGTGTACCTGGTTGAAGAGATAGAGCTCCTGGTCCAGTGGGGAGCTGATCTCCACCAGTCCCACTGGGCTGGGCTGAGGCTGGTTGGGGCTGACAGCTCTAATCCGGATGTTGCCCAGATCAGCAATATACAAGGTGCCGTTGGGGGCCACGGCCAGAGAGGAGGGGGCTTTGAGACGAGCGTCGCGGGCGTAGCCTCCATCTCCTGATAAGAGAAACAAGAAGACATTATTAACATAAGGATGAACTCTATATCGACAAAACAGCATAAATGAAGGCACCCTCGGATATGAACACACTGAGCTATCCAAATTATTCTTCAGAGAACCAGAGAAGGCGCAACTGGTACACACGAGCTTTGCAAAATATGAAGATGCCATGGTGCCGCTTAACCGTTTATCAGTTTAGCTCAGGACTTGGATTTGTTGGGATTCCATGGCTTCCCAATGGAGATGATATGACCACCTTGATAGTGACCTCGGTCTTATCAGACGGCGGTAGTGGGTGACTGGATGCTTTCAGAAGCCTTTGGTAGCACAGCGGGATAACAGCTGGGTGAGGCCCTTTAGATGCTGTCAGCAGTAGGCCCGGAGCCTCTGCTGGGTCTGTGCAGGCAGAAGGGTGGCAGTTTATCTCTTGACAGCATGCATATTATGTGTGTGTGTGTGTGTGTGTGTTTTTGTGTGCACGTTCCTTCATGTCTGTTTGTATTTGTGGGTGTGCGCTCACACATGCGCATGTTCAAAGACAGTGTGACTGTCTAGGGTGAAGGGATGGAAACGGAAAGCCTCTGAAGAGAGTAATCATCTGTTAACAGCAAGACATGATTGAAAATATGCAAAGTACAACCCAAGGAATAGGGATGGTTACAACCCATTGGCTTGTGGCATGGGAGAGAGACACTTCCCACCATTTTTGAGTAGAAAAGACTGATTTTTATGAGCAGAATTAAATGATAAAATCACATCCTCTGACACTTACAATAAAAGCACGGCCTAACTGTCAAAAGAACACCGGCTCATTTGTTTGGTCCTTTCCTTCTTCCATTTATTACATTTCAGGTGCCCTTCCATGATACGCCAACCAGTTCAAATCTTCAGCGGCTTAGACGAGAGCTTTTTCTTTCAGCAGCTGTAATTTGAATGGATTTGAAAGGTTTCTCTCAGGCTGGTTCCTACTGAAATTTAGCTGGATGTTTTTACACTGGAGGCGTCTCTCCATGAATACAAATACACTCCACCCATACACACACACACTTTCTGTATACCCAATCACAAAGTCAAATTACATACACTTACCTTTCCATTGTGACATAATAGATAGTCCTTTATTTCCTGTACATTGTCATCATTTACACAAACATCATTATCATATTTATTTCCTTATTTTTCAAGGAGAGCCCAAACACTTCAAATTCCAGTTGAAATAAATAATTTAGACACATTCAAGTTGAGGAGAAGACAGTAGAGGAGACAAGAGAGAAAAAGTTACTCTCAAGTTCTGCTGATAAAAATCATTGGCCAGCAGGGACACACAGGCAGCAAGATTTTATCACTCAATATCAAGACACACTGACTATTTCAATTAATTTAAGTTATGTCAAAGCTTTCTAAAATGTTCTGTTTTGTTTCCCTCCTTATACAGCTAAACCAGGCGGAGTATGATGTGATCTGATAAGGTTTTTAAGTGCAGTTACATGTTGTTTTTGGTGCTGTAATCCTATTACCTATAAACTAATATACTGTCATATTACTTAATCCTACAGTCACATTGTGTGTGTGTGTGTGTGTGTGTGTGTGTGTGTGTGTGTGTGTGTGTGAATGACCCACCAGAGAAGCAGTCACAGTTGGGGTCTATCTTGCAGTCACAGTCCGTGGGGGCTCCAGAGATAACCGATATCTCCCCGTTGGTTGACACCTGTGAAATATTCAAAAACATCACACACGGCTAGAAAATTTCGTGGAAGATTATTGATCAAAAGACAACAATGTTCAACAGCTTTTGTTATGTTCTAATCTCTCTGACAAACAAGATGATGACGGCATTTCATAAAAACCTGAGCTGGAAACAGATTAATGATAATAAAATGACGACATTGTATTTGGCCGTGTTTGTCTGCTGGTGCCTCAACCAGACAATCAAAGATGATATCTCAGGTGCCTATTCTTTTAATTTCAGGAAAAACAAAAGAATTATGTATCTTCAGTGGCCAAATGGGGCTTTGTTGACAGATTGATGAATCTCCAAACAAATTAAACTGGTTGTTTTGATGGAGAGTGCTATAAATGACGGAAAAAACTGCTACACCAACAGTTTGATTTTGATGCATCTTGGAGGGGTAATGCTTCTTTACTGGTCCAAGGAGAGCATGCAAAATTGTTTGGCTTATTTGCTTTCTTGCGGGGAGTAAGATGAGACTACCACTCTCAGATGTGTATAATACCTCTGAAGCTCAGTAATTAACATATTTATCTTGTTTGTTTAATCCCTACAAAAAGCAAAGTAACAAAAAAATGTGACTTGTTAATTAGAAAACTTTAGAGGAGCTGGTAGGCAGACTGTGTTACTGTTACTGTCAGCTTCCAGTCTTTGTGCTAAGCTAAGCTAACTGCTGCTGGTAGTAGCCTGATATTTAAAGGGATAGTCTGGGTGTTTTATGAGGTACTTATCCATAGTGACTATATTACATGCAGTAGATGATGCTCAGTAAGAACCTCAGACTGGAGAACCAGACGGGAGTTACCACACAGAACCAAAGCAATGTACTGCTGTGGACGGGGCCGGCAGCAACACATATTTTTGCCACCAAAATCACAATGCACACTTTATGTTGAACATTTTTTCCATTTTATCTTGCAGTGAGACGACCATATATGTGTTTCCAATGGCGAACAGAAATCGTTATCTATGCACTCGCAAAAGCAACCACACACCATTGAAAAAAGCTGTAATTCTACCTCGCAGAACACAGGAGTTTGCTGGTGTACTGCCTTGATCCGTTTGTTTGTGTTATTGTGTGACTTTGGTTCAGATTCACAGTCACACAATAGCCCAAACAAACTAACTGATTAAGGCAGCAGCGGTAAGCCAGCAACCTCCATTTTCTGTGAGGTAAAATTACTGTTTTTCCATCAGAGTCTTGTTGCTTTGGTCCGAGCATAGATGGTTACAGCGGCTTCAGTTCCCAGTCAGAAAGAGCTGTCTGACAGCAAGGTAAAGCGGTGAAAACATTCTAAATATATGGTGTATACTTAAACTGATATTGATTTTTTTTAGTTGGACCTTTCTTTTAGGTGTCTAAAATACCAGTCCACAGCAGTACATTGCTTTGCTCCAGTGCAGTAACTCCTGTCTGCTTCTCCACATTGGGGGCGTGACGACCATCATCTACTGTAGGTAATACACTGACTCATACAACGCCGCTTCAAAAACACCCAAACTATCCCTTTAATGTCAGGCTACAGAAAATGAGAGCTGCATTGATCTTCTCATCTAACACTCAGCAAGAAAGTCAACAACTGCATTTCCCATAATGGTGAACTATTCCTTTAAAATCTGATGATCTCATAGTAGAAAATCGGTATTTCATCAACTTCTTCTCTCTTTTTTGATCCTCTTCTGAGATGTTTGTTTTTTTCTAATAGATCTGGGGATCTCTGATTTATGATGGCTCAAGCCTGATTCTTTTTATAGCCTCATTTACTGTGATGAATACGTATGATATTATTTTTAGGTGCTTCCTCATCTTTTTGTATTCGCTGTGTTCTACCTCTCTTTGTATTTTGAAAAAAGGTGGAGCCTCGACCACCACCAGGGTGTGAACAGGCGTTCTGGGAGTACTTATATCTACCAGCCTGCCTTTGTTGAGTTGTGTTTGCTGTGATGAAGGTCTGGCAGACCGAAAGCTTAGTATTGAAGAATCAAGTGAAATACTGCATGGATCTAAGTTTGCGGAAATATTTTCTATTGTCTTTTGTCTATGTTTCCAGCACCTTAGCTAAGATTTGGTCAGGTGACGCGGTTGTTCATCCTGGATTATCAACTTGTTCAAGGAAAATACTCGTATATGCTCCAGGGTTTACGAGACCTGCAGCGCCGTCCTAATCAGTTCTGAGTTCCCAGCAGGAAGACACGCCAGAGGTGGCAAATTATAGAAAGAAGAGCTTTTGATTTAAAATAACGACCAACTTCTTCAGAGACACTGACATGAATTTAAAAATGCTCTAACTTCAAAAAACACGCCTGCCTCACAGAAAAAGAGTTCTTGCAATTTGCGCTTAATTGAAAACAAACAAACAGAGCTAATTTGGGATGCAATGATTGTGATTTTAATGCACCTCAAAGCTCCAATATCATGCATATTCAATATTTTTTCTGCCTTTATACAAGATTAAAAACAAAATTCAACACATATTGGTTATGGATGTGTGGTCCTTGATGTTATGGCCAAATGTGTGTGTGTGTGTGCGTGTGTGCGTGTGTGTGTGTGTGTGTGTGTGTGTGGCAGAATGACTGGACCATGCCAGCAGTGCCCAAGCATTGCCTAAATACTTGTTGTGGCCAAGGCACATTCACATTTAATAGGGCTTATTATACAGAAGAAAATAGACTTGCTGGTTAAACAGTACAAGATGCAGCTGGTTTCAGCCATTTAAGATGAAATGTAGCGGTTAATTTGAGTGTCATTTTAAAATACATTGTCAGTATGTACCTGTGCACAGCTAGTTTGTCTTACAAGTGACACAATTTTCTGTATTTAATTTGGTTTTTCCTGCATCAACCTGTACTGTACGTGCATCAGCCTGTCAGGTTCTTGAATGTGTTGACTGCACATCAGAACTGCTGAGTTAATCTGCAACACATCATCATTCACTTCATTTCATGGTTCATTGTCAGAAAACGGTTTCGTTCACTCTCAAAGGAGAATTTGCTGTGTGAGTGTGTGTAGGAACCGTCATACGTATCTCTCAAGTCCTACTCTGAGGATTTTTATAGTTCTAGTTTGACTTTCTGGGTGAATGATCCTGAGATGCATGATTAATATGGGCCCAGACATACCACGCATAAAGCAGCACATCCTTAAAAAGACATCAAAAGACTTCATTGCCCTGTCTAACATGGCTGCCCAGCCGCCATCAAAAAGGTGTTTGAGGCATTTTATGTTCCTGTCTGCCTCCACATGGACTCAGCTTGGTGCTGCTGACCACAAAGGGACTATTGATCTCGTCCAATGGGCAATAGCTTTGTGGTGCTGTTGCCCAAATGCTGTGGAACTGACATAGCATGCTGCTAGCTAATGGACAAAATGTTTTTTCGTAAAGTGAAAACTGGCTTTTGAGATTATTTTTTGGGATACATCAGAGTTTTTTATGTCCATGTGTAATACAGCACAGCATCTGTGACCTGATCACAGAGATCAAAAAGTGTGAAAGGTTAGTATCATGAGGCCAGATGGCTGGTGTGAGTTGCAACTGAGAGGTCTTTTTGTGTTTATCAGTTTTGCTGGACATGTACAGACATTCCTGCAGGGCCCTTGCTTGGGTTGGACAACTGTCCATAAGTAAGAGGAAGTGCTGCAGATTTTGGAGTGTGGTTAGTAACTTGTGGCAATATATTATGACTTTGGATAAGTAAATCTTCTGTGACTTGATACATGGGTAATAACCATAGACTGTACATAAGAGTCACTGTCACATCCCTCATTGGTTTGTAGATTACTGTTCTGAAGCCTTGAATTCAGGCAAAGATGCTCTACGACACAGATGACACATTACAATAATCTGTGTTCACGTTAACTTCTCCCATTGGAGTTAATAAACTAAGGACTTGCCCCTATTCTCCTGGTGAAACCCAGGTGACACAAATACAGGAAAGTGACGCTCAGTGTGCCGTCTCCTTTCTGGACTATCTTTGGTTCGGCATTTTGGCCCTCGGCATATTGTTTTTTTGCAACCAGAGGTGACACAAGAGGTGGAGCTAAGAACAACCGAATGCTGAAAGACATATTTACATGACCAAAATGTTAGTTAACTGTCATGAACTGAAAACACACTGTGAAAGGATTAAAGTTGTAAGACAAAAACACTGACAACTCCCAGACAGGACAACGCCGTGGTAGCAACCTGTCAATCACAAGGTAGCCATATCCTAAAGCAGACCCTGCTTTACAGTCTATCTGACTCTAAATGGGACCATAATTTACTAAATGAACATCATGCTGTATTGAGGAAGACTTGAAACTAGTGACTGAGACCATAAACTCATGTTTACAATGTTTACTGAGGTAATAAATCAAGTGAGAGGTAGGCGCATTTTCTCATAGACTTCTATACAATCAGACTTCTTTTTGCAATGAATGCAGGTTTAAGGCACTTCAGCGTTGGCTTCACTTCTCAGACTTCAACATGAGGAAAGTAATAGCTTTAATGGTGTTGTATGTGCTATATTATACAAGTCTATTTATGCAAAAGCTTTCTGTAAAATGTGTAAAAATGGGAGCCAGACGGCTGATAACAGATCAGTTGATTTCAGTGACATTAAATCCATCACTGGTAGCTGCCCCACAAATCCCAAACAGAACATCTCTAGCTAAAAATAGACTGTGCTGTAACTATGCATGGTAGTGTATAGTGACCTGCTGGATGCGGTTGATGCGCCTCTCGTCAGTCTCAGCGATGAACAGAGTGCCCAGGTGGGACAGGGCGATGGCCTTGGCAGCCTCCAGGGTCGCGCGCACCGCTGCCCATCTCACCAGGTGGTGGTCAATACCTGGAACCTGGCAGTGGATGGGGCGGCCCGCCACTATACGCACCTGAAGATTTTCTGATACCTGATATGACAAAGAAAACCATTATTGTGTATACGCTATGTAAAGGAAAGATAATTAGACCTGCCTCCAGTGATTATTTTTGGTTAATGGAATCAGCTACTGACAATATAGGTTTGTTGATCTAGTCAAACATCACCACACCAATCTCATCTGACGACTCATTAAGTTTTCACAAGATACACACATTCATTAATTTTGGAGGACAAGTTTTTGTTATTACGCAAAATCCGAGTGACATTTTCTTAAAAACAACTTCTGCAGGGTGTTGATAGCATGTTTTTTTCTTTCTTTTTTTCTTAATCAAGGTGCTCTTTTCCTTTCTTTTATGTTAGCAGCCTCACTTGCTTTAAATGCACCTTAAGTGACAGCTCTGCAAGTTGTGAGAAATATTCCTCTCTTTTTCTGGGCTATTTATAGAGCAAATGTCGCTCAAAAAGCATAAGCTTGGATAAAAAAATCCTTCACCAGCAAACATGTTGCCAGTGTTTAGGACTGCTTCTCTACCTGTAGGACGATGTTGTTGTCCAGGATGTAGAGGGAGTTGTCCAGAGGGTTAATCGCCAAGTCTGTTGGCCACTCCAGACGCACCTGAGAAATGATATGCACACACACACACACACACACACACACACACACACACACACACACACACACACACACACACACCATACTGTATTTCTAGCAAAAATTAGAACAAGAAAACAAGAAAGCTCTGGTGGCTATTGCCCACAAGAGCCAGTTACAGGTAATACAAATAATAGCTCCTTAATAACACAGCATTAGGCTTCCTGACCCTCCCTGCTCATGCAAAGGTCAGCGGTGGGCAGGGAGCCTTCCCTGTGTTTATTCAAGACTCGCTTCGGCACTGTCGCAAATGTCAGCCAATAACCGTGATCGCCACAAGCTCAAATAGCACACCCTGCCCGCTAACACTGCGGGGGTCAAAAACAGACAAACCTACAGTCGCGCAAATCCACCCACATCACCGTCTCTCTCTCACACACACACTCAAACACTCAAACAGTGAGCTATGGAGACGAAGCGGTGCACCCGAGGGATCAGTGAGGTGATTGATGACTCTGAGGATGGATTGGTAAATAAATGGATAATGTTAAATTGCCACTGACATGTCCAATTATAGCCACTGTCAAATGAGAGGGAAGAGGGTTCACCCTGAAATCCCATTTTAAAGAGGTAGAGAGCGATTCATCAAGCAGGACTTGCTCTGTCTGCTGCCAAAGAAGACATGCATCAGATCTCTGCTGCCCATGACAGTGAACTTTGCAGTGATGACATGCCATCACTTTATACATGTTAAGCTGAGCTGGACCTCCTCAATTAAAATCAAACTTACACTAAAAAAAGTAAAGCTCAGAAATCAATACCTGTATATAAACCACGTGTTTGTTTTGGATTTGTGTATTACCTCTGTGATTGTGCCTCTTTAATTGGCGTTCTCCAGGAGGCATGAATTTTTGGTAATGGTGCAATATCTGTGTGGGCAGGCACTAAAAATAGTTCAGATTATCACATTTCAACAGCAAACATGTAGTTAACCGACACGGGGGCCGATGTTGTTAGCTGTTGATTAGTATTATCTGTGATTTGGATCTACATTACTCCGGGGCTCTGTATATTAGCGTCAACATTTTAATCACAGGGTAATGTACAGTGGGCTGTGGTTACACGAGTTTTCACAGTCTTGTCATTTGCCATCACCACAACTGGATTCATGAAAGAGAGACAGCTAACATTTCTTAGCCGCCCTGTTTGTGCAGGAGCTGCCGAGGAATCGGCAGGTGTTGAAATAACACAAGAGAAAAGAAATGTGTTGTGGGAATAAGCACTAATACAGTAGCTTCCTCTTTCCCTGTGAAAGTTAGTTAGCCTAGCTTATTAGCGTCCACTTTCTGAGTGGATTACAAACTTAAAGTAACAATGTGTAACACTTCAGGGGATCTATTAGCAGAAATGGAGTGTAACATTCATAAATATGATTTCATTAATGTAAAAGCACCGGTCGTTGATCCCAACATGGTCGTAGTGGCCAAACGGTGGTACTGCAACTTCCATGTCCATCACATGACTTCTTCTCATAGATTTACGCTGAGAAAAAGATATCTGTAACTCAGTGGATAATTTTTTTTATAATGCACTAATAGCTGAAGTCAAAGTTATTCAATTCCTCTGTCTATGTCTGCAGAAATCCCAGACCGTGACTTCAGTGCAAGCCACGTTAGGACCCTGTAACCGAATCATGTGACCGAGTGGCTGTTACGGCAGTCTGCAACCACCCCACTAAATGTCTCCAAATGATGCACACTGTCCGTTTAATGGCACAATGGGTCCTCCAAAATGTTGAAATGTAGTAAAGGGATGGACAGCAACAGTTGATAGCCAACACAAATGTATGTGTGCTTCTTGAAAAAGAGGAAGGGGGGATGGGGGAGTCATGTACCAACATTGATAAGGTATACAGCACATGCTCTATTTGTTTGGTACTATTTGTAATGTATGTTGCTACTCTGGTTTCTCTCTTTTTCTTTTCTGTATTTTCTAAATAATGGTGTTTTGTAAGCCCATTTGCGCTGTGCATATTATTTATGCATGACACAATAATAACAGAAATCAAATCAAATCATGCTCCAGTCAGTAGCACACCACAGAAGTCGGAGCTTAGAAACGGCTTCCACAAATCTATCCAAAAACTTTGGAAAAACTGAAAAAAAAAATGCACAAGCTACAGTATCATTATAGATTATATTTCCTTATACAAAAAAATGAGACTTCAAATTGAGTTTGACGGTAAACTAAAAAGTAATGGCAACACTTAGCTGTTCATTTTGCATAACTGATGTATGTGCAACCCTAGCTACAGAAGTTTCCATCAATACTGATGCATATACATTGAGATCACAGCAGTTTATAAGAACAAACACAGACGGAGGATGAATGCGTCTGGACGCGCTGCCGGGCCCGATAAGTAACAAACAGAAGGATTGTGAGGTGACATGGGCCCCTTTAAAGACATATAAGAGCACCTCTGGGAGTTCACCCTGGCTGAACACGCATATTCACACACACATACACGCGTGTGGGCAGAGATCCCTCTATAGAGCCAGCAGTTCATCTATAATTCAGCTTCTGCTCTAATAGGTCCGATATAAGTCAGCAGTGTGATCTGAGGGCTGGCTGATCAAATCTTTGCAGTAGCTGCCTTTGCAACCGCACTCACTGACTCTCTCTCACACAGAACCACCTTTAATACAGAAAGCCGAGCAATCTGGATTGACTCTGACTGTGAGAGAATAATAGATAAATACTTATTTTTTTTTTATCTGTTGCCTTATTGGGTTAATTGGTCAAATTAGTTGACACAAAACACGTGCAGGGTCTTAATACTTCTACAGATTACCTAAAAAAACTCTCTAATGGTGTGGATGAAGCCTATTTCGGAGCAAAATGTGTCTCTGGCTCCCTCCCAGTCCTTTAAACTAGACTGCATCATTAGCTTACCTGGCTGATGTCCATGCGTGCATCGCAGCTCAGCGGCTGCGTCGACATCAGTCCGTTTGAGCCAATCACAGTGGAGAGCAAACCCCTCTCATTAATCTTCTGAATGGTGGTGCCATCAACGAAGTAGACAACGCCTCTTTTATCCACTGCAATACCTGAGCGGGTGAGAGAGAGAGAGAGAGGCAGAATGAGCTTTTTGGAGATGACAGAGGAGGGAGCGAGAGTGAGGTTGAGAGAACAAAAAGGGAAAACGTGAAAGAGAGTATGTGAGAGAAGCAATGGAGAGGAGTGAGTAAGGGAGAGAAGTAAAGTGGAGAGAGCAGTGGGCTTTGGAGAGACATCCAACTCAGTTAGACATTCAGCTCAGCATGCGGCTGTCTTATCAAAGGCACTGCACCACAGAAATGTAATTATATTTCCATTCCAGAGCCCACTAAAGGGATTAGAACAATGCAACTGGAGGAAGGAGTTATTTGTCACATTAGATGTGAGCAGGGTGCCGCAGTGAACTTTTGACATTTGGCGCTTGCACATTATAAATGTGCATCCACGAACCAAAATGCATGCGAATGTCTGCATGTGCTGCGGACGCTGGCCCGTATTTGTGCAGCACATGTGAACACATGCTTTGCAAAGAGTGTGTTTTGCTATGAACAGCATATACTTGAACTCTCCTTGCAGCAGAGCTCTGCAGTAGACAGAGCAGATAGGAAGAGCGAGGAGGAGAGGTAAGTCCAGGTATTAAAGGTCAGGGCAGACTATGAATCATCTGTTATGGATGAGGAGCGACCTTCATCCCCGTCTCATCTCCATACAGAGAATAGCCTTCTGACTCTACTCCTCAGCCGTAATCTTCCACAACTCAACCCTCACCTCTCGTACCGTATGCCGCCAATTCTCCTTGATTGCTTTCACTTAGCATCTGCGACAATAAGCCATATTTCAGTATTCCTACCTGCCATCTCCGATGCATGTGACTCACTGTTGAGCCATTTAAAAGTACATTGTGTTTATGGTTTATCATTAAGTCATGTCAAGTTTATGCATATATCCCTTTATCCGATGCATGCCTCGAAGGGTAATGGAGACAAAACCTTCTTATATACAACCACAATCAATCAGAAAACTAAATGGTGCAATACAATATGCAACAAAAGAAACCATAAAAACAATAAAATGGAACAAAGTAGCATGATGACAAGATATACAGTAACTAGGGCTACAACTAACTATTATTTTCATTGCTGATTAATCTGTCGTTTTTCTGGCCACCTGGAGAACGTAAGTGCAATGTTCGCTCTCCTTTTAGCTCGGTTTTTGGTCTCTACCAACTCCTGAGGAAAATATTGGTCTCTTTAGCAGCCTGATTCCCCACTATGTTCACCAGATAGTTGTTAATTTTGTTAGTCTGCCATGTGGTGCTGGGCAGGCGGTACACAGTGGGTTTATCAAAGCGTTTTCAGTGAAAACAGCGACCTGCTGCATGCAGAAACAAGGTTAATGAGAGCTGTGAGGGTAAACCAGAACGTTACAGCTGCAGGTCATAAAACCAAATCAATTAGATGAATTAAACAAGCTAAAACACATTCACAGACCTGAGGGAAACAGCAAAATCAGGTGGCAATTCTCTGTGAGTTCATCATTTCTAGTGACCCCTTTCACATGACCCCTTTCATTTAAGCCATTGTTTATATAGACATACATGCAGTAACCAAAATTTGACTTTGGCGGGACTGACTTTACTGTCATCAGAGGTGGTAGCAGTTTCAGTTCTAAAGTCAGAGAGATGATCATATGAAACTAACCTAAGGAATCCGTCGGTACCAACCATGTCACGCTAGCTTGTCAGGAAGGAGGCTAAATATTGCTCCAAAGTTAGGTTAAATTTTGGCAAGGAAATCCTGGCATGGCCATTTTCAAAGGGATCCCTTGATATCTGACCTCATGATGTGTGGATGAGAACGGGTTCTATGGGTGCCCACGAGTCTCCCCATTCGCAGCCCACTTTATAACAATAACATGTAGTTTTCGGCAAAAACCATCAGTGTAAATGTGCTATTTTCACCTATTCTAAAATGATGTGCACACTGGGGTCCCTAAAAAGTCTTGGAATAATATATAACTGTAAAGCTGAGACTCTTATGGATCCAGTGAGACCTTATTGTATAAAATGACCTGTGGTGACCTTCAGGATCACAGCCTCATGAAACTTTACAGTGCCGAACTAGAGACCTAGAGCATCCATATGGGAGTTTCTGAGCAATTTCCATAACAGAAGTGCTTGCTATCCAAAAATGTCAAAAGTTTTTGAAACCAAATCACAGCATGACTTTTTGTCTGGTGTTCCTCAAGCTCTTGGTGTCTTAGTGTGGTATTTTGGAGGGATTATTGTTCATTTTTATCTATTTTGGTAAAAAAAAAAAAAAGGTTAAATTTAGCATGAAATGTGTGTAACAAATGGTATCAACCCCAAAATTGCTGCAACAACTTATGTGACATAATAAAACATGGGAATGGCCATCATATTGTAAACTTCCATCATAATGTTCTAACCCACAATTTATGAATAATGAATTCATGTTTATTTCTGATTTATGGTGAGAACAACTTGACACAGTGCTGAGCTGCATCAGATGATGTTCACCACTTCTATGTGACATCTACTGTTGACCTGCTATCTCCCCTTAAAGACGTCCTGTGCCCCCCTAAAAGTGACAAAAACGGGTCTCAGAGGGTTAAATGTTCCATAGCACAAGGTGATGTAATTACTTTCTATTTTTACTATTCAATTTTATTTTACATTCATTACTCTTTTGCTGAACCACCAGAGAAAAGCAGAGGAGAAGCTGAACCAGTGAATGTTAAAAAAGATTCAAAGAGTCATCTGACGATGCAGAAGAGCCAGCAGCACATCATAATAAAACTGGACAATGGCACGACACCATTAGTATTCAGCATGGCTCCGACTCCTCCCATATTCAGTCATCTTATCCCATTTTCCCCTTAATTTTTATTCTGGTTTTGTCAGACTTTCTCCTTTCAAACTCTGTCATACTGGATTATGTGGGGATGTGCCAGCGCTCACTTTCTGAGCGCTGGATAGAAATCGCGACTGCCCTTTTCCCCAGGCAGCACTAAGGTCTCATCCTCCTCGACACACAATGGCTTTCTTCACACATCATTTCATTCAACATGTGTGCGCACACATGCAAACGCAGCACACCGTCACAACAACTAGATTCACAAATGTCCTCAAACCGAGCAACCCTGGGCCGACCCTGAGAGTCATAAATCGTGCAGGTGGAGTGGAGGTGGAGAGGGGAGGTGGGCAGGCGAAGGGCCAGGGTCAGTGTGTTTCCTCCAGAGGCCAGAAGGTGAACTGCAGAGCTCTCCCTCCTGGCCCCTTCATCATCCCTCTGACACAGACAGATTACACCACCCACACAGCCTCACCCCCCACCCCACCACCACCAACACCTTTCCTCTCCTCTTCTAGCTTCCCCTCGCTCTTCATCCCCCTTAACTTGATCTTCTTCTTGCTCCCTCTTCCCTCCCCCTGTTTTTTTCTCGTTGTCCTTTGCTTTGTTTCTGTTGTTTCGCACCCTCTATCTCGCCCTGTGTCTCATAAGTGCTAATCAAATCAGCGCCCTTTGACCCTTCAATAATGTCTAGGCTCTGTTTTCCGCTGTTCAACCCATTCTTTATTTCTTCCTTTCGTTTCTCTCTGCTTTTCCATTTCTTCTCCTGTCACCTGGCATTACGCAGGAGGGACATCTCAACCCGTGGCGCAGCCCCAGCCTACTTAGATGTGAAAGTCGGCACATTGTCCCGGCACTAACGCCGTCTGCAGATCCCTCCTACTTTCCTTTCACTTTTCCACCCATTCCTCCTCCTAGCACCCTAAACCTGTCCCTGATCTTAGAGCTCATAAATCCTGCACAAGGACATGACGAGGCAGCCAGGACTCTCTCTCTCTCAATACTGATTTCTCTTCTCTCCCTCTCCGTCCCTGGATATTTCTCTATTGACTTTCATGCTAAATTCCCTCGATTCTTGCTTTCTTGCCTTTGTTTATGCTTTTCTGTCACCCTGAGTATGCATGCTCAGGATCTGCATGTCTTACGTTGGTACACGCATCTTCTAAATAGCTGCCAGTCTGTCATCAACAATACAACAGGCCTGACTTATTCATCCTCACACAAGCACAACAATGAAGAACGACTGCTATTATTGCTTGGCATTGGCGAAAGGATTTACGCCAGTTTGTGTGTTGTTTAAGAGCATTTCGCCATGTTTATTGAAAAGGCGGCAGATTAGTCCACATTCTCCTTGTCAGGGGCTGGATTTCCTGCTGTTGTGGGTAAAGCTGTACGTTGAGTTCAGGGAATTTACAGCCCCTCCGTATAGCCGATAGAGACTCACAAGACATCAAAAGATTTACCGTGTCTCCCTGGGTGGACCTGGCACTCTTGATACTCATGTTAAGAAGCTGGCAGACACGCTGGTGGAGAAATAATTGAGATAAATCTCAACTCAAGATGGAAGATGGACATTTGGCTAAAGTTGGGACTGGATTTTATCATCAAAGAAAAGTGAATTAGAGGGAGGATTGACCTTGGAAAAAACAGGGAGGGGAGAGAGGAGAGGAATGAAGGAGAGGATGATAAAGTGATGCTATTTACATTCATCTCAGATTTAGGGAGAAAATGCAGCCAAAGTGAAAAAGACAGACAGCACCAAAAGAGGTGTGAAGGAGGAGAGAGAGAGGTGGTGATGAGACAAAGGGACATCATGAGGAATTGCTTCAATTAACCATTACAGGCCAATCACTCTCAATCAAAGAATCTCTTTATTCTCTGTCCTTGTCAAAAGAATATCAGTTATAACAGCCCCCTGTGGCATCGCAATACAATCCAATCTGATTAATGCCTTGGAGAGGGGTCTTAGAGAGCATCAGCATTGATTACAGCTATTTGACGAGAAGGAGCCACCGGGGAATTTCCAAAGTAGAGAGCGAAGCAGAGGTGAGGAAATTTGTAAGGTGAGAAATGACATGAGGTTAGAAAGACTAATTATGACAAAAGATGCAGATTATGTATCTTATTTAGCAATAATAGTAGACAGCCCTGTTGGCACACTGCAACATCAGGATGTGGTGTGTGTGCATGCGTGTGTGCTGCATACTGACTGCTAACACCTGAGCCCTCGAGAGGGAAGCAGGAAGTCAGCTTTCTGGTGTTGTTCAAGTTTCCCTTCTACAGTACTTTCACCCTTCAAATGTTGACAGCAAAAGCTGCCAAAAACAGCTGCCTCTACGGATCAAAGTGGGAGGAATTGTAAAATTGTATAGAAAACAAACACATCAGTGTCTGTCAGCCGGCGAAACAACCACCTAAGCGCAAAACAAGCGCATATTCTGCAAAGGAAACATATTTAAAGGATCTATTCATGGAGGAGAAAGCATAATGTGTGCAATGAAAGTCACATTTATATCTGCAAACTTTCATGCAGGCACACGTGCACGGAGGGGTGTGACACACACACACACACACACACACACACATAGAGATTGCCAGCAGCCTGAGGAGGAAGTCATCCAATCTGCCCTCACATATCCCCAGGCTCAGTGGGTGTTAATGATATGGACTGACACATTATTACAGCATCTAAATGATGCTAGCTGCAGCCGATTATATCCCATGGCGCCTCCGTACAAAGTAACTGCGTGTGACTGACAACTGAATGTAGACAGATGGACAGTTTCACCTGCACAACTGGCCCCAGTGAGGGACTCTGGCCATAAATAAAGTCAACCAAATTAGCTGGGGAAAGCCTGAAGGGTTCACTAACTGCTGCAGTCCAACTGTAAGTGAAGACTGTTTCACAAGAGTCTTTAGCTTGGCTGTGTGGCTTACTGTTGCCTTTCATCGCTGCTCCTTAAGAACTCACAATTGCCGTTTGTATGCGAGCGTGTGAATGTACGCGAAGGTGTGCACATGCCAGCGTGTGCAAGCTTGTGTGGGTGTGAGTGCATGGCATGTGAGCGTGCGGTGAAGTAGCTAGGGCGAAAAGATAAGGCATGGCAGTTAATCACATTGTACGCATATGCAAATATAGAGCGGATAAATCAGAGAGTCTGCAGATGAGAAATTCACACTCCCACACACATACGCACACAGAACTTTCTTTAGGACACTGAGGTTGCCCATGTGCACTAAAGGGGGGAAAATAAACCTGTTCACTCAATCTCGGCACTGCAAAATGGCATCGTGCACAATATTGACTGTGTGCGCACGTGTTTGATGGTGTGCATATTTGTGTGTGTTCATACAAGTGTATGTCTCACAGAGCATATGATTTCACACCTGCATGAAAAAAACTGACAGTCACAAGTATTGCAGGTAGGGTTGGTACTGTTCAAACACATTTTTTGTTACATTTGTTGAAATTTTCATTACATCCTGACAGCAATCAATAAATCAAACGCTCTGACAAAAAAAAACAAAAAAAAAACAAAAAAAAAAAAAAATCCAGTATCTACAGTTTGTATCACTGCACATCACCGGAGTCTTCCACAAGCTGCTAGCTTGACAGCTGTGGGTGCTAACAATAGAGGACTCCAGGGATGACGTATCGTCCCTCGACAAAGAGCAAATGGGATTTTTCCACTGGGTTTTGGATTACTGTAGAAAATAAGCTCTGTGGCAAACAAACGTTCATGACACTTTGTTTTGTCAGATGATATTGAACACCACTTTCATGAGTTTTGAAGAGCGAATGCAATCACCAGAAGTAAAAAGCTAACGTCAGGTTATAAGCAAACCACGTGTGTTATTGTGTATTGATGTATGTTATGTTGTAGATTCAAACATTAACATCTAACCAGACCGTCTTTGAGGCATCTAACTAAAATCCATTCACAAAAACCCATTGATTGCCACACGAGGAAAGTGTGTGGAAGTCAATCTGTAACGTCCCGCAGGACTTAGCTTATTTGTTATGTGTTGCATGCTTTTATTTTTGTGCACATCCTGTTTTATTTTGACATGTTTAACCTCTCCTCTCGTTGCAGTTCACTTCACTCCCTGTCCTGCATGCTTCCCGCCTTCACGTTTGAGCACCTCCTACTGACCTAGTTACCTGCACCAGTCACCTGTGTCCGATCGTCGCCCCCGCCCCTGATCATGTCCACCTGTCCATAGTTAGTCACTTCCCTCACCAGTACTTAAGCAGCGTCTCCCTTTCCTCCTGTGCCAGATCGTCTTGTTATCCCCTGTGTTACAGCGTTCCAGCATTCTTCCTTGCGTTATCGATTCCTTGTGCCTGATCATTCTGCCCGTTTACCGACTCTGCCTTTTGCCTGCCGCTTTGGATTTGTTTGACTGTGAGTTTTGACTAACCGTGTACCGAACCATTTCTGTTATTAAAGGACCAGCGTTGTTTGATAATTCCTGTTGTCTGAGTATTGCATTTGAGTCCAAGCCTGTCTGCCATCCGAGTCGTCACACAATCATCATCATTTTAGTTATCAAATGCATCTCTGGCAGAAATGGGATGCTGAAATAATCCTTTGACAGGCTGAAATCTAATGTTTTTAGCTAGCTACAGCCATTTTGTTAGCATTTTGTTAGCATTTCAGCCCTCGGTTGCATATTGTGTCGACTGTTTCTCCTCCGGTGGGCGTGGAGTATGGTGCATTGCGCTCTGTCTCCATGTTCCTTGTTTTATGTTCATCACGATATGTTTACGTTCACAATGTGGCTTTGAAGGAAGGCCTGAAGAGTTGCTGACTTGGCGACTTTCTTGCTAGATTTAAGGACTTTTAGAGCTAGTGCTGCCAGCTAGTTTCATTGGAAAAAACTTTTGGTGTTACATGGTGGTTTGGACACACTGATTACATTACATACCCACCACCCTCACCGTTTTTTTAACCAAAATAAAACCTTTCAGTTCATGTCCGTGTATCAGCGGTGTGTTATGAATACATAGTTGGATGACGGACACTACAGACTTGAAAGTGAAAGTGTCTGCTCCATACGGAGTCTCAGCACAGAGAGGCAGGAGTCAGATTTCACACACAGGACGAGAGAGTGTTGATGGACAAGACAATGGTGGAGGATTTGGTGTCGAAGTGAAAAGCAAAGACACCTATTTGGCAATACTTTGGATTTAAACCCAATGCTATCAGGGAACCACAATGTTAATGAGGCAATTACTATGAGGACGGCGCAGTCACAGCCGGTGTGTGCAGCGAAGCAGTGTTGGGTGGAAACCTGCAGCCTCACAGCAAAAGCTCTATCGGAGAGGCCAGACACACAGCCACCCGACGTTAAACATCAAATAAGCGCGCTACACATATTGACCAGCATCTTTTCTTGTAAAATCCCTAGTAAACTGATCGGGGCTTTTCAGTTGGATCATTTTTACAATCTAGGGTACTAAGTTTCGCAGCATTACTGACCCACCTTTAACTGATAATGCTGCCACCAGTCACTGGGATTCTGTACATACTGCATCAAACACTACTCTGTGATCTGCCACATGCACGTCTATGAACTGCAGCACTGTAGTACAAGTGCTGTTTCCAAAGGCTCTTATTTGCCCCAATCAAACACTTATCATCAATCAATACAAGATAGCACCACAAACAAGGCCGGGCGTGTATTTCTGGTAGATCTTTGGTAAGTAGTAATAATTCATGCTTCTTGTAATTAATTATTCATTAAAGCCCCACAGAACAGACAGCGGCTTAGTAATTAAGTCTGAATCAGACACTGTGGCTCATCTAATTATAAACCACTATAAGTTTGTTAACATATTAACCCGCATTAATTAATTATTGATAGCAGCTTTTTTTTTTTTTTTTTTCAACTGTTGGTTCGCAACTACACATGTATGGCGAGGTGAGACATTGTGAGCATGCAGAAAACTGGAAGGAGATTTTTGCAATAGTTGCATGCTAATTTTTGTGCGTATAAACATTTTTTTGGTGAAAATATGCGACTTGGCAGTAATTGCCTTGTTTGATAGCAAAAGAGAGATCCAAAGCAATCACAGAGGCAGCAGACAAACTCAATTATAAAAGCAATTGAAATGCTTTGGACTAGAAAGCCCCATGAAAGGCTGAGGGGTTTGGATCAGTGCGGAGCGTCTGCAGATTATGTCGCACTGTTTAGAACATCAAACAAACACAAGGAGGTCTATCAATAGAGGCTCTTTTACCAAACACGCCATCACAACAACAAGCCAGTGAGGGATCTGCAATGGTAGAACGAGGGAACGGGATCAGATGGGAGGAAGCAAATGTTTTCACCACAGAAAAAGTGGAAAAGAGGCACTAAATCACAACATTGCAAATCTCTATGCACAGCTTCCACCCAACAAGTTTCCTGTTTACAGGACTAAGATGTCGCAGTGACTGATTCCACTGCAATTCAACTCTTACAAAGCTTTTGCACCAAAGACCTACTGTAGGTTCGACATTGCACAGAACAACATTACTTCCAGAGGAGACAGTAGCTGTGCTCTCCTGGTCAGCTGTGTCACCCACAGTGATGTGCACTTCCCTGATTTTCCACCAGGTGTTGCACCCAAATGTGCAGAAATTATGAAAGCAACACTTAACTTTGATTTATGAACCTATTCTGCAACATTACAGTACTGATGCTGGTGTAAAAAAATCTGACCAAGTTCAAAAATGTATAATGTTTCATGACAATAAATGAATTTCATGTTAAAACAAGGGAAATTCTTTACGTGACATTTGTGTCATTCAGTAGCATCAGAACATTCAAAAACCTGCAACTTGTATGACGTGGTATTATTCAGAGTACTGTATGTACTGTAGAGTAGTGACTCCAGTGTGCTGCATCATTAAAAAGTGCTTATCTATAGATGGGGACCATTTGCACCAATAAAACAAGCATAGTGTGTCCTTCGGGCCAATAGAAACTGTGAGATGATTGTGACACAGCAATACGTTATTTTGCAGCTGAAACTAACTGAAAGTCAGCCTTAGACTGGGAAGTTTACAGTGGAACTACAGTCATTTTCAAAATTCATACATGTTATCGCTATGGTCTAAAACAGTCCAAAAACTATTAACAGACAAGAACAACTCTCTCTCAAATCCAAAAACTAGAGAGCTAAAACTCTAATTTGTGATGTCATAGGGTATAAACTGCTCCTCAGACAATGAAATGGGAAAACAATTAGCACAACAAAAGTTTCCCATCTACGGGACAAAGACGTCACAGTAACTGACTCCAGTACAGTCTTTAACAGTGAGTGCTTCCTCGGAGGGAGGTCTGGCTGCTGGTGGTGCGATGCGGGTGATAATGGCACCCAGGTGCAAACATTTACTGGCTCTGTTTTCCCATCCCATAACAGCAGCTGAACCCCCCCCCCCTCCAACTCTCAAACAGGCAGGTTCAATTGAACTGCCAAGCTGAACTGTGCCTGCCACCATCACTCTACTTATTCATCTCTGTGTCAGTTTGTCTTCAGAGTCACAGTAGAAACAACCTGCATGGCCACCAGTTCATCAGCTCACCCCCCCATCAGAGCCCCCCACCCCAAAAACCAAGACAAAATGCTTCCATCTGAACATGCGGCTGTGTGTTGGGCATTCACTTTGAGTCCTTGCAATTTATTCCCCCACAGTGCCATAGCTCCGCTCCTCCTGTCAGCTTGCCAAGTTCCCAGTGGAGGTTGACAGGCCGGCTGCCAGCGGTGGCCAACTCAACCGGTTAAAGTGACACACGTGTCACATTTCACATGATCCCGCTGACGTTGCCAACCTGACATACCTTTAACAAGGCACCCATAACTAACTCTACATCCCTTCAGTGGGAGAAGCAGATTACCAAGAGGCTGCCAATCAAAAACAAGCGTGCACATGCACACCGGCTCGCACAGACCTTTGATGCACGGGCTCAACCTTTGGCCTTGAGCCTGCATCTCTTATTGACTCAGGGCTTCATTACACACACAGTGAGCTTCAGTAATCTCTCTGAAGCTACCTTACACACTCCGACTACAAACAAGATAGCTGTCAGTCTGCATAGTGTTCTACCTAATACCGTGCTTGAATAGCAGGCGTTTTACAGGTAGAGTCTCGCTTTAAGTCAGCATGAATTTGCCTTTACCAAGCCCATTGACTATATTTTCTTTATCTTGGCAGTGGGCTGACTATTTCCTCCTGAGTCCTCCTCTGACCCGAGGTGATTAGGACGCAGAACAGCTACTTTCTGAGATGGATCCCTGTTTTTTAAAGTAGCCCAAGACGCGTCTAATCCATTCATCTTGTGGACAATGAAGTTTCAGCCACATGACATGAATGCAATGATCCATCTAGTGCTGCCATCAGGCTGCATGTTTTAAAAGCTTCACCAAGTGGTGATGGAGATGATTTTGAGAAAAAAACTGTGCTTCTCCTATTTCTTCAATCTCATCTTAACCACATGCAACAGGTAGAAGTATTGAGATGCCGTTATGTCACCTTATAAACAGATTGCTGGTGCTCCAAACCATCTGGGCTCATTCTTGAGTTACTGCAAGCAGCGAAGATGCAGAAAGGAGAAGTAAGCTGTTTCTCTTAATTGCTTTATCCAATCATAATATAGATTTCTGAGTACTGGTGATATTTTTCAGTCCCCACATTGCCACCATTAGGCCAAAGTTCAGCTCATATTTGGGGCTATAATTCATTCAGACTCAATGTGTCTGTAGGTCAAATGAGAACCCAAAATGAAGCTTCAATTTTAGTCACTATTTTGTTGAATTTTTGTGCGTTGACAGCTCAGTGCTCATTCTGTTCGGAAGCAGCTGTCTTATCATATTATTCGAGACTTCGCCAGAAAAACATTTGCACTGAATGACCCATGTTTAAATTTCCTGACAAGCAACCTCTTGTGGTACTGCAAATAATGACTACACAAAAGTAGTGTGACCTTGTTATAGTGCAGAAAAAACAACTCCTGCAGAGCTTTTGCACCAAAGGCCTTAAGTGGGTTCAACACTGCACAGAGCAACAACATTATTTCCAGTGAAGACAGTAACTGCGCTCTTTTGGTCAGCTGTGTGAGCCAGAGTGGCGCGCTCCACCCGCTTTTCAACTCAAAGTTCTTGTGTTTTTATTGTGCAAACTAGTAGCTCTTGGTGTAAAATTGGTATAAGGGCATATCGTGTGTTTAGAAACAAGGACTTATTGGACATTTCGTCCTGTTGATAGTGTCACCCGATCAGAAATGCTTATATGGATCATATTGGAAGGCACTGGGTATGTGATCTTGTTGCGAAGTTAATGGAAACGCTACTGTGCCTACTCTTTGCTTCCGGTCGAGCCATTTTGGGAGCGGGAGCCCACCACCGACGCTGTATCCAGTTCTCTTTATACATCCATGGACCCGCCCAATGGTTTGATACATAGAACCATCTGAGAAGCCATCATTGGAACCTGTTTGGAAAAGGGTGGGCAGGTGACTGGATGAACCATCTGTCAATCAAACTCATGCTGAAGCCAGTCAGGAGAAGAGCAAAAACATCTTTTCCATCGAGAAAAGCCTTCAGAAATACTCTCAAATTCTGATGTAAGTGATGCGATTGCAGCATCTACGGTAACTCCTTCGGGAAGTGGCAGTGTTGTTCAGAACAGCTGCCTCTTTGTGTCGCCTCACACTTTGGTCTCACACACCTGAGCCACGCCCCTAGCCACAACTTCCTCCTCACAGGACGCCGACTGGCATTAAATGCATTATCTGAAGCCTGAAGATAGACTGTCATGTGATATGTGATCCCACAATTCTTGCGTATAAAGTTTATGACTGACAGTGTCATTCAAGAACGTCAGAACATTCACAAACCTACAGACACAGTAGTATGACTTGCAGTATTATACAGTACTCTATGTGCTGTAGAACATATGAGATTTTCATCAATCTTATAGATACTATCATGTTTGACACCATGCATGAACCAGTAATTTTCAAAGAAAACAACTCTACAGTGAGTGTTCACTGAATAGTATGTATTATTTACCAAAACTGACTTCTTCATGTGTGACAAAGCAATACAGTTGAATAGGCTTATCGGTTTATTATAGCAGTGAGTGAATAGTTTTAAGATTCTTGCAGTTCTGTCAGGAACACTTGCATCACATACTGCAGACTGACAAAGTCAGCAGTAAATATGCAAACAGGACAGTGGCCATATTTCTGCAATTCTTCCTCCAATCATGTCAAAATTGCTCACTGTGCTGAGCAGGTCCTTGGTGTATCTGTGTGCTGTTTGCTTTGCTTGATGCTCTTTTACCTGGCCCTCTGGATTTGCCGTTGGCAGCTATATTTTCAGCATTAGTTTTTGGAAAAAAAAAAAAAAAGTTTCTGGCAGACACTCTTATTGTGGCTGCTCGGTGATGCATGTCTGTTGCACAAACCATTGCCGATATTCTAATTATCATGGATGCTGCAGCGAGAAAACAAGCTGTGGTAGAAATAGCATGACCCAATGGCGTCTCTGATTTGCATTATCATAGAGTATGCTGCTGTTTGCCTTGCTGTGTGATTAATTCATGTGTGTATCATTAATGCAGGAATGTCCAGGGGCAAAGACAAAAGCTCGGTCAATGTGAAATGAAACACAGGAGCGGGCTGTTAAAAAAATTGCGAGCACATAATGCACACGCACACGAAACCGAATCTTGGAGCTAAAGACACAGTGTGACTTATCTGATGCCCTTGTTTTGCGAAGCAGTGCTCTGTTTAAACCAACAGAAACAATGATAGTTGACCCTCTGAGAGGGAAGGCAGCCACAGGGCCAGTTTAATATGCAGATAAGGCGTGGGACTGCTGCACGCTGCAGGATTTAGATTCAAAACACCGACATCTCTTTCTCTCTTTATCCATTTCAGTCACTTGTTCTCACTTTCCCTCCATTCTCTACTTTTTTGCTATGAATTTCATATTATTTTTTATTCTGTTTCACTCTCTTTCTGATTTCCCTGTTTTTTTCTCAATTAATGTACTCTGTTCTCTCTCTTTCTCTATTTTGTGAGATGCAACAATCACTCCGCACTAAATGCTATGGGAGCCAGAGGTAAAATAACAATGGCATATTCTTTCCAAAGTTATAACAGAGCAGCTGGCACAGAGGCTACACAGCCCTAGGAGATCTTCTAACTTCAGTGCTGCAGCCAGCAAATACAGTTTTGAAAGTGGCAGATTCCAGAAAAGTGAAACTCAGGCTGCAGTGATTAGAGCTGTGCGATTGCAGGACACCACTGCTGCTGGAGCAGAAGCAGGGGGACTGGTGTTTGCCGAGTTAATGGTTCGAGTATGGGCTTGCTGACAGCATCGAATGCTTGATTCACACTGATGAAACAAACTGGGAAACGCTCCTATGCACACAGCTGTGTTTTCAGCCATTTCTGTAAATGAGGCCGGCGCCCAAATGTGTGAAGATATTCATTCGCCTAAGCTGCTTATATGTCAACCGCCAGCCAAGGCAGATACTGTACAGCATGAAGCCCGCTGGCTGTCGTGGTCTGAGGTTGGTGGCCAAGCAGCGCTGTGCCATGTGAAGCGTATTTACCCCTGGCTGTGACTCCCTTTTTTTAAACTCTCCCTCGCTGTTCAACATGCTAATAACCGCAACCAGTTTAAACCCCGACTGCTTGATTCGGCACCCCGGTCCCCGCTATCTTGACTCTGATGCCGTTGCCTCGCAGCTGTGGGGCTGAGTGAGATGGGGACAAATGTGTTGTGTCTGTCTGTGTGGGGAATAGAGAGATGGCAGAGGAGGAGAGAATAGAAGAAGGGGAGAGAAAGAGAGAGAGGCCAACGGGGCAAGAGGGAGAAATGTGGTGGCAGCATGTCAGCTTCTGATAAGGGCATTATTCTGCCCCCTGTGGGTCGGAGTGAGAGACCGACACTGCAAGCCCTCACACTACCCGGTGTGCACGCACACACTTCTCTCTCTGGATATCAGCTTTGCTGTCTGGGACTAGTCGACAAATAAACAGATAAGACTTGCGCATGGCAAACAACAGCTAAACTCTCAATCACTGGAGTCACTCGCTGAACTCCTCTGTCCAAACATACACATGAAATTGTTGTTTTTACATAAACACAATCATTATTTATCACCTTCATGTTGTGCACAGAAAGAGTCCAGAGATGCAAGCCAAGGCTGTTGGGTCCTATGGGAGCGACGCCTCTTTCATGTCAGACATGGGATCCATCCTAAATGGAGCGAGGCCTTTTTATTTACCGAGCTAATTGACTGCAGTAGCGCATGTGGAGCCAACTCTAAACAATGCCCCAGATCTTGTATTCATAAGTGAGTGTTTGAAGGACACAAGATAATCCCTGCAGCTTACGCTAGGGAGAGACTAGAAACTCGGGCAACAGCAGCATGCTCAACGGTGCTGCAACATTGTTGGCTAAATTAAAATTACGGATTACTATTTAACAACTCTTCGCCGTGTTGACACAATATTATTCGTCGCAGCAGGTCTACTGTGGTTATGTCAACACCGGGGCACGGGGATGATTCAATGAGGAAGGAACGAAGGAAGGAAAGGAAAAGAGATGGAGAAAAAGAAGGAAGGCTCTAATTTGGAGCGAGGAGCTCACCAGAGGACACGAGACAAGATCAATGCCGGAGAATCACAGAGCCTCGGCTTCAAAAAAAAAAAAAGTAATGGACAGATATTTCTCTGTGAAGTCTACCACTCATTACCATTGGTAAGAGGGTGCGGGGAGGAGGAGGAGTGTGGGCTGTGGCAGATGGATGACAGGGAGCCGTGGGGCTCCAGGCAGAAATCTCCAGAGCCTTTATAAGAGCTGGTTAGTCGGAGCACAATGGTCGCAGAGTTTGTGAAGTGCAGTGAGTCAAAGAGTATAAAATACCTGACTGTGTGTGAACAGGAGGAGTCTGGGGACAGAATATTCTATTACTGTACAAAGACGGAGATACGCCGCGTTCTACGGTAGAAAGGGACACGCACACTGAGAATAACAGCCTTTAGAACATCTGTCAGATTGAAGCAGGAAATCAGCTCCAATCATGTTTTTCTCTCATCTTTCTCTTCTGCTTTTCATCTTTTTCCCTCTTCTATCAGTTTGAACTCAGGAAGTTGGGGGTGATAAAAAAAAAAAAAAAAAAAAAAAAGCTATGAAATTTAAAGCTACTTTGTGTTTAGAACCAGCAGCATTTGAAAAATGGAGACACTTCTGCACTACATTTGTTTACTGTGCTCCGTATCGACTGGCTGTCTGCCTCCAACGTCAGATTGCATTGCACGCACAAGCTGAGTGTGACTGACAGAAGAGGCCATGCAGGACTGTGGGCGCAGCCTGAGTGACGGGCCCGCGGCTAAATCTCCCGTGCGACCTGGGGACTAAGAGGTGGCCAGGTGTGTGGGTGTGATTGGTGAGGGCAGAGAACAGATTATTTCTTCTTCCTGACTGCACATACTTTTTATAAAGAGGTAGCCCACACAAGCCCAAACTAGTCCTCCTAAGGCCTTCACAGACTACAGTATATGCTATCAGCTATATAATGACCCGATTGCACTAACGCTGGGTGGTAGAGAGAAAAAATAAGCAGAACAGTCTATAATGTTGACCTCTGTGTGACATGCTTTTTTTCCATACTTATTTTTGTGTGATTGATTCACACGTCAATATGTTTTTTTTTTTTTAACTGTCGTTTGTGACCAATACTTTCACACAAAACATGAACATTATGCGGCAAAAAAGCGACAATTTTTTTTGGAATGAGGGAGATTTTTGGTTTCTTTTAGTATTCAATAGTATTTTGCATCATAAATAAAAGGCATCAACCAATCACGTTGTGTGGAATGGGTTGAGTTGCGCCTATATTTGTAAGAGCACGGAGGCTCCATAGTCCGAACCAAGACGGCAAACTTTATCCCTCCTTTCATGAGTCGTGCCATTCTTACCTTTCACAATACCCTAGAAGTATAATATTTGCAAGTGAGTGTTTTTATTCCTTTTTGTATATTGTCATTCAAAGTGGTGTAAATGTAGATAAATTATGATTAATAATAACTCTACTATACCTCTTTAGTCAAATCTATGGACACGGTGTTGACGAATGACAGATAATTTTTCCATCTTCCTTGACAATTTTCTCTTTATCTTCCACTTGTCCTATTCTCTCTTTCATATTCACGGTCATCATTGCCAGGCATGTTTATAAATACTGTATTTATATTATAAAAGCAAATTGAATGTGTGTAAGATGAGAATATGAGAATATAAGTATAAAACTACAAGCTTATGAGGTTAAAATAAGAATATCCAGTATAAATGTGAGATTACAGCACATGTACATGAACAAGGATGTGTTCTTCTACTGTGACTGTAAAACAGGAGACCAAACAAACAGAATATCTTGTAAAGAATATGTATACTTTATCAAATGTATTCCTGCTAATCAGGTGCAAAATGTGAAAATGCAGGTATGCGTAGTACTAACTTTGCCTGACCTGCAGGATGGTTTGTTACAAGCAAAGATCTGACAAGCCGTCATTGGGAACTGTTTGGAAAAAGGACAGGTATTTTCAAAGAATACTTAGCAGGTGATTGGATGAACCATCTGTCAATCATATTCTTGCCGATGCCAGGCGGGAGAAGAGCGAAAACATCTTTTCTCTCAACACTAAAGCCATGTTGGTTTCAGTGTCAAAGCTGTTGCACTTTATGTTGATACACTTGCTGTGGGTTCCAGTACACCTACTACCATACTATTCATTATGCCAGAAAAATATTAAGCATGCCCCAATACATAGTGCTGCAAAAGCAGTATGCCAAAAATACCATAACGTCCTACTACATTTGACCGTATTTTGCGGTAGGCAAGCCAGCAAGCCTCCCTGGCAATTCTGACCCACAATCCTCTGTGCAGTAGCTATAGGAGTAAGAAGGTCAAAGTTCAAGGTGCAGTGTTATGATTAAGTACTATGTTCTGATTGTATGCTGCATACTGCATGCAAAGTACATACTTTGTAAGGGTAGCTGCAGTATGTACTAAAAAGAAAAAGCATGTGATTTGGAATGTAGCCTCATTATCCATATTTTTATAATGGACAAAGAAACCTCTCTAGCTCCAGCTTTCCTGTGGGTGACAATGGAAAACTGATGACAGAAGTCAGAGGAGACCAGTAAGACTTGTTCCAGCCAACAGGCGAAGAAGAAGAAAGGAGCAGCAGCAGCAGCAGCGACGGCACGTTGCTGGGATCCACTCCTGTCAGCTAATAACTAAGAGTATAATGATTAACCAATTTAAATCAACACTCCAGGCTTAATGTCTCAAATATGTGTGCATTAATTCAAATAGCTTGAACTGAGCTAAAGCTAGGAGGGAATCAGAGCAGAATCTGCAGACTTCTGTGCATTAGAAAAGCTTAATATGACAGGCATATTTTGGTTTAAGTTTAACGCCCACGAGTGCCATTTTCTCCTGTAAGTCAAAGGAAGCCACTTACAGCTTACCCTATTAGTCGTAGGCTATTATTGTCATTTTAATACAAAGATTAAATAATTTCCCTTGTCATATACAAGGAAAATTATTCCAGTACTTTCATCTTGTGGCCAGCTTTTCCTCATTTGTTACTGCCAATTTCCTCAAATTACAGAAACATCATCCCTCTGGATTGCGATGGTGCAACAACAGAAAAATTTTATTTTTCTTGTCATAGAAGGAAAAGCACAGGTCTATTTAATAACATCAATGATAGCTGCATTCCACTGAGGAATGACGTTGACATTTCTCAACCGATTTCAATGAGTCGTTTTTATATTCAAGGATTTATGAGCTACGAGGAGTAGAAAAGTTATGTCACCAGTTACTTAAAATCTCAATACCAGGCTATAATCGCTGCTAGATGCTCAAAAGAATGTATCAGCCTTAGCTAAGCTTAACGTTACACAAACTGAATTACTAACGTGGTGGAAAACAATTCAGTTTGCTGAGAGTTTACATTACTGTTGCAAAACCTAGGACACCAGCTGCAATATTTGATGCATATTGTAAATTTCAAGTTTTATACGCAATATTATAGTAGACACAAATCTATAAGCTAACATTAGCTTTGGTCGAGGATTAGCTAACAGTAACAACTAGCTAGTTCTAATGATCTAAAGAAGTAAAGGTTTTGTAACGGTGAAATATAAACTGCAATGTTAGTGATGTGAAAAATGCTTAAAGGAAAATGTGTTATGACAGTATGACTTCCTGATACCATATCAACAGACAGACCGGCTGGTGATCCATGAACCACAGCAGTGCCTTAGTGAATCATTTTTCACCAAAAGTTTTGGGTACTTGAGGGAGTACTACTAAGGGATAGTACTCCATGCAGAGTATAAACGCTTGAATTTAAAAAGGCCTCACTGGATCGAGCTGTGAAATGTAGACATTACAGTGCTCCCTGATGTCGACAGCAACGTTGACGTACGATCCAAAAGCCGATGTGACATCTACATATGTACACACACACAGCCATGTACTTCTTACTTTGTGAGGACACTCAGGACATAACGCATTCCCTAGCCCCTTACCCTCACCTTAACCATCACAACTCAATGCCTGACCACAACCCTGACTCTAACCTAAACCTAATTTTAAGCTGGACCTTCTAACCAAGTTTGAACTCTCAAAAAGGCCTTTGAAGGTCTGTCCAAAGGTGAGGCAAAAATGTCCTCATTTTCTAAAAATGTCCTCACTCTAATGGCTTAAATGACTTAAAGTCATGTTGGTCCTCACAAAGATAGCTGTACAAGAACACAGACACACACACAAACTCAAAATGTCTGAAAAAGGTCTATCGTTGGTCATTTATTGGGGTGAGGAGGTGTACTGAGCTGCTGCTGCACAAGAATCTATGCCTGTTAAAGCCAGGTGAAGTTGGCAGGACTGTGTGGGTGCGTACAGACCCCTTGACTGACATCTCCCTGACTATCCTGTTGGCTGCTTTGCATTCGCCTATGGTGGAACAAATTACACCCTTAATGGCGTACTGTATGGAGGCTGGTGACCTTGAGTAATTTCCAGCACAGCTCAGTCCACCTTCAACCCGATGCCACGTTCACATCAAATGGGATGGATGCTTGTAATGGGAAAGACTGCCATGTTTACCACTTGGTTGTGCAAGAGTACTGACAACGTAGCACTATATTCATTGAATTTTAATCACTTTGAATGACAGGCGCGATATGAGGCGGCCATGTTTGTTCAGGTTGCAGGCACTTCAGTTTTATTAAGTGCCAAGTCGGATATATCAGAGCTTTCAGAGAAAAAAAAAAGGTCCAATTGTAATTACGCAGGAAAATGTGTGATGGCCAGGCAGAGAAGTGTTCATTAGAGAGTCTGCTCCAGTTCTTCACTGTATTCATCACTGAAATATGCTTATAATGTTGACGCAAATATGGTGAGGTTGCAACGGGCCATCAAACTGACAGGGTCACAGTGAGCTTCCTGTAGAAACAGGTTTTCCTTGGAGCTCGATCAACTCAGTTTGCAGAGCAGCCGTATTGACCCAGGGGCAGATTCTCTGTCCTTCAATGGAGAATTCAGTGACATTTCTGACAAGAAATGGGTTTCCAATGCACAGTAGAGCTTGTTTTCCCAAGCTCAAGTCCTCAAAGTGGGTTTGGAAATTTTCAATCAGCTTCTCCAGGAACTGAGGTGATTTTTTACCTCGGGTTTGTTCCAAAAAAAGCTTTGGAAGTGCAGCATGCCCTCCTGTGTGTCAAGTTTAAACACCTCCAGCTTCCTCTGAAAAGCGAGCACCACAGACATGGGGTCACTGTGTTGTTTCTACCCTGCAGCTTGACATTAAAGTCAGTGAGGTGGGATGTTATATCCGGGAGAAATGCAACAGCTTCAATTTTTGCAGGACACAAATTTTGTCTTTTTCATTTTTGTTTTTTTAGGTCTGATGCTCTGTGCGCTCCAGTACTCTGCCTCTGCTGAGCCACCTGACATTGTTGTGGAGGAGCAGACCATCACAAGTTGCACTGACCTCTGTCAGAAATGTGTCTCATCACGGTTGTCGTGACATCTCAGCGCATTTCACCCACACTAGTGCACAGAAACAGGGTGGATTATGCAGTGATATATCAGACCGGGGCGGTGAGTTTCTAAGAGTCGCACCCCTCTCTGTCCCTGTCATGGAAGGTGCTCCATCCATGCTGATTCATCCATGGCAAGTGAGATGAATTGTTCCTGTTTTATGCCATCACAAAGTTGCTGGAGCAAATCTTCAGCAAGAATCTCTGTTCGTCATCTTGGTGCAGAGACAAACCTGAGAGTGGTATATGATTTATTTTCTCCTTCATTTCATCATTTTGCTTTCCTTCTAGTGTCACTCACACATCCTTTTTATTAGTTCAGTGTCCGAAAAGGCCTTCTTCTGTCAGTTTATTCTGTTATGGGCTTGAGATGACAGATTCTGTGTTCTGGGGTTAGTGTTGCTCAAAATGGGAATGTTTGGTGTCGTGGTGTTTTTCTATGTTACGACCCTTCACTGTGGTGACTGTTTCATTGCAAATAAGGCAGTGTTGAGCATTCCTTGGGCAAAACAAACATTTCTCAGACCTCTCATCCTTAAATGCACAGTTTTCACTGTCACCCTTTCTTCTTTTTGTATCTGCTAGTTTGAGCATACCATTTTACTTTTTTCAACCAGAGCTTCTATATCTGATATGATATAGCCTCGCTAACTATGTCGACTACAGGCAGCTAAATGATGACAGGTGAGGTGACGTGACAAAAGTGGTCCAGATCGTTTTTCTGAAAAATGCTGTCCAACATAAATTGCATTTCTGTCTGGACCTGGACCAGAGTCTGCCTGTTGAGAATGTATGCAACAGACCTCATTTTGACTTGTTATAGCAAGAATAGCACAGGTGCAACTAATAACATTCGTAATGGCCTCATTCCAATGAAGTGTCCCAGTAAGCCATGACAGTGAGCCAGCACGCACAATACCGGGGTCCTGAAACTGGAACACCAGAACGGACTGCTGCCTTGCTCACTAGTTTTAATAGTCACACCTGTGTTCCCCCTGCTGTGACATGGCAAAATGTCTGCTGTGGAGAGTTGCAGTGTTTTAGCAGACAAGGCAGACAATGTACTTTTCTATCAGGACAACAATTATTATTATTATTTTTTCAGGTCAGCCACATAAAAAAAGTGATTACATAAAATACAATAAGACTAGAATCGACATTAACCATTAAATCAATGTAGCGTCAGTGAGCAGCGGCCATTTTAACTTGTGTATAAACTAAACCATTTTAGGGCATGTGGTGGACTTGTCACAGCGTAGGAAAGCACATTGCTATCGCCAGATGAGTGACAACCATGTTCGGCTCATTTTCTGTAACCAGTTTAGCATTAAAGCATGGTGGAAGTAGCTAGCTAGCTAGCAATCTGACTAGTTAGCTAGCTTGCTAATTCCACAATGCTTTAATGCTACATCGGTAAAAGGAAATGAGAAAACAGCAAACTGGTGGCCAGTGGCAGCGCTAACAACAATCACCATTTTCTTTTGTACTCGTCAAATGACCATGGAAAACCGCTCAATGTCCTTTCGACTCCTATTCTGTGAGTATTTGCCTTTGATAATCACTGATAATCACTAAAACTGGATGACTGAAGAGTGGAAACATTAGTGGTGCCTGGTTAAATCAATTCATATTCAAAAAATGCTGATGGCAAGGCTCTACCAGCGTGAATCCATCAATCTGCCCTAGCTGGTGTCAACAGTAGAGGCTGGTGGTGGGGATGTGTGGAGTGTTTTTGTGGCAGAACACAGTAGGAGCCTCGAACCAATTAAGCATCATTTTAATGCCACAGCATATCTGAATGTTTGAGGGCTCACAGTGAAAGTGCTATTTTAAAAAATATACAACAACCAGCGCATTAAATGATTGTCTATACAGTCAAAACATTATGCAGGTATCTGTCATAACATTAATACTTGGAAAGGGATTACACTTCAGGAAACTGATATTCTATATAAACATATTTGCATTTTAAAGGGTAGCGAAAGTTGGCACTATAATTTAGACGATAAATGCAGTGGAGTGGAGTTGCACCGTAAATATCTTTTGTCTGGCAAAACAGAACATTAGTTCACTGTGCCGGTTATCCAATAATTAATAATGTATACATAATTTAAAATGTGGG
Source organism: Pterois miles (assembly GCA_947000775.1). NCBI lineage: Eukaryota > Metazoa > Chordata > Actinopteri > Perciformes > Scorpaenidae > Pterois > Pterois miles. Next base: position 7,419,016 of record CAMQGK010000308.1, on the reverse strand, counting down.
GAGTCACACCAGAGTAAAAGAATATTTCGGATCAAGGGCAAGAATCAAAAAGGCTGAACAGCAAACACCCACAGGCAAGCAAAATTTATAGATGTGGATATACCGAATTACCTGTGTCTGTGTATCCCATGATGATCTCAATGCTGATTCTGAATGTACTGCACTCTGACAAGTGTGCAATGGAGAGATGTGGTGAAATACAAGCAGACTACCTGCTTTTGTATTTTAATGAAATCAGGAAAATAATAAATTATTCAAAATGTCAGTGTGATGAGCTGCTTCAATAAAAAAGTACTGACCTTCAGAGAACCAGTCATAGCCTCTTCCTCCAGCTACTAAATATTACTGAATACAGATCAGTGAGTACTGATCACAAATTCTCTATACTGTATACTAGCCTGGAGGTATAGTAAATGTAATTCATGCTCGTGGTGTGTTGTAACACTGAGCTGAGGAAGTGATCTCTTTAGATTAGCAGTGTCAATATTCTCCTACCTCGAGGGTTATTGAGTGCAGCTTCTGCGGCCTTCCTGCCCTCTCCGCAATGGCTCTGGTCAAACGGTAGACACTGCTCCCCCGTCCCGGCCACTACTTCCAGGTTGCGAGATGGATCTTTTGGCTGGCCGAGGTTCCTCACCCGGTACACTCTGCGGCTGCTGGTGTCAGAAACGTAAAGCACCTCCCCCATTGGATCCATGGCCAGGTAGTACTTATGAGCAGGGCTGGTGCTAGTGAGAGAAAGTGTACACAATTAACGGAGGATAAAGTTAGAAAGCAGAGACAGATTAGACGGTAAAAGCATACACTGTTCATATAGAGTATTTAGTTTGAGTTTTAGAACATCTTTATTTTTTCTAACTTACAAAGTGACACAAACGGTGAGAGTAGCCTATTTTAGGAAAATCTAATATTACCCAGCATTCATGACTAGACAACACCATCAATTGAAGTAAAGGTATTTAGAGGCAATCGGGTCATCCCAGTGAATAGCAGAGACTCCTGGAGTAAACTTATGCCTGTGCTGGAACAACAAGACTAATGTCTTCCAATTTAAATGACACAGATACCCACAGCAACAATCTCATTCTTAGTATTTTTGTATCACCACATCTGTTAAGAAATAAGACTCAAAGCCGAGTACATGTCTGGACTGCATATGGTCAGTCTGTGAATTTGTGGCTAAATTGTTACACAGGCAGTCAGTGGTCATGTCTAAAATGTTGAATCTAGCGATACATGTCACCAGGTTCAGAGAGGACACAACGGGACGCGTCGCTCCACTCAACTGGCCATTCAAGCGGTGACGTACCCTATTGTGGAATGTACCTGATTGGTTCCTGGTTTCCTGCTTGCTTACTTTCTGTAATTCTACCCACACTATCCACCAAAATCTACTTCTGAAAACATTTTAAGCCAGAAATACTCAATGCCATCGCTGAATCTCATTTCATTTTAGAACTAGATCGCTTAGTGTGACAGCTTGGTCCAAGTTACGTGGACAGGCTCATTTGCATAAAGGACTATTCCCCGCTTTCTCATTTGGAAAGACTTTTTTTGGGTTTGTGGGGCTGACCCTCTGCGGTCCAGCCAAAAATGTTGATGGGGTTAAAATCCAAATATTGGTGATTGATTTGCTCCTTGTATGTCACTGCTAATTAAAAAGGCTTTCACATCAGTAAACCTGGCCCAGATCCAAGCACACTGGACCCCAAAGTCCAATTTGTTTGATTGGCATGAACGCTCCATGCTGTACTCCGTTCGTTCATGTGTACTCAGGTACGGATTGCATCAATTGTGAAAGCCATCTCTACCAAAACATGGACATGGACTGCTATTTAACATTAGCAGTCAGCGAGTAGTTTTGAAAGGGCAGGCTTTCAAACTCCCTGGTCTGTATATATGCGTAGCATGTGCTAATCCTCTGTGCTACACGGCCATGGGTGGTAAACAGGAAGGCAGACCAGAGGTTTGTTAAAATAGTGCACAACTGGCAGAATTTTACATCAATCTTTGTGAAATAAGGGTTTATTTCAACCAAACCAGAGTTGGTGAGTTTTGGAATGACTGATCAAGACAGTTTTAGGGAGTTTCATTTTGTTTCTGTCGAGTTTGAATAAAGTGTTGTAGTGATGCTCCACCACTAGAACAGCTGATCTCTACATAAACAAATATGGATGATGATGCAAGAGTACTCCGGTATGGAACAACTTTACTAATGTGGAGGCTGAGTGTGGGGGGTGAAGGAGGGGGCATTTGTACTCCATGTTAGGAATCCATTGTACTTAAGGTGAAAATGTCCATGCAGCGATGCAAACATGAGCTAATCTCCCTACATCTTCAAAATACTGAATTCAAACTACATGAAAACAAGAGAATAGTAGTCACAACCTGTGCTGGTAGGAAAATCAGCCTCACAACAATTGTAAAGCATCATTTATACAATGTTAAAGAAAAAAATGTTGCCCCGATAAGGCTCTTACTAATGTTCTACACCTTTTCTACATTGTTCTTTCAACCTATAGAATATACTGTATACTTCTTAAACCTTATGGCAGTTTTTCAAAAGACTCTCTAGAATACTAGAACATGCCTGCATGTCAAGGTGAGCATTAAGTGATTCCTTCTTTTAGCGTGGCTCACACATTTTCTTCTTTTTTATGACAAGAAAATAAAGGACACTTGATGTCAGAGCCTCTCGGTTCAGGGTTTAGTGTGAGTCGCTGTATAATGCTCACCTATAGCATACAGAGAGCTGCAATTGCTTACAATAATGCCTGGAAAATGTTTTTGTGTTAGGGAAGTGCCAGTCACGTTTGTTAGCATAAATGTGCCTCCTCACACGTCAGGCGGCAATAAGAACCGTTATGTATAAATGTACTGGCAGAGCGGATAAGGTGCCTCACAGCATAATTGATGCATTCATAAATCCTACCAAAAGGCTGCATCCTCACACCATCGTTCTATGATGTGAATACCTCTCTTGCAACAGTCTTGTAGTGCATATTGAGAATGGCTTATGCTTATAAGTTGGACATGTTTTTGATTTTCATGTGTTCTGTATTATAAGCGACAGTTGTAAAATGTTGTCCCTAATGCTTAATTTTATGTTTTACTACTATGGCACACGATCCAGAATGATAATAAGTAAACTAAATTGAGAGAGCAACAGGAAAAGAGGAGAGACAATAACAGGGAGTGGGGATAACATGCAACAAAGGTTCAGACCAAAATTAAACCCAGAACATTCATATAGCTATATTTGGCCAAAGCCAAATGAGCCATGTGGACACATAATTGTCTATTGTTCTAGCTGGTATTGTTAGTTTATGAGAGGTAAGAGTAGACAAAAGACTGAAAGTTTATTCAGTGTGAGGCTCAACAATACAGTATGTTGTGTGGAGGACAGAGTATTGAATGATGTACTTTTCATACTGGTTTAATAAAACTGTCTTTTGTCCTGAGTGTAAGCCTCAGGCTTTAAATAGCACACTATACCAACTTCATTTACCCTTATGTTAACTGTGAGCTGTATACTGTACTCTGTGTAGGAGGACAGCCAACAGTGTGGGCATGTAGCCATGCAGAGATGACTTGCTTCTGTTCTGTACATATATTCTGCAGCTAACCCTTGATATCGTCAGGTTATTGTGATTTATTATTGAGACTGTGATCACAAAAAAATGTGAGCGAGACTTTGCACTTTGTAGCATTGTAACTAATCGAGACTGAAGCAATTGCTTTGTAGTGTGAAATGCAATGTCAGCCGGGTCTGGTCAAAGGTTTCCTGCCAATTAAACCCAGAGACACCACGTAAAAGTGCTTTTTAAATTATTTTTTCAACTGAAAAAAGGGAAATAATATTGTCAAGAAAAATATCTCCAATGCCATGGTTCTGCAGTCTTGCTCAATCAGAGCATCTGCACTTTTTACAGGCATTTGTATTGTTACTTAAAGCTGCAGTAGGCAGAATATTTTTGGCATTTAAGCATTTGTAGTGTTCAGAGAGAAAATTTGATTTTTGCACCTCCTCATGGCTCTGTTTTCAGGCTTTAAAAAATCTAGACAGGAGACTTTGGACAATGACAGGTCATTTCAGAGAGAAAGCGTTCCTATTGGCAGTTCATTCAAGAAGCAGCTGTCAATCACTCACAAACTTATCAAATAGTCAATGTAGGCAGCGCTGATCAAATCAATATTCTGTTACTGTAATGACTATTTGTCACCCCAAATCAAATGTTTTCAGAAACATCTTGTAGTTATTGTTTAGCTGTAAAATGAGAAAGTGTGCTCCAGCTGGTGGGCGGTGCCTTAACTGATCTCAACATGGCGGCCAGGTCACAAACTTGTGTCATTTTACAGCTAAACAGTAACTACAAGATGTTCCTGAAAACATTTTACATGAGATATAGGCATTACAGAGCTTCCAAGTTGGACCGTTTGATGCAGGATGCACGAGGAGCACCGGAGGAGATCGGACACTGAAGCACATCTTTTTTCAGATTACCTGTCTCATGCACTACTGACAGGAAACAGTGACCGTTTCATAAAAATAACTCTTTTCAATCATAGTTTCTCCATTTCTACTCACTGCTGATGCTTTAGCATTTTCTCGCAGGTTATAAATCAGTTCTTGTAATTCTCTGTTTGCTTTGGACAGCTGTTCGCTAAGGCTCTTCTGTCCCCACTAATCTTTACTTCATATGAAAACTCACCTCCGATATTAGCTGGAACCTTCTCCCAACACAGAGAAAAAACCCCACTGCAACATAGGCAAGGCTGCTGTCAGTCATCTAGTCCATTAAGTGCATAACTGTTTACAGAGCTCTGCACTGAACTGCACATACATAATTTAAACTTGATCCTAAGAGAGTTACTCATAGAGTTTCAAAGTGTGCCACTGCTCCACGCAGCATATCATATTTGCTGGGCCTCTTGAAGCTACTCCAAGCTTTGCATGATGCACATGACTGATTACAAATCACTTCACCTGTCCTTTTCTCAATTAGATGCTCGCAGCCACAAACGCATTCATCCAGTGGAGGGGAAATGAACAACAATAACAACTACAGCACCAACAATCCTCTCTTATTCCCACCACACAAAATAACAAAACAATGATCAGAGTGGAGAGATATTGTGATCTAGCTGTTTCTGACTGTCTCCCTGAATCGACCGTCTGCGCTCTCAGATAATATTCTAGAGGACTTCCTCTCCTATTTGTTTTACTCCTTGCTCAAACTCTTGAAGGGGAAGACTAGAGAATGGTTTTACGCTGAGTACATCCCATATTGTCTCCCCTTGGAGAACACCTTGTTTTGAAGCCCTGTTGGCTGATAGGCACTTTGCTGGGAAGATTGTGGAGTGAAAAGCTTTGAAAGCTGAATATGGATGAATAATTAATGCATTTGACTTGGGAGAACAATAGTATAGAATAAAGAGAAACACTAACATGCTGCTAACAGTAAAAAGCTGCTGCGGAGGAAAAGGAGGAAGCCGGAACTAAAGGAGAAAGCTCCAGGGTGAGGAAAGGGTATCCAAAGTGCCTTCGGAGGAATCCAGATCCTATAGCCTGTGGTTCCCACACGAACCTTATCTGACGTACCTCCACAGCTCTGTCGGATTAACTCTGCCCCTTCATTGACACCAGCAGTCATGTCCAGGGTGTGTTCGATGAATTGAATATATATTGGAAAAATGTTCATACAGCAGAATGATTCAACTTGGAGTGGCTGAGGCTATGTTTCAGCCATTTAGTCATTATTTTAAAAGGGTAACACCACCTAACAGAATTCTATTATGTTATTTCCATGGCTGAGGAAAATTCAATCAATATTTGTGAACATGAGCTTCTCTTTCAATACCCGGAAACCAGAGGAGTAAGTCTCAGACATGTGATGCATAGGGCGTAAACTCTGGAGCTGCTCCGCAGACAGTGAATGGAAGACTGACTTCATGGTTCTACAGAATGCTTGTTTTATTTTTTATACATAAGTGAGTTTTTTTCTATTGTAGTGTTGCTGTGAAACATAAAACGTTCCCATATACCCAGAACATTTCTTCAGGTGCTCTCAGTGTCACCTTTAACATCTCTCCCCATTCATTGTCGATGGAGCAGCTCCACACTTTCCACCTGACATCACACGTTTGAGTTTTACCGCTCTAGTTTCTGGATTTGGGCGAAAGTTATTCATATTTACTGATATTTCTGGACTGTCTTAGACCACAGGAATAACATGTATGAATTTGGAAATGGGTGTAGCTATATTCAATTGTTTTACTTTTATCTATTTCAACAAATGTCCATAACATGTCTACATTAATTTGAACTAATTTCAACTGTTTATCTGGTACATTCAGCTATCTATTTTAATCATGTGTCCATTAGCCTATTTTTTAGCTAAATATTTCAACTGTTATCTATTACATTCAGCTATTTATAGCATTTTAATCATGTATCCAAACTGTTTCAACTGTTTATCCATTCGGCTACTTTTAGCTCTCTCAGCCATTTAGAAATTACTTTTAGCTAGTTATGTCAACTTTATCTTTTACACTTAGCCATCTTTTTTATTTACGTATCACTTTTGGCTTGCTATTTCAACTTCTTCTTACATGGTAACTAATTGTAATGCACTCTTAGTAGCACATGCAATATTTGGTTGTTGCAGCTTAATCTGGCAGGCTATATTTTATCAAGCTTGATTTCTAGTTTATCTAAATTAGTTGAGTTGCTCCACAATCTTTGTGCCAAGACACATGCCGAGATATCCTGAGGTACAAGTAACACTGGTTGGGAATCACTGGTTTAGGCTATACAGAAGAAATTTATCACGGTTTGTGCATCGCAAGCACATTTCCATTTCCACATTTGCAGACATGTGTAAAGACCCACCCGTACAGTACAACCATAAACCCACAGCCATGTTATCCGTTTTGCATGGTTGGAAACTTTGGCATGCTGGAGATATGGCATCTTGAAAAATCCTCTGTCGGATAAACCCTCTCTGTCTCTCTCACAAAACACCCACGAGCGCACACACACACAATCGGCATGATATAACCCCCGATAGTGACGCATACACACACACACACACACACACACACACACACACACACACACACACACACACAGACCCTATAACATCTGTCTAATCTTCTGTCTAACATGGTGTATAGAGCTCACACCACCATCAAGGCTCGGGGCCAGGAACGATGTCGAGCCCATGAGCCATGCAAGGCCTCAGGCTTTTAGCCCGGCTCGGGAAACAAGTGAACTGCTGCATCCTCGAAACAGACTTCCAGTAATCCTCTAAAAACACAAAATCCTTGACATTTTGGCCGATTTCCAATTTACAAATTTAATATCGCCTAGTGAAATACAAATGGGGATTTGATAGATCTGACTGCAACCTGAGTATATGCAGATTTTGTGCGTGGTGTGTTCGTGGGACGAGGGGAAAGTCAGGTCAATGCAATTATGAAATATGCAGCAGAGAAACCGAGATAAAGTGCTGTGCGGCATTTTGCAACTTGTCTTTTGTCTTGACACGTTATTTGTGTGCATGTGTGTGTTTTGTGCAGGAATATAAAAGGAGGTGTTAATCACTAGTTCTCACCTGTGTCTGGTGTCCCGGTTCCTGATAATAAGCCATAAAGGAGTGTTTAAAAGGGAGAAAAGAGAAGGTAAAAAACAATCATTTATGATGCTAATCAGAGTCACTCAGAATTTCATAGGCTACAATGAGTCAATTTTATCCTCATAAAGTGAGATTAGGTTTGATTTAGACGGCTGTATTGTTTCACATTAAATATTAACCTAAACAGGAAGCTTTTTAGCATTTCCTCCCAGAGGACAGGGAAGTATCAAATACAGACACTATGAAATCTCCGTCTGAACCAGAAATATTAGTCAGAGATACAATAATAACAGAGAATGAGAGAGTAAAGTTACATAAGGAGAACACTTTACAGGACAAATGACTGTGCAATCCCATCGAGATCCTACGCTTGAGAAAATACAGAAATAGAGAATGTAGTGCCTGCAGCGCAGTAGGAGATATCATCGTCATAATCCACAAAAAAAAAAATAGCTTTGTTTCACAGCAAAGACTCAGCTTCTCTCACACCCTTAAGAGGTAGATTAGAGTCTATGATGTCTGAATCTCACACATGAAGACAAACTTCAGAATGTGTTCTGTTGAGATCAAACAGATCACAACTGCAGATGCCAACCAGAGCTAATGCCATACTAACCCGTATCAGACAAGCTAATTTTGCTCTAATTGTGCTCAACGCAATCCAGTGCTCAAAACCCCGCCGCTTCCCACTGTGGGAGATCGCTATCGAGATCACTCTACTCTTATCACATGCATACCCAACCAGATCATGACTCTCACTTGAGTTCCAGTATGGTTCTGGTGTATCCGTCGGGATGGACCCTGCGGATGAAGTTGAAGTCCCCCACGTAGAGGGAGCCATCGGGGCCGCTGGCGAGCGCCACGGGAGCAAACAGCATCATATCCCGGGCAGCGCCGCTGCAGCTCGGACCGCAAGGGACACTCCGGTAGAAACCATTCCCCATCACGGTGCTGATGACGGGAGGCTGCTGGGAGAGGAACACGTTCTCCCCGTTGCCCTTGTGAAGGATTCCTACGGAGGGAGGTTTGAATACATTAAAGGCAATGAAGATTCAGTAATATTTCAACCTAATGTGATGTGGTTTTGCTGATCAAATCACACCCACACCACTCTGATGAAGCACATTAGCTGAGATTCTGAGTGTTAAACTCTCAATAAATAATAACTAACAATATTATTTTTTCCTAAACTACTTTGATCGTTGCACATGGGGAAATACTCAAGTCTTGAAACCACTGTTTTTTCAAGGACTTTAATAATATCAGTATTTATTTTGTTGGTAGCATGAGGTAACCCAGTCACCCAGAATTTTTTGCAATCTTTACTTCAAGGACCGCAGAAATAAGCCATGGACTTTATTACGTTATCCTTGACATTTTTGTAGTCATGTGAGATTTGATGTTCTTCTTCATGATCATCTGATTCTTATTTATTTGGGAGATTCACGGTTATTCACTTATAATTAAAAGAGGTCCAGTTAGAGAAAATTTCCTCAAGCAAAGGTCTGCACTATCATAATGTCTAACTTGTGTTATGATTCAGTGCCAAATCCATATTGAAGTAGCGGCTTAAATTGTTTTTTTTCTGTGCCCTCGGATTGGATTTGACTGGGTATGCTGCTTTTATTAATCGCTACGGTCTGGGATTATTTCTGTGACTAATGTCTCTTGTCTCATCTCTCCCCTGTGTGTGTGCGTGTGACTCGATTCACAATACTCATCAGAATGCAAAGACTTGATTGGCTGAGTAACATCACATGGGATGATTTACAATGCATGCAACTGGTCTGTGAGTTTGCTGGGCCGCTAAACCAGTGCTGTAACGCTGAATTCAAACCACAGCAGCAGTGAAATGCGGCCTGTGGCGAGCTGCCATGCAATGTCTATGAGAAGCTGAGGCGACCGCTTCCGAGCTCAGCAAACTACGGCTGTTTGATGCTCCAGCAAAGTGTGGCCAAACAAAATCTGGGATAAGTTTAAGTCTTAGCGATGAAGTGCGGCTGGAGAATACCTGCAGCCAATCAGAAAAATGTAACTATTGCGGTGAGCCACATTTCGCCTCTGTCTGGTGTGAATTTGGCGTCAAGGCTAGAAAAGCTGTGCCGGTTAGAACAGTGACGCTTTGTCAAAATTAAACAATTCTCATTAATTTTATTGGTTATAGCTCTGGGTCTGGATTGGACTGCGTCTGGGTCCAGGTCCAGGTCCAGGTCCGGACTGCATTAGCCTATTAGTGACCTTGGCTGTATGTGATTGAGTCAAAGGAAGCAAAAGCAAACAATTCAACTTGTGCATTTGAAAATAAGGACAAGTGTAATTGTTTATTCTCACCACTACGGATGTTGAGAGCGTGGTGTTTGTCCAGAGACCACCCTCCCAGGTTTGAGGGGACCAGTTCAAATCCCTGCATCAGAGCGGTCCTCCTTTCCCACTGGATAACGCCAGGACAGGACTCATACTCATAACCAACGGATACTGAAATGCAAACACACACAAACACAGAGGGCTTGATGTTATTCACAGCAATAACTATGAGCTGTAAAGCTGCTGTGTCTAACACTACAGTAAGTGCAGCAAAGTGACTGTATGAGGTGGCATTTGTACAGAACTTGACAGCGAGACTTTGCACACAATCACATGCATCCCCAGCTCTCTCAGCGCTATACTGTATCGAGTGGTGAGACAGATGAAACGCCTGTGGCGAGACCTCGTCAATGTGTGTGTTTGAGAGAGATCAGTGAGAAGTGGAGGCGTAATCAGGAGGAGCCCGTCTTCATGAAGGAGCCCTAGAATTAGCTGCTTGGCCTCTTAGTTGTAATGATACGCTGTGCAGCTTCCCACTACAACCAACGACACTATCAACACATTTTTTTTGGCTTGGCAGGATTAAACATGTTTCAACAGTAATTTACCACTTCAGACTTGGGATACGTTCAAATGGCAACAGGTGACAAAGCCGAGGGAGATCTTGAAAACATGTAAACACCCAAACATACTTACATGTCATCTGCCTTTTTCAGTGGTGATTTTTTTGGCCACTCATTGGCAAACAGTTGCTTACTTACACATCCAACAGACGATATAAGCATTCACGTTAAAATCATGGCTGTTTACCAGCTAAATGCTACGTTCACGCGCTTGTTGCTTACTGCGTCTACTGTTTGATGCTAGGAGGTGGAGTTTTATACTGAAAGCTGCAGCCTGTTGTGTCTGGAAACAACTTTGCTGATAGATTGTGGACTAGAAAACCAAAACAGTGGGCTGAAAGACACTAAAACGTACAGTCTCATCACTACGAGTGATCAACACTCAGAAGTTTGATCATTTGTATAAAAATATGGATTAATGCTGCTTCATTCCTGCTACACGCAGAGTTTATAATGCTTCGAGTGGCTGGTGAGCAAAGCTTTCATCAAAAGTAACTCGTCACTCTACAAGACTTAATTTCAAGGGTGAGAAGTCATTACATCTTCTCTTCAAGTCGAGATGAAATACTGATGAAGTACTACAGGGATGGTGTATTTTTGTAGGCCAAGCAGGAAGTTAGCATCACCTTGGTTCCCTCGACAAAAAAAACAATGGGATTTTTCATTAAGTTTTGGATTATTGCAGAAAATAAGCTGTGTGGCAGACAAACATTTATGATACTTACACATTTTGTTTAGCAAAATAATCTTGAAATGAACACCATTTTAATGAGTTTTGAAGCATGGATGCAATTGCCAGAAGTAAAAAGCTAAAGTTATAAAGAAACTACCCTACGGTTGCATGACTTCCCATCACCACCACTCACCTAAAGGTGGACAAGTGGTCAGCGTGATGATGTGTAGCAGTTGCATTTAGCTACTTGATAGCAACCACTTTTTAAAGATCAGTAAAAGCTTCAGAATTCACAAGGGGGTTATTTACTGATGCATTTTATGTCATAGAAAGAAACATTAAGATCTTTTCAGGTTGTGTTCACCACTGACCTTATTTCGGGCATCTAACTAAAAACCCATCGAAAAAAAAAAAACCACTGACTTGGAGACAGGGGAACTGGAAGTGCTAAAATGCTAACTCTGGGTTTTAGGACTCATTCCTGCACCACTTGATGAAAAATGCCTTTTTAACCCTCTTCTCTCTACATGTGCTCCGCTCTCTAGGCACTGGGTGTAGAGAGATGCTAATACCAGTTTATTTGAGAGTAGGGACGCACTGATACCGAGCAAATACTGACTCAAATAGCTGCATCGGGTATCATGACGATGAGGTCGATCTATTCTGTTTATATGCTATATACATTATATACTGGAATTTTAATGTTCTGACCAATTTGAAAAAAAGGTTTATAATTGATTCCTGTTAATTTTGAATATTTCTTACCACTGTACAAAAAAATATCTAGGAATTTGTTAGATTTTGTTTTACAAAGTTTTGCAATGTTTATGTCAATGATGAATGATCCCAGTCACTTCCACACAGTGAGGCTTATTAACTAAACACTGGTACTGGATCAGTAGACAGTTTTGCATCCCTATCTGAGATACATTCTGTCCTCTCACTTAAACGTTTTGCCAACAAGCAGCAGGAGTTCAGTAAAGTGACAATATAAAAATGTGCAACATTGCTTAGATGAAGATAATGATTTAATGTTCAGCAAGGAGAGCTTGACACGTTGGACACAACCGTAGTAGAAGAACAGTTGTCGCTGTCAATCACTGTTGGCACTGATCTCTCTTAACCTGCCTCACTGTAAACCAACGTGCCTGAGAATCGATAGGCACTCGGGGGACACTAGGGACTAAAGCAGCATAAAAACCAGTAGAGATTGTGAAATATTAAGTAAGGAGGGGCGCTCACATTCCGTACAATCTCAGGAGATTCCCTTTAAGAGAAACTCTCGGCAGGCACACAGGGCCAACTTAAATCTCCAACTCAATGGTACGATCGATAAAATGATTGGGGAGGGAAAATAATGGGTAATTTGGAACAAGGGGGATTGTGAGAGAAAGAAACTGTATAGTGTCGGATAAAAGTTCTTAGTCCAGGAACTATCGCTTAAGTTCATTCAAAAGGTTCATTTGTTTCAATTTTGTGTGTCTTAAGCATTGATAGGCTTGTGATCTTGAGTTTTTGAAGGGCAGAAACAGAACAGAGAGGCGCTGAGTTTAAATCCATATTGAAGTAAAAATACACGTGTCTTAAAATGTAACATAGTGTATAAGTGTTGTGTAATTTCTGCCCCTTAAAGTCACATTGCACCCCCCCTTGAAAAACCTGTTCTGTGGCCTGGAAACCAATCCATCCTTATGAAAATGCATCAAAGGTTGCCATAAATACATTGCCGTCAGCAGGGACATTGCCCCGTAAAAAGAAGGGAAAAAAAAAAACAATAAAACTGATTTTATTTGAGGAACAAGGCTTTTCCAGGACAAAACGGGCAAAGCAATCTCAAAGGGAAAGTGTCAATGTTTTGAGAACTGCTTCACAACCGAATAACACTGTCGCTGTATTACAAGAAACGACACGCACGTACACACACTCCCTCACAAACAACACGTAAAGCGCGCTATAGTACATGAATGCACACTCAATATCTCACAGGTGAAAGCTTTCATTTCCCTCTGTTGGAGCCCCAGGCAGTGTGTTCACCCCAGCAAACAGAGCATGATCTCCCTTTCTCTTGTTCTCTCTGGCTATGTGTGAGCATATGGAGTGTGTGTGGACGCATCCACTCACATGTTGGCGGATGTGTAAGTGTGTGTATGTCTGTGTCGCTATGCAAACAAAGCACAAGGATCCATTAGGGCAGGAAGGCGGGGCTGCGGGAGCTGCTATTTTATAGCAAATACAGTAAATTTGAAGGCTAAACTGGTTTTCTACTTGAGTATCCTGACGTGACAATGTGGCTTGACCTCAGCTAAAAGTTTAGAGGAGCTCACCATAAACTGGCCAAGTGGATATAGCAAAAAATAACATAAAATAGCACATTTCTGCACTTAAATAGGCTCTACGGAAAACCGGGACGCAGCATCCAGTAGTGAGAGCGAGGCTACATGTTAGCTGTACGTTTATGAAGCTGCTTGTTGGATTTTATCCAGTAATTCCAGTGTTTTCTTATTTTGCTGAGACAGAAACGTTGCTATCTCTATGTTGATATCTTGGTGAGTCGCCGTTTGTCATAGTGGGATGCCATTCTAGTGGTGCACTGCAGTCTTGGTGCCAAGAATGAGTGTATCTCACGTGGTCTGCCGCCTGCCTGCCTCCATAGTACCTTACGCTGAAATCACACAAACCCCTTTATTCATGTTTTGTTCCGTCTTCTTCTTCTTCTTCTTCTTCCTGTTGTGGTATGAATGCCAGCGAGGCAGAGTGACAATTAAATCTTACCAGCTCTGTATCTAAGACTTAGTGGCCTGTACTGAAGGCCTTTGCTTTAGTTTGGCAACCACTTTACAGCCATCTGAAGGCAGCAGGTATCGCTTCCATCTGCCGTCTCTAAATGGAGCAATATCACAAAGATCAGTATCTATTGCAAATCAACAGGCGTGCTGGAGTTAGATGCATTCGTACAGTTCCATAAAACAAACTGTGGGTCACTGAATGCTTGTCTTTCTGCTAATAACTCCCTCAGGATGGACCATCCCTGCCAGTCTTCACCCAGCGTCTCCACTGAAAACAGTGTGTAACCAGGGTAACGGCTGGCTGCCGTTAAACGAGTTTGGCAAAAGTGTCGCCTGAATACGTTTTTAATTAAAATTGAGGCAGTTATGTGGCTGTGATGAGTAACATAATATGACAGAGATTGTTTTATAGCAGTGTTCCCAGAACAAAAAAAACGCCCCAATTTATTTGTGGTTCATTAGGATAATGTTTATGTGTCAGTATGAAGATTAAATAGGTAAGAATTTCATTCCCAACCATTTTGGCAAACATTAAAAATAATTTCAGGAAAGAAAAACTAGCATGCAAAAAATAAACCGCATATTAATTTCTTTCATTTTGTTTATGGCTCTACTGTTGTGTTTAACTGTAGGTGCGTTGTATGGGTTTGATTTATGATGACAAATAAAAACACATACTATAGACTCTTTTTGTTTCGCCGTCATGGCGATGTCACAGTGTTAGCTGGAGGCAAAACAAAGAAAAGACTGGAGGCTAGTAGCGGGCTAACGTCACACATCGAACATGTCATCTTGCTGTGTAGTTGGGTGCCAGAATGGAGATATCACATACATTTGAGATGACAAACTGTGATTGGAGGCTCTGGCGAGCTAAAATATTGGCGACACATTTCAGGGAAGGGGAGTAAATGTTGCCAATATTTAGCCTTCTGCTAAACCGCAGCCATAAGATATTAGCTGTGGTTAGGTTACTCTTTCTCTCGTCTCGTCTCTGAGACACTTTGCCAATACTGTGCGACTCTCTTTTTGATTGACTTTACTGAAGGATAGTTAACTATAGGCGTCCAAAGTGCCACAGTTTGGCCACTATGAACATTGGTATCAAAGACTGGAGCTCTTCCTGGGGACTTACTCCGGACAAGCTAGCAAGCAACTAGCCAGTTCTAGGAACAGAAAATCTAGCGAGCAAACTAATGTTAGCTAGTCGTCTACTCCTCCCAAAGTAGTCTGCCAACAGCGTAAGGGTCGGCTAATCTGGTCACATCGGTTAATGCTAAATTTCTCAACTTTCTCACAGTGTTCAGAGAATTATTCTACCTCCACGAAATACATCATCATGTTTACTCACAGAAAAGGGGTCTATGCAAGCACAGATAAAATGGTGACCAGCAGATCACCAACACATCCACAAAATTGAATCCAATGCTGTTGGCAGTATATCTGAGCAGCTGTGTTCATACTTGTAACTCTGCATGTCTCTGGGTTCAAAGAGGGTGAAAGTAGTGAATATGATTGGACATGATTGGCCACGAAATTACCAAAAGTGCAATTGGCGAGTTCCTGATGGGCAGGGCGCACTTGACTGTGATCTGGGCACTGCTGGGTTCATGAAAAATAAGCCCTTGGTGTCCTCTTGTGCGCACAGAGCAACAACAAACCCAACATCAAAAAAAGAAATCTAATATTTATACTGCCATAATATCATTTCCACACATGCATGTACCCCACCCCATGTTTCAGCACATGGTAGGAACTACAGAGAGGGAAGGATCAGGGGAAAATGTGGGTTGAAATGAGAGAACAAGGGAGGGCATGGGAAGACAGGACCGAAGCAACAGCGCAGATCAGAGAGAATGGAGGAAATAACAAGCTGGGAGGAGAAGAAAAGAGAGTTCAGTACAGGACAGAAACACAGGAAACAGTGAGGGTAGTGGAGGATAGGAGGCGATGGGGGGGGGGGGGTTCAGCAAAGCGAGGCAAATAAAAAAAAAAGGGATCATAGGAGCTGGGAAAAGGTGAAAGATCGGGAGAGAGCTGGAGCAGATGAAATGCAGCTGTAACAGATAAGGAGAGGAGGGCGCGGATCAGGAGGAGAGAGAACGCCTGGGGTTGGAGAGATGCAATCTGTGTACGAGACCATACACTCAAGTGGACAAAGCTTCTGGTGCGCCTGCGATATCTCAGTGCTTATGGCAAGCTCTCTCTCGCAGCTCCACTGTTTGTCTACAACTGTCCACAAAAAAAGTGGCGAACACAGCGAGGGGAAACATTATCTCTCAAATTACCAATAGAAAGTTCAAAAGTTTAAGCCTCGATGGAATCTTTAAAATAGCCGTTTTAGCCATAATGAGCCAAGAGCGCCATAACGCTAACGGTTATACATCCAGTATATCACAGGTGAGAGAGGACGTTGGGAAAAACGAGACAATGGGCCACATTTGTGAACAATTTCCATGCACAGATTTGTATTTTACACATGCACACATTTTTCTCCATAGAGCCAGCTTTGTCAGAACTGTCGAGAGGGGCTATCTCCCTGCCGCTGCAGATGATATCTTTACTCCCAGCTACTCTACAGTACATTTGTCACTTTTCTGTTCGCTCTTCTCAACACAGCTCTAGGTCTTAGACTGGTGCCACGCTCTTCACCTGTTCCCACTATCCCCACTTCCCAATGCATTTGCTGTATGTTCTGTAATTTCCTAAGTAATGATATTTAAACTATAGTGGACACTTCCTTGCATTCTCGTAACCCTGCAGGGTAACACTTACAATAATCATCATAAAAGGCAAATTGATAGTTAATTAAAATGTGTTAGTTATTTTACTGTTAAACAATGAAACAATAATTAATATTTACTAATTATTAGAAACGCTTTCATTTATATGTATGTTATTTTATCATTAGTTTGTATAATATGAAATTGTTTCTAAATAGTATTTTGTATCACAGCTGATAAGACAATAATTTCATTCTGATTACATTAGTTAAGTGTTTATTAACAGTTTATTATTGCATACAATATAACATTTTGTATACTACGTAATGTACTTGTTAATGTTTACCAGAGGATTTGCAAATATCTAAGAAACTGTAAGACATCCACAAAAATGACAGAGATACATGGACCACAAAATCCTTATTAACCACTGACAAACTATTAACTATCTAAATATAATTTACAGACTTAGAGAGAGTTTATTAACCATTTAACACTGTATAATAATCATCAATAGACAGAAGACATAAAAACAATTTCTTTAGCGCTTCTGAATAATATCTTAATAATTGACAAAGTATAAAATGTATACTGCATAAAATGTTCGAATGTATGCATCAATAAACTGCTGAAATAACATTATTATAGCATTACTGATCATTTTTAAACATTATTATTCTTTTGTTTGTTAACAGTAAAATGACTATTAAATATGTTTTAATTAATAAATAAAATAAATTAAAATAAAATTAATTAATTAAATTAACACTTAAACAATTAAACAGTTAAACATTTCGATTTATAATTAATTTATAATTTATAAATGATGGTTATATAAAGTGTTGCCATCTGCAGCTGTCAGTTCACTATTAAAGGAACTAGACCTAGATATTGCAATAATTATTTATGATCAGGCATCTCCAGTCTGTCATTTCCCAGCGGGACACTGCTCATTAACAACCGGGTGATTACCTATTGAATGGTCAATCATTTACAAGACGACCTCCAATCAGGCTTTTGTGCAAACGTCAGTGCCGAAACGGCTGCTCAGAGACCTCAGAGTTATTAAGGAGGATAATACAACCGAGCGTTTGACACAAAACATCTTATAACAAAAGGTTCTTTTCTATTTATTTATTTGGTTTGCATCTCATCTGAAGGGATGCCTGGATCTGTCAGCAATTTTATGTCTAGAAATTATATGCCAATGTAGTCTCATTTTACAAATCCATTGTCCCTTAGAAGCCTGAGCTCTGTTTTAAGGAAAACCTAAATATTTTCAGAAGCATGCTTAACCATAATCTTGCTGATATGTATGAGGAGGTTGATACCTTGTCTGTGAAATATGCAGCGAGAGCAAGGAGAAGATTGGCTTAGCTTAGCATCGACTGCAAACAGGGGAAAACAGCTAGCCTCTTCAAAGTTCCCAAATCTGCCCATTAACACCTCTAAAGCTCACTAATGGCTAATTAACATCTTATAAATTGGTTGTTTAATCCGTACACAAACAGAAATGTAAAAGGAGAGATGAGAGAGGACAAGTGAATGAGTTATATGGAAACCGCTGCGTTTACTGCACACGGTTAGTCTCAAACCCTGAGACCACCCAGATGTTTTCTGATATCTAAAGAATAACTTTGGTATTTTTCAACCCTATTTTCCCATGTTTATGTGTCTAATTGACTAATGAGGACATCAGTTTCCAGCACTGAGGGAGAACACTGTGACCGGCAGCCGCAAAACGAGCTGCGAGGGAAAACGAGCAGCGTCAATGTAACTAAACATGCTTGTTTTTGCCACTGACCACCCACTGAGTGATCGGTGGCAATCTGACAATCTGATTGTTATTATAAGTAACTGACAACATTATGGAAAGGACTCTACAGAGAAATAAAATGTTTATCTTACCTTTCACTTGATCAGGTCTGTTTGTCACTGTCCCTCTCAAGGAGAAGTCTTGTTGTGAAACCTGAATAACTGTAAACTCTGGCACAAATAAATATGGGTGGCCATTGAATTCAAAGACCTCGTGCACATTGTGGAAATCATGTCAATATTCAGCCGTGACATTGAAAAACTTTCAGCTAATACTAAGCTATGTTTTCTCGTACTCAAACATAAACTCTCCCCAGCTGGCACTCACGTTTTCCACTGTGGATGTTTTCCACTGTTTGTTCTGTCTTCCAGGAACTCATCACCTTGTCAGGTTTCAGAATGAGACTTCTCCTTGAGCTAGACTCCATAATGCCAGACACTTACAATATAATAACAATCAGAGCCTGTCGTGGCAAAAAGCAAGCATTCAGTGGATGTAAATAACGGCACTTGACCGGATAGCATATTGCAGCCTGTGAGCAGCTGCTGTCTACAGAGCTCTCACTCAATATTGGACCAATTTCAGAAATTGTTGTCTGTATTAGTCAGTTAGACACAAAAAAACATGGGAAAATAAAGTCCAGGTTGAAAAATACCAAAGTTTCCCTTTAAGATACAAATAAGAAACCACTTGAAATGAGTTGTATTTTATACTGCACCTACCAGTTGCATGAGTGAGGCCCCAGACCTCCTGGCCATACACATCAGTCTTGTTCCAGACCAGCCGGTGGACCAGGCCAGGCCCAGCAGGATACCAGCGCTGGTACAACCGTCCCTGGACTGATGCACGGACATGCACCTTGGACAGACCGCCCAGTGGGGAGATGGGGGACAGCAGAGAGGGAGGTGTGAGGAGGATTCTCAGCAGAGAGAGGTAGCCTGCGGCACGGGTGCTCAAATAGTTCAGCTTCAAAAAGGCTCCTGGGACTGAGACTTCTTCCTGCACCGCCTAGGGAGAACCAGATAGGGGAGCGGAGTGAGAAACACAAGTGGAGAAATAATAGAAGAAAGAAAGGTGTTATAACATTACTTTGTATCTGTATAATGAGCTAACAGCATTTGGCAGGTACAGGAAGAAACAGCTCAAACTGTCAGGTGCAGTGAGTACACCAAAACAGAATGTGTTAGCCATGTTACAATGATAATCATAAAATGACAAATATTTTCATGAAGAACATGAATTGTTGTTAACCCCGAGACCCACGGCAATCACGACCAACGTTACTGTCTTTTAGAGGCTGTATCAGGTTCAGTTTTAGAGCCAGAAACTAGAAAACACTGGTACCAACATGTCATATCAGTTTGTCAAGAAGGAGGCTAAATAACACCCCCCACTCAAGCTAAATTTTGGCGAGGAAAAACTGTCATGGCCATTTTAAAGGGGGCCCTTGACCTCTGACCTCTAGATATGTGAATGAAAATGGGTTCTGTGGGTACCCACGAGTCTCCCCTTTACAGACATGGCCACATTATGATAATCAAATGCAGTTTGGGGCAAAAACCAGGCAGTTGAAGTGTGGTATAAGATGTTATTTTGTCATTGTTAAGTTGCCATCCTTATTATATACTACATTATTTTCTCCTATTCTAAAATGGTGTATTTGAATATCTCTGCATACTGAGGTCTCTAACTGGTCTTACAACAGAATTACATGAATAGGGTATCACTGTAAAGATGGGACTGTTATTGATCCAATGAGCCCAACTGTTCATGTGTGATGATGTTAGTCCCCATGGAAACCACTTCATTATAGTGAGACCTCACTGTATAAAATGACCTGTGGTGACCTCTAGGATAATGGCAGCATCATAAAACTTTACAACCAAAAACTAGAGACCTAGAGCATTCAGAGACAATAAGGGGGTTTCTGAGGAGAAGAGTGCTCACCATCCAATTGCAGAAAAATGCCATTTTTGCAGAAATCTCCTAATGTCAAAAGTTCTTGACACCAAATCACAGGACGGCTTTTTCAGTGGCATTCCTCAAGGTCTTGGTGTCTTAATGTGGGATTTAAATCATGTTTATCAATTCACGATTGGAAAAAAATGGTTAAAGGAAAATTTCACACATAAATTTATAAAGGGAACAGATTGTAACCTAACCAAAAAAATTAAACCTTCTGTGACTCTCTGTGTTTCCTCTATCAGGTTGTAGACTGCTTTCTATGCGAAGGACTCAGGTCAGTGTCCCAGTGGATGTGATATCATCTTTGCTTGTGTGTGTCTGAAAAGCGTTTAGCTCTGAGAATATCAAGTGAATGTACAATGGAAGTTATAGTTTGTGGAGAAATAAATGCTGCAGCTTCTCAAAACCAACATTGGTTTCCTGTGTCTTGTTTCCCTGCTGCTGATTGAAGGGATGTGTAACGAGTAATGTTGACTCCAACTAAAGGGACCAGAACTCCTGTGACTCCCCTGTACCTTCTGACCACAGTCGGGAGGCTGTACCCAGAAAAGTTAACACTATGATCGACATCAACCGGGCCTTGATAAGCTAGCATTACTGCCAAGCATGTGAAATATACAGTGATATTCTGGTTTTAGCTGTCTATCACGTTCAGCCTTGTGTGTCGCTTCACTGTTTCGACAGATGCTCGCTCGCGTCCATGTAGTGCGAGCACAAGTGTGTGCACGGGCAACAGAACGCTGATGATCTTTGACTTCACAGCCACAGGTGTCACTGTTAACAAGCAGTTTGAGTCCCTCTAATTTTAGCGCCAAATCTGTGTCACCAATTTTTGGGTATCAACCAAGAACTGTTGCAACAACTAGCGAGACACAATAGAACATAGCAATGGCCATCTTATAGTTCCACCATAATGCTCTAAGTCCTTATACACCTCTACATTTTATGATGATATGTCTGTACCATGAGGATTTTCTTTTAAAGAAAATATATTGAGTATTTCCTATCCTGTCATACTAGCAAATAAAAAGCCAAGCCCATCTCTGTAATAAACAGTAAACTAGCTGCTGCAACAGATATTCATTCATCCAGTACAATAATATTTCTCTTGGCTAAAATCAGATCCTTAAATCAAATTATCTCTTACATGACC
The DNA here is from genome assembly GCA_947000775.1 of Pterois miles. NCBI lineage: Eukaryota > Metazoa > Chordata > Actinopteri > Perciformes > Scorpaenidae > Pterois > Pterois miles. The sequence goes on along the minus strand of CAMQGK010000308.1, from coordinate 7,397,339 downwards.
ATCTGTGACACACTTTCATCAAAAGTCTTAAGGCTTTGATTCCATTTCTTCATGCAGGTGAACACACTGGGTGTTACTAAGCTGGCTGTGAACACCAAGTACTGTTCCTTCCATGTATTTGCTTGCTGCCTGTTTGTCCTGAGGTGTTACTTGTCACAAGGATCAGATGTTCCCTCATTTTGATCTGTTCATTCCCCATCTCATAGGATTTTACAAAACGAGCTGTGCAGTCGAATGCAGTCTATCGTCTAGGTAACAAGAAAACAACTCTGTGTGCAACGACAAGTTTAGCTGGAAGTGAAATGAGGTCTGGGTGAGGTTTTGGTCAATGCAAAAAAAAAAAAAAAAAATAAATCGTTGGAGTCACGTCGGAGGATAAATATATAATCACCAGTCTGACCTCCACACCTGACTTTCAGCCACCTCATTTGCTTTTGTGGGGATGGGAAGTATACGGATGGAGTACAAATTTGCATTTTGCTCACTCCTTATTTGCATGATGCAAATAATGAATTGAGCTAAATTTGCAACATCCTGCTAATCCAGGTTGGTTTGTTGCTGAGCTGTAACAAATAGAGTGTCATTATCACTGCCTGTCATCTCGAGACATGAAGCAGTTAGGGTTGTCCACCCATTAAAATAATTAATCACAAAGTAATGGCACATTTTTTTATCTTTTATTTACCCCATTTTCAAAGGGGTCCCTTGACCTCTGACCTCAAGATATGTGAATGAAAATGGGTTCTACGGGTACCCACCAGTCTCCCCTTTACAGACATGCCCACTTTATGATAATCACATGCAGTTTGGGGCAAGTCATAGTCAAGTCAGCACACTGACACAGTGACAGCTGTTGTTGCCTTTTGGGCTGCAATTTGTCATTTTATGATATGAGCATATTTTTTTATTCTACATGTAGTACCTGTGAGGGTTTCGAGTTGTTAGTTGATTTTATATATATATATATATAGTTTGTTACCTGTAACTCAGGTACCGCTGGCCCCTTCTCTGCACATGCTCCCGTGTATCTGGGGAGCGGGTAGGGCAGGACCAGCGGGTAGGGGCTCAAAACACTCCTGATGTCACACGTAGGAGGCTGAGCTTCCTCCCTGGCCATGGTCACCTGATCCAAAACCAGGAAGTTGTTGTTTGGCGTCCAAATGGTGCGCGTCTGTGGCAGGAAGGGTGGCCGCTGGAACATCAGGGTCATAGACATGGCACCCAAGGTCACCAGGTCAAAACTGGAGTTAAATGACAGAAAGATGGAATAAAAAATCTCCCTTACAAATTACTGGTATTTTCCTTTTAATTTATAAAAGATCATGTCCCATACTGTCCATTTCTGTATTTGTATGTACAGTTCCCTTTCTTAACACCTTATTTTGAAAACTATGCACAGTCACACGTGTATACAGTACTTCCGCTAACTTCACCAATTGCGACACTAGCTTGCCCGTTAGCTCCATTCTCTATATACATCCATGGTCAGCTCCATCAGGGCCGTTTGAATGAAATTAACATAAATGTGAATATATGAGTGCTCCACAGCGTTGGCTGATTAAACCACAGAGATGAGAGTGACGGCTGGCTTGACTGCACGTTACCGCAATACATACCGTTAGCATGCAGCTTTAGCCGTGATGTCTAGTACTGCTTTTCCTGCAATGTGTGAAACCCAAAGTGTTTCCATGCTTTACTGTATGTATAGTGTTTACTACTTTGGATTTAAAATGTGAGGGTGCAGTTCGTACCCATGCAGATCCTGGTGTCACGTTACTCAAGACTACAGCAATAAAAGCGGTAACTTCCTTCTATCTCTACATAGACTCAAAGGAAGCAAATAAATTGTTTCTGGCATGAAAAAAATGATTTCATGGGTGAATCACCCCTAATATTTAACGTCTTTTGTGTGTGGATGTCTCTACCTTCCATCCTGCCTGCTGACAGTGTAACCATACTCTGGATGCTGTGGGAAAGTGATGTTGACTCCAACAAGAGGAGAGCCGTCCTGCAATGCGACGCTACCTCGAATCACAGCTACCCGGCTGGAAAAACAAAGAGATGCACAAAGAAAGGGAGAGATGACTGGTTTAATATCTTGGAGAACATAATGACTGTTTCAAGAGAAAGGCATATTGTGCCAAACGGCCTTGTGTGCGTGAAGAAAAAGCAACTGCATTTATTCTGCTCAGTACAATTCCCTCCTTTAGCACAGAGAAATCTGCCAGAGATTGCCAGGATACAAGGCCCATAAATATAGCTTCACCCACAGTAAAACCTTTCAACACCCTGTCATATAAAAAAACACAACTTCCACATCATGTTTATATTACAGTGACAGTGGTACCTGCAGCAGAAACGCTTGTGTTGTTCTTTAAATAGACCTTAAACTATCAATCATATCCGGACTTATTTTGAAATATTCATCTTGATTTTGCAGGTAAAGAGTGAAATACTCTGGAACTTAAATCGAGAATAATTGCTGAACTGGTCAAATGGAGACAGATTAGGAGAGACACGTGTGCTGTACACACAAACACACACATTCATTGATGGATCTGTTTTACTCCTGAAGAGGGATAAATGAAGGATGGTGAGGTTTCTCCGGGTGGCTGCAATGCCCCGTTTGTTACTCCTGTCCTGAAAGCTGTAATCGATTTTCCACTCTGAAAAAACGGTCACATAATTAATTTATTTGTTTATTTGACTAGTGAACCAGTGGGGAGAAAAAAATTGCACTTTGCCATTTTTCAGAGAGGCATCACTTCTTGTTTTCCAATCCAAACTTTCTAGGTCATCATGTTGCCGGTGAGATGTATTTCCTCTCTTGGATGGCAGTGAGAGGCCACTGAAAAATTAATGGGGACACCCTCATGACTGGTGTAACTGAATGACACATGAATATGTAACAACCAAATACTCTAATGCAGCTGTAGCCTGACACTGATACCCAGGGACGATGCGCTGCCGCGTGACTGCTGATCTCCAGGGGAACAGAGATCACTAAGATGTGCGCACAGACATGTGAACACATGAAAAGCCTCATTTACATGCAAATGCACACACTCTCATTAAACAAATAATGGCCAATGGACGATTCGGTGCATTAACACAGATGTATTTACTTCATTGTCTGCATGTCTTTCTGCATACCATATAGGACGACAACTCATGGACGCATAAAACAAATACACAAAAATGTATTTGGCATGCATGCACGGATCCAGGCATACGCGGAGTATACGAGCAAATACCTGGTGTCAAAGGGCACTTCTCCGGGGAGAGTGTGTGTGGCCGCTTTGCCGAGGAGGAAGCGTATGCGGCGGTAGAAGCTGTGGGTGTGCGTGCTGGCGGGAGATGGGGATGTGGTGGGGGGCAGCGGGCTCTGCTGCAACAGGGCCAAGGGGTCGGCCGAGCCGTGACACAGGGGGTCGGAGCCACAGCTCAGCTGCTCGCAACAGTCGGGGTCTACGCAGTCCATGAGGCCATCTGAAATAGACAGGAAGATAAAAACAAATAATACACACACAAAAACAGCAATATACTGTGTAAGGAGTTGGTTGTTTAGGGGGGTACTTGAATTTACACATTTAATATAGCTGACACTTTAACATCTTTCTGTGAATAGTTAATCAAGGCTTTAATAGATTTAAGTGACTAAAGGTGCTGAGAACACATTTCTGCTCTAAAGGCCAAGGTGCTGTATATATCCGCGGTGGAAAGACATGAAGACACCATAAAACCTGCCAAGAAGTCATTTTTACGCTGCTAGCCGGTGAGAAACTCTACTGGAGTAATCTAATCTACAACAATGAACTGCATCATCATTATCACGAGTATCAATCAAATGAGATTCATTAGGGGCCATCAGTGTACAATTACAGCTTCTATTGTTATAAATCAGACCTGGATCACCAGCATTATTTGACTGTGATCCATAAAAACCTGGCGTAAACAATGAGCCACGGATACAAACCAAGGCGGCAGGTAATAGGAGCCCGGCTGGCATTTGTGTTTCCTATTTCAAGCCGGTTTCTGAAAAGGCAGGAAGCAGTGCTGACATTTAAATGCATCTGACCACAGAGCAGAGAGCGAAAGGCCAACAATATTCTATTATAACCTCCTTCTACAAAAGGTAGCATAGTACAATGGCTGATTTCCATAAGATTCACTACTTCAACTTGAAAGCACACTATTAATTGAATATCATTGTCATTAAAAGGCCAATGATATGTAGCTTTTATGCAGGCATAGTTGTTTACCATTGCACATAAAGGAGGATAGTAAAAATGTAGATTTTGAACATATGTGATACACATAAATATGGATGATTTCTCTGCCTAGTGTGGGGAAAAATGCTGCTTTTTCAAGAGGAAGAACAATACAAGCGTTCCTCTCTCCCATCCAGGCAGAATAATTGAAACTCGCTCTTCAAAGTTCCTCTTTATTCTCTGATTACTTGTGATAACATCTTTCCATCTCTGTCTATCTTCAGAGACAAAAAGATTGCTGCGCGTGAAGGCTATGAGAGCCTTCGGTATATCTGCCAATTAAGGGAGATGGTTGAATTGTGCGGTAGAAAATTATGGTATCTGAAAAGCTGTGCAGAGAGGTGTGAGGATGGAAAGATAAGAGGAGTGTAAGTGGTCTCCGTATGGCTTTGTTAGTGAGTCTTTCTCCAGCATAATCAGACCTAAACTGAACAGTTTGATACCTACAGCACAGACACTTTATCAATATTCATACAGTATCACAATACCATTTGATTCCATACAGTATGTATATTGCTTTTTGCATATAGTGCAATTTACTGTAATGCTGAGAGAAGCCTGCCTTTTCCTCCACCCACTCAAGCACTACTTCCCTATTCAAATGGGATATTAAATCAAGTCAACACATCTATGTGTGTGTGTGTGTGTATACATACATATACTACTGTATATGTATGTATACATTGTCCATATATACATATATATACACATATATCTAAATATATACATACATATATACATACAACCCTTTGGGATTACTTGAATTTCTGCATAAATTGGTCATAAAATGTGTTCTGATCTTGAGACAAACACAGTCTGCTTAAAACTAACACTGCACAAAAAAAGATACGTTTTCATATTTTTATTGAACACAGCATTTAAACATTCACAGTGCAGGGTGGAAAAAGTATGTGAACCTTTGGATTTAATAACTGGTTGACCCTCCTTTGGCAGCAATAACCTCAACCAAACGTTTCCTGTAGTTGCAGTTCAGACCTGCACGGCGGTCAGGAGGATTTTGGACCATTCCTCTTTACAAAACTGTTTCAGTTCAGCAATATTCTTGGGGTGTCTGGTGTGAATCGCTCTCTTGAGGTCATGCTACAGCATCTCAGTCTGGTTGAGGTCAGGACTCTGACTGGGCTGCTCCAGAAAGCCTATTTTCTTCTGTTGAAGCCATTCTGTTGTTGATTTACTTCTATGCTTTGGGTCGTTGTCCTGTTGCATCACCCATCCTCTGTTGAGCTTCAGCTGGCAGACAGACGGTCTTAAGTTTTCCTGCAAAATGTCTTGATAAAATTGGGAATTAATTTTTCCCTTGATGACAGTAATCCGTCCAGGCCCTGAGGCAGCAAAGCAGCCCCAAACCATGATGCTCCCTCAACCATACTTCACAGTTGGGATGAGGTTTTGATGTTGGGGTGCTGTGCCTTTGTTTCTCCACACAGCGTTGTGTGTTCCTTCCAGACAACTCAATTTCGGTTTCATCAGTCCACAGAATATTTTGCCAGTAGTGCTGTGGAACATCCAGGTGCTCTTTTGCAAACTTCAAATGTACAGAAATGTTTTTCTGGACAGCAGTGGCTTCCTCCGTGGTTTCCTGCCATAAACTCCATTCTTGTTTAATGTTTTACTGATTGTAGATTTGTCAACAAAAATGTCAGCATGTGCCAGAGATTTCTGTAAGTCTTTAGCTGACACTCTAGGATTCTTCTTCACCTCATTGAGCATTCTGCGCTGTGCTCTTGTGGTCGTCTTTACAGGACGACCACACCGAGGGAGAGTAGCAACAGTGCTGAACTTTCTCCATTTGTAGACAATCTGTCTTACCGTGGACACATGAACATCAAGGCTTTTAGAGACTTTTGTAACCCTTTCCAGCTTCATATAATTCAGCAATTCTTGATTGTAGGTCTTCTGAGAGCTCTGTTGTGCGAGGCATGGTTCACATCACGCAATGCTTCTTGAGAACTATCTAAACTGGTGTGTGTTTTTTATAGGGCAGGGCAGCTTTAACCAACACCTCCAATCTCATCACATTGATTGGACTCCAGGTTGGCTGATGCCTGGCTCCAATTAGCTCTTGGAGAAGTCATTAGCCGAGGGGTTCACATACTTTTTCCACCCTGCACTGTGAATGTTTACATGTTATGCTCAATAAAAACATGAAAACGCATCATTTTTTGTGTGGTATTAGTTTAAGCAGAGTTTGTCTATTGTTGTGACTTAGATGAAGATCAGAACACATTTTATGACCAATTTATGCAGAAATCCAAGTAATCCTAAAGGGTTCACATACTTTTTCTTGCAACTGCATATACATATGAAATTGAGGCTTGTCTGTGACAGTATTGCACAAATGTAATGAGAAAAAGGAATGAGATATGGGTTATGAGACGGGAATGAGATAAGTAGATGGATAAACAAATAATAATATAGCACCACTACACATATACACACACTCTTTTGATAATGTTAGTTTTTTTTAAATGTCTTTAACTGGTTGCACATGTTGCACCTTTAATTAACCAATACGCTGTTAGATCATTTTAAATATGTAGCCGAGATAACCTTTGATGATATCATTAAGGTTTGGGTTTTTTTTTAGACTTGACAAGGCTGCAGAGCCACAGAAAGACACTGTGCAACTGTTTTCACATGCTGACAGGTAATCTTCACGACCAGTCCTTTATGTGTAAAACTGGTGGAATGCAATGCAAGAAAGGGTTTAGTAGGGTGAGATTGAATTAATAGTCAATATGCTCATACACAAAATGTGTAAATGTTAGAGCTGTTGATTGATTCAAATATGTAATCCACAAGTCCATACTTAATTGTGATTAACTGCAAGTTAATGACAGTTTTTAATCGGTTCAAAATGTTCCTTAAATGGAGATTTGTCAAATATTTAATTCTCATCAACGTGGGAGTGGGCAAATATGCTATTTTATGCAAATGTATGGATATATTCATTATTTGAAATCAATTAACAACAACAGAAACCCTGGTACTGCATTTAGCTCAAAAAATATGCTCAAATCATAACATGGCAAACTGCAGCCCAACAGGCAACAACAGCTGTCAGTGTGCTGACTTGACTATGACTTGCCTCAAGCTGCATGTGATTATCATAAAATGGGCATGTCTGTAATGGGGAGACTTGTGGGCACCCATAGAACCCATTTTCATTCATATATCTTGGGGTCAGAGGTCAACGGACCCCTTTGAGAATGGCCATTTGGAGCGTTATTTAGCCTCCTTTGCAACAAGCTCGTATGACATGATTGGTACCAATGGATTTCTCAGGTTTTCCAGTTTCATATGATGTATCTGCATCTTCTCTCAGGCTTCAAAACTGCTAGAATGTCCGAAAGTCCAGCAGAAGCCTGTCGTATTTTTATGAGGTTATTTAAAAATTGCAAGTTGCATTAATGCATTAAAGAAATTAGTGTCGTTAAAACAAATTTAACATGTTATTATCGCATTAACTTTGACAGCCCTAGTAAATGTATTAGGTATGTAGTGTGACAGTCATTTATTTCTTAAAACATCAAAGATGAAACAGCCATTAATAACAAAACAATAATATAATCCGTTATATTATATTATATAATTATATAAATTATTATATAAAAACCATCAGTGCCTACACAGTTGGCAGGCCGTGGTCCTGCCATGACTCGTTTCTTTTTATTCAGCCTTTACATTACAGTCCACATGACAATGTTTATTGTATGGCTCTGAGGTTATAATCCAGGGTAAGGACCTTTAATTCATGTTTTGAGCAGCCGTCAACGCTGACTCTCTGAAGTGTTGGCTCAGTCAGTCATGCAGCTTTGGTAAACAATGTGCCGGGAAAAAAAGGGGTTACATAGCAGCTATCAGCACGCTGCACCAGCCGAAAAAAGGACTACAAAAAGGAATGAACGTGTTTGAGGTTTCCCGCTGCAGTGCGCACTGATTCAAACGCCACTCATCACAAAATGTGAAACCGTGAAAAAAAAAAAAAAAAACAGGAAGTTTTCCCTCTAAACAAAAGAGGCACTACCTTGTTTCTATGATGGATTACAACACTGGCTTAACGGGCATGTCCATAATGGGTATTTGATGTTTCAAAATGAATGGGCACAAAGCAATGTGCACTACATTCTCAAAGCTTGTTGTTATGTATAGGAGAAACAGCCTTAGAGAGGACTGAAACGGCAAAGAAATGATTGCAATGAGCATATTTTTCTCTACTGCTGAAACGTTCCTTTCTTGCCTCTTCACCTGAGGAGAGAACAACACAGCAACAACGCTGAGCGACACACACCTCTCACCTGTCACCAAACACCTCATAACCAAAGAAGTAGAAATCTATTCTGCATGGTTTGCTGTATTTAGACTTGTGAAAATTTCTCTGAGTGCCTTTTATCCTGGCAGGTGGTATGCATATTAGACATTTAACTGTGATAAGAGGAAACATACCGTACACGCTGCGTACAAATGCGCGTGCACACACACACACACAAATGCATATTCAATATAATAATGACCAGCGGGACTCTACAGGAGTCTCCGCAGGATTGGGACAGCACAGGGAGATACAGGGGCGGAACAATGAGGCAGGGTTTTTTTTTTTTTTTTTTGTCAGCAGGAGAAACAGGAGGGAGAAGTAATGGAATGGAATGGACAATCTGCCACAAAAGACAGAAATGAAAGAGGTAAGAAAGAGGAAAAAAAAAAGATAGAAAATGATAGATGATGTTAGAATGTCACCTCCGTCGTTGTCTGTTCCATCACTGCAGTCAGTTTCCATGACAACGCTGCATCCAGGCCCACTCCATCCAGCCTGGCAGACGCAGCGCCAGCCGCTCTGCTCCAGGGTACAGCGCCCGTGGCCGCTGCACAACCCTGGGCAGCCGTCTGAAAAGGTTCGTCCCACGTGCACACACAAACACACACATTAGTGAGCACTCTGAAGGCGCGCAATAGGAAATTTAAATATTATATAAAGATAAATTACCTTTCACAACAACATCCAAATCATGAGTAACTGTGAAGGGGAAAAAAAAAAAGTGGGTTGAGAGAATTGTAAATTAACCCAACAACAGTGACACCTTTTTTTTATCCCATCATACAAATCAAACTATCACAAGGAATAATTAAACACTCCCACACGCACACAGCTCACCAATGTTGCAGTGCTCTCCCTCCCAGCCAGGCTGACAGATGCAGGTCCCGTCGTGGCACTGGCCGTGCTCTTCGCAGCGAGGATGGCACGCTCTCTGGTCGCACGCAGCGCCGATCCAACCCTCCTCGCACTGGCACTGGCCCTCGGAGCAAACGCCATGGCTGCCACATGGCACCGGGCACAGCTCTGCCGAAACAGGTGGACGGGGATACGCGCAAGAAGGAGAAAAAAAAAAAAAGCGTGAACAGATGGAGTGTTGGAAGAAAAGAAAAAAAAGGTAAAAGAGGCACATGGGAGAGGAGGAAAAAGTTAAAAAAAAAATGAAATTGGGGGTGAGGTATCGGATATAGGTGAGAGAAAAAAAAGGATAACCTCAGAGACTAAAAAGTCTACTTTCTCACAATACATAATCTTTCCACCTCCAATAGCCGAGCTCCCTGAAGGAGGGGAAGAGTGAATAGACTCATAATAACAGCCAAATGATTTGTATTTGCACGGCATATTTAAACTACAGGGACTCCAATTCAGCTCTATTATTCTTTTCTGACATTTTGATCAGATTTGGCGGGTACTGTATGTTAATACCCTTTCTTTTCTTTCATCTCTCCATCATTGTCTCTGTCAGCTTTCTCTCTTTTCAGTATCCCATTCCCTCCTTCACTCATGCAACATCCCCTTAATATTCTCCCCTCCTCTTTTTTTATTTCCTTTTTCTTTCGCTCCTCACCATCCGACTCCCTCTCTCTCGCTGCAGAAGCAAAGCCTCATCCATCAGTAAAGAGAGCAAAGTGCTGGGGGCACACAAAGACTACTTATCCAGCTGCAGTAAAAAAGTTATTTCAATTTAAATATACATAGCATGGAGAGGGGAGGAAAAAAAAGTGGATTAAAGTTGGAGAGTTTTTCAGCTTTCTATTAGAATTACATTAGCTTAGCTATGCTTCAACAAGACCAGGACGCAGAATCACCGGATCCTTTTGATTAAAAGCCCAGCAGGTAGAAATGGGCTGCTCATATCTCAAGATATTCAGCCACGGTCTATCATTATCATGGGCTATATCACTATAATAAGGCATGCATGCACCTGAGTGCGGCAGCTAATGCCAATTGCCTGCAAATCATCGGTGTGCATAGTTAAGGCGGATCCTTTCCAATGCAAGTGTCAAGTTAGTGTGGTGGAAAAAGTGGAATAATGGCTATTTTCCTCTCTGTCAGTTTACACTTCAAGGACAAGGACACTTTTCTCACTGTGTACCGCACAGTACTGCATTCTGTATATTAGACACTAGAGTACAACGGCTAGCTCGTTTTGCCTTTTCTTCGCTGTCAGTGCAGAACAGCTGTCTATTTAAGCAGGACGAGTTTACTGAGTGCAAAAGAAAAGTTCAGGTGGGTGTAGATGCAAGAACACTTTTACAACCATATCTAACATCCATACGCTGACTAATATGGAGCATACAGGTAACGGGGCTTGCAATAAACATCAGCAAGCTTTTAAATGCCAAGCTGAATGTTCCTCAGAGTAGCAGGTCCCTGAAAGGCCTTGCAGCAAAGTGAAAATCACAGTCTTTTATTTCCTCCCCCCCATTTAGCTGAAGGGAATATACTGTACGTGCATGTGTGAGAGTCTACTGTGTCACACTACACACTAAACGCACAGTAAAGTGAGCGCTATTGGAAGGGGGGGGCTCCAGAGTGCTGCCGTCAGAGAGTCATGAGGGGAAATCTCATTTACGACCAGCATGAAGGGAGGCTAAAAACACACACACATAGACATATTTCACAGAGTGGCTCCAATCCATATTTCTCTCTCATGTCTATCAAATCCCCTGAAAATAGTATCTGGCAAAGACCATGTGGGTTCTACAAGAATACTGGCACATCCAGAGATGTGTGGTTGCAATTTTTCTGTGTTTTTTTTTTTTTTTTTTTTTTTTTCTGCAGGTGAACACGATAATCCTCAGGTCTTACCAGTGTAACAGTCTGGTCCAGTCCAGTTGGGCTGGCAGGCGCAGGTGTCTGACTCGGGGAGATAGGTGCCATGTCCCGAACACTGCTCCTGACAGGCTGGCAGGGGGTCATCGCAGCTCACTCCCGCCCAACCCGCCGAGCACACGCACTCGCCGCGTACGCATACGCCGTGCCCGCCGCACTGAGGGTCTACGCAGTCCACTGCAGAGAGAGACACACAGAGATAGAGATAGAGAGAGAGAGAAAAGCAAGAATGAGTCAGAGGTGAGAGGAGGGAGTAAAAGGGGGGAGGGGGGGTTGCTGGCCTCATTATAATCATCAGCTCACCGAGTATGAAAGCAGTGTTCTTTGCATCCCATCCAGGAGTTAACCACCCTAGCTACAATCCCTGTATCTGTTCCACAACATTACACTTCATAGGACACTTAGAACTGAGGCTTTGATAAGGGGTGAAATGGGTTGTGTGTGTGTGTGCGTGGCGTGGTGGTCCGCGCTACGCTGTGTTAGCGTGTGCGTAATTACAGCTCCAAGGGCCGAGCCAAAGCTCAGCGCAGTTCGGCTCAGCTCAGCTCGGCTCGGCTCAGCTCCGCCGCTCAAGGTCAAAACACCTGATTTGGTCTCTGCAGGCCGAGATACCAGAGGCAACAGCAGGCTGGTCTCAGGGACAGCTGTGCCATCAGGTTATCATCAAGTGTAACATCATAATTGTTTTAGATATCACGGGTTTGTTTGTTTTCACTAATTTATTGGGCGGTTTTACAATGGACAGCTGCGAGGGGAGGATATGACAAAGGCCTACGGCTGGTTTCCTGGACAACTGGAATGTGCTTCAGCTACCTGAATCATTTATATTCTGGTCATTTCAACCCAAGGCCATTTTTCACTTTCTATCCTTATAGTTTTATGTCTTGGCTACAATAATATACAGTATATTCACCATAAAACAACTATACTACATATATGTAGAATGATTTGTTATTTTCAGAATAAGTTAAATTGTTTAGAGAAGCCACCGTCTGATATGTTCTAGGACAGCTTTTATGGAAAAATTATTTGTATATGAAGGGATAGAGTACAGTTTCAATGTTATAGTGATAAGCCCACAACAACTCCAGTGTGTTCAGAGGACATTCTGTGCTTCAGTGCTGTCACTAAACAGCACTGTATATTGTATAACAAAAACAGTAAATCATACGCATTTCAGTCTGGGATGAACATGTTGAACATGCTTAGCCTGGACCTGGACCTCCATCCTCCAGGAGTCTCTCTATCAATTTAATTCAGGGGGTTTATACTGTAGCAACTGAACTATTACTCAGGCTCCATCTGTTTGGCGATGGCTGGAATCTGCTTGACATCTCCTGGATCCATCTCGTCATATATGTTCATATTATACTGTATGTATCCTTTTTTATTTTATCATATGGATTGTCTGTGTTGTTTTTCATTATATTGTTACTCCGTACACACAGCATCTATTGCACATCTGTCCTTTCTGGAAGAGGGATCCCTCCTCTGTTTCTTCTATTTTCTTCCCTGTTAAAAAATTTTTTGGTTACGTTTTTCCTCAGCCAATGAGAGAGTCGGACTGTAAAAGACAGAGGGTGTCGTATCTGAGGCAAATTTGTGATTTGTGATATTGGGCTATACAAATAAAATTGACTTGACATATGCCACCAGCAGGTTACCACCAGCACCAGCAGGGCTCTAGTCTGCACACCAAATGGTTGTATATGTGATCATTTGTGTGAGTTAAAATTTCACGAGGCTGCATTCATGTGAGTGCTTGATGATCATTCATCACCAGCCACTGTATATTCCATCCCTGCCTCCAAAGTCTCAACAGTCGATTTGATGAGCGAGCATTGAACAGCTGCAGGAGCATAGGAAGGGTCATTCTCGTATACTGTATACTCCTCGTATATAGCGATGCACAGCTAATGATGCGCATGTATGTAGCAGTGGAAAACTTTACAAAATGAGCCATTTAGCTGTAAATGAGTTCCAAAAATGAAGAAGTAAGCTACTAAGATCTTTTACTTCAGTAAAAGTACAGATACCTTGCTTTAAAAAAGTCCAGCATTCAAAATTTTTATGTTAGTAAAAGTATGGAAGGATATCATCAAAAGCAAAAGTACTCACTATGCAGCCAAATTAGCTCTTTATTAGTAGTAATGCAGTAATGTGAGGTGCATTTTAATGTTGTAGCTGGCTGCAGGAGAGCTCATTTTTTTTTCATTTTTATAGTGTTGGGTGGTTTCATTTACTGTGTATCAACACACTGTATTTCATATACTCATTGAGACTAAATGTATGAATAATGAAGTAAAAAGTACAAAATTTCCCTCTAAAAGGTGGTTGAGCAGAAAGCAGCATTTAAGTATACATGATGTTGCCATGAAGTCAGGGAATTATTGTTTTGCAGCCTACGTTTGTTAACATATTGCTAAATCTGCACCGTGAAAGGTCATGCTGAATTAGCTACCAGCAGTTTGCACTGTATCCATTTTAACAGTAAAAAAAAAAGTCTAAATTTGATGTGAAATAATTTTGAGGTAAGATCCAAAGGTATAAGGAGTGTTGTTTTTATAGGATTTCTAGGTGGATTCACCCATATTTATCCTTGATGCTGATTTCTGATGACACTAAGAGTGAAATTATGACCCTGACAAGAACACCAAGTGCACTTTATCCTTATGAAATTTATTTAAACTTCATCTTTTGGGCTTCGAAGCTTCAGTGAGAAAATATTCGGCTGACGGGTTCTTCTGTCTGTCTCCATCTCCCCTGTTTCAGTGTCACTGCTGCACTACTGTACACACATGCACCTCTATACACATAAAACGGTAATATCCATATAATAGAATAACTAATAATAATGTATGTTGATATAAATAATGAATGGCATTGTGGAATTATTCTTTATTTCATGGGTTACTGTGGGATATAGATATTATTACATATTTATATATTAAAAAAAAACAAAAAATGAAGCATTTGAATACTGATTTGGAGGTTGAGTACCATGGCAACAGGGCGTATCTTTGAAGCATTGGGGTAAACCCTTGGATCAAAGTTAAAATTCAGCACTGAAGCTGCATTAATTGGCCACTTGGGGCCAACTGAACAAGCAGGAAACACAACACTGACATGTCATCATTTAAAAAAGCTGTTATGGCTAACGTGTTAGCAACATTAGCATTCATTATATGTCTTGTGTCTGTCCACCTGATGAATGTAAATCCAATATTCACTCTCTTTTTAGCTCTGTTATGTTCTCCACCAACTCCTGGGGTAAATATCTGCCCCTTCAGTAGCTTAATGTTCCATCATGTTCACTAGCTAGTCGCTGACTTTGTCTGCCTGCCATAAACAGCATAACACTGATGCAATGACAGTAACAGGTTGTATTTTGTGTGTTTGACCTTGTCTAGAATAGAAGAAGAAGAATAGAGGATGTCATATGCTGCGCAGATTGTAAAGCCCTTTGAGGCAAATTTGTGATTTCTTGCTATATAAATTCAAATTGGCTTGATTGATTTCACTTCCATAGAGCTGACAGGGAATGCAGAGGCGTGCGATAATTCACTGTGGATTTGACAGTACGAGGGACCCCTGTCAAATTACACACAGTCATTTGATCCATTGTCAATATAAAAATATTGATTGGTGCAGCTTTAAATGTAATGCTCACCTTAATCAAAAATAGCAACGTCACTCATTTAAATATGTGTAAGTGAAGCCTTTGCTGCGCAGACGTGACATTGTGAAGTGTCTATGTCGACTTTTGCGAGTGTGAAACACGTTACCTTGTTCACAGTTAACCCCCTTGTAGGCTGGGCTACATATGCAGATCCCCTGGATGCAGGAGCCGTGGTTGGAGCAGGTGGGGTCGATACACTGACCTTCCTCCACGTTACACTCGGCGCCCTTCCACCCGGCCAGGCACACGCACCTCCCTTTCTCATACACGCCGTTGCCGCTGCACAACACGGGGCACGAATCTGCACCAGGACAAACACAGATTACACCACGTACTGGGTAGTACACACATGCAAACACACACAGGCGGAGTGCTGCAGTATATTAGCTGGGAGACCGCAGTAACCTACCGTGAGTGGGGCTACGCTCTCTTATCTCAGCTAGCGCGCGGATTCAGCAAATCCTCAAGCAGCCTCTGTCTCCCTCCCTTTCTCTCTCACACACACACACTCCAGCTTATCCCTCACACTGTTTCAATTTACTCAAGCACCACCTGAGCCTGGCTACCACGGCAACCCAGGAATTGTAGAAAATCCCCCCAACGTCACCTCACTCACTCTGAACAGGCCGTGAAAACAATCGTGAAAACGGAAGATTAGGAAAGAGAGCATTAGGGGTTTATGGAATGAGGGTGGAAAGCAGAGCTATCTCCATGAAGAGATGGGAGAGCCGTGTGGCTAATATAATGACAGCCAGGTAGAATAAAGTCAGCGAGTCTGATGACGTACTGACAGCTACACCCCCCCCCTCCACCACCACCACCACCACCTCATTGCAGCTGGAGGAGCTATGGCAGCTCCAGACTTCAAATGGATTAGAAAGACGATCCAGAACCGACGCCTTTTTTCCGGGATAATTTGCAGTGAAGGCCCTGTGCGTTCATGCGTGCGGGCATGTGTTATGTGTTTGTTTGATCCTTTGTTAAATCTAACACTCTGTACCCCACAGTAATAAATTCACACTTCACTTTTTACTACTCTTGCCAAAACTTGCTGTCTAACTTTTCAAAGGGAGAATATTATCGAGCGAGCAAATGAGCGAGGATGAGAGAGGCGAATGAATAAATGATGAGCGTAAATAAATCATAGAATGTGATATCATATCAGCTGTTTCTACACAATGAGACAGATACAACTACAATAATTTTACAAAGAAGGGCAGAGGGAGAGAGAGGATGAAAGGGAGGTAGAGGAGTTAAACAGACAGGTAGAGCTGTGATGATGATACGGAAAGGTTCAAGGATGATGTTCGAGATTTTTCTTATTGTCAACAAATCCCATGAAAAGCCAAAACCAACAATGAATTGACAAGCACTGCCTGTTGCCACAGAACATCACTGTTATAAATCTGTCCCTATATAACACATCGATAAGCCACACTGTTGCACTGTGTGACATATTGACATGGCCACTACTGTATCGTTTATTCTGTACTGTAAAAACTGGTTTTAAAATAAGAGTCTGGTCTTAATGTTATACTCACCAATCTGCTGTTCTGAGATTATTTGAACCGAAATATTATTATAATTCACTGATTAACGGAAATTAATTGCAATTTTCAAGGTGTGAAGTTGCTGTCAATGAAACTCAAACACTTCCTGCAAATCTTTCAAATTAACATCTGCGGGGGATGTGTGCCCTTTCAGTCGCTGAAACATATGTGCGGGAAGTGTTGAGTTTTATTGACAGCAGCTTAGCGGCGCTTGGAACACAGCAGACGGTGAATGAAAAACTTGTGCTGAAGAGGAGTGGTGAGTATGCATGACTCTGCGGGTGTACTGATGGAGCTGGTGATGTGGAAGTTAGGGATGCAGCGATACCAATCCTGGATTGGATATTGGGCCAATACTGAATCAAACTGGATCGGGTATCGGTGACAATGGGGCTGATCTATTCATTTCAGTTCTATGTTTACTGTATACAGTACACTATATATATTATAGACTGGATTTTGAATTCCTGTTTAAGTTTTGACCAATTCGTTGCTGCATTTTAAAGGTTTACACTTGAATTGTAATTCTTGTCGATTCTGGAGATTTTTTTTTTTTTACCAAGTTACTGGTACACGCTTTAATACATTAATAATAAAGAACAATTCAGTAAATTTAATATAATAAACATGTATTTATTTGTTACATTTTGTTTTAAAACGTTAGCAAAGCAATATTTAAGTCAAGCCTGATGTTTTATTACAAATAACAGAATGATCTCAGTCACTTGACTTGATTAAAATATTTAGTCGCTATTAATCACATTTGTCCATGATTAATCATGATTAATCACAAATTAATCACACATTTTTATCTGTTCCCGACAAGCTATTATGAAATGGTACCAACAGATTCTTTAGGTTTTCTAGCTTCGTATGACACCAGTATTTTCACTCTAACTTTAAAACTGAGCCCGCTACAACCTAAAAATCACAAATTGCATTAACAGTGGCGTTAAAACAAATTTGTCTTCATGTGTCATTTTCGCCCTATTAAATATACCTAGAAACTAGAATTACCACCTTGCGGTTGTATGCCTCTGTCAACCAGTCAAGTTGTAGTTTGTCCAAAATATCATCACTTCATCATCTTATCCTATTAGAGATTTGTGTGAAATTGTCATAATTAGCACATGAATTATTGACTTATGTCCAAAACTGTGTTTTGTGCGGTTATAGTGACCTTTGACCACCAAAATGTGATCAGTTCATCCTTGAATCCAAGTGGATATTTCCGCTAAATTTGAAGAAACTTTCCCAAGATATCACATTCACAAGAATAAGACAGCTGAATGGACGGACAACCCAGAAACGAATGTCTCCAGCTGTGGTTGTCATCGGCACAGAGGCATAAAAAGGGGACACAATTATTAGCTTACTGTATGTATCTTGTCTAAGTTAGTTTTCTGTAAAGGCCTGACTCTTTCTGCAGTTGAGGTAAAAAAAAAAAAAAAAAGGTGAGAATATATGGTGCAAAGTCATGGTGCAAATGGACTGAATTAACAGATGAAAACAGTCCCTTGAAAATGTGCCATTCGCTCCTTTTTGAGTAACCGTTTCTAGAAGTGAAACTACACATTTGTGAGAAGTGTCAGAAGAAGTGAGAGCAGAATTGAATGGGCTAACAGACAGGGTGAGGAGATCAGAAAGTACTGAGAGACAAACTAACAAACTGCTGCTTTATCAGACATCTCTCACCTTTGGCACAGTCAGGACCCAAAAACCCAGCAAAGCAGTGGCAGTGTCCAGCGACGCACTCGCCGTTTCCATTACAGTCTGTGGAGCAGCCGTCCATTGAGTCTGCACAGCCAAACACACAGAGAGAGAGAGAGAGAGAGAGAGAGAGAGAGAGAGAGAGAGAGAGAGAAAACTAAACTTGAAAATGTTCCACATATAACTCCATAAGCTGGCATGGCTCTCTGTTATTGAATGAGAGATCTGATAAGCAATGGATGGCTCCCCAGACTCGGGGGCTATATTAGATTAGTCTGATCCAGCTGCTATCACTCTCTGGGGAATGGCCAAGCACTCACTTACACTCAGTAGCACTAAGCACATTATACTGCATTACAGGTTGGAAAACACACAGCGCGCAAATTTACAAACATCAAGGCTTAATCAACAAACTGTTTACACGGGGCGCCGTTTGGAACGAGATTGAACAACATAAAATCTGACATTGTGAGTGCACAAGTTAGTGGAGAATGGCTAATGCTGTGTCGCTACACACTCTGCATGGAGAAGATCAATGTGATGCTTGTTCCTACTAGCGCTTTGTCTCATCTGGGTACATGCGTTTCATCATATCATTCTGTAAGCTATAAGCATTTCATCATATCCCTCCATCGGACTTCAATTAGCTGCCTTCCTTTTACGTTCTCCTTTCCTCCCATTGATATGTCCATCATGTCAGAGCCCATTCTCCGGGTACAGACAGCGTGGAGCAGATAGATAAAGAAGGGAGAGCACTTTTATACGTCTATGTCAGCTCTACTCCAGATGGAAGATTCTGGTGGAGAAGAGGCTGGCAGAGTTTGAACCGTGCTGCCGCTCGTCTGGTGCCAGGCGAGCTCCATCTAAGCAAGATAGAGTAATTAAAGTGGGTGTCGGGGACGTCATCCTTTGTTTGACCCTGCTGCGTCCTGCTCTGCTCCTCCACTCCGGAGTCAAACCGCCGCCGTCCCCCGGCTCGCTCTGTTCAGGAAGCAGGGATGACGAATCCTTCCGTGGCACGGCTCGCACGCTCGCACGCAGGCTCGCACGCACGCACGCTCGCCTCTACACACACGTGCACGCAAAGTTATTACGTGACACCCGCCTTGAGGCGCATGTGACACATGCTAATGAGACAGGCCCTGCCAGTAACCGGCAGCACGGCGTTATCCTCCACAGCAGCGCTTCACTACAAAAAACTCAAGTCATTTTCACCTCCATCACCTGTCATCGTCACTCTGATGGAGAGGAGTGGCAATCATCTTTTTTCCTCCCACACTGTCACGAAGACTTGCTAACCTTTCCACGTCTTTTTCTCTTTTGGATAAAAAACCCTTCGTATACACAAATTCCAATATTGAATCTGGCACACGATGCATGCAGAAGACAAAAAAAAAAAAAAAAAAAAAAAATCTGCAAGGTCACCGAGTTCTTTTAAATCCTCACAAAGCTGAAAGGTGCAGGGTTGTAACAGTGATATAAGCTCTGTATCTTTCAGGTCAAAGTCTCAACTATAAAAATCTCCAGGCAATTAACAGGTAATGTATGGTGAGCCATGTCTTTATTTGTTACACTATATACTGTATATATATTGTGTGTGTGCATCTGCAAGACACCCACTCGCTTCTTTCCACTGACTAAACCCTCTCCAGTTAGAAATCAGTCATGCCATAAGTTATTGCAGTTAAATGCTATTATAAAACGGGTGCTTCCAGCCAAGTGATCTGATTGGTCAAATAAGCATTGCAATTGTACTTTATGAGCCTGTAAAGTTTCAGCCACGCTTTACGACCCTTGGGCTTTATGAATTTATGGAAAAAAAAAAAAAAAAAAAAATGAAATGGCCGCTCAGCTAACTAGAAGCATCCAGCTGTAAGCTAACCACTTTTGTTTATCACCCGTTTTGTTAAAAGTTCTGGTTATCTGGGCAAAACTTTCATCTTGTACTTTTGATGGCCATTGTGTAAAAAAGATATAATACTCAAGAGCATGTGTGATGACAGTTGAAGTGTAGCAATTATGCATAATTAATAGCTCTGCAGGAAGCGCCTTTCTCTCTGCCTGGGTACGGGCTGAGTAGAATTAAAGATGGGGCTGGAGTGGAGGTGGCCAAATGGCAGATATCATTAAGCTGGAGCTTTTGTGGGTCACATGTAAATGTCAATAACAGTGGAGGAGGAGGGAATAAAAAAGGTTCTCTCTCTGCACCTGCTGCTGTTTTTCTAGACAAAATGGAAATGTTCGAAAATCCCATTTGAATCCACATAATGATGTCTATTTTCAAATCAGCAGATGTTCTTCTCACTTTTTTTTTTCCTCATTTAAATGTGACACATTTATACATTTTAGTCACAATCACTGAGAAATGACTGTATAGTGGGCACACATATCAGTATATATAAAATTACATAGTGTATATTAGCATTTGTGCCGACAATATTCAGTCCTACTCAGCAGCAGCACAGAGTCAAGTTAACTGGATGCTGTGTGTGTGTGTGTGTGTGTGTGTGTGTGGTGAGTGAACGGATGACAGAACAACGTAATGTCTTCTGACTGATACAGGTCAACTGACCAAACACATGCAGCTTTGATTGTTCTACCACAACTTACTGCTTCTTATCTTTATTGAGATGATGATTACGGTTATTATCTATGACAGCGTTTTCTGTCCCATGTAATCACACACCTCATTACTCTTGCAAGCATGTTTAAAGCTGCGGTTGGTAACTTTCAGCAAATATGATAAAATGTTATTTTTATAAATTGGTCGCTATATCCTGAGTAGTGTATGAGACTGATAATCCGTGAAATATATCACGTGTCCTCTGTGTAGATTTCAACGTGCACAAAGGAAAAAAAAAAAAAAGCAATCAGAGCTGAGGTGATTGCGAGCCGACTACATTTTTAACATTTTGCGATATGCTGAGTATTACAATAACATATATTGCAATGCTTTTTTTCAACTGCAAATTATGCAGTTTATCAACATCTTTTATCCTCTAAGATGCAGTTTTCACTTTGTTCATCTCAGACATTTCCATCAGGAAAAGTCCAGGGACTCCTTTGAAAATGGCCAGTTGTTACTTGTAAAAAGTTATCGTAACTTTGGAACATTATTTAGTGTTCTGCTGCGTTCACTGTCTCCAGTTCACCGTCCTGGAGCGTTAGCAGCCACGGTGTTGCATGTATTATCGCAGACATACAAACATTAGTTTAGTTCAGCAGGTTGTCAGCTGTGTCAGCGATTGTCCAACAAACAATGTGTGTGTTTGTGCTACGTTAGCAGCTGCTAGCTGCTAGCACTGCTGGTGGCTTCGTGCCCACTGTAGCGTTACCTCAGCAAGTTTCCGACAGGCCGTGTGTGTGTGTGTGTGTGTGTGTGTGTGTGTGTGTGTGTGTGTGTGTGTGTGTGTGTGGCGGCAGGTGGCGTGAGTTTGTTGTGAACGTAGCTGTAGCAGACAGTGTGTGGTTCATTTGTTGGTGAAAAAATGCTACGAGGCTACAAGCTACAACTCCTCCGCTAAGAATTATCTTTAGGTGGACCAGCTTTTCTCGTTCAAGTGATGAGCCTCCGCTGCATTTTTCTCAGCTTTTTAATGAATTATTAATATTTGTTTTAACCATTAGCGTTAATTGGTTAAAATGCTTTATGTCGGTTATCGGTTAAACAGTTAATTATTAACATCGCTAGTTAATAGTTTATACAATAAAAGATTGATACTTGACTTCATGTAGTACAATATTGTCACGCAAAATATCACAATACCACGACATATCAATTTTCTCTCCCACCCTTACAAACTAGACAGCACTCACCAAATAGGAATCACTATCCTGTTACTGTAAAGCCTATTTCTTGCCTCAAATGTCTTCAGAAACATTTTAATGTCCTGTTTCCCGGTAAAATGAGAAAGTCTGCCACCCGGCCACCATGCTGAAAAGAGTCGAGCCAAAACCAAGCACCGCCCACCAGCTGTAGCAAACTCTCAATTTACAGCTCAACAGTAACTACAAGATGTTTCTGAAAACATCTGAGATGAGAAATAGTCATTACAGTAACAGAGTATTGATTAATGTTTGATCAGCGCTGCCTAGTTTCACTATTTGATTGGAGTTCATGAGTTTTGCGAGCAGTGATTGACAGCTGCTGTAGGGATTCCTCTGATGATTATTTCTCTCATGCACTACTGTCAGGATATAAAGACACATAACTTCATCATATTTGGTTAAAATTACCAATTGCAGCTTCAAACACCAGCACACATTTTACACATGTCCCCTTGTTTCTGTGAAAGCCAGCATATTTTTGCAAATCAGCATTATTTCATGTATTGTTTTCGTGTTCTTCATGGTCTCATATTTTCCTCCTTGTCATACTCATACACTCTATTGATTACATTTTGTTTTATTTATTTCTTTTTACGGCGGCCTTTTGCTATTCTCTTATTCATACTGTGTTTCTTTGTTGTATCCAGTTACTATTTGCTGCGGAAAAGCTCAATTTCCCGACAGAGATCATCTCCTTTCTCCCTCGTCTCCCCATAAAGCTCCACTCTGGGCGACAGCGCACCGTGTCTCTTATCAGGATTTATTGTACTGTAGCTCAATGGTTTTGATTTTCTGCCTCCAAAAGCAACGCAGCGTCTGTTTGTAGTCCTTGTTAGAGCTGTAAATGGGCAGTGAAATGAACTTTGACATCAGTCCATTAATATTATTTTTCCTCTTTCAAACCAAATCACTTGATTAATTATTTGGAAAACCAAAGTGGACGAAAAGGCTGCTATTCTGAGCCCATCTGCTGCGTCTATATTTGTTCTGAATATCGAAGAGCAAAAAAGGAAAGTCAACTATTTATTTATTTGTGAAACGCTGCTGTTTAGCTCTAAGTATGGGACTCAAAATAGGGCTGGTATATTCCAGACTTTATAGACATCACACACGTCAACAAATGTTTGACAGCTCTGAAATAAAATCTGTGTTTAGCTGTGACATGCTGTCAGTCATTATATAAAGGACTCTGTCAATAGGACGATGAAAGATGTCTACAGTACAATGTTTTGGCACAATGGAGCTGTTTACTGATTGGCTGTTTAGAGGTCGGTGACACGTATTTAGCTTATAAGTGTTGAGAAAGCTCGCTGCAGTGTTCCTGATCATTTACTGAATAACACAAAAACTAAATAATTCATGGCAAGTTAAAAATCAGCATGAAAAAAAATCTCAAAATGCAGTTTCAAGCAGTGCTTCTCATCTGTTCATCATACACTGCATGCATTGTAATTGCCATATCACCTATCTGCCACATATAAATTATCAAGTCCCCCCCATGGTGTTACTACTACATTTCCCAACACTTTTTTTGTTGTTGTTGTCATTTCAACACTATTCTCTTAAGGACTACTGGACAAAGTGGGAGTGAAGAAACTGCCCTGGTAATTATCCACTTGTCTATATTCAGCCACGTACTCTTGCATTATTCACATCCTTCAATTTACACTGCCATCCGTGTGTGTCATTGCAATGAGCCGCAGTTAGCAAGCCCTGTCATTACCACAGGAGCTGTCCTCCCCTTTCCAACTGCTGTCTCACAATGCCAAGCTCACTCTTATAATGGGAAAAGTTCCCTTCAAATGTCAATGAGTCTCAAAGTACTCTTGGCCGTGTCCTTATTTTTCCACATATCAACAGATGAATGACTTGAAAGGACGGAAAGAGTCAAGCAACCCAACACACAATACAACTCTATAACTAACTCAGGTCAACCACAAGCAGTGTGTTCAGACTTTTTTCCAATAAAATACCTTAACTTTCACGTGGTTTAACCAACGCTGAGAGTACTAGTGAAATTCTATGATTCTCCGGACCAATTCGATACCTCAGTGTAAAAATAAAGTAGAGTAATAAATCCCATGTACTTCAACATCAGCTCCTTTATTACTGCATACCGGTTTTTGTTAGTAAGTTACACAGGTCATATTTCGTTCTCTATTATCTATTTTATATTGCTGTGGAAACATCTCCTTCAAACAACTGGATTTATTCAAGTCTCTTGACAAAACTTTCACAAGATTGCATTTGAACATATCATGATGCCAATTTACTTTCTTTGTGCTTCTTAGCAGCTGCTAACAGCTAACTTTTACTACCTCTCATCCTGATGACTTCAACACGGATTTGTTGTTCGCCATGTGGCATTATCAGGGAAAAATGTAGGTGTGTCCTCTGGACGCATCGATAGTGAGCGTACTGCATCCCAAACACATTTTCTATCATCCTCTGAACGACGTTAGTCTTAACCCCTGATGATACTGTAGGGTGGAAAAAACAAGCACCATCATGTTTTCAGAATTTTGGCATGAACTTGGTACGCATTCCTACTCAGAAGGAAGATCTATTCTGCATTTAGGATGAAAAGATATGAATGGTGTATCGATAATGATGTTGTATCTAATTTCCCTAAAAATCAAACAGCCTTATGTGCCCAGCTAAGATCTGGTGTTTTACCACTTCAATGGATGGTACGTCAGCCTGGAAGAAGAAAAGTGGACTAGTTCAATGTGCTGTAGAAAATGAGTCATCATTTTGTTTTCTGTCATCGTATTGACTGAGAGCTATGCAGTATCTTCTTCAGTAAGATAAAAAACAGATATTGATTGTGTAAATATAGATGATGCACAAAGATTAAGTTGGCTGTTCACATATGAGACATTTGGATTAGCCTGGGAGATGGGAAAAACAGCACTTTATCAAGATAAACTGTAGGATGTAGCAGCTCTTTTCAGTGTACATTTCATTTGGAACGTATTACTGCAAATATATTACTTGAATGAATACAGTAGTACTTTTTATGTGGTGGTTATGTTATTACGGGCCTGATGTTTGGTATGACACAGAAATAAAAAATAAACTAACACATATTCATGCTAACACCACATGCAGAAGAAAGAGTGGGAATAAAGGCTGCCAGCTTCAGTGAATCGGTAATAATGCTCCTCACCTATGGGCGTGCTGTGGAGTAACACTTGTTCCAGGTTGCGCCCGTCATTGTAGAGAGCGAGGTGCCAGGTGCCGGGGTCCATGTACTCGATGAAGCCCGTTTCTTGGAGGCCGCTCAGCAGCAGGCCTTTGGGAGCTTTGGCAGTCGAGACGGGATCAGTCAAGGACCTGGGCAGCGCCTTCCCGTCCAGCAGCTTCACAAAGTCGAACTGGACACAATATACGGTCACGCAGTCAGACAACATCATCCATTTCTAAAGTGTGAAACCAAACCTGCATAAACGCAATGGAAAAGCCAGACCACCGTGCAGTGGTGTGTGCCTATTGTTAGGTTAGTTTTGTGAAACTGCCAATTGAATGCTATTGGAAAACTGCCTGCATACAAGAAGCTGGGGAGTAGCATTAGATGTGGATATCAGATGCGAAACAGGAATCCTAAAAAAAAAAGAAGGAAGGGAAATCATCATTCGTGGCAGCTCAGTCCTCCACCAGACATGCTCACAGCAGTTGGTTCAACAACTTGATGTGCTGCTAATAGCACAGGCAGACTTTACCACCCAGGTTTTCAAATGGAACAGACTATTATTTCGTTTGTCTAAACCTTTCTCTGTGCTTCTCTCTCACCCTCTTTAACTTTCCCCTGCCACCCTCGTCTCTCCCTCCCCCTCCTCTCCTTCCTAAAACCTCCTTGAACTAGCAAGCGCTCGCTGAGTCTTATTCCCCCTGAGGGCTGTGTGTCACACTAGTGTCAAAAACAGCTAATTAGACCTCTTCATGCAGGCGAGAGCAGGGGCGCACTGATGTTAAAAAGCAGATGACTCAGTGCGTGTTGTATACCTGCTCCTTGCATGGCACAATGCTGTTCTACACGGTGTACGACGCTGGCGTGCATTGTTTCTGGAAACCTGTCATTTTATCTAGACTGAGCTGACTAAATCAAAAATGGCTGCTTCCTTGTGAACGCATCCACACTGTGAGTTGCGTTATGAAGATATCTGTCCACATGGGAAAAACGGTAAAATCTCTTCTTCCTCCTCTTCTTTAAGTTGACAAACATCAACATTTTGCATCACAGTCAGAGTATGTCAGACAAAGCCAGATGACTCTGAACCACTGCTTTCTATCATCTCTTACACTGTGTTTTAATGAAGCCAACCTCACAATTGAATTGCTCTGGTTTACATATTTTCTGTTTCTGTTGTCAGAACAAGTATAAAACAGTAATCTGTTGTTCATGGCTCACAGATTCTACCTTTTAAACCGGCTGACACCGATTCCTGCTCCGCTGCGCTCAGGTGTTAATCAAATCAGCATTTTGTGCTTGCAAACAATCATATATACGATTCGTTAACATCTGTCTTGTGTGATTGGCTTTACCGGCATTTAAAGTGAGTGATCACAGACAAGGTTATAGGTGACAGGAAGCTGTCTTCCTTACTTCTTGCTGCTACACAACCCCTGACCTGTCTGAGCAGGCAAATGTCTACGGACTTACATTTGTAGGCGATAGACGTGTGCCTCTGGTGTGTCAATTTGCCATTCTCTCAATGCTTCCCCACTTCCTTAGTACCTGGAGGTGTCCAGTACATGAGGGAACAAATCTTTCACGCCAAATCTTCTATCTGAACTTACTATACCGAATCAATAGCTTTTAGTCTGAGAGCACCATTGTGACGATACATTCAGTTACTTCCTGGTTAAAAGCTTCCAGAAAGAAGTGTCAGAACCACAGAAACAATCCTAATGTTATAATTCCGCTCCAGGGAGCTGCTGAGCTACAGTGTGTGCAGTGTGTATACTGTATATATATATATATATATATATATATATATATATATATATATATATATATACACACACTGTACACACTGAATATACTGTATGTATACATGTAAAAAGTTTTTATGTAGGCCTGGATTTGTACTGAACGTAACAGCTTGAAACAGCAAAATACTGAACCATCTGTTCTGAACTGTTGCACACAATTTTTCTGTATAGGGCAGCTAATTTTGAATTTTGTTTCCGAAAAACAGCTGACCCTTGTTAACCAATCATTAACCAACAAGACCGGTGAGTTTCATGCAGCGGTACTGCGGTTTTAGTGCCTAACAAGCTGCCAAGCTGCAACAATAAGCCGATGCACAAACAGCTCGATTCCATCATTTATCGCCAGCTGAGTCCCCACTTCACCCGTCGCGGAGCGTTACTGTAGCAGCGTCGTGGACACTTTCCCGGTAACTCTCCACCACATAATTTAGTTTAGCTGAGGGGTCGTCAGCTGTGTGTCAACCTGGCGTAATGTTAGCGATTGTCCGACAAACGGTGGGTGTGACAACATGAGTTATCAGTAACGTTACAGCTGTAAACAAAGCAGTAGCCTTGTGTGTGCACTTTATTTTTCAGTGAATAAATGCTACAACTTCTCAAGACCCAAGCTAAGCTCATGTGTCTTGCTTGCCAGCAGCTGCTTGTTAAGTGAAGGGGGGTTAGCCCCGAAGCTAGCAACAAACTCCGACTCAGGCTCACTTAAGGTGGACTGTTAAGGTGGACCAGCTATTCTCCTTTAAGTTACAAGCCACTCCTCTGAATTTTGCTCAACTTTTTATTTATTTTTTAATATTTATTATTTTAATCGTTCCACTGATGGCATTAATCGGTCAACATTTGTCTTGCTGGTTAAACTGTTAATTATTAACATCCCTATTTCTGTAAGTTATTAATAATAATAATTTGAATGTCAACGTTATGAATGAAGCTTCGGTATGTGGCCTGTGTGTTGATGTTGTTACATACCGGGGATGCTGATGTGAAACTATGATGGGGTGAATTACATTTAATATTAATTTAAAACTACTACTAATACTAATTTAATACATTAATGGCAAAAAGAAACAAATATCATCTTGACAAACAGCATCGGCTATTGGCAATTGTTCTGACCATCATCTATTCCTAAGATCACGTCACACAACTCTCGCACAGTAAACACTGATGAGCACTTAAGTGGTGACGCAATCACTTATCTTAAAAGAAGAACAAGCTCTAAAGTCAGTGACTATGAATCTTTGAACCAAACTGAACAAAATTATTTGAATCAGAAAAGTGATTTGTAATCTCCACCTGTATAGGTACAGATAATCCTACAGGCAATCTGAGTGGAAAAAGAAGTGACCTACTCCAACCTTCATCTTGGCTGAAATTGTGCCATACTATAATACAGCGCCAGGCTGAGAGCACTTAGAGTAGGGATGTTGAGAGAGCAAGAGAAACACTGTCTGGACAACAGCAAACACACAAATACATTTATTGAGCAAAGAATATATTTTTGTTTGCTAAAATTAAATAATTCTTTGCAAGATATAATAAGATAATAGTCTTCTTGTGGCTAGAATATTAAGAGCCATCACATTTTTGTGAAGTCAGCTCACTCAAATGAAAGACCAGAGAGTGAAAAGGTGCATTAGTGCGGATGTGGTCCGTGGTACTTCAGCAGAAAAAGCCCATCCGTGTGAAGAGCATGCTACAACAGGAGCCTCCTTTAC
The DNA here is from genome assembly GCA_947000775.1 of Pterois miles. Taxonomy (NCBI): domain Eukaryota; kingdom Metazoa; phylum Chordata; class Actinopteri; order Perciformes; family Scorpaenidae; genus Pterois; species Pterois miles. The sequence goes on along the minus strand of CAMQGK010000308.1, from coordinate 7,368,423 downwards.
CTGAGTGTGTGTAGGCGGTATGTTCCTGCGTCCGTAGACCCCAAGGAGTGCGTTGTGTGACAGAGACAGGTTGAACTTGATGTAGGTCGGATGGTGCACGGTCATGTGAAACCTCCAAAAGAGTCCCGGTGGGATCGCCTGGCTCTGCTGGGTTCCAGTGTCGACCTCGCCGCGGTCGATGGCCCGGCCTCGCACCCATTTCTCTGCAGGTAAGAACCACAGACAGGTGATACGGTTAAGTCACATACTGCAAATTTGTCGAGGCAGACAGACAGACAGACAGACAGACAGGGAGTTCTATTCAGTATCAGAGGGAGCAATTAATATCCATGTGTGATGTCTTTAAACATCAGTGAGATCAGTCCATCTGCTAATGAAGTGAGACCGAATAGATGTCAGGAATGACTGAGCGCTGGTGAAAATCCTGCTTTTCAAGAGACCCCCGCTTTAGCAGACCTTGGAATGGGCTCTGCATAAAGATGAACTGCTTTAGAAAGGAAGTGTTTTGTCTGAGCGCTGTCCGCTGGGGCTTTGTCATGTGCTATATTAGCATCTTCTAACAAGAAAGAAATGCATGTATGTGTGTGTGGAAGGAGAAAGACAGAGAGGTGGATGAGGGAAAGTTAACAGGGCAGGGGTGCACACGCATTCACAAACAGCGTCACGGCACACAGATAGCGTCTTGAGTGAGAGCATGTCTTTGTGTGCGAAGAGAATAGCTCTTTCCAGCAGTCCCCTGGCCATCAGCTCCTCTCCTCTCCATAAGCCTTTATCAAGCACCAGGCCCAGAGTCTTTTGTGAAGGGGAGCGGGCGAGGCTCTCCAGCCCTCTTTGTGTCGGCCTTTATGGGGAGATATATCTCTGCTTCTAAACTAAGATGGAGAAAATATGGTGACAGAGGGGAGCCAGCCGATCGTTACGGCCACAAAGGCAGAAGAACAGTTAGGGGCAGATTCATGGACGAGGCCGCTCGCTCTCAATCTATAATGCCTGCAGCTTCACCACTCCATTACGGCGACCCCGTGCCCACCCACAGGCTTGCTGGCATATATCACATGTACTGTCACATGGATAGAAAGTGGTAGAGAGCGCTGGGCTGTGAGTGGCTCCCGTCTCTACTGCCGCCGTTTGTTTTTAGCGGCGTTGCTCTAGGCATGGCAGTTCTGTCGGCTCATCAGTCCACCACTTTGGTTCAGGATGAAATGTCTCAACAACTATTTGATGGATGACAGAGAACTTTTGCACACTGACAGTCATGGTGCCCAGATCCTAATTACATCGGTAATCTACGTAACACAATCCAGTGGTCAACTGAAAAGCGAACCCAATACTGAAGAGCCTTAAAGCTGCATTCTTGCTAAAAGCCAGTAGGGGCAGACTCCTCTGGTTACAAAAATTAGTGTGATTGTATAGAAGTCTATGAGAAAATGAGCCTTTGATTTTATTATTATTGTGTCATGCCGAAATAATATGCCCAGCCCAAACTAGCTTAAAATAAACAAAATAAAGAAAAGACAAATGCATAAACCAAAGTAGCAGCATAAAATACAAATAATACTCAACAAATAAATCATCCTGACGTTTTTTCCAAGCTTGAGAAACAAAACTTATAAGCTTTAAAATGAAATAGCTGTTCCATGTTGATATCATCCGAGCACCAAAACATTTCATTTAAAATAGAACTCATCATAGTTTGGACCACACAAAAGAAAATGTGAATATTTTCAGCCTCCCCTAACTCGCAAACTTCACACAACCTGTTGTCCTCCTCGATGTTTTTAAATCTACTAACTTCAGTGGCCAGAGGAAGGATTCCTGTCCTTAACTGTGCAACTAAAGACCTTTGACTCCTTGATAAGTTTGCTACAACATGAGATTCAGTGCAACGATTTTGCTGGATTTGAATATATGTGCGTAATTTTGGTTTTAACAATATCTTTCAACCATTTTTCTTAAAATCTTGCATGTAACTTTTTTTTCTAATTGTGCTCATTCTGCATGATAAATTATGACTATACCTACATTGTAATTCAGCTTCCTCAAAAAAAGGCATGACGCGCTATAGCCCATGGGGCAATATGTGATTTACTCCAGTGAAAAACCTTCTTGTTGATCCTGTTTTATGGCATATTAAGCAAACCATTCCACAGTCTTATCATTTCACATTTCCATTATGTTTGAACAAGGAATCCAACCCATGAACAGCCAAAATAGGAGCAAAGTTATGAACACCTAAAAACCAGCGTGCAGCTCTGTTCTGTATAGTCTGCTGTTTTACAATCTTTGAAGCCACATATGCCTGAAGCATAATTTAATATGAGGAGACACATGCATCACAGCGTTGTGAGTAAGTAAAATACTCAAGATCTTAACAGACTTTGAACTTGTTGACAACAGACCTTAATGCTCTCCTAACTGAACCTGCCAAGACTTTCATTCTAATTTCATAGGTCATAAATTCATCAAGTATAAACTTCATTTAATACTTCAGTAAACATTGTAAACATGAGTTTATGGACTCAATCGCTAGTTTCAAGTCTTCTTCAATACAGCATGATGTTCATTTATTAGATTATTGTCCCATTTAGAGACAAATACACCATAAAGCAGGGGATGCTTTAGGGCATGGCTATGTCGTAACTGACAGGTTGCTACCATGGCGTTGTCCGGTCTGAGAGGTGTCCAAGTTTCCATCTTACAAGTTTAACCCTTTCAGTGTGTTTGCAGTTCATGAAAGTTAACTGTAACATTTTAGTCGCCTAGAAATGCCTTATGCAGAGTTCAGTTGCACTTAGCTCCACCCTCTAGTGTCACATCTGGTTGCAAAAAACCAAGATGGCGACAAAATGCCGAACTCGATGCTTCAAAACGGCAGTCCATGAACCACGTCACTACATCCACTTCTTACATACAGTCTATGGCACAAACATAATAACTTCATTTGTGGTTTTGAGTGAAATGTCTCGACAACTACAGGATGGATTGTCATGAAATTTGGTGCGGACATTAAATTCCCCCCATGGATATACTGTGATAACTTTGGGGAACTTTTCATTTATCATCATCACCAGGTCAGAAGTTTTTTTAAATACTTTCGTTTATGACCAAATACCTGCACAAGTCAGGACATTCCCCTCAGCCTCAGCTGTATTTTGTATTTATTGCTGATTAGCCATTAAACATTACAGCTGCTGAACAGCAGTATGTTAGCACTGTCACTGTTTTAGCACAAGCTGGGGCCATATTTACATTCTCTCAGAGCTGCCTGCATGGCAGTAGAATCTAGTTTATCTTAGTCTTGTTTCTTCTCCCACAAACTGTCAAATATCATGCTAATAAATGCCAAAGCATTGGATTTTTCTTTTTATCTTCCATATCCTTTATCCTCTTCTTTGGACTACGGGATTGGGGAAAAAAAAAGTGAACTGATTAATTGGTTAATTGATTGAATTAGACTGAGGTGTGACCAAAGAGCCGGATAGGGGAAGAGGGGAAAAAAAAGACAAAAGGGAGAGAAACATGAGAGAGGGGGATGAGAACAAAAAGAGCATTCAAAAAGGTTCGTAATGAAAGAGAAAATGAGAGCAGGTGTCCTCTGTGAAGCAAAAATTGTCCCTGTACTAAAACATCTACCAAACAGAATAAAAGCAGCTTGGCTGAACTACGGTATGCATTCATGCATCCCTGCCGAGTCTACCTCAGCAGTCTATTCCTTTTACAGCTAATCCTCACTCCTGTGCCTCACCACAAAAAAAAAAAAATAAAGGCCAGCAGAGGAATGGATGTCCCGAGGAAAGCAGCCTTTTATTCAGCCATAGATGAATGGGACATGAATAGGGCATGGCAGTTGGCAGAACACCGGCAGGCATATAGGCGGGCCGACGAGCAGGCTGACTAGCAGGCTGGCGGGCAGATGAGCAGGCAGGTCCTTCTGATGCTAATTACTGTATAGCGCCTCACCCAGCCTGACGCAACGCAGGGACAGAAAGCGGCGCTCAGGTCAGCCGCGAGGATGGATGGCGGGGTGTGGAAGACGGGGGGCTGGGGAGTCGCAGAAGGGAAGAGAAGAGAGGACCATGTCCAAAGGGGAGGCGGCGGAGTCGAGTTACAGCTGCTGATGCAAGAAAGAAGAAAAACCCTTCTTGCATCTCTCTCTCTCCTTCTGTCTCAGCAGTAGAGCATAATATTGCAGCCCCAGTAGAAAGAGGAAAGGATCGAGGCAGTTTGGGAGTCCCGCAGAAACCAGACGGATCGCATGGTGACTCGGGCTCCTCCAGGCCTCCCCGGCTGCTCAGATTACTGCTGTCAATCAATGTGTTCCACCAAGAACGGCAGCCCCGTGTCTCTCAGCACAAAACCTGAGACCATTCTCTGAAAAATATCTTTCAAAACAGAAAAGCTGTTTAATTCCACTTGGCAGGTGAAAGAAAAGTGAGCTTAAACAAGCCAACGTGCGAGCGGGAGGTAAAATTCCTTCGCACCTTGCTATGTTGTGGCTTAACAAGTGAAAAGCAGCTTGAAATTCACATTTGCTATCGGTTACTTACAATAAAAATAAAAATAAAAATAAATGGCATCACATGAATCTCCTCTTGCGCTTTTCATCACTGGGTTGGCAGCGAGCTATAAGTAAAAAAACCTATTAAGGTTTATTTCAAAAACATGTTGAGCTTGTTTAAAGTGATGATGAAAGTGTTATTCCTGTCTGCCATCAAGCGCAGCGTGCCCTTGATGGAAATGATAGAGGGTTAGCGTGCAGGTCTGCTTAGAACCAACTTACTGTAAGGTAGAATAATGACTGCCTCAGCCAATTATGCTGGTAGTGCAACATGGTGTGCACATAACACAGCTAATGCCCTCGTTGACACTTCTCACCCACAATATGCAACACATATTGCGCTATTTTCTCCTAGATTAGCCCTTGAAATGTTCCTGTGCCACAGGACTTCTCAATTAAGATGGGTTTTAACTTCTCCCATTTCTAATGACTAACGTCTCCACATTGTCATCCTTCTTATTAAGTGTGTAAAAAGTCAGTGCGAGTTTGTTCGTCCGACTGTTGTCTGAGTGTGTCTAGTTAATGTGTGTGCCAGGCCAGCAAAAGAGATGAGCTACATTAGGACTTGGGACACAAGGTCTAATTAATTTCTCTTGCCTACGGGTTATTCAGGTAAAACAATTACACCTGTAATCTATTTTCAAAGGAACTAAACTGTCTTTGCAATTAATGTTATTATCCCTCCGATTCTAATGAAGCGAGAACAGACTAAAAGTGCAGCCGGGGTCTTGGTGACGGGACATGTCTGGTGGGACCAGTGTGTGTGTGTGCACGTGTGTGTGTGCGTGTGTGTGTTAGTCGATACTGAGGCCTGAGTGTGTGTTCGAATCTCTCACACATTGGTGCAGACAACATTAATAGTGTTCCAAATGCAAGAGAGATTGAGTTTGCCGCAGGATGAATAAAAATATCACAATGGGCAAGGTCTCTATAATTACTAGGATTCAATTAAGGGCCTTTTGAGCAGTTGGTTTAATAAGCTTTCAGCCTCCTCTCTCCACTGTGCAGCCTAATGAGTGTCAGTCAGAGTCAGGAGAAGATAATGCTCTTGGCCTTAGGGCCTTCCATTACTCTGCCGTCCTCACCTTCTACCGTCTGGCCTCGGGCTACGTCTGTGACAGACAAGTCCGTTCACAAACTCATTCCGTCCATGACACTCTGAGTGCACTTACATTGTTACACCTGTAATATGTGTTGTATAGGTTGACACATGGAGAGAGCACTTGTGGGTTTTTTTCTATTGGCCTTTACTAAGCTTGCACTAATGCAGTCTGAGTAGACGCCCGGAAGGAGCAATCCACAGATACCCAGGCTACTCATTCTATTGAAGACTCTTTCAGTCTCTTAAGAGCTAGTATTTTCTAGGGCTGTCAGTCGATTCAATATATTTCTTCTTGGAAATCAATTAAAAACAAAACAGTGATAAATATTGTCCAGAAACACTCACAGGTACTGCATTCAGCATAAAAAATATACGCAAATCACAACATGGCAAACTGCAGTCCAACAGGCAACAACAGCTGTCAGTGTGTCAGTGTCCTGACTTGACTATGACTTGATCCAAATTGCATGTGATTATCATAAAGTGGGCATCTCTATAAAGGGGAGACTCGTGGGTACCTATAGAACCCATTTTCATTCACATATCTTGAGGTCAGAGGTCAAGGGACTCCTTTGAAAATGGCCAAGCGACCAAAAAGTGTTATTTAGCCTCTCTCTCTAGTATGACATGGACATGACATCAGTGGATTCATTAGGCTTCCTAGTTTCACATGATGCCAGTATCGTCACTCTAGCTTTAAAACTGAGCCCGCTACGAGATAAAAAACACAAGTTGAATTAATGCGTTAAAGAAATTTGTTGTGTTATCACATTAACTTTGACAGCCCTAATATTTTCAGGATGTCTGATATTTCACCTACGGCTCCAGCGCTACCGTCAGCAGACCCGTCCCACAGTCAACCCCCCTCTGCTCCACTACTCAGCTCTGCCCCCCCACCCCCCTCCACTGCCTCTGACACACAGCCCCCCTGCTCCAGTTTGTCCTTCACAACCCTTCAGGTGAAGAACCAGTTCAAGAGGATGAACGTGAGGAAGGCTACGAGTCCAGATGGCATCAGCTCCAGGCTCCTGAAGTCCTGTGCAGACCAGCTGTGTGGGACTTTTAGACACCTATTCAACCTGAGCCTGAGGCTGAGGAAGGTACCACAACTATGGAAGACATCCTGCGTGGTACCTGTGCCCAAATCCCCACACCCCAAGGACCCCAGCAGCTTCAGGCCGGTGGCATTAACATCACACCTGATGAAGGCTCTGGAACGCCTGGTCCTCCAACATCTCCGCCCTGTGGTGAGTCCATCCATGGACCCACTACACTTTGCCTACCAACCTGGCATTGGGATGGATGATGCCGTCATCGTCCTGTTGGACCGAGCTCTGTCTCACCTGGAGAAACCTGGGAGCACTGTGAGGATCATGTTCTTTGATTTCTCCAGTGCTTTCAACACCATCCAGCCGACACTTCTGAGGGACAAACTGGAGACTGCAGGGGTAGATCACCATCTTACATCCTGGGTACTGGACTACCTCACAAACCGCCCACAGTATGTGAGGACACGGGACTTCACTTCAGACACGGTGGTCTGCAGTGTGGGGGCCCTGCAGGGAACGGTTCTGGCTCCGTTCCTCTTCACGCTCTACACTGCAGACTTTTCCTACAACTCACCAACCTGTCACCTGCAGAAGTTCTCTGACGACTCTGCTATCGTCGGCCTCATCACTGATGGGGACGATGGGGAGTACAGAGAACTTTCCCAGGACTTCGTGGACTGGTGCCTGCGGAACCACCTCCAGATCAACGCGGGGAATACTAAAGAGCTGGTGGTGGATTTCCGCAGGCAAACTCATCCCCCTCCAACACCGGTGAACATCCAGGGATCAGACATTGAGATGGTGACATCTTATAAATACCTGGGTGTTCACCTGAACAATAAACTGGAGTGGACAACAAATTCCTCTGAACTCCATAAAAAAGGCCAGAGCAGGCTGTATCTGCTGAGGAGACGGAGGTCTTTTGGAGTGCAGGGGACACTTCTGAAAACATTTTTACGACACCGTCGTGGCATCAGCCATATTTTATGGAGTGGTTTGCTGCAGACAGGAAGAAGCTGGATAAGATTATCAAAAGGGCCAGCTCTGTCCTGGGATGCTCTCTGGACTCAGTGCAGGTGGTGGGAGAGAGGAGGACGATGGCTAAGCTGTCATCCATGATGGAGAAGGACTCCCACCCCATGAGAGACACCATCAGAGCTCTGGAGAGCTCCTTCAGTGACAGGCTGCTACACCCTAAGTTTACAAAGGAGTGTTACAGAAGGTCCTTCCTGCCTGCAGCTGTTAGACTCCACAACCAGCACTGCTCCCAGTAAAACCACAATCACAGTCACAACAAACTGATCGGACATAAGTGCAATAACAACACATATGTGCAATCATATTATCTGTGCAATTATAGCAACTGGACAATAATATTTTTTAATATGATGGACATATTCTTAGCCTTACTTCTCTTTATGTATATATTGTTTTATTTATTTGTATTAATACTCTTTTAAAACCTATGCTTCTTTTTTACTGCACTATCCACTTTGTTGCTGTAACATGTAAATTTCTCCACTGTGGGACAAATAAAGGAATATCTTATCTTATCTTATCTTATCTTATCTATAATTCTGTTTTTCACTTTGCTCAGATTACGCTTTGGAGTATGAGAGGCCTCGGCACACAGTACAGGTGTTTTCTTTCTTTTCTTTTAAAGGCTATTTCTGGAGAGGGTTTTTTCATTTTTACACGCAGCGAGGACTTCAGCCTTTGGCACATGGGCACCTGCTCTACCAACTGAGCTAAACAGCGCCCCTTAGAGTTGTTTTCTAATGAGAGTTAGAAAAAGATTTAAATTTCAATTTCAATCAGAAGGTGATGCCTGAAGCCCTGATTATACTCCCAGACAGACAGCTCCACACATGTGAAGTACATCCCTATGCTACCATCTAGAGCAGACAGGTCTGCGCAGCAACAACAAACTGCTGTTTTGCAGACATCTGCCTATGTGCAAACCCTCTGATGATGACCTTTACATCACGCTGACCCCAGTGGACCCCTGTGAGCATTTTTACCACAGAGTGAATTTTCATTTTTAGATTTACAAAAGCTCTGAAGTATCCAGTAGTTCACAGGATAACACTGAGTCAGCAGTGTGTACTGTACTGTTGCTATTTATGTATGTAAGCCAACTGTTGGTGAAAACTGTATTTGTACATGGTGGAATAGTTTACAGCTTAGATTAGAGGGATGCAGGGAGCTTGGTAAATAACTTATAAATGATTCAGCAGTACATTTATACATCATTTATTAAAGATGAGTAACACTGATCATGTTTGTCCGAAAATAACATAATAATGTTTATGCTGAATAGTTTACACACACAGATTAGCAGCTGAAAATACATCAAATGTGTCAGTACACATCAAACGAAATGATGAAGTTACGGTGATAATGTGTACATCTTGGTAAACTTTGGGTACAAATAAAAGTCACCTCTAAATTTAGCTTAAGTACAAGTTAACAAATTACTGTAATGCATTAATGCAACTTGCAAATTTTTTTTTTCCATCTATGTGGCGTGAAGGGACGCTGTGCTGCCCTGGCATGGCAGAGCAGAGTCCGGAGCTGGTTCTGTCTCTCCAGGGTCTCTGAGACACTAACTAACATCATCCTGGACCCGCTTGCTCTTTTGATTTCTCTGCACGCTATTTGTAAAAATCTCTGTGATATGGATTGTCATTAATGTGTTGTTACTCTGTACACACCACATCTATTGCACGTCTGTCCATCCTGGAAGAGGGATCCCTCCTCTGTTGCTCTTCCAGAGGTTTCTTCCATTTTTTTGTCTTTTTTTTCCCTATTAGGGTTTTTTTTTCTTTGGTTGGGGAGTTTTTCCTTATCCGATGTGAGGGTTGTTTCTGTAAAGGACAGAGGGTGTCGTATCCTGTACAGATTGTAAAGTCCCCTGAGGCAAAATTGTGATTTTGGGCTACACAAATAAACTAAATTGAATTTAATTGAATAGGTTGTAGATCAGTTTTAGTTTTAAAGCTAGTGTGAAGATACTAGTACCTTCAAACTAGGACACTAGAAAACCTGAGTAAACCTCCAAAACTATGCTAAAATTCGGCCATTCTCAAAGGGATCCCTTGAACTGTGAACTCCAGAAATGTGAATGAAAATGGGTTCTATGGGTACCCTCCAGTCTCCCTTTTATACACATGCCCATTTCATAAAATACATAGATAGATAATCACATGCAGTTTGGGGAAAGTCATAGTCAAGTCAGCACACTGACAGCTGTTGAGTTTTCCATTTTATGATTTGAGCATATTTTTTATGCTAAATGCAGTACCTGTGAGGGTTCTGGACAATATTTGTTTTTCTGATTTCTAATCATTTATACATACATTTGCGTAAAGCAGCATGTTTGTCCACTCCCATGTTGATAAGAGTATTAAATACTTGACAAATCTCCCTTTAGGATGCATTTTGAACAGATAGCTAAAAATGCAGAATTAACTGCGGGCATGTATATTGATAGCCCAAATATTATTTATGCTAATTTAGGTCTACTACTAATGGCCCACTAATGCATCAATTTGGAAATAACTAATTTCACTTTCTATACAGTTAAATGGTTCAATTTCAAACTGTTGTATGGTCCATGCTCATGTCACGTAGCTGCTAACTGTTAGTATGAAGTAGCTTAAAGTGGAAATATTCACCCTGTTTAACCCCTTTTGGGCAAAAGTATCGTAGTAAATAATCTTTCATCAAAAAGGAAGTTCTAGTCTGTTTACCAAGAAGATAAAAATTGACTTTGATATTTTTTTGGCCTTTGATGTCAGAGCCCAAGACATCAATCTACTACTCTCAAATGTCAAGAGTGAGCGCTGCAAAGCCCTCCGCTCGCCATAAGATGTGTCATCACTGTAAATACCGGCTGCAGCTTGAATTACGTTTAATTTCTTCAGCTATATTTGGACGTGATGTTTTGAATGCCAGCTGAGTAACAGATAGAAATATTGCTGCTTTCTCAACTTGAGGCGCTCAAGCAGGGGGTTCACTAAATGATCTATACTTTCTCTGTATGTGTGTGTGTGTGTGTGTGTGTGTGTTACATCCTGAGACTGTATCCCAGCGTGAGAAAATCAATGAGACCAGTGTAACAGGGACCAGTCCATCACGTGCACACGTACGCTCACCTCTCCCACTGACACATCTCCTTTTCCCCACATACATGCATACGATATCCACGCTCTCCTGTACGCACACACTGCTCAGCCTCCCTCCCATCTCGCTCTCTCTCTGCACGCAGTCTAGAATATTGATGTGCTCTTTAAGAGCCCTCCTCTCTGTCTGTGTCACATTCCATCCATCTACACACCCATTTCCAACCACACCATCGCGTCGAGTGAAAACAATTCAGCACTAACTCTCCTTTCATACACATTGTTTTACGCACTCATCGCATTGGCTCAGATGGCATTCTACAGGCTCCACAACATTTCATCATCTTCGTATTATAATGAAGCAATATGCCGCTCTACTGTATGTCAGTTTGTATCATTTCATATCATTAATATATCCGGCGGGGCCACGTTGACTGAAATATCACTCTCAAACTTCAGTGTACTTCATTAAGGCTGGGAATCCACTGACAGAAAATTTCTTCTCTGGGCACGTCTGCTTTCATCTGCACCGGAGGAATTTCTGTGTGTGTGTGTGTGTGTGTGTGTGTGTGTGTGTGTGGGGCATGTCAGATATAGAAATAGAGAAAAGAGAAAGATGGAGTGTGGGTGCACGCACCTTCACACATGCACATCAGCCCGAGGTTGATTATCATGGGGGTGAGTGGCAATTAATGTAGCACTAATTAGAGAGGCTTTTATGTGTGGAGGACTAAGAAGGGCTCCTGGTGATCCCTGCAAACTGCAGGAGAGATAGCACGGAGAACATAAAACACAGCGCGCTCGGCTTGACAAGACGCTAGCCATACTGCAGATGACACAACGTGTCAATTAGTTTCTGGTGCCGCCGTGCTGCAGGGGCCGCCTCGTAAGGTAGATTACAATTCCGCCGCTCCCGATCCTGATTTTTTGGCGCCGAGCCAACAAATCAAACAGAGAGCCTATCTTTATGGCATTGATGTTGACATAAAAACAACAACACTAAAAATACATGAACAGGAATACAAGCAGATTACTACCTTCCAATCATTCCGCTGAGCGTGTTTCATCTCTCCCCACTGTGTCATCAGTTTATATCAAAACAAGCAGAAACTGATAAGTATCCTCCAATCAGTCTCCTCGGCTATCTTTATGCTCCCACTGTTATGTTGTTGCTTGTGTTCATAGTGGCGCATCGAGGATAAAATCATTTATTCCAGAATAAAAAATACCCCCCCCCCCCCCCCGCTTGGTTTCTTTGTTTTGTTGACTAAAGTCATGACTGATAAGTTGTTTCATGAAAATCATATTTTAATGTCAGCAATTATTCAGCTTGTGCCACTTTTATGATGGATCTCTCAAACATCCTTCAAGTAGATCGGTATCCATCAATCATCCTTCTCTCCTCCCATCACTCTCCCTCTCTCCCTACCTTGTTGTTTTGCTTTTTTTTTTTCATTTCCATTCCCATTCCCCGCAGCCTCCTCTCACCAGCCTTCGCTGTGTAATCTAGGGGATTGTGTGGTCTCTTGGTGTGAGAGGTGATGGGTACAGCAGGATGAGCGTGATAATCTGCCACACTGGATTACAGCCTAATCTCTAATCTCTCTGGCCCTCCTCTGCCCAGGGACCACCTCCGCCGTGCCAATTTTATTAATCTGAGCCCCCTTTGCATCAACGGCTTAGCTTTGCCCATTTTGATTTCCCAGCTTCCATCAAGCGTATATATATATATATATATATATATATATATATATATATATATATATATATATATATATATATATATATATATATATATATATATATATATATATAAAAAAAAGCAATAGGAGTTGAAACAATAGATTGTTGTGACGCAACACTCGGAAGTGAATTCTGTGACCCCTGCTCGCTCTATCGGAGGATTTAGCTACTGATGAGAGCGTTAATCCTCAGAATGTGAGGATTCATCAAGAATAGTTGCTTTAGGGACGTCCCAGGTTGCCTAAATTGCAGCGGGTTGCAATTTGGCTCGCGCTGTCTCTGTATAAGTGCTGAACATGGGCTCAAACTGCATCCAGTGTAATATCCATCAGAGGCAGTCTAAGCGTGAAGGTTGCCGTGTCCTGCCTGACTTCATGACCTGGAACACTCACAATTAATGTCCCGTGTCATGGGGTTAAATTGGTGTTAGTAATTCCTCTGGCTAGTTGAGAGACGGCAGAGTGGAGAAAGGCTATTCCAGTCACGTACTGGCTAAGAGGGAACATGATTAACCAATTACCTTGACTTTCTAATAAATGAGTAATCAGTTCAAGGCTGATCTGGACTGGCTGGACTGATGTCTATCTATCGCATTGGAACATTCATTGTGCCAAGGAGTGTGTTATGTATGTAAACCAGAGTCTTAATGCAATTGACATTGATTGGAATTCATGCCAATGGATATAAAGTATAGTCAGTCTCAACATGATCCAGTCGTAATGTTTAAATGCTCATATTTACATTTCAAAAAGGAAATTCTCGTCTTCCTTCTGGTCCTTCCTTCCTTCCTTCAGTAAGTGTGCTCCCATTAAATCCTCCAGCAAAAACAGTGTGTCCTTGGAGGGTTTCTTCTATTTAGTGAAGTGTGCAGAAAGAAGAAAAACAGTAGTACAATGAGCTGAATATTCTCTGAAAGGTATAGAAATTAGAATAATATGTGACCTGACTCCACATGCATGTATTTGAGATGGCTTTTCTCGCTCTGTGTGTGCTGTCTTGACACAGGGGGTGTTTAATAAAAAGGTGGCTCAGAAAAGCAGAGCCTATTGTGAAAAGCCCTGTTTTATAAGGCCTATAGCTACTGCGAGCAGACTAACGTCTGGTTTTTTTCACGACTTTGGAACGCAGCACTGATCATATCAATTCACAGTGAACAAAATCACAGCCATCGCTCACAGCCACAGGGCAGCACATATTAAGTATATAATAATATGGCTGGACGATTTTGAAAAAATATGCAATTGCGATCTGATTTGCAATATTAGAGGGAATGATCATTTTTACATCATTATTTTAATTATATACATTAAAATGATTATGGCGTGATTTATGTGGGAATCTGTACCACACAAAGATGTTTCTTTAAGTCTGTAGAATATGATGTGGAGGCCAGAGCATCTCGCAGCCAGCCCTGTCTCCTAAAAATTACATTCCCATAAAACTAAACTGCAATCTCAATTGTATTTGGATGGAAACATATTTGTCTTTGATGTATCACAAATACGTCTGTAAGTCAGCAGGCAGCTACAGCGAGTGACATAGTACAACGAGCAATGCACAGTGCATTAATGAAAATTATATGGTATAATAATGAATGGTAACTATAATGAATAGTCGTTAAGTTATTAAAAAAATGAACAGTTTATGCACCTATCCCGTCTTAATACATATACTACTACATTTCCCTTGTAGTGTTGTAGGTGCTGCCTAGTAGTAACGTTACTATCAGTAAAACATGTGGCATGATCAGTTCAGCTCTTTTCTGCGGGTCATGCGGCAATTTTCAAATAATAATTGAATAAGTCCAAATGATTTTCGAAGAGTATTTTTGCTTGGAATGCAGAGCCCTAATAATAACGAGTATTACAAGCGAGAAAGTCCAACTGTGTGATGTGGTGTATGGGTCTGGTCCCGTGTGAAACATTTTAAAGCCGAACCATGATGTGTGTGTTTTTTTTTATTAAATCTAACCCAGTAGCTTTGTTCCCTAAACCTAAACTATGTAGTGTCGCTGCATGTTTTGTTTCAATTTACATTAACCACATGTTTAAAACTGCAACTGTAATCTGGAAAGAAATATGTTTCCCTCAAAACACAATTGAAAATGCTGTTTAGTTGTATTGGAGCGTAATTTTGTCGGAGTCACGGTTGATGCAGCACCACAAAGTTTAGTTTAAAGCAGTATTTTGACACACATTTTACCTTTAATAAAAAACGAGTGAAAATTGTAGTCGGCTGTGCAATTTTGATAAAATTTAGATTAACTGTGCAGCCCCATAACATATGACAGTAAAATCAAAGCAAAGCAATGCAAATTTATCGTTTTTTGTCGTATGCCTCCGTTACTCCAATCCATATCTGTTCAAAATCATCAGTTCATCATTTCATCCTATTAGACATTTGAGTTAAATTGTCATAATTAGGCTATGAATTCTTGATTTATGGCCAAAAACATGCTTTGTGAGGTCAAAGTGACCTTTGAATCAGTTCATCCTTGAGTCCTACTGAACGTTTGTTCCAAAATCGAAGAAATTTCCTCCAGGCGTCCCCCAGATCACATTCACAAGAATGGATTGGACATACATATGTACAGATGGACGGACGTTCAACCCAAAAACATAATGCCCCCGGCCACGGCTGTGTCCAGCAAGGAGGCATTTAAAAAAAGGATCAAACTTGATACAGCAGAACCAGAGATAACTGCTTTTTGTATTCCACACATTCTTCACCCTTGTCAAAACCTGGCACTTACATTACTCACAACGCAACTCAACTGGCAACAGTTTGGTCAGAGATTCGGTTGCGTTATGCTAATAGTGGCTAATGTAGCCTCGGGCTGCTAGCCTCAAGCAGAGATGAGGAGCAGGCTACAAAGGTCTGGTCAGCTAACTTCTCCACACCCCCAAACTTTTTTCAATTTCAAACTTGTAGTCCTCACCCCAACACGATTTATCAAACTCGCTGAAGTTATGCTCGCAGCTAGCAGATGCAAATGTAGCTAGCTGCTAACATAGCTAGCAGCTGCTAACGTAGCACAAACACACACACACTTTGTCGAACAATCACTATCATTAATCAGAGCAGACACACAACTAACAACCTCAGCTCTTTTCCTGCAGCTGGCGCACCGCTGCATGCGAGGCACTAATCTAACTTTAACGGTTAATAATCAGTTAATCAGGTCGGTTATTGGCTAAGAACATTTTTCAAAATTAGCATCCCTAACAGATTACATTACATGCTCACCACCCCCACTGTCTTTTTTTTTTTTCTTTTTACAGAATTAACACCCATCTAGTTCATTTTGGTGTATCAGCGGCATGTTATCAATAGATGGTTGGATAGATGTTACTCACTGAAAGTGAATGCAACTGCTCCGTGCTCAAAATAGCAGGTGCCGTATATCACACAAACAGGACGAGAAAGATTTGTCCGATAATATGAGATGGTGTTGAAGCAAAAAGCAACAGCACCTTTGGCAATATTTCAGATTTAAACCCAATGTTGTAATGGAACCATGATATTAATGAGGAAATCGGCGAGCAGAGGACGGAGTGGTCACAGCCGGTGTGTGCTGCAGAGCGACGGCAGGTGGAAACCTGCGGCCCCACAGTGAAAGATCCACCGGAGTGGGCAGACACACCGCCACTCAACGGTAAATATCACAACAATATATCGTCATCTTTTCCTGTAAAATGTTTGGTGTTATCAGTAACACTGATATTGTAACAAATTAACCAGTGGGAAAACTGCTGCACCGTCACATCTCTAACATGCAGTAGAACCCTCCAGGACTGTAAACACACTTTAATTTGCAAAATCAGCGGAGTTGCCCTTTAACACTAGAAAAGATATGACCTCAGAATTTAATGAAGCAGTGAGTGCCCATGTCAAAATGTGATGAAGTTGACTACAAAAAGGCAGATGTGAAGCTGAGCCTAAAAACTAGCCTGACCAGAACCAGGCTAGTCCAGAGGGATAAGTTTCCATGGTAACATAGATTGGACTTATTTAAACCTCCTTCCTGAAATAGAAAGTACTGAAAAAAGCCTGGTTTTACTGCTGATCTTGCTTTATAAAACACCCCGCTGGTTTAACTGCACACTTGTCTTACTGCTTTTAAAATGTCACATAAATACAAAATAAAAGCAGCCGAGCACAGTTAATGTTTTAAGTCAGTGTTCATTCAATACGTTTAATATTTACAAAAGTGCAAATTAGGCCACAGTGTTACATTTGCTTTGTTGTTACCGACCTCCAAATCCTGTCAATAGCTGAGTGCAGAACATCTGTTATTATGTGTGTCAGCTCACCTCTGTCACCGGCGTGTGTGTTTTCAGGGTTGAGTGTGTCCAGCAGGTGGATTGAGCTGGTGGGCCTGGTTTTGCTGCGGTCCTCCTGTTGATGGTCCGCCGAGCTCAGGCCGTTTTCATACAGCTGGCTCTCGCCGTGCCGCAGATGCCAGGTCAGCCCTAACAGGTGGACCGCTGCACACGCACGCACACACATGCACGCACATGCACATACACACACACACACAGGGAGAGGAAAAAAGCAGATTGAAAAGATCATTATTCAAGGCATGCAGAGAGGTGTGTCTGAATCTTCTTTAATGTCCATCTCAGAGTTTTCAGTTTATGTGCTTATTAGTTCCCGGCAAGGTAGCGGACAATTAGCAAATACACAAAGAACACACACGAATGCACACACAAATGCGTCCGTTATCTGCGCGTACACATGCGTACCTGAGCACAGGATGTGGCAGGGTTGTGCAATTAAGGCAGATCTTCAGAGCCTGAGCCCAGGGCTGGTATTAAATCGCTAACACAGTCTTTTATGCATGACTAATGATGCTTTGAAAGCTGCTGCCGATTCACAATCCATATGGGCCTTTTAAACAACAAAGGGTAGGGGAGGATGGGAGGATACTGGATTTCCCCTCCCACTCATAAAACTGTTTACTAGGACAACAATCCAGCATGCTGTTAAATAAAAAACAACTAACACCTGGCCATTAAGGAAATTAATTAGCGTCTTGCAAGGCTGTCAATAAAATGTTGAGTAAAACATTCACCTTCCTCTGACCAATCATCAGGTCCCATTCATGTGAGAATGTACTCCCAACGCTGCTTTCGTTTCTTACTTTGGTGAATCTAAAAAGGTAATGTCCTTTTGCTGATGTGAAGAACAAAGCAAATGAAATAAATCATTGCAGGTTTTTTCTCCTCTGACACATTCGGAACATCAAACAAAAGCAAAGACTGAAATCACAAAGTTACTATGCGCTGGTGGCAGTCGGAGGACGGCTGCTGAATGCAGATCAAGGTAAGGAACTTCTAACGACTTCAAACGTCCTCGCTGTCTGTCTTCTTCTGTCTGCTGATTGCCGACACCCAGAAAAAGCACTTGACACGCGCTCGCACAAAATGGCTGCTTAGGAAAAACAAATCCACAATTACACAGCATGACCAACACAGTCACATGCGCTGCTCACACAAGTGCATGAAATGTACCTGGTAGTTTCATGTATGCATGCACTCACACCTACAAGCTCGCCCACACTTGATCCCCAGCTGATGAGGTGTACCCAATTAAAATCCAGATAGTTCAAAGCCATTTGCTCTTTATGTTGCAGAAGCAAAGGGAGGAAAAAAAAAAGAACCATTTTCTCTGCAATGCAAATCTATGATGAGCTTTGAGAGTTGAAGCCAGTTGGGTCCCATGCTCTACTCTAGCATCTATGGGGATCAGCAAATCATACGTTTCAACATTTCAACTTCTGACTAGCCCTGGCCACTGTTGGTTTAGCTATCTACTCATGCACAATATGAGCTCTTCTAAGCAGAACACTGACGATTACTGAGGCCACGAGGGAGACGTCATGCATCATTTAGTTCAGACTAATTGAACTGTCAGCCTGTGACGAGCCCAGACGTGGACACGCACAGATTCTTCACATCAGTGTGAAGTTGTTTCTCCCTCTTCACTCTAGTTTTCTTATTTTCATTTTAAAAATATGCAGCGTGGGGGATTTTCTCATTAACACGTCGCTGTGAAATTAGTTGTGATGACTCATTCTGATGATGGGGAAATAAAAAAAAAAAAGAAGAAAGTATGACAAACAGTAAACCAAGTGATCTGCTCAGTTTCATTGGTTTAATCTCCAGCAAAAAGTCCCCTCTGGTTGTGTGGTACTGTAAGCACTCTATCTTTAGCAGACAGGTGGGAGAGGAAAAAAACAGCAGGTGGAGGAAAAGCATGTTGATGATAGTCTGAATAACATTTTATTTAACAAAGATAGATTTAGAGACAATCCAGCAGAGATTCCCTTTAAACTACAATCGACTCACTTTTATTAGAACTCGAAAATGCATCAAGTAGAGTGCAGATCTCCACCAGGTGCATCGGCAACGACCACTGCTGTAACGTCTGATTGAATAAATACAAACCACAATTGCCCCCCATCTAGACCGCAAGCGGATTGTGTTTTTCACTACCATGCCTGATGCAACAGATACACTCGTTTTAATCTATGCATCTGTCTGCACCAGCTCCGTACAGGTTTGTGTCTCATGGGTGTCACCGAAACCTGACGCGTTTTACGTGTCAAGTCTATTTTTCTGACAGTGTGTGTGTATAAACTAGGGCTGTTAGCCAATTTAAATATCTAACAGTGATTAATCGCATGATTGTCCATAGTTAATCACAATTAAATCACACATTTTTTATCAGTTCAAAATGTACCTTAAAGGGAGATTTGTCCAGTATTTAATACTGTTCTCAACATGGGAGTGGACAGCTTTATGAAAATGTATCTATATATTTCTTATTGGAAATCAATTAATAACACAAAACAATATCAAATATTGTCCAGAAACCCTCACAGATACTGCATTTAGCAGCAAAAAATATGCTCAAATCATAACATGGCAAACCACAGCTCAACAGGCAGCAACAGCTGTCAGTGTGTCAGTGTGCTGACTTGACTATGACTATGGTCTGTAATGTCTGTAAAGGGGAGACTCATGGGTACCCATATTCATTCACATATCTGGAGGTCAGAGGTCAAGGGACCCCTTTGAAAATGGCCGTGCCAGTTTTTCCTCACCAAAATTTAGCATAAGTACCGATGGATTCTTTAGGTTTTCTAATTTCATACTGTGTGATGTCAATATTTTCAATGCGTTAAAGTAATTAGTGGCATTAAAACAAATGCTTGGATGCATTATTGTCACGTTACCTTTGACAGTCCTAGCGTAAGAAAAAGACGGTGAATAAATACAGTAGATTCACCTACATTTTGCAACCTGGGTGCAGAAGAGTGTGTTGCGCTCTTGCTCTGTCCAGAGATCGGTTTGTAATCCAACACTCTCCCATCACTTTTTTTTTTCCAGCAGCTGGGAAGTGAGACACAGGAACTTCTTGGATACTGAGGAGCAATTTTGCAGTGTTTATTCATGGGCAAACTGTAACCTACACTGTACATTTACTGGCACAAGGCAACTTCAAGGCAACTATTATAATTATATCCTTATCCTTAGCAGAAACAAGATTGCAAGCTGAAGCAGTTGTTGATCAATCGCGGCCCGTACCGTCCGGTTAAGAGTAGTTAGGAGTCAGCAGTCATGACGGTATAAAACAGTCAATAAAATATGCTTTCTAAAGTATGAAATGCTGCAACCACAAGAGATCCTTGAGCATGCGCTCATAAATGAGCACAAAAAATATCAGGCTGGTCCAGCAGTATGTGAGATTAGCTGAGGACAGACAGACAGATGCACGCACACACACACACGCACACACACACACACCGACCGAACGCATAATCTCCTCCAAGGCTTACGCCCGGCGGATATAATTAAACATGAAATATAGTGTTGCATCTACAAATGTAGGTTTGTATGCATCACCACTGTTTGTACTGCATTATATTACGCAGTAGAGTGGAACAACCTATCATAGTTTCATAAATTAGTCTGTAAGAGTGCTCAGTGAGGGATGACAAGTCATTCCCAAACTGATACTTTTAGCATTTCCACCATTCACTCTCTCGTGCTCCATTCTCTCCTCACTTCCTCTCATCTGGATTGCTTTTCTTCCTCTCCTTGTTTTCCGGTGCACCCCCCTATACACACCTCCGTTAGCCAAGTGTTACCCACTCCAGTAATGACTCTGCAGCGACAGTCCTCACTGCTCCTCCTCACCACTCCATCCCTCCTCAAAAGCCCCTCAGACCCTACTTCTCCTGCTCATCAGCCTCTCTCTCTCTCAGTCTCTCAGTCTCTTCTTTTATGGCTGTTGACCTTTTGCTAAAACACTTAGCATCTAGGGCCACAGAGCGTGCACGCACACACACACACACACACACACACACACACACACACTCAGTGAAGTGAGGACGGATAAGGACCTGGGAACATGATGAGGAGAGGATGGTGGTGGAGAGTGCAAGTTTGTGTGGATGCTCTTGTACTTTTGAGGAGCCGATGTCCTCAGAGCGATATTAAGAGCAGTGATGTCATGTTTGCTGTTCTTCACTTGACGTTAATACTAAGTATTTAAAAACTGTGGAGCCACAGGCAAGGACAGGGCTAGGGGTTGAATTTGGAGTTACAGTTAAAGGGAGTGTTTTTTTTATTGTTTTTTTTTTACTTCTAGGATTTCTGCAGTTTTTCCAAGACTTGGATGGGCATGAAACTTGAATCAGTATAAAAGATGAGCAACCGCTGGGCGTGAAGAATCAACCTCAGAAACTAAATTTGCACCAAAAAAATGCTAACTCTAGGTCCACTTACTGCAATAGCTTTTTCAAGGTGGACAGAAAGAGTTAGCTCACTTGTCATGGAGATATATTGTTGTCAAGCTCCAGAAAACGCGAACGAGTTTGGATGATTCTGTAAAATGAGCAGAGCAATAGTGTTAGTATATCTGGTTTGATGTTTCATCAAATGTAGAAGCATGTGTACATCAATATGTATGGCCAGAAATCAATTACAGCTTCCAAGCAGGGCCGGACAGACCCACTGGGAGTTCCCAGGGAAAATTTCATATAGTTCATCTGGGCTCTGTTGAGCCTCCACCAACCCATTTGGCCTGGAGTCCCAGAAACCACCCAGTATTACTATGCTGGGATACTATCCTGGTCCCAGCAATATGTCTGGTTGTCATAATTTACCTGAAATGTAATTTGTTTGACAATATGCAGTATGTAAACATGATGAATCAACTAGTTTTGAAACAGGGGCCCTCTATGAAACGAGACAATATTCATATTTCCCAAAATGTCAAACTATTCCTTTAAGTGAATCTGTATTTTTCATCACATTCTGGGTTTAAGTGTTTAAGTGTTCTGAATTTGCTACAGATCTGACTCTGGCCTCTGACTGGCTTCTTTTTTGCATTGGTGGCTGAGGATCATGGGTATTGAAGTATTCAGAGCCAGAAATAAAGCTGAAATACTAGAACCCCAAAACACACCAGCAGGTTTGAAAAGCATGTTGTACAAAACAAACAAAAAACAGAAAAATTACATTTATCATCAGAAGCTGTAAAAACAAACAATATGGTCGGATTTTCAACTTTCTGAACGTATTTGAACACATCATGTGCGGCGAACGCTTCCATCAGCAAAAGCAACCAAAAAATAAAACTGTGGTATTTCCATCAAAATCGCTTCATTCTACAGGTCAGTTTCACCAACATTAAACCACCTGCGCTAACCAGATCCTATAAAATACTTAATTACTGGGAAAATCCAACTGGCTCGACTGAGATCAACAGTCACGTGACAAAAACTCTGCGAAACTTTGAACTGCCAAGGAGAGGACAAGAAAGGATGCCACAAGAGGTTGTGAAAATATAGAGTTCAATATGTACAGCATGTGGAACACCCATTTTTTCTAATACTAGTAATACTTGTGAACACTGAAAAATGTTGTATTTATATAGAGTCCATTATTTCAAATTGTTCTAAAGAGATAAAAAATATGTATTATAACAGAAATATATACATATTAGAATTATTGCATTATAACTGTGTTATATGGTACAAATTTACACTGTATACTGCAGTCAAAATATGTTGTGTCCATCATTTCCAAATGTACAGTATATACAGTATATTAAAATTGTGGCATTATAACTGTTACGGCACAGACTTCTACTGTATACGGCAGTGAAAAATGAGGCCACAGTTATTGAGAAGTGACAGGAGCAAAAAAAAAAACCCCGAAACTGCCTGAGGTTCAGAGGGTTAAAACTGATGACAACAACATAGACCTATGGTAGCGGGGGATTATTTGATAATCTAGGAAACTCCAGGTGTTTCTAAGTTTCCTTGTTGTCATTTTTTTTGTTTGTTTGTGGCCTAAAATATTTATCGGTCAGCTGATCGTATGTAGAAACAGACAGGAAACTAGAGGAGAAAGAGGGCATAACTAACAAGTCCCCAGACGGAGTCGAACTGAGGATGCTGCAGTTATGCGGCTTGTGTCTTAACCACTCGGCCACCAGTGCGCCCGGTGTTTCTGAGTGGAGGAACATCATTAAAAGAAAAATCTGAGATGGGAATGTACAGTAGTAAAAAATACTTCTGAATCAGCGGTTTCACTCACTTCTCAACTCTGTTGCTTATAGGATTTGATACATTTTTGATCCTCTGTGTGGGCACATAATACATACACACTCACACAGACGCTTCGACTCAGCGTGTAGTCAGTTATGAGAGCAGCATGTGCTCAGCGTGAACCTTCACTCTCACTCTCTTTTTCCCCTATCTGTCTATCCATCTCTCTCTAGTGTCCATCTTTCCCTCCTGCGCTGTTGCAAAAACGCACATAACCATCACATGTTAGAGAGAGAGACTCCGAGCGAGTCCAGTCATTATAATGGGAGCGGTGGCGGCAGCAGCAGCAGCAGCAGCACATTGGCGACAGCGAGCAGCAGAGCAGCGAGCTAACAGGCCGAAGCCCTCGCACACATGAATCATTTATCAGTGTGACAGTGAGATGACTGCCAGAGGTAATAGGACGGCACAGCTGTGAGGGGGGTTCTGTACTGTACCCTCGCTGTCGGCTACCCCGCCGAGATGAGCGAGGAAGATGTGGCAGGCTGAAGAGAACGGCGCAGGGGTGTAGGGAGAGACAGTTAAGTGTTCAGAGAAAAAGGTGCTTGATGTAGTTTTTTCAAACTACCATGGAGAGAAATAAGAGAACAGAAGAATCCAAGCTGGTGGAAATTTGTGGATGAAGTTAGGGAGGCTGCTGCGATAACAACCTCTCCATTATGGCTCTTGTACACGAACAGCTGGAATGCAAAGACGTGACGTGTGGGTGGCATATCTTTACTGTGATTGTAATAAATGGCAACCCTGAACAGCTAAATTCTCCCCGCCATTCTTTCCAGATAGGCAGGTTTATATAAAAGTAGACTATCTGAGCTGGTAGAAGCAGTGATAATGCTAGCTTGCAGTTGTTGCTGCAGTTGCTGCTATTGTTGTTGTCAGGCATGTGTGTGTCTCCAGATTAGATAGAAATGATTGTGGGCTCCAGTGATGATTAGATTTCACACTCGTGGTGGGAGAAAGAGCAGGAGATAGGGGAAGAAAATTGTGTGTGTGGGTGAGTGTGTGTGTGTGTGTGCATTCCTGCTTAATGCCTGTGTGTGTTACACTACATGCAGCCGGGGTTTGTAACAGTGCTGGGCTGGGCTGCGGGACACAATAGGTGAGATTGACTGTGAATATACTGTCTTATCGATAACCAATACAGCCAAGGTAGCACTGCAGTCAGTTAAAAATGATTTATCAATGCTCGCGCACAAACGGAAACACACCCAGGCTTGATTGCCAAGCTCTTTTTCGCTCATACACATAGCAAACCGCCGACTATATCCCATCTGACAACCAAAGACTACAGCAGGCTTTGCCCGGCAGCAAACACTTTCAAGAGCATCAGTCATTCGATTTAGTGTGTAGTTTAGCATGTACAGTAAAAGCAATTTCTCATCCGAGTTCTGCATGGCTGTGCCAGCCTCTAGCTAAGCCACAACTTCTGAGGGATGGGAGAAAGAAAAGGCAGAGAAGGGGAAGAAGGGCAGAGGGAGATAAAAGACACGGGGAGTTGGAGAGAGGGGTGTAAAGAAAGAAGGAGAGAGACAAATGGGGAAAACAAGTGTGAAGGAGAGTGAAGGAGAGGGACTTCAGAGCCAATAAAACAAATCTGTGTCTAAGTCAATGCACACTGAGAGCCCGGGGGTCTGCCTGCCCTCCCGCCTCTTTGCCTGTCGGCCTTCGCTCCACTCTGACAGACAAGAGGTGCTAAAGTGTTTTTCTGACTACCCTCTGCCAGCCCCTTGAAAGCTACTAATACCACTGTCATGACTGTTTAAATGTGTATGTTTGCGCGCATGAGTGTGTATCTGCTGACATTTGCTTGTGCGCAGCGGCAGAGCCTCACTCAGCAAGGTCTCGTCTGGTATAAACCTCGGGACTCATCATTGCTGTGACCTTGCTAATCTAAAATGGGAAGTCCTGTTTGGATAAAAAGGGATAAAATGACAGAAAGACGGATAAAGGAAGAGTGGAGGTGGTGACACACTTCTCATCGTCTCGAATGATGAGATTTGCTGCTGTATATCCTGGTGTTTATTTACCAGTAAAACTCACCGTCGCTGTCATCTAGTTAGTCACGGTAGCGACAGCACACCAAGTCCAAACAGATCAGAGCTTCCTGCCTCATGCATGTCTCTGTTGTTCTTTCATTTCTAATCACGCCCACTCTCCCTTTCTGTCAGAGCCCCACCACCACCACCACCACTCACCCTGTCTGTCTCCCACTCGCTGTCTTACTGATCTGGTCCTTTTTTTCTGAAAGCTGAGTCATGTTACAACAGACAGAATAGTGTTAAATGAGCAGGGGAGCTGCGCCATGTTAGATTCCCCTCCGGCAGTCACCATTAACCACTGCTAAGTACTAAAACACTGCAGAAAAACAGCAACTCACAACTGCAGCTCAGCCACATATACAGCTCAATCCTGGTGTGTTAGCGTGTGGGTGTGTAACTGTATTTGTGTGAGTGTTACAGAGAGGATGAGAAAGTAAAAAAAAAAAGTGCGAGTTGCTGTGCACTTCCCTGTGCATGTACTTGCCTGTTGAACTATTGGAGCTATTGAGGTTATTTCATTGCAGCCTCTTTGACCTTCTGGAGACATTTCACCAAAGGGCTCTCTCTCTCTGCTATTCAGAGCTTTTCTGACCAGAGTCTGTCTAGCCATTTAAAGCAATTTTACCAAAGGCTCTTGTAGCAGTTAGGGCAGTTTTAGCAAAGGCCAGCGGGTTTCTTAGAGCTAAATCAGACGACCAAAACAGGAGGATTGAAAACAAAGAGAAACTGGACCAATCAATACAGACCCCAATGAGGCATGAAGCAGCCGGCTGAGAGAAGCTGGGGGTGAGGAGCACACACACAATCCCAATCACAAAGTCGTGCATGCACACGCTTACACAGTGCATTTGCAATTTATTTTTTAAAACAGATTTTCACCAAAAAAAAAAATTCACCTCAAATTTCTGTCCTCATGCATGCACGCAAAATATTTTTTCTCTTGCTGCAGCAACAAATAACACCACACTTTCTAGTAAACAAGATCAGAAAATGCTTCCATGAATAATAAGTGGAGAGAAAAATAAGTGAACCCCCCCCCCAAAAAAACCCAAAACAAAACAAAACAAAACAAAAAAAAAAAAACGATTTTTAAGTAAAAATAAAAGCAGTGACTCTCCAGCTTTGAAAGAATGTCCTTGGAATAGGATGCAGTCTGGAAAAAAATCAGCAAGTCTTCAAGTCTTCTTCAGTGTGTGCAATTCACTTTTTTCACTGCCACTGAGGCAGGAAAGTATTTTTTTGTCACTTAGAAATTTTATCTGCACTTTTTAAATCTATGTACTAAATGAAGGAATAACATTTTATATAACAGATGTCATTCAATGTTCCATATATTTTACACAAAAGCATTGTATGTATGGTAAATTACAGAGTTCGAATTCCACTGGTTATTTGCATTAAAACACAATTCAAATGATTCAGAAATAAATGATTGTACTTTCATTCAGATATGTTTTTTGAATACTGTCATAATTCACTCCATTATCTATTTCATACTGCTGTGAAAACATCTACAAACAACTATTTATTAAAGTTTCTTGCCAAAAACTTATCATATTTTACGAGATTACATTTGAGCACATCATGAACGGAACCTCCGTTAACGTTAGTAGCTCCGTTCTTTAACCAAGCAACCCAACCCGATAGCTCTATCAGGGAAACAATATGGTGTGCACCCCACCACACATTTTTTTTTCCTGCATTTTTTTTTCTGACATCTTACGGCATGAGATGTCAAGGAATCAAATAACTAAGAACTAGGGATGCTAATTTTGAAAATTTTCTCAACCAATAACCAACCCCTGTTAACCGATTATTAACAGTTAACTGACAAGATTAGTGCCTTGCATGCAGCAGCGCGCTAGCTGCAGTATATGAGCACAACAACTGAGTCAACAGTTCACCGTCCGGGTGCATTAGCAGCCACTGTGCTGCATTCACTGTCTCCAGTTCCCCCGTCCGGGAACATTAGCAGCCACGGTGCTGCGTTCACTGTCTCCAGTTCCCCGTCCGAGAGCATTAGCAGCTACGGTGCTGCGTTCAGTGTCTCCAGTTCCCCGTCCGGGAGCATTAGCAGCCACCGTGCTGCGTTCACTGTCTCCAGTTCACCGTCTGGGAGCGTTAGCAGCCACAGTGCTGTGTGTAGTGTCACAGACATGCAGCCACTTTCCCAGTAAAAGTCTCCACCGCGCATGTAGTTTAGTTTAGCAGGATGTCAGCGGTGTGTCTGCCCAGCATAACGATAGCGAGTGTCGACCAACGGTGTGTGTGTGTGTGTTTGTGCTACGTTAGCAGCTGTGGAGCTGCTGGAGGCTTCGTGCTCGCCGGCGCCACACATGGCTCTTTCAGCACGGCGTAACTTTAGCGAGAGTCCGACAGAGTGGTGTGGTGGCGGGGACTACAGGGTTGTTGTGGTGTTACAGCTGTGAACGTAGGCATAGTAGTGAGTGTACAGTTTGTCTGTGAATAACAACTCCTACAACAACTCCTCAACTCAAACTCTCTTAAGGTGGACCAGCTTTTCTCCTTAAAGTGATGAGCTACTCTGAGCTTTGCTCAGCTTTTTAATTAATCATTAATATTTCTTTTAACTGTTTAACTGATGTTAATTGGCTAAAATGCTTAATGGTGGTTATTGTTTAAATGGTGAATTATTAACATCCCTACTAGGAAGCAGCTCTTAATGGGAATCAATTCTCAATTTGAATGGCCTGATGATTTTACCCACCACTTACAGGTGACGGGTGCAAATTTGAGACCCTGAGAGTGCATCACAATCTGATGCAGCCTTGAGTCGTAAAACGTTAGTGGGTGATCTCCACTTCTTCATAAAGGAACTTTAATTCACAATCACAATGCCAACGTACACCAAGAACTTCCTTTCAATGTAGGTTAGACAGTCATTGTTTTTTTTATTTGACTACCTGCCTCATCCCTGAGGAGCACCTGTTTTTTTTACTTCAACATTACCAACACAGTGTCCTGACCCAGTGTAGCACAATATCTTCTTCAATTTTTTTTTAAAGTTGCTGACAATCAAATATAATCACCAATAAATTACAGAATGTTCTTGCTTTTCTTGATAACTATAAACTGTTACTAAGGAGTCCTAAATATAAAAACACACACATACATTCACCTAAAACACACACAGGCGCCATTGCAGGCTCACACAGTGACTCAGAGGTGAAGGCCCTCTCACTGTGAGCTATAATTATGGAACAGATTGAAAACATCTGTTGAGACAAAGAGAGTAAAGCCAATACACAGTGCAGAACATGGTGGCAATGCTGTACTGTGATTGAGTCACTGTGTGTGACAGCATTTTTGTGTCCAAACTGAGCTGTGCTGAGCCAGTGCACTCCTAATAGAAAGGGTTACGGTTTCCAGGCCCTACTGGAAACAAGCTGTAGCAGCCAATCTTACCCACTCAGCATTGCTGAGTAGATAATTGGTTGCCAGTTGCCCTCCTTGACAGAGCCGCACAATAAAGAGGATCGCCACTGATCCTGGACAAAAAAAGGCGACCACCTGTTCAAAAACCTTCCTTTGGGAGGAGGTAACATTTCATTAGGACCGGCCCAGCTCAACAGCTTCATCCTGACAGCCATCACTAGATTCAGCTGCCCCTCTGACTTTACCTCTGCACACAATCTATGGCCTCCTGCCCACCACCTGCTATCAGAGCAGACTGCAATCCTCACGGTTACTGTTTACTGCAGGTTATGATTACCTCGGTCTGTTCATTTCCACAGTTTTCCATTCATCACTTTGTCCTGTTTACTACCCACCTATAACTCCTGGAAATGATGTCACCAAATGTTCAAAGTTGTGTGACGTACTTTTACATACTCAGCGCAGCCATCACAATGTACAATACAGTATGTGTGCGATTGCCTGCAGAGCAGATCGTGCTGTCTGATTGCAGACAGGGCACAGATCAGGCTGAATAAAAGTAGCAGATCTTCAGCAGAGTGAATCAGCACATTTGAGCTTTTCCAATTTACTGCAGACTTACTATTCTTTTATATTGGGTATGTCTTTTCTTCCACATGGATTCATTCAAAGCCTTTTTCCTTTATATAAGGAAAAAAAAAAATCAAGCCAAGGAGTTTTACACCCCATCTTACTTTAGGGACATTTCCTTAAAGGACCAGTGTGTAACATTTAGGGGGATCTACTGACAGAAATGCAATATAATATTAATAAGTATGTTTTCTTTACTGTGGAATCACCTGGAAATAAGGATTGTTGTGTTATTAACTCAAAATGAGCTGTTTATAATACATCTACATAGGGAGCAGGTCCTCTCCACGGAGTCCACCATGTTTCTACAGTAGCCCAGAACAGACAAACCAAACACTGTTAATTTTTCCTACTTGTGCCAGAGTCGATAACGCTTAGCTTTGGGCAATATAACAAGATTATCATTAGACACGATACTGATTGGTCACGATAATAGTCCTCACGTGTCCACGATAACAGATTGCTCTTCAATTATGTTGAATTCAGGGATTCTGCCAGTACACTGCAAGCCCGGTGGGCCTGCTTGCACTGCATTTTTAAGATGTTTGTTAAACTAAAATGTGTTATACAAGCACCTTTACTGAATAACTCAGTACATAGGTTGTCTGCTTAATGTTATAGAGTGTCTGTTTGTGGTCAAGAGAGACACAGAGAGAGAGAGCGAGCGAGCGAGGGAGCATGCGAGTGTGACGAAGTGACGGTGAGAAGAAGTCAGCTGGAACTATCTGTGAGCGTAGCATTGTGTGTACAGTTTAGGCTGTCAGTAAATAAATGCTACAACTCCTCAAGACACAAGACAAGTTCCTGTGTCTTGTAGGATTTTTCCAAACATGACTCGGCGCCTCAGCCCACCACAGCAGAGATTTATGTCTCCATTACAACAGTTACCCACTACTCAGAAGAACAGCTGTAAAATGGTGATAAATGCATTTAATTTCCTATATTCTTCACAATAAAAGTCCCCCGTTATTTTGTTTATGTTTTTATTATGAAGCAGTAAATTCAGGAAATGTTGTGTTTTCATCAGCTGCAACTTAACACGACTCTTATGCAGCTGATTAAATAGATAGCATGTGATCTCAGCATGTCATTGTGTAAAATAGCCCAAACTGTCTATACATTGTGGCCACTTACTGTATGTACTGCAATATATGTCTCCAGTCCATAGCTATTTATATGTACATGCATCTCTATTCAGCTTTTTTTGGACGATAATATTGTATATTGTCTTTTTTCTTAAAGCAATATCGGCAATATCGCCCAACTCGAATAATGTTACTCGCTCCTATTGCCACTGTTTTTTCTCTTTGCTTTACACTCATACTCTACACTTCTGTCTGTCTCCATCTCCCCCGTTACAGATGCCAGGATAGAGCTGCTGCTGTATTACTGCACACATGCATCTCTACAGACAACAAACAGCAATATCCATCTGAGAATAAATAATAATTGATGTTGAAAATAAGAAAATAATTATGTTGTGGGATTATTCCTTATTTCATGGGCTGTTTTGGGATTTATACATTATCATTATATACTTAGGGCTGCACGGTAAAGAGGGTCTCAGGTTCGAATCCAGCTTGGGCTCTTCTGTGTGGAGTTCCTCCCACAGTCCAAAGACATGCAGGTTAATTGATTAATTAACTGATGACTCTAAAATGCACCCCTCCCACAACACCTAACGGTAAGTGGTTGCAGATGGATGAATTTATATGTAAGAAAATAAAAAGAATATAATAGAAAAGAAATATTCGAATAGCGATTTGGAGGTTGAATACTGCTCCAAAGCATCTGGGGCAGCCCTTGATCCTACACAATGCTCCTTTAATTACCGCACATAAAAACTGAATCTAAAACTTACAAAATACATAACACTATACTTTACCATTTCTGGTATCTGCTACTTTTGAATCAAGTTACTCTGCAGATGCCATGTTCATAATAGCTACAGTACATAAATCCTGATTTGCTGTTGCTGCCTTTAGCTTAAAGGGAAAAAAAAGGTAACGCTCTGCTTCACTGGAACCACCAATATTCATGCTTTTCTACCTCTATTCTGAAGGAAGTTTCATTGCTGTAGTATGTATGTTTACTAAAACACTTTAACAAGAGCCAGGAGCACTGGTGCTGAAGATAGCTTGCTACACGGCGGATGTGAAGCAGTGCTGTGTCACTACCAGCCTGAGAGCAAAGCAGGCTTGACAGTAGAGGTGAGGAATATGACAATATATACTATGAGACAAAATACATTTGTCTACAGTGAGAGATTTAGTTACACCATTTATGATATGGACGCTATCACCCCCTAGCAACAATAACTCCTTCATGCACCTCAGTCCAAGATACTGTATGTGCAAAAGCAATATTAGGGTCCAACAACAGCCAGAAATATTAATGTAATGCAGGGTTATTGTATTCCCCAATAAAAGGTCAACTACTTTTACAAAACTTAACCTTCTTTACAAGCAGGTCTGTATCCTTCATGATCTCACCCACCTCGTCTCTGTATCTTCTCTGGCAATATATCAACTATCAACATCTCTCAGATTACATATACAGTCTAAAGTGAACACACTGATCATTTTTTGTAAACATGTACCACTATAAATTCAGCCTACATCCGACCTCAGCTCCACACTCCTCCGCTCTTCGTCGCTGGATATAAAAACTTTTTCAGAGCCCTTGAGCGCTTTTGTTTCAAAAAGCAGTCTGTGCAACAAATCTAGCAAGAGCAGGCATCAGCAAGCTACTTTCCTCAGGTCCTTTCATCAGCTAACAGCTCTCCAGTTCACATAACAGCTGCTAGGTATGCAAGATGGGAGCCAGGTTCAGTCAACAAACCAGGAAGTAAACAGAAATGAGCAGCGTCTGTGAGACCCCACCACTTAACAGTTCCCCTCCTTCAACCCCACACACACCAGAAATTTAGTGGCTGTCTTAGCTATATTTAGCAATTAAAAGCTAACGTTAGTTGTTTATTTTGTGTTGCTGTTGTTTTGCTTCTTCTGCTCCTATCCGGGTCTCAAAACTAGACCACATCCCGATATAAACAGACAACCACTGTCAACAAAACGCACTAGACCTGTCCAGTAACGTTAGCATCAGCGCTAGCTTGAAGCAGGTGAAATTATGACGTAGTTTAGCTAGTAACTCACCTTTCCTCTGACAGATACATTTCCCTCCTTTGCTTTCGCGTTTCTCTCTCCTCTTTTGTGTTTGCCTGCTAACTAGCAGACTTTAATATGCGGTAACTGTAACGCAACATGGACGCAGTTAATGCTAGCATCTGTGAAAATATAGCTTAATTAGCGCAGTTGGACTAAACCATTAGCATCATGTCATGGGGGGTTCTGTAGGTACAGGGCAGACAATATATTTTGGTCTTGGCTCCTAGTTCAGTGTCACCTCTTTATATTTTCAGCAGACACACTGTTATTTATTACTTCAATTACTTATAAACTTAAAACTGTACAGCAAACAAAGCTATTTAGTATGGGTATTTTGAGGGCCACCTACAGCTTTTGGACTGTTCCACTAATATTTATGTGACAGTGCACTTGTGACTGACTCAAGAGAGATTTATACAAATTTGACATTTAAAGTAAAAGGATGTTGTTGTTTTTTTGTCTTAGTTGAAAGACAAGAATTCCCTGAATGCTTAATAGTCACATCAAACATGTTAAATATTATAATAAATCATTCTGTCCAACTCAGTGTGGTTAATGATGGACAAGATTATTAGAAATCCATTACTGTTCATAGCCAATAGGTGCATTCTGTTTGGCTCACATTAGCACAGCCATAGTGACAGCAGGCTGTAGCAAACGCCAGTGTTTTACACATAATCTCTGGTGTGACTGTCAGCAGATGCAGCAGCTGAAAGAGTGAAAAAAAATCTCATCATGTCGCATCTGTGCTGTCTGTGGTCACACATATTGACTCTGACAAAAACGATACAACTACGATGGAGTATTAGGGCCACACTGGGGACAAATATAATCAGAGATTATGGGAATAAAGTCGAAATATTCCAAGATCACAGTCATAACTTTATGAGAAAAAAGTCATAGTTTTAAGAGAATGATGTCATAACTTTACAAGAAAAAATTCATCTGCCACCTGTGTGAAAATGAGGAGCGTGGACCATCTTGTGAAGTTATACTTTTGTAAAGGTTTTCACAAATAATGAATTTTGGCACATCAGCACCACATTATCATCAGTATCAGGACCTCGAAAGGATTGTGCTGTGTTTATTCCAAAGAAAGAACCACACAGATTTTCCTGTTTTGTGAAGGAGGAAATGACTTTTTTCTCGTAGAGTTATGAATTTATTCTTGTAATATTATGATTTTATTCTCAAATGCTCCAATCTTTTTTTACCTCAATGTGGCCCTAATACTCCAACGGCAAATGTTAGCTTTGTTTGCTGCCTTTGGCTTTAGCATTTTAATCTTAACTTTTCTGTCTGGTTGTTGTGGTTTATTATGGAGAACAGAACCTTCCAAAATTAAAAAAAAATGAATGAATAAATAAATGACTCAATAAATGAATAAATATATCATTAAACGTAGCAAAACATATTAAAAATAAATGTAACCTTACATAAATTCATATTTCAGCTTGAATTTGCCTCCTTATTTCTTTATTTTGCATTTATTCTATATTTATTTTTAAATGGGTACATTTATTTTTAATATTATTTTTGCTACATTTAATTACATATTTATTTAGGGAGTAATTCATTCATTTATTTTTAATTTTTGGTAGGTTCTGTCCTCCATAGTTTGTCTATGAGCACATACTTAGATGAGGCTTTATGTAGTTCTGTGGTTGTGGTTATGCATCTTGCGGTGTTCCTGTTGTGTTCTAGTGAAAAAACAGAAAGAATCCTGTCTAATAATGACGCTCCAAGGTCTCACACATCCTTGTATTTGTACATATTCTCATCAAATGTGAGTGTTTGTTAGAGTAAATGTCTTCTTGGCTTAATGTATGGTTGGTATAATGTGCTCCTGAGCTCCCAGTTGTAATTTTTCCAACTTGTTAGTGAGGTTGGTCAACACCGTAGAAACAAGCACTTAGTTCATGATAAGCTATAATCAGCCTGGTGCTTTGAGATAGGCCACGCCAGCCGGCTAGGACGATTGGAGGAGAAATCCAGATCAAGAGGGAGCGACTTAAGTACCCTCATTCAGTTTTAGCCACCAAGCACATAGTCTGGTATTTGGTAAGTAGGGCTGCAATCAAAGATTATTTTCATTATCAATTCATTTGTCGAGTAATCAGATACAATGTCTAAAATATAAAAAAATGCCTTCTTCACATCAACAAATTTGTTTGTTTTGTCCAACCAACAGACCAAAACCAAAAGATATTCAATTTACAATGCTATAATTCAGTAAATTATCGCATTTAAGAATCTGAAAGCAGAAAATATTTGACATTTTTGCCTCATAAATTACTTATGTAGTTAGTCAATCAAAATTGCTCACCATTAATTCATTGATCAATTCATTTGTGTCAATTCATTACTGGACAAAATCATTTCAGCATCACTGCAGGCTACACATTACGCAAACATTATTATCTGATTAATCAATTAGTGGGTCAACAGAAGATAAATACAGTTATTATGATAATCAATGAATCATCTGTGTAATTATTCAAGTGAAAATGCCAAACATTTGCTGCAGTTTCAAAAACGGATGTGCTGTTTTACTTTATATTCTTGTAAACTAAATCTCTTTGTGGAACAAAACAAGACATTTGAAGGCGTCACCTCAGGCTCTGAGGAAACCAAATCATGAAAACACTGCAGATTTATTGATAATGGAAATAATCAGGCCTACTTGTAGCGCTAATAAAAACACAGACACACACACATTGTCTTTTTCACTTGCAAAGCTGCACTGAGTTTGACCCCTGTGAATAATGGCTAACTTTTAAGGCAGATGCTTTGAATTGCAATCAAACTGTGAAAGCAGATTTACTCAAAGAAATAGCGTGAAAGTAATGAACTTAAAGGCGCTAACGACTCATTTGGTTCTTTATGGAACCACCAGGACCCCTGAAGCAGCACGTATTGAACAACAGAACAATAAAGAAGATCTTAGCTTAAAGTGAACACTGTCCACACAGCTGCTTCCCAATTAACCACATCTTCTCCATGCACATTAATGTCTATTTCATTATTCTATATGTTGTTAACCTCCTCCATGTTGTTATCCACCCCCACCTTCCTGTCTGTATGTCATTTTTGTTGCAAATAAAATAAAATAAAGTGTCCGCTGTCTGTCTCCCTGTGTGTGCAAGTGGCTGAAATGTGATTTGGAGGTGATTATTTGATTGCAGGTTGCAGGGTGCTTCTGACTTGTTCATTTCACTTGCGTCAGAAGCTTCTCTGTTGCCATAGAGATGATTAGCTTTCATAACTGACACATCCCGCCCTCTCCTCATATTTGATTCAACAACCGAGGATTGTAACTGTTTAAAACAGCAAGACATTCATTAATGCAGAAAATACTCTAATTAGCTTTTTTTTTGACAGCATGATAGAGCAATAGTAGGAAGGAGGGTTTTTTGCAGAGGCAGAACTTAAACGAGGCTTAGAATAGAGAATGAGTTACTGGTAATGTTGTCAGTAGCAATATTCTTCAAGATTACAGATGCAATCTTAATCTGTCCTCTATCTCTCCTTAAATGCCCCATTCGCTATCATAATGCCTGCTTCTCGTATCTGATGGCCGTGTTGTGCTTAATAACAAGCTACGACTGCGGGAGGGAGGGGTACGTTGGGAGATAAACAAATTAACAAAGCTATTCGCGGGCCCTGCAACACCGGGGGGTATGGGAAGAGAGGAAAGAGGGCAGTAAAGAAAGAGAGGAGGACTGCCT
The DNA here is from genome assembly GCA_947000775.1 of Pterois miles. NCBI lineage: Eukaryota > Metazoa > Chordata > Actinopteri > Perciformes > Scorpaenidae > Pterois > Pterois miles. Next base: position 7,332,263 of record CAMQGK010000308.1, on the reverse strand, counting down.
TAGCTAATCACAACAGGGGGGCATACAGCGCGCCGCAATCACTTAGGCACAGCATTATCTCGGCAATCATGCATCCTCCTATTATTGTGCTAATTGGAAAACCTTAATTTCAAACATAATATTATTGCCTCATTATTTGCCAGGTTACTTTCCCCTAAATTAATAAACATGTCACATAAGTTGCACAAAAGAGCTTAAAGGACTGGCAGTGGTTTGAGGTGGGTATTAAGAACTGGTCCCAAACTGTCAAAAAAAATGAGGATTTGCTACAAATCATCACTGTCAGATGTGTTTATTATTGAGTTATTAACACCAGCGCTGCCCAAAGTGGGGCCCCGCAGGCCAAAGCTGGCTTGCCATGAGGTTCAATTTGGCCCGCCAGATGTTTCTAGTGATTTTTTTCTAATTTTTTTTTTTTTTTTTTTTTTTTTTCTTTAATTAAAAGACCTGCAGGATTGCCAATGATCCCGACTGACTTTACTGTCTTTCGGAGGCTGTGTTAGAGCTAGAGTGAACACTGGTATCATATGATATCAGACCTAAACTAAGGAATCCATTGATAGCAACGATGTCACACTAGCTTGTTGAGAAGGAAGTGCTCAAATTTAGGCTAAATTTTGCCGAGGAAAAACTAACATGGCCATTTTCAAGGGGTCCCTTGACCTCTGACCTCCAGATATGTGAATGAAAATGGGTTCTCTGGGTACCCACCAGTCTCCCCTTTACAGACATGCCCACTTTATGAGAATCACATGCAGTTTGGGGTGAAAAAACATAGTTTTTTTTAATGCAGTATAAATGTGTTATTGTTGCCTCTTCTAAAAATGACGTATTTGAATATTTCTGCTTACTGGGGTCAAACAGTCTTAGAATTACATAAATTGGGTATGACTGGAAATGAGCACAATTTTCAGCAGGTGGGTTTTAACTATGTAGAAGCTAAAAAAAAAAATCATTCAATTAGGGGAACTTAGGATCCTAGAACCATTTTTCATCTCAGAAATAGCATAAAACAGATGTATGCTTTTGGATCGTGGCCCACCATTAAGTTCCAGGTTTGTCCCTACAAGGGAAAAAGTTTGGGCAGCCCTGAATTAAGACCTTCAAAATCAGCTGGAAGGACCTCGCTGTTACACTATACCGGGCACACTGTGCTTCCAGCTTAGCATGTTGGGATCAGCTTCTAGCTTCGTTACATGCTGAGCCACGGAAGACTACAGCAAGAAGTGTGAAAGTTTGGCTAAGCGTCATGAGAAGAGATGAAGATTCAGCCAAATGAAGCAGCTGCGTTAAGATGATTTTCACTGCGGAAGAGGAGCCTCTCCAGCACTCCAGCAGCTTGGCACGACTGTAAAGGAACATGTCATATTCTTTTCAATGTTGTAAATATCATAATTCAGTTAGAAGTATCTGCAGTATCACACTGATAGGCAATACACACTAAAGTTACATACTTACAAGTTGTGGCTAATAATGCAAGTACTTACATGGGATTATTCTTATTACATGGCTTTGTTGAATAGAGGATTCTGATTGGTCAATCAAGGTGTTCAATCAAGGTGTTATTTCTTTATAGCAAACCACTGCTATGTATAACAGACAATTGCTATGGATGCAGGTTTAATCTCGGTCTCTGGAGGACCATTTTTGTGTCAGTTTATTGATTTCTTAAGTTAGTAGTGGGATAATGTGCAGCAAGTGGGTCATTGTTGTGAAATAAACCCCTTCAGGGCGATGCAAAAAGAATAATTCTTTGATTATTCCATTAATCAATTGGTATATATACTGTATAATTTAATAAAATAGTAAAAAATAAGATTATTTTAAATTGCCTGTAGGTGTGTCAGCCCTGTGGCCACCTGTCCAGGATGTACCCCGCCTTCACCCAGTGTCAGCTGGCATCAGCTCCAGCCCCCCCGCTACCCTGAACAGGATAAGAAAATGGTGAAAAATATTGATCAGTGTCTCCTAAAGCCCAAGATGACAACCTCAAATGCCTTGTTTTGTCTGCAACTCAAAGATATTGTCATGCAGGAGTAAAGAAACCTGAAAATATTCACATTTAAGAAGCTGGAATCAGAGAATTTAGACTTTTTTCTTCAAAAAATTACTCAAACTAATTAATCGATTATCTAAATGGTTGGCGATGAATTTAATAGATTGATTAATAATTGATTAATCATTGAAACTTCTAGAAAGAAGGGAAAATTTCATATTTCATATTTCTGCCTGAAAATTAAAATTCTCTGTTGACTGTCTTGTCAAGTAATGACCATATGGTTGGTCTCCTACATGAGAAATGATAGATACATAAATAATACAATAAAAAAGGCAACCTATTGTTACAGAGTCTAAAAATAATATTAAATATGTAGAATATAACAACTGCCTGGTTAAGTACAGTAGAATACCCTGCAAGAGCTGATTATATTTGGAATAAAGGATAACTCATTATCATATTTTAACACTGTATAAATATGATAATGAATTCTGTTTCTTATTTTAATGTCTATGATAATAAGAATTATATTAATATTCAATAAGAACCTGATTTAATGAGAGGCAGACTCGAAATCAATAAATATCAGCTATTATTTGATGGAGATGAAAAAGCATAAAACTACTGCGGGTGGGTTTTTTTCCTCTTCCGTGTCTGTTAATTAATTCGTTAAAATGACTGAATCATTATGTAATGAGAGAACCTAATCATCTGGTGGCCTGTGCCTCAACCTCTCCCCCCAGACAAAGACATTAAGTCCACGACCACTTTAATCTCACCATTTGAATATCTTTGATTTACAGGCTAACATATCATCTGCGCTTACGTGCCATACGTCTTGGCGCGGTTGCCATGGCGATGTCAACACAGAGATCAATCATTGCCAAGCAGGAGTGGAGCATGACACCAATTAAAAGGTGATGTCGTCTCCAAGTCATCACTCACACTCCTCACTAATGCACTAATTACCGGGGCCGGGACATTAATGAAATAGCATGGTTCAGCCTGGGGATTAATCTGCATGGATTCGCCAGCGTGCATGTGTGATGTCTGTCTGTGATGTGTGTGTGTGTGAGTGTGTGTGTGTGTGTGATTAATGCGAACCCCTGCTTGCTCTGCCGTGACCTTGAGCACAGCCATAGGAAGGAAATGAACCGGCTGGGTGGAGGGTTGGGATATCTGCTCTTGGGGGCGGCGGAGGGAAGACGATGTGCTGAGGTGGAGGGCCGGGCCAAGGTTGAGCATGAGCGGGGAATTGGTGCAATCGGAGGGGATCGATGAATAAATTTGGCACTTGACTTTGACAGACTCTGCTGATGATCTTCCAGACTGCAGAAACTTTCTCAGTTATAAAGATCCAAATTAATTACTAAATTACCATCACTACTATAATCTGCATTCATGAGCAGTTAGAGTCATTTTGAACTTGAGTGAACTTTAAGGTTGGGGTTCACAAAAAAAACAAAAAAATCGAGAGGGAAGAGTACAATGCAGTGACGTCTAATGTATTGAGATGGGTGTAGCCTCCAAGTGTCAGTGACAAAATTGATTTGATTGTATTGTTTTCTATTGATGTCGCTTTGAAAGCGTCGCCCCGGACGAGGAACGGCTGAGTCATGAAGTTGAAATGAGGAGCTGAGGATTTATACTAAAACTTTATATCTAAATAAGGTGGCAGCAGGCTAGAGGGAGATCACCAGGAGCCTGAACATTTACTTGAGCTACTGTTGGCTGTATTGTATGTCAGTTTCAGTTAATATTGCAGTATAAAACCTGTTTTCTGTTTAAAAAACACAAACGTCAGGAGAGTACTTACCCATCTTCTAACTGGTTACATCTCTAGTCTGATCTGGAGTGCACAGCTGATCAGTACGTGATTTGTTTAGATGGCGTAACAGAATTTTTAACGGTGTGAAGACAGAAGAGTGTCCGATATTATTAGGCTGTAAGTAAATAAAAACACCACAGATCTAAATTCTTATCTTGTTGGTTTCTTATTTTGTCCAAATGAAGACACATCCAGGTCGATATTATTCATCATTACAATAAATTCTTAGTTCTGCATAATTATAAAAATATAGATGCATTTCTACCGGGTTCAGTGAGGCCCATGAAACAACACAAACTGTGGTCATAGTGGTGGAAGAAGTATTCAGATCCTCGAGATACTAAGTAAAACTAGTAATACGGCTACTAGTGTGATTAAAAAAATAGAGGTGGGTTAAGTAATAAGACCTCACCTAAAAACAAATTACATCAAGATAAGTATTAATTAAACAAATAAAAATGTACATTTTAAAAAAAGCACAGACAAAAAAGGTCATAAGCTAAGAGAAACCTGGAGAGATTAATATAATAAAACAAATAAGGCTAAAAAGGTAGAAAAGTAATAAGGTGTGTGAGCGAGACAGAAGAACAATGAATGAGTTAGTACCTACTCAATGTGTGTATTCATCATGGAATAATTATCAGTTTTATGCACTTTAGTCCAGGACAGCTAATTTACAATTTAGACTATATCCTACAGAGGGTCACATTTAAAATACATAACCTGCTGTTTTGAAAGCCAGCTCCTTCAAAGTAAGAGTGCAACATTTTCAGCTGGGCTGCTTTGATCCCTATTGATTCTCTCTTCTCTCCTGTGTTTTTGTTCCTGTATTTCTTTACTCTTTGAAGCCTGAAACATTTTGTATGGGTAAAAATCACTGTTAGAGTTTGTTTCTGTATTTTTTTATTGATTCTTTTTTTTTTTTAAATTAATTTAGGCAGTGTCTTGACAAGCCTCCCAATTCCCTGGCCCCTCGAGCGATCTGTTTTTAAAAATGTAGATTTTTATCAAATAAAATCAAAGTACACAAAAGTAAATCTGGTGCAGGTACGCATGAAGACCGACTCACCGATGACGTATGTGAGCAGCAGGGCCAGCGTGAGGGTGAGGAGCGACGCCGACAGGGCTGTGCACTTCCAGTTGCAGCAGCGGTGAGGCTTGTTGAAGGTAAACAGTGGTCTGGTCACGCTGCTGCGGGGCAGAGGCCGGGGCGGAGGGGAGTACACGGTCCCAGAGGTCAGGGGGTAACCCTGCCCCGCCCCTGACAGTAGAGCCGACGAACCAGAGCCCTGCTTGAACAGGAAGTGTCTGAGAGAGAAACACAAAGAAGAAATTTCATTCTAATCCGCAAACGACCCCTTAGTTACTGCTGCTGTGCCTGTGGATCATATCAGAAATACTTTATTGATCCTGAGGGGATATTGGGTTATTTTGCAGTTGTTCCATTTAGAATACAAACAGGCCTATATATAAACAGAGAGAAGTTGCACGGAAAATAGAAATTAGTATGTTTCATGCTGAATGACTTATCTATAAGAAAATTATGAGCATATCTCTGCTAGACACAAGATTTTAAGTGCTGCTTTTGTGTGATTCTTTGTGGAGAAACTCAGTTTTACAGATCTGTCGATTAAATCAACCAACTGATTAGTCGCCAAAATCGTATGAGCATTAAGACAGCCTTAAAAAATAGAGATAAGTAATATGTAAATATTAGGGTTGTTAACGCGATAATAACGTGCTAACGCAATATCGTTTTAGCGCCACTAATATCATTAACACATTAACGCAATCGATCTTTCAGAGGTTGTAGTGGACTCAGGTAGTGGTATCCTATGAAACTAGAAAACCTAAAAAAATCTATGGGTACCAACCAGGTCATACTTGTCGCAAAATAGGATAAATAACGCTTCAAACTGTTGCTTGGCCATTTTCAAAGGGATCCCTTGACCTCTGACCTCAAGATATGTAAATGAAAGAGATGCCCACTTTGTGATAATCACATGCAGTTTGGATCAAGTCATAGTCAAGTCAACACACTGACACACTGACAGCTGTTGCTGCCTGTTGGGCTGCAGTTTTATGATAGGAGTATATTTTTTTAATGCTAAATGCAGTACCTGTGAGGGTTTCTGGACAATATTTATCATTGTTTTGTGTTGCTAATTGAGTTGCATTAATAAATGTATTCATACATTTGCATAAAGCAGCATATTTGTCCACTCCCATGTTGATAGAAGAATTAAATACTTAGACATTACATAGACAAATCTCCCTGTAAGGCACATTTTGAACAGATAAAAAAAATATGTGATTAATTTGCGATTAATCCCGATTAAATATTTTAGTAGCTCGACAACCCTGGTAAATTATATACAGTATATATACATATTTTAATATGTATAGAGTAAATATACTCTTATATACGTATAACAATAGTGTAAATTATATTAATGCCGAAAAATGGTAAAAGGGTTTAAAGTAGAGGAATAGCAGAAATAAGAATATTACTTGAAATGTACAGAATAAATACAGTATTAATGTGAGTATTGCACAGTTGAATTATTGCACAAGTTATTGTAGAGTTAAGTCAGTATTGCACAGTTTAGATATGAATAAATAAATGATGGGGTTATAGCTGCTGACAGGGGTGAAATTAGTCCAAGAGGCGGTCTATTGACTCAGAGTGTCTGACGCTCAGAGGGAGGGAGGAGTGGAAAAGTTTGATGGCCACAGGCAGGAGTGTCTTCCTGTAGCGCTCTGTGGTGACTGTGGAATGAGTCTGACCGGCGCGTCATGCAGTGGGTGGGAAACATTGTCCAAGATGACATGTAACATGGCGAATATGCAGCTTACAGATTTTTGAAACAACTGGTTCTTGATTTCAGACATTGGCAGGGAAAAGCATCTCATTTATAGCCAGCAACCGCTGAAATGACATGGCCGGTTTTATCAGCTGCAGCTAGCTGGCTAATTAAGCCAACGCTAGCTCCAGGAGTTGGTTCAAAGCACAGTTTCTGGCTGACTGCTTACAGCTGACGCGTTTTGAAAGGAGAGGCTTGTAACAAGGGTCTAAAGTTGCATGTGCCAGGCAAAAAGTCAGCATCCTCGCCAGTTGATGAGCCACGTAGAAGACATGGAAATAAAGGAGAAACATTTTTCTTGTATAGACAGTGTTGAGCTTTTTCCTGACAGTAGCCAATTATACATACTAGTGTAGTGCCTGTGCAGCGTGTACGGGCTGATTGCTTGGCCCCCAGATGTTCTGCTTACAGCACTGTCGAGAGCCACAGTATGGCTGCTTGTACCCTCCGAGTGTGAATTTTCTAGATGTTCTCCAGATATGCGAAGGACAGTCGAACACACACAGACAGACAAACAGTGAATAGTTCCTTTATAGTTGGCTCAAGCTGCTACAGATCCACCTAATGCTACCAAATTTGCCATGGTCACTCAGACATCATATGATATTGTTTTATAAGCCCTAGCCACAGCATTTGAGTCAACTGTGGGGGGCAGCTATAGCAAAGCTGCATGAAACATCAACAATCAAAAAAGGTAACAATTTCCAGCTTAATCCAGAGATGTTCTGTAAAAAAAACAATGGTGACGATTGCACAAATTTGTAGGAGAAGGAGTAAAAAAAATCAGATTTGGGCAAAACACCAAATGGCAAAAAAATCAAGCTAGACGCAACTGAGTGTGGCATGTAAAGACTGCTTCGTCTGGACCCCCAAAATCCAGGGAAAAAGAATTTTACTTGAAATAATAATGAATTAAAGCAAATTTGTTTTCACGACACTAATTTCTTCAACAAATTAACGCAACTTGTGATAGAGTGAAGATACTGGTATCATGAAACTAGAAAACTTAGGGAATTAATTGGTTCCAATGTTACACTAGCTTCAAAATAAATAATGCTCCAAACTAAGAAAAACTGGCATGTCCATTTTCAAAGGGGTCCCTTGACCTCTGACCTCAAGATATGAGAATGAAAATGGGCTCTATGGGTACCCACGAGTCTCCCCTTTACAGACATGCCCACTTTATCATCATCACATGCAGTTTGGGGTAAGTCATAGTCAAACCAACACACCTGCCAACCCTCCAAATTTTGGGATAACAGTTTTCCCAATTTATGACAAATATTCACACCATTGTCGTCTTTTCATTATCTCAAACTGTTTCCGGCACTGTAAAGGGTTTATATGCTCTGCTGTTTCTACTAGAGCTACACCAAATGTCTTTTCCCTGTGGCAGACAGCTGCTTGCAACACATCTCAGCATCACAGCAAAGCCGACGCCGCATGGCGCACGCCAGTGGAAATAACAGGTATCAGAGCACAGTGGTGCCGTTGACGCATTGTGTCTTAAACGGCCTTCAGTGAGCGAGAGATGGAGAGGGAAATGGAGTGTACTACGAGAAAGAAATACTCAAGCAGGGGAAAAATGAATGAATGAATGAAAACTGATGAATATTAGTTTATATCAGAGATTCACGCCAGTGGGGCGAATTATTCATTTTCTATCCTGAGAGTTAAAATTAAAATGAAATGTAAGCCTATTTAACAAAAATGCTGTTGCAGTGTAGTTAACATTTTCTTATTTTCATTCTTTAAACGTCAGCACAGTGCTAAATGCAGTACCTGTGAGGGTTTCTGGACAAGATTTGTCATTGTTTTGTGTTGATAATTGATTTCCAATAATAAATATATCCATATATTTGCAGCATATTTGCCAACTCCCATGTTGATAAGAGCATACTTGTCAAATCTCCCTTTAAGGTACATTTTGAACACATGAAATATGTGTGATTAATTTACGCTTAATCACAATTAACTATAATCAATCATGTCGATTAAATAATTTAATTGATAGACAGCCCTAATCTTTACACAGCATATAGTCGGTTGCTATATTTATGCTCTAGATATGGTTTAGAGAACCTTTAAATGCTGAGCATCACTCTGTGTTCAGCCCTGTGCACAGAAATATAAAGCTTACGGTTGTTAAGCTATAATGTACAATCACTATTTGGGGTAGAGGTTGAGTGAAAGGACAATTAATTGCAGTCCTAATCTTATGAGGGGGAGCCACTCTGCCTTGTGTGTCCCACAAACCACCTGCCACCTCTGGGACCACTGTTTTTGTCTTTTTAAGTGGATTATAGCGTGAATTTGAAAACAATATCTAGGACAGTAGTTCAAGCCTTCACAAATTAGCTTAGCACAGCACGGACATCATCTTTTCTTAGGTATCTAGTATCTTATTCTGACTCTATTTATAATAATCTGCACTCAGTGGAATTCAGACCGGCTCTGAACGTACGCCTGACTGAAACTCATTTAACGGGCCCCCAAGGTGGCAGATTTTAAAGGAGACCCCCTCTCCTGCAATTTTCTGAATGACGCATACAGGCCGGCTCTGGATTCAAAAACGACACACAGGACAGACTGTTCTACTTTGCCGTCGCATAAAGGTACAGTCCCCTCAAAGCTCACCTGTTGAAAACAGCTCTCAGTACTGTCTGCAATCCAGTGAAAGCCCTTCAAATCCCACATGTTTGGCTGCATTTGTGTGTGCTTTTAATTTAAGTGGTCTCTTAAATTTGCAAGTAATGCATCATCAAAGATTAATCCAGAAAGCTAAAATCAAAGAAGAAAAGTAGCCTGAGAAAAGCCCCAAGCGCTGTGACGCCACTCGCAATTTATATTATGTTCCACCATAAATGCCTCTCCACCATGTATGTGGCGAAAATAAAACACGGACATTATTCACAGTCAGCACGCTGTAACCAGGTGAACAATAGGAAACAATCTTCCCACAAGCTGCTACGTAATCGCACGCTATGGATAATGTTTAAGCTGCAGAATATGAAATGATAAGCTCTCATCTAGTCCCTCATTAGAGAAGAAGCCCAAATTTGTGCCTCTCTGGTGCAACATGAGCAGCTATGCAGAGCGGCGCTGATATGAAAGAGAATGAAAAAGTCCTAGCAGCCAAGGATCAATGACTTACCTATTCCTTTTTTGACTCATCAAAGCGACTACATAAGTTATATGGCCGTATTAGTTAAACGGGGATGAGGTTCATTTTCATTACAAAAAAGAGCGACTTAGATGGCGGATGATGATAGGAAAGTAAGCTGAGGGGCAATTAATCTAGGTAGCATTTCATCTATATTGTGTTCGGATAATGGAGGGCAGGGTTGGAGGGTGTCAGATGAGGAAGCAGAAATATTGGGGTTAGGAAATTATGCAATCTGGAAAAGGGGATCCGGGCAGGCAATTATAAGCAGCTCATATTGACTTCCATCAAAAAATGAACAAAGACTGCTGGTGTGGGGAAACAGAGAATAGGCTATATTGGAGAAAACATTAGGAGAAAAAAGCAGGAACGATTCATTGTTTTTTTCTCTGCAGAGTATCTTCCATAACAAAACATGTCCTGGAGCTCCTGGAATTCACAGACAAGCAGGGATTGCTCCAGGTTACTGCGTGCTCCCCGAGGGTTAATACCGGCTTAGAGCGGTGCGATATGCCAGAGTGTTATTCTATCCTTGCAGTGAAGGGTGTGAGGTCACAGGCTGCTGGTAGGAGCGTGGTCTCCAAAGGGCCCTCAGAGGACAGGCCATTAAAGTGGGGCCAGACAGCAGACTGACATGCAGCGTCGCTGGACACCAGACGGCATCCGCCCCGCACATCGTCCATTTGCCCTCACGCACGGCGAAAACACATCCATCTTCTCGTGTCACTTAGTCTCATATTCAGCCCTTGAAGATGGATTTGACTTAAAAACAAGAGCAAAACTCTGCCGGTGGAGTGAGTTTCAAGAATTTCAGAGGCCAGTGTTGGTATGGTGGTGCATGACAAAATAAAGCAGGTCATTGCACTTGTGCCATTTACAGGAAAAATACTGAAATATTTGCATTGGAAAGTGGTGAAATGATCTCAAGGTGAGGCGAGACAAGGTTCTTTCTGTCGGACTTTACGAACATAGAGGCACTTTAAGGCTAAACATAAATTAGAGCAATATGTTAAAACAAAAAAAAAGGAAAATACAAATACAATAAAAAACGACAAAAAGAAGGATAGAGGGGACAGTTTCAGTGTATTATAAACACTTCCACACATCTGTCTCTCTCTTTTTAAAGACTTAATAAAGGACTTAATTAGGAGATTAGGAGTAGGATGTTATTTTCATTTCCCTATTAACTTAAAGAGGACCTATTATGCTTTTGCACTTTCTCCCTTTCCTTTAGTGTATATAGTGTTTTCTGCATGTAAAAAGTCTGCAAAGTTACAAAACCTAAAGTCCAGGCCAAAGGGAGTTACTCTCCCCCACAGAAACTCTGCTCTTGAACTGCCTGAAACGTCTATTGTCCCGCCTTTTCTTCCGTAACGTGGTGATGTTACCAAGTAACACATTTGCATAACACCTGCCTAGCAGCTATTTTGCCACGCCCTCAAACAAAGCCAGTTAAAGTGGAGCTGGAGTGCAGTCCGCAGAGTTTGATTCGGTTGACCAATCACAACAGAGTGGGCCAGCTGACCAATCAGGGCAGACTGGAGGGCGGGGCAGGAGCTCAAACAGAGTGTTTCAGACAGAAAGTGAAAAGAGGTGCTGCAACACAGGTGGTATGAGAAAAGTAACATTAAAGCATGGAAACGTGTTCTAGCAGAAACCTAAAATATAATGCTCTTAAAAATAAGCATACTAGATGCAGTTTAATTTTTTTTCATTTTGCCAGTCTTTTAGTCTCTCATTTTTAGTTTCTCTGTGTTTCTCTTTTTCTGTCTATCTGTAACTTATGGTTTGGTTCCTATTGAGTTTAACCTGACAGCCAGATGACACCCATCCGTCACTGCCTGCCCCTCCCTTCTCTCTCCATCCAACCATCCAGCACCCGCTGAAAGCTGTGAGTCAGATGGGGGACCGCACACCTAAGGGTCAACAGTAGTTCAACTCTGAAAGGCCAGAAATAAATTTAGGACACACACATTTTCACCCACATAGAGACGCGCCCGCTCAAGACAAGCAAAAAGATGTCAAATACGGGTGAGCGTTTTCACATTTTTGAGGCCAGTACACAGGTCGGGTCCACTGCGGTGCTTTTATTGCTCTGCTGAGGGTGGATCAGAGCAAAAAGGGGATCAGAATCCAGCTGAAGAAATCGCATTTGTCAACGTGTGTGGAACTCTGTTCTTCTTGTGAGGTGCTTTTTTTTTTTAAAAAAAAAAAAGGCTCCACTGTTCTTCCTGGCTGCCTGCCTTTGATCGTCTCAGACAATATCCAGGGGCGACGCCCAGGAAGCTCTGAATTCATATCAGAGGGCAGATTTCCCCCGAGACAGGAAGAAAATGAGAGTTTCCTCTCTCCAGGAGGTCGGAGTCTACGGCCCAAAGGCTGTCTCCACCTGGATATGTGCGAATGACTGTTTGTGTGTATGTGTGTGGGTGGAGGCAAGTGTGCACGGCGCACAGGTACATGCATGTACCATACGTGTGATTGTGTATAAGTTGACTACGGTGTGCTGCACAGTCACAGTGTGTGATTTCTCTCACTTCCTGAAGGAGAGGAAGGAGTCAATTTATTACGGTCCCAACATTTGTTATGCCTCTTAACGCACCCAGTGTGAGACCCCGTCAGATATATTGAACATCCATATCTGCATCCTTCCACTTACACAAGCCGGCCTCTCCAGAAACATAACGGATATGCGGCTGAAAAGGAAATCCATGCGCACTTCAAACAATCTTAATCTCAGCTGACGCAACGTCAATACGTTTCAATACAGATTCGTCAAACACGCTTCGAGGAAAATGGAAGTGCACTCGACAACAAGAGATATTATTCATGTTTTTTGTTGTTGTTGTTGTTGTTTTTTTAAGGTCACAGCATCACTTGTAATTCCGATGGCGTGAGCCCCCATGTCAAGTTTGTAAATACTTGATAAATCTTTAATCTCACGCCTGAGATTGAGCTGATAGAGGCGGCGTCTGGGTGAGAGAGAAAAATATGAAATCATTAGATTAGCAGTGTATCTGAGAATGTGACAGAGGGGAGAGAGGAGGGTGCATGAATATTAAATCCAACCCAAAACAGTTAAGCAGTGAGGACATTCGTTTTTGTCTTCCCTCACCGCCAAAAGCTAGAAAGAAAAGAGCTAATAACATCTGAATTATGTTATGAAGGGACACCACTCTATTGACTATGCATATGATTACATTTTACGGTTCAGAACTAATAGAGCACTATCAAATGAAACTTATTTGACTATAAACTCCCCAATGCAAAAAAATGTATTATGGCAAAAAAAAAAAAAAGCTGCCATCCAATATACTGAGTCACTGCGGAAATTGTGTTTTATAATCACATCTCTCTTTGGGAGAGACTTCTTTATGTTCAGGGAATATCGTTTGAAACCATTTGAAACACACACAAAAAAATTATTTACGGTGGATTTTCCTTTAAAGCAAACAGACACAGATAAGCAGTGTAATTACAATGCACTTCTGACAAGCCTTTTACATTGATAGTCATGTCTGGCCAATGATTAATTTAAATTGTCACTGAATCTAATTTTATTCTTCCCTTCCTTTAAATGAGGTAAGATCTAATTATGGCCTAATGCATAACTTATTAAACCCTCTTCCTCTGGCATGGCAGCCTGCCAATCTCATCCTCACTCCTCATAATACCAGAATTCAGCCTCGGCAGCCGCACCGAGCTCTCATTAAACATGCAAACATATTCTTTTGCACCTTGCTGCTTCTTCCTCCAAAAGCCGCCTCGCAAATGAGGATCTCCTAAATAATTCTCTGATCAATTATTACTTATGCAGGGAGCGAATGCTTAATTCTGTTTGATGGGACGAAATTCCAGCGGCTGGTCTCCGAGCATTCGGGGGAAAAAAATGTTCTCGGGTATAACAATTGGAAGTGGAATCACTGTGTGTTCCTGAAAAGAGGATTCCTATAGTAGACACTGACTTACACTTTTATTTTAGCTGGTAGAAACTCAGATACGGGTCCCCTGGTAACTGTTGGCAGTGGGTGGTAGGAAAATGATAGGAATCCGAAAAACCTGCAGAGATTCTCTATGACTTTGATGGTGTGCAGAAGTCCTGTAATAATACCCGGGAGGCCTGCTTGGTGCTCCACTTACTGCGCTCTACACGTGCAAAACATGTCCTTTCCTAACTAATCCTTTAGTCCAACATTCATTCTTAATCATTCCACTCTGATTTCTCTAAGAAATTGTGAAAGTGTGCCAACTCCTGACGAAATAATTTCCTTTAATCTAATGAGCCTCATTTGTGAGATTAAAGAAATGTCTTTAATCAAGTGACATTATGTTGAAGTAGGGCGGTTTGCCTTGAAGATGTTTTCATTTGATGGGTTCTCGTCGCAAAAATGACACCTCCACCACCACTGTTTTGGACTGAAAGCCTTTTGGAACAAAGCCCTCCATTTGTTCCAAATTCTTTAAATCATCTCAACTGTTTTTGTTTGTTTGAGTTTAATAAATAAAAAAAATGGAGCAAAAAAATCGCCTTTACGGGACATTTGTTGCATTCTCTTACCTGGTCTCTAGGGGAATGTTGCTGTTGAGCACCCAGCTGTTGTGAAGCTGTGCCTGGTCTGTGCTCGAGCTTGTGTCTGCGCCCTGGCTGCCCTGGCTGGCCTGGCACCGGGTCGGCATGGTCTTCCTCTGCAGGCTCACCTGAGTGTAGGGCGCCGGGCGGGCGCACGTGCAGGCGTGGGGCGGAGGGGGAGGCGGGGGCAGAGGGCGAAATGTGAACTGGCCACCTGGACTGCTGGGCAGCTCTGTGCAGGGAAAGACAGACAGAGAGGAGCAGAGAGGAGGAGGAGGTGGAGGAAGGAGGAAGGGAGGGACAGGGGAGAAATAAACATAGCTTTATTAGGAGCCCAGTACCATAAATTACAAATAAAAGTGGCGTGTTAGTTGACAGTTTATTGTTATTACACTGATTGAGGGACATAAATCAGCTTGAAAACTGTGCCTGTCCGGTGCCTTCCCCTTCCTACCTGCTTTGATGCACTTCCAGCCGCCCTATAAATAGGTTCTTGGCTGGCTGCAACATTGAGCAGTCTTTAAAGAGCTAACAGCTCTGGCTTAATCTGCAGCCGCCAGCCCAAACTACCCATGTGATGTTTATTATGAGATCTGTAGCTCGACGGAATGAGCTAGCCAGCTGTAACTCCCTCACACTGGTAACCTCGGGGTCTAGCTAGAGCTCTCTCAATCCATCATTTATCATTCCCTTTCCCTATAACTCTCCCTCGCCCCATCTCCTCCTCCTCCTCCTCCTCCTCCTCCCTGCTGCTTCTCCCCTCTCTCTTTCTTCTGAAAGTGCGCACGGACTAATTACAGTTTTGCCAACTGAAATGTGCCTGCATATGTTCGTTTAATGTGTAAAATGTGAAATGCACGTCTATGTGAGATGCAGATGCTTTGCGTTTATTTTCCATGTGTCGGTGTGGATTCACAAGCGTACATCAAGCATCCTGGGACATTACTTATCAGTGTTTAGGGGGACAGCTCGTGCCGTATGGTTGCTGCACGGTTGCACAAGCACGGCAAACCCCCCCCCCTTCGTCCCAAAAGACCGCCGCTGTCCAGCTGCCTTGACAGTGAATGTAACGTTAGCCTCGAACCCGTTGTGAGGGAGAATGGAGTAGAGAATCTGGTAGACACATAGTATTGGCCCACAACTCTATTTGCTGCCAAAATGTCAGCAATAATTTTGCATCTAGAAATGTAAACCCCATCTGGGAGATTCCCACATTCGTCCCAATTCAAGTGGAAGTATTACAGAGAACACATTTGGTGATTCTTGCTATGAAAACTGAGAAAAGTAAAAAATTAAATCATAGGCCTGTAAAAATTAACACAATAACACATTAAAGCAATTTTGTTTTAACACCACTGATTTCTTTAATGCATTAACACAATCGTGATTTTTAGACTGTCGGGACTCAGCTGTTGTTGCCTGTTGGGCTGCAGTTTGCCATGTTATGATTTGAGCATATTTTTTATGCTAAATGCAGTATTTGTGAGGGTTTCTGGACAATATACATATATAAAATTCTTGACAAATCTCCCTTTAAGGTACATTTTGAACAGATAAAAAACGTGTGATTAATTTGCAATTAATTATAATAAACTCCATCCATCCATCGTCAACCGCTTATCCCGTTAGGGGTCGCGGGGGGCTGGAGCCGATCCAAGCTGGCATTGGGCGAAGGCGGGGTTCACCCTGGACAGGTTGCCAGTCCATCGCAGGGCACATAGAGACAGACAACCATTCACACTCACACCTACAGGCAATTTAGAGTCATCAATTAACTTTGGACTGTGGGAGGAAGCCGGAGTACCCGGAGAAAACCCACGCTTACACGGGGAGAACATGCAAACTCCACACAGAAGAGTCCCAAGCCCGGATTCGAACCTGCGACCCTCTTGCTGTGAGGCGACAGCGCTAACCACTACACCACCGTGCAGCCCTTATAATAAACTATTAAATGTAAAAATAAATAAACATCTAAATCGACTGACAGCCGTAAATCAATCTTGTTTTCGTTTTCGTTCCTTTAGTTCTCTGTACAGTGATACACGACTACATGTTACCGCACCACAATTATGTCTAAAACTGAGGCGACATCTTTCCCAAATATGGCAGGCAACACAGTTACAGTTATCGTGTTATCATGAACACTTCCATAATACTGAAACTGTCCACATGCACTGACATTTTTAAGCAAAAAAAATCAAAGCATATTGCTCTGATCTCTTCACACTAAATTATTGTCGCCTTTTGCGCAGACATGTAAGTAAACCAATGCACTGTGTCACACCCTCCAGTGTTCACTGACACGCCACACAGCGCATCAGGTTTTACGACTCGTAAGTTGTTGGAAATACACATTTACAAGATGTATATTGTAGGAATGCTACGGCAGGACGGGAACAGCTCTGCAAATAGGCCTATAAACATTTCCACAGTAATATTTCCATGACGCCATCTGTCCGGCTGAAATGGCGTTTTGAACAAAGTAGCAGTTATGACGTCTCTTCTGCTTGCGTCTGTGTGTATATATCTGCATGTTTGACAGCAGCACTTCCAAAATTGTTGCGTAAACTCTGTCAAAATGCTCTTTTGAGCAAACGGCAAGTTTTTCATCTTCCAAAAACACATTGCCGGTTATTGATCTTCCAATGCGCCTGAATTGTCTTTGTCACATCTCCAGAGTAATGCAATGAAATATTTGCCTCTGTTCTGTGCATGCTGACGAGCCATTACTCACATTCACATATTTAGTTCATGATTTCACATGAAGCATGCAGGGGGTTCTAACACCATGTTGGTGTTTATTGCCCTGGGCCATCAGCAATGATGCATATTTCACACACACATACAATTTGATATTTTTAGCATGTTTAACATGTTTCTGTTGAGTAACAACTGTGTGATGTTGTAGTTTGTGAGTGTTTCAAACCAGTGGATGTGTCACATTTACACACTGAAATACACTCCAGTCTGTGTGAACCTTAATAACTGCTTTTCTCCTCAGAAATATATAATATTGCATTGTATTATACAGAAACACAACCTGCTTGTCACCGCATTACATCAAACGTTTCCAACAGCTAATCAGAGTGAAAGTGACTCCGTATGAGACCTGGTAAAATATATTTGTGTCATCACCTGGAGGTGCTGTTTAGTCTAAACTAATGGAGGTGGAAAATGGGAAGTTATTTTTGTTTGAACCACCACTGAGTATTAAAAACGACATGCTTAGGGAAAACTGACAGTGTTTTTAGAGCACTGCAGCATCGTGTGTGTCATTGTAATGCACCAGGAGCTTTTAAGTGGTGCTTCAGTTTTTAGTCTATCTGATTCATCAGTAACTGGGAGTCCTTTGAGTCCAGCCAGAAATCCCTTGCTTACAGGTTTTTTTGTAGATATTGCAGGTGGATATTTTTTAGCATTTGTTACCCAAAAAAACATGTACTTTTTCATCTTTTTTTCCAAAAATAAATAAATAAATAAATAACACACATGCAGTGCATTCCCATGGCTGGGCACTCGAGTTGGAAACTTGCACTTGTGTTGCGCTTGAGGCATTAAATCAGCTTTAGACTTGTCTTGAACATAACTTTGCTGACCTCAGTCTTGACTCAGACTCTGTTGTTGTGAAATTGCAAAACCACTGTGAAAAGTCTCAGACATCACGGTGTGCGCCCGTCAGCCTCAGGTGTGTCACTGAATCAAAACACATCAACGGCATTGCCATCTCTTTTTAATGCAAATGTTAATGCTTGCTCTAAATGCTGCTGGCACGTATATATATACCACAGCCTAAAAACACTTCTTTAAAGGGATACTTTGGGTGTTTTGAAGTGGGGTTGTATGACTACTTATCTCTAGTCAGTGTGTTACATACAGTAGATGAGGGTCGGCACACCTCCAGTTTGGAGAAGAAGACAGGAGGTCGACCGATTAATCAGTCGGTCAATTAATCGGGTCAATTTTTTGAAGATGTAGCCCGGCGGGCTAACCTTTGCATGCAGAAGAGCAAGATCCTAACTTGGAGAAACCATAAAGACACAAAATGCAGATTGGAGAGACAGACCAAGTGTTGTTCAATAAATGTTTACTTAAGTTAAGAAATTTTCTGTATCATTTGTTATTATTAAGCTGTTTTTATTATATTATTATTTATATTTTATCAGATGAAGGAAAAAAAAGCCAACCAGTCAAACCTCAACCTCTAGACAGGAGTTACTGCATCGAAGCAAAGCGATGTGCTGCAGTGGACGGGACGGCAGTAAAACATACTTTAGCCTCCTAAAAGAAAGGCCCATCTACAAAATCAATATCAATTTAAGTTTACAATATATTTAGAATATTTTCACCGCTTTATCTTGCTGCCCTTTCCAACGAGAATCTGAGGTCGATGTTTCCATCTGTGCTCTAACCAAAGTCACCAGACTCCATTGAAAAAACAGGTCTACTGTTCTGTGAGGTAAAATTACTGTTTTTTTCAATGGAGTCTGGTCGCTGTGGCGAGAGCATAGATAATGGCTTTAGTTCCCCTTCTGAAACATAGACTGTGTAGCTGTCTCACAGCAAGTTAAAGCAGTGAAAATATTTATAGTTAATATAGTGTACACTTAAACTGATATTGATTTATTTTAGGTGGCTAAAATATGTTCGGCTGCCATTCCTGTTTGCTTTAGTCGCATGCCGTAAGTCCTGCCTGCTTCTCCACACTGGGGTCATGCCGCCCGTCATCTACAATAGCTAATACACTATGGATAAGTACCTCATACAACGACACTTCAAAACACCCAAACTATCCCGTTGAGTCGATATACGTGCAGCTCAGAAAATGCTGGATCCTGCATTTCCCATATTACCACTCAACAACATCTTTCGCCTGACTTCCCCTGCCTGGTAAATACCCACGTCTTACAAACTCCATGTACCAGTTTGTACGTAAGTATCTATCTATCTATCTCTATCTCTCTCTCTCTCTCTCTCTCTCTCTCTCTATATATATATATATATATATATATATATATATATATATATATAATGATAATGACATATATATAATGATTAATCTGATGAGACATTTCTATGAATATTTGAGTCAGTCTCACAAACATCTCTTTGCATTCCAAATGCTCTCACAGTGGGAAGGAGTTGAGTGAAATGACAAGTGCTTTTTTCAACCCAAATGGCTCGCAATTGTTTTGAAACCAAAATAATAATTATTTCTGCTTCTTCAGTCTCAACTGACTTCTAGTTCATTATTAATTTAGACTTTTTAGAAAACCTGAGTTGTAAGAGCTGTGGGGATACAGTCGCCGCAACTTCACTTTGCTGTGTTTGTGTTGGCTGGCGAGGGAAAAGAGGGAAAGAGTGTAAAGTGGACAGGAGGGGAGGAGAAGGGACGAGGACAGAGGGCCAGGGGAGAATGTAATCTTGGTGAGTAGGGTGACACAGGAGCCCGGGCTGCCAGATGGTGCTTTAGAAGGCTTAGCTAAGGCTGCTTTGGGTCTCTGGTCCCAAAGATCCACAAACTGACTCAATTCCTCTCTTCTCACACAAACGCACAAATGGCAGAGAAACACTTCCCCTCTTCCTCCCTCTTCCTCCACGCGAAGTCACATCAAACACGCAAGCTGTGATATTGTGTTAAATAGTAGATGTAACCTAAATAGGGCTGGCAATGTAGGGCAGGGGCCGTGAAACATTTGGCGGGCTAGCCAGGAGTTCAACAACATCAAATCAACTCTGTGGGGAGTAGATAGAGGCCAGAGGACGGGCCATTACGGTTTTAGATGACAGTCGTGACAGTGTAGAACATCCTCTGCCCATGGGGTTCCTCTGGGACTCGGGCCTCCAGAAAAAGACTCGTTTGGAAAGTCGCTTATTAGATATTTTCCTGGAATCATCAGCTTTTGGTTACATAAGCGAGATATGAGGGAAAGCGTTTTATGGCCAGCAGAAGGGAGATCTGGGGGGATTTACAGGGAAATGTAACAGGTAACAGGTATTTAGGCCAGGTATTAAAAATGCATTACTGTAGGTGAGATGGACCTAAAATAGCACAGACATTAAGTATTTATGACAATTTAGGCATTTAAAGCCAAGTCATACTGAGAGGAGAGCATAGTAAAGCATGACTCAGGCACACACACACACACACACACACTGAGTAATGTGTGTGTAATGGGTTAGCTGTCGTGATGCTGCGTTTCTCTTAAGAAGGGATATTAACGAGCAGGTATAAAACAGTTTGAATGAAAAATGAACCACATGAGCAAAATAATCGTGTTCATGAACGCTCGTCATGCTCGTCATTAAAATGTTCTACTTCCAGCCTGGATGTGCCTGCCAGATGTTCAGCGGTACCTGTGCATGCTGTTCTTCTAATTGGGCAGAGAAATTTAAGAAGCTGCGGTGAGAAATTCAATTTTAGCAATCATGGACAATGAGGGACTGTGTGAAAATAATTAGAGGGGAAGGAGGCCAGAAAAATGGGAAGGTGATATAGTTATCAGGGCTGCCAGGAAAGTTGTTAGAACCACCGGCCTTATGTCTTTTTGTTTGTTTGTTTGTTTGTTTGTTTGTTTGTTTGTTTGTTTGTTTGTAGGGGAGGAGCAGCTTGTCACTAAACTGAAAATATTTGGTCCAACTTGGCCATCCAACTAAGCGAGCCAGTCTGGGCCGAAGTTATTGCTAACTTCAGGGTTACCCCTTCACTTTAATCAGCAGGTGACAAGCAAGACGCTGGATCTTGACGTGGGCTTCGAGGTTTTGTTGCACCGACGGCCTAAACTGTACACACTCTGCACTGCTACCTTCACAGCCGTAACATTACTGCTGACTTCATTCTCCTACACACATGGACACTCTACTCTCTCTCAATCATACACTGACACTTGTTTGCTACTTGTATAACACATTTTAGTTTTAAAAACATCTTAAAAATACATAATTTCCAATGATTACACCTGACGGGGAGTCAACTTGGGTGGGCCATCAGGATTGCAATACACTGGAAGAAACCCTGGTTATTCTTTTTGGTGAAGGCAGGGTAGTCTGTAGAGCTGGGTATCAGGTACTCAGGTACTCAACACTTTTGAGGTACCAGATAGTACTGAAACTTCTCCAGTCAAATTATACCTGCAATCGATCCTTTTTGTGCCTTTGTGCCCAGATCTAGCGATGCAATGTGAAATTAGCCCACTACTACTAGATGCTCATGCAAACAGCACAAGCAGCGTTAACAACAAAAGCAAATGGTAAATGTGTGTATAGAGCGCCTCTCTAGTCTTCTGATCACTCAAAGCGGTTTACACTACATGTCAACATTCACCATTCACACACACACATTCATGCACTGATGCAAGGTGTCAAACTGCCCATCAGCATATAATCTAAATACTCATTCACACCAATGGCACAGCCTTCAGGAGCAATTTTGGGTTAAGTACGTTGCCCAAGGATACTTCAACATGTGGACAGGAGGAGCTGGAGACCAAGCCGTCCTTCTGATTGGTGAACGACCTGCTCTACCTCTAAGCCACAGCTTAGAGCGGCTTTTATTCTGAAATACATGCAGGACAGTGTTGTAGAACATGTTGAGACTTGCAGGCCTCCATGAAGGAATAAAACACGGGGGATTATTACTTCTGAACATTTTTCTGTCCAAAATAAATATAAATGACATTTATAATGAAATGAAATGGCCATTATGAAAGGCAAACTGACAGCAGCAGCAGAAATGCAGCTTTTCATATGTAAGTTTATTTTCTAAAAAACTCAAATAGTTACATAAAAAAGCTTTAGTGTGGTATTTACTGGTAATAAAATTGTTCTCTGGTCTCTGTCTCTGGGCTTTATTTTTCTTTTAATAAAAATATAATAATTCAAATGTAATACTTTTCTTAGTGGTTGTTTTTTTTTCATCATTTTGTTATATTTACCATAACTTGCATATTATTTTGGAGATATTTAGGTGCAGGTTTTTCTACTTCAAAGGGGAGAGTGACACAGAAATATTTATAATGCTGCAAAGTGTTTTGCTTTTTTATTAAATAAAATATAAGATCCAGGTCCCCTGCCCATCCCAATACTTTTTGTACAGTCCCTAAAGTGTGCAAGCTGCAACAACAGAGTGTATAGCTTCTTTAATAAGAAGAGACCATTATGTTTGGTGTGTAGCAGACCATAAAAACATGAGCCACAATAATATTAAAGCCTAATATTTAACCAGGTGTCCTCCTCTTCTTCTCCACTCTCTGTTTGCTAACGCCCCCTTTCCCCCTCTCTTCATTACTGTGCCCAGCGCTCCAGTGCAGAGTTAATTTCTTATTACAGAAAAGCTGTATAAAATCCATAGAGCCTGACCTCAACAATATCAAACCTGTCTGTCTAACAGAAGAATGTGATCGTTTCGGAGAGCATTTAACACTATTGTTGGACCAGGCCCAGGAAAAACCACATCATCCACCCCACTCTAAAAATAAAAGCTTAATAATTTCCCCCAGGATAGCTTTTCATTTATCTCACTTCTTAATTGACTTGCATTAAATTGCCACAAAGTTTATTCCACTGCTGTGCTCCGATGAAATAAATAATTAACCCCATAAAAAGGTCAGACAACTGAAATTAGAACTCACTGTTTTTGTTCTTTTTTTTTTGCAGTAATGAGATGGGATCCTGCCCTAGCTGACCATCTGTCTCTGTCTTAACAGAGTTCCTGAACAAGAGATAACGCATTATCTTCATCAGACATTATAAGTTCCAATATGACTCCTTTCATTGGCCCCGCTGCTGATGAAGTTGGAGTGAAGGATGGTAATATCGATAATAACAATAGTGAATGTATGATAACGGGGACTAATATTGCTAATGACTATAGCCCAGACAATGACATCAAAATAATGTTACAGATAATAGTGCCTACGGTCATGAAAATAACAAAGTAATCACGATAGCATCGGTAATAACAGTGGTAACAATGATGATGAAAATAGCAGTGATGGCGGCAGAAGCGCTGATAATTACGCTGATGACAGTGGGCTCTGAGACGGCAATTAGAATAAAAACAGCCATTGATTCATCGCTCCAGACGCGGGGATAAACGGTGGGATATCCATTTAACAAAGTGACACAATCATGTTGTCCAATTAAAGCAAGAAAATACAAATGAAGAAACCAAGGGCTCTAAGAGCTTTTCCCTCTCACACGGAACACAGTCGATTTTCATACAGAGCCTGATAATTAGCAGCCATGCATCATCTGCTTTGTATTTTTTTTACACCGGAGGACTCAGCGTGCATGTGCATCGGTACGCGTCGACGTGAAAGATGCATATATATGTGCATATTTGTGTAATTGCTTGTTTGTACCCCCGTCTTCAAAAACTCCCGAGCAACTCCACAATCATGTTTAGGCTGCAGGTGATTCTGAAAGTAGCATTTCCCCGGAGAGGGCGTGAAGCCTCCTGAGTCTTAGCTCCTCAGCTCTACAGCGAGAGGCTTAGCATCACGCAAACGCTTCACTGCAGGGGCCCGCGCTCAAATTACATTTTCAGACGAGCACCCTCCTTTCCGTCTATACGCTATTTAAATGATCTGTTTCAAACTTGTAATTAATCAGCCGATGTTTCACAGACGTGAACTACGCGACCAAACTTTTTTTTTTTTTTTGATCTTAATGACTTTTGGCAGCTTTTCAGAGGAGGCCAGTGCAGCTTCGTAGTGGGATAGCAGCTAGCTGAGCTCAGCTCATCTCTCCTGAGAGCACAGCAGTGTCCTGATCCTTCCTGACCTTGTCACGGCTGCAGGGTGCCTGGTCATTGCCACCTGCCACGGATGGAGCCGTGCAGGTGTTTGCGTGTGCGCCTTGGTGCATACGTCCACGTGTGTCCATGCATTCATGCATGCATTAGTATGCACATGAGTGAGTGTCTGACAGAGCTCAGTAGCAGCAGTGTGATGTCATGTGAGTTATTAGCCTCGGCGTGAATTTGCATTGCCAGGAAGAGGGCGTGACAAGGTGTTTGAGACTCAGGAGGTGAAACGCCACAATGGCCATTACGGTGATTAGTGCGCACATTCATCTTTTACAAGCCTCGTGATTCTTCCCCTCCTTCCCACCTCGCTCTCTCTCTTCTATATTATGAACACACGCCGCATCTCCCTCAACCCCAAAACAATCACAACGAGCACACAGCGTATGGAGGAGTTTCGCTTGCACACACATACGTACGGCATATATCCTCCGACTCCGACATTAAAACAGGAGAAAGTGCCTGGGCTTGACAGCAAACAAACCAACATGAAGAGATTCCTGGCAGGCTAAAGAGAGAGTAGTATCAAAGCTACAGGAATGCACCACCAGCAGCCCTTTTTTTCACTGAGAGAGAGAAGCAGAGTATGCGCAGTGTTGTAGCAGACCTGAGCTGCTGGTAATTAGAATGGGCTCTGAGGAGAGACAGGCAGTGGAATGAATGCAAATGAATTCACTGGCTCTGGCACCAGGCTCCTCAACCTCACTTTTCATATAGCATGCCTCACAGACATGGCGCTACTGACACAAACAGAGCTAGGGCCACTCAGTAAACACTGAATGACACGACCGTGGACACGCATGTGCCAACATGTCCACGCACGCACGAGTGTGCAAATAAAATGTGAATCCGCAGGCCTGAAACAACGACACAGTGCATGAGGAAGCACGGCACAAACACACAACCCCGTACGCTCACGTTATACTAATCCCTGCCACAGTGTTGCTTGTGAAAAGAGAAAGGGGGGGAACATCCACAGCCATGTCCCACAGCGGAATAAACAAACCCGTCTTAATTGGTGTCGATTTGGAATGGAGTGATGATTCATCATGCAGAACTCCCCAGTAGAGTATTGGAAACCCAATCATTTCTAATCCATATGACCTTGACAGAGGGCCAGAGTCAGACTCCCAACTCCTTCCACGTGCATTGTCCGACCAGACAATGTCGAGGCATTGTGACTGACTTTACAACTCGTTGGAACCGTAATCCACCAAAGTCAGATCACTTCGCTGATTACTCCATCTCAGCCAGCGGCAAATCTTTATGAAGCACTCAATTCTCCACAGCAGTCATAAATCAGGGTACTATAAGCTTTCTGTCTCAATGATGGCACACCAGAGACACTATTTCCATACCACGCCGCTCCAGTCAATAATTCCTATTCCCATTACATCTACCAGCGCCTCTCTTGGCTTAAAGAAGTCCACGGGTACCACCTCACCCCACCTCTCCCGATCCCCGGCGGTTTGCCGTGTGAAACTTTGATCAGCAACTCTGTGGCCCTTCTCAAGGAGAAGCAGGTCATCTGTGAAGGGGTCCTGCTCTTTACTAGCTGGCGCTGTAAATGAGTCTAATTAACACATCTCCCGTCCTATCTTAACCAGGCATCCGGGGCCAACTACAGCCTTATTATAAAGTAGATTATGCATGTAATGTCCCCACTGAGAATACAGTATGGAAAGCGAAGCATTCAGAGAGATGTACATATATATGCGCTGTGCACAAGAGGACAGAACTGTGGAAGACGGGAGGGGGCTGCTTGGTATTCCGACAGGAGCGTATAATAGATGGTGGAGGGAGATAGAGGTACAAAGAGAGCACAGGAGAGGGAGGGAGAGAATAAGAGGAGAAAGATGTGTCTTCAGCACCACCTGCAGACTCGAGCGGCGGCCATCTTGCGGTCAATGAGGTGAGCGCGGCCACCGCCCCGGGTCAGCATTAACACAGACCAATGACAAGTCGGCACTTGCCCTCTATTGCAGCAACACCTTGCCGTTCCACTCCGCCGACCGCACCTATCACACCGATCACGACGCGCGCACACGCTCTTCCCCGTCTGTCTCTCTGTTTCCTCTCGCTTTAACACACACACAACCAGGAGAAGCTTAACAAATGTGGGAACAGATGCCCCACATCAGACTGCAGTTGCCCTCTGCTCCCTGCGTGCCTCCAGAGAGACAAAGGAATACCGTTAACAAAGATAGGACCTCTGCTGTCTCAACACATACGCCTACACTGAACAACACATTTCTGAGCCATATCGTCATGTCAATATAAAGCTGCAGAAATCCATTCAGAATATCCATTTGATAGCTACAGTATGCGCTCACGCCTTCTCCTAATCAACTCAACTCCTTTTTCAAAAAACCTCCCAGTAACAGTTTTTGACTCGTTCTTTTGGGGACATGGTTTCCCTTCATCCACGTCGCCATAGGTTGCATCTATACAAATCCATTTTTGTTTTAACACGGATGACTTTTGCAACATTTACGCCTAGCATCCACGCTACTCTGCCATTACTGAGTCCCTAAAACAAGAAATTTGGAAACACTGCTGACCCCATTTTGAAACAATAATGCAGACACCCACGTTCGCTTGACATCATGACGTGTCCTTCATGCCCTTATCACATGCACCTTTTCTGGAAGAAAACAAATGACATCAGCCTCAACTACCAGCGGGTATTTCACCGTGGAGTTACAAGTGTTAATGACTTTATACTGTATGTTGTGTGAACTCCCAATCTATGTGACTTTCAGTAACATCTCCATATTATCGGCGGTCCAAGCAAAGAAGTCTCTGGTTTTACTTTTGGCCATTGCTGTTCTTCCTTTGTAGTAACGAACCGCTCTGCTTCCTGTTTAAACCAGCATGCACATGCTCAATGTACGTGAATGGACATGTGATGTGATGTATGGACAGAGATTAATCCTGAAGTGGCCCTAAAACGCTCATCTGGACTGCCATTGTTAAAGCCTGGATGTAGTCGCTGAACTCTACTCACTTACTAAACTCAAGTAGCTTCTTTGACAGGTGAAGAGGAAAACAAGACATTTAATGGCCCTCTTGTACTTGACATTCAAGTGAGGCAGAAAACAGTTTTTTGCAAGAAGCCTCAATTTTATCTTTAAGGTAGAAGTCTGTGTATCTCTCCCTTGCAGAGGGTTTATGTATTCAACAGAAAAATGATACAGATAAATCCGACTGCAATGGACAGCTAATTCGATATGATTCGATTCAGCTGTGATTTATTATTGATTTGGCTCGGATTTGATAACAAATTTTGAGTGACTACATTTAAAAAAATCAGTATTTCCTCATTTTTAAGTATAGAATTAGAAATTATGTCCACTGCCACACTAACAAGTGATACACTGTGTAACTTTTCAGCTAAAGAGGATGGATTTTTCACTTAAACGCTGTCGACTGGGTGTTGTTCACCACCGTTTTCAGATTGCATCCAGATCAGATACACTTACTTTTAGGGAAAGGCAGATCGTTAATATTGATACGCAACTGTTTGGACCACATTTTAATTCAGATAAAGCTTCATAAGTGTGTGATTCAATACACTAGGAAGGTAAGCATGGTTTAAAAGTCAGTGACATTTAGAGAACGCTATATATAGAGTGCACGCTATTGAGGAACGCTGGCTAGCTGCAGGGTCAGACAGGAGATCAGACTGAATAAACATCAGCGAGTAAGAGAGAGACACACACACATACAAATAAACAGGAAGTAGTAGCTCATGAGGTTGGTGTTTTTTGGCTACAAATTAAGCTGCAGCTTTTCATCTGATCGTCGGTGGATCAGACATGTAATCACTCAGCTCTCCAGACACACTCAGATGGGGGACCGAGGCTGAGGATATGGAGATGGATCAAGGGTTTAGGGTTGACACTTTCTGTGTTGATCTGACTGGCGTCAATCTATCATCCCTTATGGTGTCTACTCTGTATCTGACATGGCCTGGATATCCCCTGGTTTCCTGAATTGCAAAAACTGGACACTTGGGCGGACAAAACAGCCCGCTGACCGTCGATCCTGTGACTAAGGCCTCATTCTTAAAGAGGATCTATCATATTTTTGTACTTTTTACCCTTTCCTTTAGTGTGTTATATCGTTTTTTGTGCAGGTAAATGTCTGCAAGTTACAAAGCCCAAAGTCCACGCCAAAGGCAGTTCCTCTCCCCCACAGAAACTTTGCTCCTGAACTGCCTGAAAGGTCTTGCTTGAAGTCCTGCTTTTTCTTCTGTAACATGGTGATGTCGTAACGTAGTTGCATAATGCCTGCCTAGCAGTTAGTTTGGCACTATGGCTGAATAAAGGTTGACCAATACGGGTTTTTTTATGTCCGATGCCAATACCAATTTTTTTTTTTTTTTTTTAGTTACTTAGAGGTTTTTTTTTTTTTTTTTTTTTCATCAATTCAGGGTTTGATTCCCACTCCTCTCTGTATTTTGAGTGTACAGTTTAGACTGAGCCATGATGAACTTGCCAGCTAGATGTTGCTTAAGGTATCCACAGTTTTTGTAACAGAGAGGCGTGAGTGAGCACGTGGCGGCTGCGTTACCTGTTGTTTTTCATTTCCATGTTAACAGGTTAGAGCTTCCACGCCGCTGCTCGCCCGCCCGTGTGAGACCGTTTTTTTCTGTGGGCAGACCGCCTGGGGGCGGCAGTAGCTCAGTCCGTAAGGACTGGGGTTAGGACGCGGAGGACACTGGTTCAAGTCCCCCATGGACCAAGACCAACTGGTTGCTGGAGAGGTGCCAGTTTACCTCTAGGGCACTGCCGAGGTGCCCCTGAGCAAGGCAGCGAACCCCCAACTGCTCTGGGCGCTTGTCAGGAGCAGCCCCCTCACTCTGACATCTCTCCATTGACATGTATATGTACTGTGTGAACAACAGAGTGTAAAACTGAATTTCCCCACTGTGGGACTAATAAAGGAATATCTTTCTTTTCTTTTCTTTCTTTCATTTGTTAACATAAGGCTTTTATTCTGAAATATGTGCAGGACAGTGTTGTATTACATGAAGTAACTTGCAGGGCTCCATGAATGAATATGGTACAGGGTTTAAATTGTGCATTATTACGATTATTTACAAATGAGCATGTGTTTCTTGACCTTTCTCTGTCTAAAATAAATATAATTGGCATTTATGCCATGAATTGGTAATTATGAGGATCAAACCGCTCGTCAAGAGGCCGGCGGTTTCGTGCACATGCAATTCATTTGCAGTCTGGACACGGAGGGATGAACATCTCCTGCTGTGACTGGAGCTAGGAGGGACTGCTGCAGGACTAGGTCCTGGGCCAGACCGGCTGCTTGATGAGCACATGGCAGCCGACCATGAATGCTTTGGGGCGGGGGAGGGGTCCATGGCAGCACCCACTACTCGTTGAGAAGAGTAAGAACGAGATGTGCTTTCACGTCGGACTCCAAAAGTCTCCAATATCACCAGAAAAAGTCACTAGATTAGTCACAAGTCGCTTTTTTGAAAAAAAGTCACTCAAGGGGTGTGAAAACTTGCTGAATATAGCAACAGAATTGCTAAGTTGGCAACATTGCTGAGGTCTGCTGGTAGAACGACAGTTTGATTGACACAAGTGGGGGCGGAGTCACACGTTCTACAGCAACAACAACACTGGACTGCCTGCTTGAAAATTGGCTAAATACGCTCAGACACTGGCTGATGCCAATCATGAAAAAATGTCAATTAATCGGCCCAATTAATTAATCTCTCTGCATTTTTGTGTGTACAGTTTAGACTGAGCCATGACGAGCTAGCCAGCTAGATGCTGCGTACCTGCACTGCTTGAAGGTATCCACAGATATGCTGTGCTTATGTCACAGAGAGACATATACACAGTGGAGATAATGTAGTGATGTCACCAAGTAACACATTTGCATAATACTTGCTTAGCAGCTAGTTTGGCATGCCCTCAAACAAAGCTAGATAGAGTGGAGCTGGAGCAGAGTCCGAAGAGTTTGGTTCAGTCAACCAATCACAACAGAGTGGGCCTGCTGATGAATCAGTGTGTGTGTTTTCTGAACATTAAAGCATGTAAACATTCTAGTAGAAACTCAAAATACAAGTAAATGAGCATAATAGGTCCACTTTAAAATACCTACCAATATACAGTGTACTGTATACCTATACTACCATGGACTGTGTGGTGCACAAATACCTAGCTCTGCAAACTTGTCAAGAAAATGCAGACGTGACACAATGTACTAATCAAATGCAAGATGAGGCCTGGCTTCGCAATCTTAAAATTAGGAGGGAGGTCAATACGCTATTACAGAGAGACAGCTAAGTGTGCACTTAAACATAGCCAGGTAGAGGGATGTTTAGATAGCCATTAGCTAACAACACTTTATGACTATTCAGGAGGCACTTACAGGACACACACTTGCAGACACTTATAGCTATTAGCAGCCATTAACATTTGTGTATAATCATGCCAAATGATGTGTGAGGGAGCCTCATCTGCAGCACTAACAATAAGAAAATTCAAATCCGTCTAGAAGATGATGATGATTCTGCAGCGGTAGAGAAGAGGTTGCAATACAGGTGTGTGCACAGCGCATACACATCCAAGTGCCTATGTGTCTCATAAAACGCCACAAAATACAACAATCCACAGCAGGGGAGAGACATAAAAAGCTTACGTATAGGTATCAGGGCTTTGTTTTTACTGTGACCACCAACAGTGAAAATGCGACACTACTGCCCTCCACCTCACCAATCTCTTTTTTCTTTCTACAACTATGACTAAAAGGGCCACTAACCTATGACACAATAACGTAACAAAAAAGACACAACAACCAGAAAAGACTGTTAGCGACCTCTTCTAAGAGGGTCAGTTTCTCCAGGCTATAAAATCTTAAAAAGCAAAAGATAATATCCTGCCTCAGCTACCGTGGAGACAACGACGAATGGCTAGAGAAGGGGAGGGGGGAGGTGGCTGAGACAGGACCCCGGCCTTAATGTAGTTTGTAATTGTAAGTGTTGGTCTTTAATAAAAGCCCAGAGTATTTGGTCAGGCTAATAGACTGGGCTCTCTAAATCCTGCCTGCCATGCATTATTCAACAGCCATTAGCTATCCCCTCATCTGGGAGGCTTTATGAGTCCCATCATCGGCTGGGACCCGGGCTAGGCACACCAGAGGTGTGTGGGGAGGGGGGTGAGGAGGGGATTAGGTGGGGGAAAGAAAGAGAAAAAGGAAGGGATGCAAATACAGGTAAGGGAAGGAAAAGAGGGGAAGTTAAAGAGGATTCAGAGGCAAAAAAATCAAAGAGGAAAAGCTGACGAAAGATGGGCGTGATGTGGCATAGGTGAGGGCCTCTGATATGGAAATGACCAAGGGGAGATAAGGAAATGCATGGCTGAATGAAAGTCAGAGGTCATGTGGTAGACGTATGAAAATGGGAAGATGTTGATGCAGGCAAATGAGAGGTGAGGTGACCGATGGAAGGTGCAGTAGGTGCGGGAATGCGAACCACGGGTCAGGTAGAGGCTGGGGAGAACAACAGAAAATGAAAGAGAGATGCCAGCCTGAAGTGGCATTTTCTGTGGGCCAGGAACATAAATGTCAGATGCTTCCTACCTCTATACCCTCTCAACCTTTTCTTCTTGCAATTCCCCTCACCTCCCTCTCAACCTCCCCGTGCTCCTTCCACTCCACCTCCTGCTGCCCTTCTCAATCTGCCCACCTCTCCCTTGCTTGTCTCCGTCTCCCAAGAGTAGTGCCAGTGGTAATTTTTGCTTTCAGAGACGAGGGAAGGTCCATGGAACACATGGAGATGCAGGCTGCTCAGTTACCATGGTATCACCGGCCAACAGGAATGGCGCCAAGACTGTGGCGCGTGTGTGCGTTCATGTGCATACGGGTGTGTGCGGGCGCGGGCGTGAGCGCGCATTCCTGAGTGCATCTACACGTCTGGGTAATGGGTGTTTAGCAGGCCTGCCAGACTTGTCCCAGCCCCTGCTCTCCCAGACTACCAGGTTCTCCTGACCCTCTGCGGCAGCCCAAGGACACACTCCTGTCTCTCTAATTAAAACACAACCCCGACACGCACACCGCGCACTCACGCGCCACACACACCCTGAAGGTCTGCGGCTTAAAATAACCTTAAAAGGAACAAGCAGAGCCATCATCCCCCTGCACTCAACACCTCTTCAAAATCCACTCGGTGTTTTCTCACCAGGCTGCTCCGAGGCAGACTCAATCTGCAGCAAGATTCGCAACAATAACACACAGCATCTTCAGATGCGTTTATTAGAGGAGTCATCAAAAGCAGCTGCATTTATTGTTGCATGGCCTCCATGCAACAATAGCACTGCTTCACCACCACTCTGCAGGACTATTTGCAGCCATCAGAAAACCACAAGGAGGTTTCTGGAAAACTGTCAGTGTGGCTGTGGTCTTAGAAACAGGCAGTTATTTCCGAAGCTGTGTCGAAATGCATAAAATATTACTGCCCATACATGATGAGTCCCTTCTGTTTCAGATTGTCAGGTGGTTTGTATCTTAGCACACTGAGAATTGGCAGTTTGTAACCATGCTAACCACAACTGAAGCCTTCTGTGTGTGTTTGCAAATTCATCATTATGCATCGCTCACATATCTGAGACTATTCTCTTCTTGTTGGCAGCATACAACATTAACATTAATGTTGTATATTCTCATAAAACGAGGCATGATTTTTCTATTTAAGGAATAAACATGGCTCTTAGCTGTGCATGCGTTATGTGTTTTGCTTCAAATGAAGAAACTAAGATGTGTGGACATCACGCGTGACGCACGGCATCGAGACAGCCTCTTCACTTCATCTCCAACAGACAATTTAGCATGTTTACTTCCTCGTTAAGCGCATGAGAGACCTTGATGAAGGAATCCCAGGGAGGCGATGGCGTCCTGTCACTGTGGGTTACCACTGCGGCATGATTTAATGGAACTGTCTGTCAGAAGGCCGAACAACAGCCTGTCAACCAACAAGCAGGGGTAGCGTACACGCATACGCGCCCACAAGCACACGAACACTCAAAAAACACAATGGAGACGGACTGTCAAAAACTCTCCTCTCTCTCTCTCTCTCTTTCTCTCCCTCATGCACACACACAAACACAGGCACACAAAATCAAAAAGCACATATGTCCAAAAAAGGTTCTGGCAAGAGCTAAGACAGGCGGATATGAACACAGAAAGCGCTCCGAGCACATTCGGAGAAATCAGCGGTTAGAAAAAAAAACCACACACATCACCGGCAACCCCCCCATCCATGCGAGGAGACGAGTGCCAAGGAATACGCTCGCTGCATCAAGCGGCACAGGTGTTATCAGAGCGCTTTTGCAGGAGATCCCGCCAAACAAAAGTACTACTGTCGTCTCCACAGAAGTAGTAGCGTGGAAATCAACCCACCACAAATGTAATGAAGGGTTCACAAAGTATTTAGCAGATTAGGCAGAAAACTCCATGCATGATGGGGGCCCAAATCCAAAGCTCATTACATGTGGCACTGTATTAGGGGCTCACACAAACCAGTATACAGCCCTATCCCCATAGCTCAAGGCTGATTTCTATCCCCTGCTACCCCGTGAATGAGGCAGAGAGCAATCACGCCGGCCAGGCATTGGGCATCTGCAACAAAACCTATTCTCTATTGTACATTTCCACCGTCATCTCAAACTGGCAGCACAGAGAGCTCTGATTAGCATCAAAGCCACTGATTGCCCCACTCAACAATCAGTGCTGCTGTCCTGTATTTTGCACATTTGTGTGTGTGTGCATGAGATTGACAGCCGACAGAGGAGAAATCATCAAAAATCATACAAGGCGTATGAAAAATAATGACTCCTGCATAGGCAAGAACATATGTGCATTTGCTTGTGTAAGCCCGCTCATGCACTTTAATGTTTCCAGATGAACCTTAATGGTTTTCTAATACGCCGGCCTCTGAAGCCCACCCTTTTGATGTTGCACACTGTAGCACCATCCTCCGGTCCGGACAATTCACTCTATCTGGCCCTGAAAATAGGCTGCTTCTTTAACTCTCTATGGCTAAATATGATTAGCTGCAGAGGACATTGTAGCTCTCTCCGCAGCTAATACATTTAGTATGGATTGTCTGAGGGGTAAGGATACAGCTAACAGTGAGATCGATATTCTAAGTCAGAGTCTGTCTAGAGAAGAGGAACCATGCTGGGAGATGGTTAACTGTTCTAAGGCAGCAAATGCTGTCTGGAAGTACCGAGTGCCAGGAATCCCACGATATTGAACACTTCTTCAAAAGGTAATGCTTAATGCTCAAGCTGGGTGGTGGGTTACGCCGAGCGTCTGCATCCGGCGAGGAGCTTGTTGGAGATTTGTTGTGGATGTATCTAAGGATGGGAGATTATATGAATCAAATCTGGATGATTCCTTATAGTCTATAGCGCACCACTTAAGACCAAAGCCCCATAGGGCCTTGCCTCCATAGGGCGGATGTCAAAGTGGTGCTCTAAATAGAGAATAGGGTGTCCTTTGAGATAGAGGGGGTAAAAGACCCAGATTTAAGTGGCTTCATTTGCATGCGTGAATTCCTCACTTAAGCCCATCTGAATCGCACACGAGCGGCCGCAGACACAAACACACATGTGCGCACCCTCCACACAAATTCCCAGGCACACAAGCACACACACATAGCGCAGACACATTCTTCCCCCCTTTTTTCCTCGAGCCAGAGGACATTAGCACTGCATCTATTTCTGGAGGCCCATTAAGGCCGTAAAACATTTAAGATCCACACAGAGTGATTCCGACTGTCAGAATGACCCGTTCTCTCCCCATTTCTCCTGCTCGTGTTAAAAAAGCTGACACGAAGCTTGTGACAGAAACATGTATTCGGTGCCGTTCCGGATTCGGCTGAGTGGGCTGGCACGCCGGCTTGGATGGTGGTGGTGGTGGTGGTGGGGGGGTGGGAGGGGTGGGGGGGTTGAGAAGAGTTAGGTGGAGGAGGGTGGGTGGAGGGGGTGTGCAGTCGTTCGCCCGCCAAATGGGTCCATTTTGCTGAAATGTGAAGCCTGCACTTTCCTGACACGCTATAATAAATCTATCAATTGTGCGTGTGGGTGTGTGTTGCGTGTGTGTGTGCCATGCATGAAGAGGAAATTGGTGGCATCTAAACAGGAAATATCCCCTTCCTCTCCCCTCTATGGATGTGACAGTCACAGTAACAGCTCAGCTCACCATAACACAGGGTGGCATATGCCTTATAATGGAAATGCATTGTACCAGTGAGGGACAAACAAGGGCTCACATATATGCACACACACATAGAGGCTAATGTGGGATGGGTAGACAACCTTGTCTGCCTCCCATCTCGAATCTATACATAAAATATCATTTGCTGTCCAGTGAGAACTAAATCCATGAAAGCAGCAATGCTAGGCTACTTTAATGTGAAATGACAGGCTTCTAGGCAGCTCTCAGAAGCCTAACAAGCCTGAATAGTCTCTATTTCCAGAGGGGGAGTGCAGAATGCTAGCAGAATGTTAGCATTACTATATATATATAGTTCATTATTGTGCACAAGCCTTGAACACCCCCTCAGCCTGTGTTTCATCCACCTCCCATCCGGTTGTGCATAAAGAACGTGTGGAAAAAAGCATTTGCTTTGCCAGATACTTTGTGTCCTTTGCTGAGCAATTATTTGTTGCTTTTTAATGTATTTGTACATTAATAGGTCCATTACATGTCTGTACTGTGACCTTGGAGTCTTGAAAGGCAACGTCACTTGTGATAATGTTAACTGGATCCTTTCAGCTCTTATGTAAAAGTAAATTATTCCAACAAAGTAGAAAATAAAACATTTTCGGTTGTTCTTTTGCCAACATTTATTCAATATTTCACCTTTCATAAAGTTCACGAAATGAGTTTTGTTGGCGACAGATTGCTTTCTACAAAGACATGGATTGTATCACGTAAACATGCGATGATGGTTCAAAATGAAATGACAGATAAACAGATGCTTTTACTGTCCCAGTGCAGCCATGTTTAATATTATGAATTACGGTAGAAATATGCTCTGCTCATTAATTAGAAGAAGAGTTTCTCTGAACAGAATAACGTGTTAATAAGGTTTCCTGTGTTACGATACATCCACTAATGAAAGCTTAAATTAACAATTTCTAAAAGAAAATTCAAAAATTCATATTTTTTTGCAGCACAACATACTGTATAGTGAAGATAGATAGGAGGAATTTAATGACTTTACATGAGCACTTAATGTAATGTGCAAACTATCAGCTAATTGGACTGTTGTCAGGCTATTAAATAATCATTATCAGTCGTTATAAGTCCCATAGATGTGGGTCAGTAGGGGCCACCAGTAAACCACCTCTACACCCACCAGTAGGTCCATTCACATGGTAGATCACCAAAAGAAGGTATTAAAGACCACAACAGCGAGTTTGCAGCCCATGTGAAACCAACATGCAGTTGTCTTTGTGTTTCTCCCTAAACTTAACTAAGCGTTTGT
Organism: Pterois miles; assembly: GCA_947000775.1. Classification (NCBI taxonomy): domain Eukaryota; kingdom Metazoa; phylum Chordata; class Actinopteri; order Perciformes; family Scorpaenidae; genus Pterois; species Pterois miles. The sequence goes on along the minus strand of CAMQGK010000308.1, from coordinate 7,295,511 downwards.
TTTTTAAAACCTAAGACGTTGAAGTTTTGTTGCCTCAACCTAAAGAAGTGAAGTTGTAGGTTTGTTGTATAAACTAAAAGAAGTTGTAGTTTTGTTGCCTAAACCTAAAGAAGTGAAGTTGTAGTTTTGTTGCCTCAACCTAAAGAAGTGAAGTTGTAGGTTTGTTGCCTCGACCTAAAGAAGTGAAGTTGTAGTTTTGTTGCCTCAACCTAAAGAAGTGAAGTTGTAGGTTTGTTGCCTCAACCTAAAGAAGTGAAGTTGTAGGTTTGTTGTATAAACTAAAAGAAGTTGTAGTTTTGTTGCCTAAACCTAAAGAAGTGAAGTTGTAGTTTTGTTGCCTCAACCTAAAGAAGTGAAGTTGTAGGTTTGTTGTATAAACTAAAAGAAGTTGTAGTTTTGTTGCCTCAACCTAAAGAAGTGAAGTTGTAGTTTTGTTACAAAAACCTAAAGAAGTTGTAATTTTGTTGCCTAAACCTAAAGAAATGAAGTTGTAGTTTTGTTGCCTAAACCTAAAGAAGTGAAGTTGTAGTTTGGTTGCATAAACTTGAAGAAGTTGTAGTTTTGTTGCCTAAACCTAAAGAAGTGAAGTTGTAGTTTGGTTGCATAAACTTAAAGAAGTTGTAGTTTTGTTGCCTAAACCTAAAGAAGTGAAGTTGTAGTTTGGTTGCATAAACTTAAAGAAGTTGTAGTTTTGTTGCCTAAATCTAAAGAAGTGAAGTTGTAGTTTTGTTGCCTAAACCTAAAGAAGTGAAGTTGTAGTTTGGTTGCATAAACTTAAAGAAGTTGTAGTTTTGTTGCCTAAATCTAAAGAAGTGAAGTTGTAGTTTTGTTGCCTAAACCTAAAGAAGTGAAGTTGTAGTTTGGTTGCATAAACTTAAAGAAGTTGTAGTTTTGTTGCCTAAACCTAAAGAAGTGAAGTTGTAGTTTGGTTGCATAAACTTAAAGAAGTTGTAGTTTTGTTGCCAAAACCTAAAGAAGTGAAGTTGTGGTTTTGTTGCATAAACCTAAAGAAGTTAAATTGAAGTTTAAAAAAGCCTTTCATTTGTGTTCAAAAGGTGATGTTCCATTCAGTTTTACAGCATGTTAGAAGTTGTTGCTTTTAGGTTTCACTTTCACTTTTACAACATAGTAGGTATACTAGGCCCCTAACGATCTGCATCTATGGGGCTTATAGCAACTGATAACACCTGATAAATCCCTGGACACACAGGGAACGTCAGAACACGTGGTGGCTGCATTACCTATTGTTTTTATGTTGACATCATATCTGCAACATTACTACAGTTTCAATGTCTAGACATTTATAGAATATGTCGCAGACAATGACGGTGATCTTCTGACTGTATATTGACATCAACATTACTACTGTTTCAATGTCTAAATTTGTAGAATATATCATGGGCATGAAAAAAGTAAAGCTTTATTTCTCAATCAACACTTCCTGCTTTCATTTCAAAATTAAAGCTCTCAAGTGTTCAAAAACACAGAATGCAATATTAACAAAGACTTGTTAGTCTCATGTTCACCTATAGATGTTGGTGTGGATTGCTGTGTGGAGCTTTCAGTGGGCAGTTTGTATAATCTCTGAGCTGATCAATGGAACATCAATACAACCAAATTACAACAGCAATAACTCTTCTGGCTGAAGCTGTACCACCATGTTCCCGACATGCTCCATTGGTGAACACTTCAGAGTGGCACATTGGCCGGACAGTTAAACTAGAGAGGCCTAAAATTAAGTTTTGGGATTTATAGCGGCATTAAGAGTTAAATAATCCAGACAACGAAGTGTTTTGTTAATGCTTCATTTGGCTGAACTCTAGCTGTCCTTTGTGTCATGTTCTCTATTCTGTCTGCGATTTTATTCACTATAATCAATATCTCAAGAGTAAAAGCATTCTTTACAAAGTGATGCCATGATCTACAGTATTATACATGAGTTATTTCCCAAGTAAACTTTTTTTACCCTCTATTTATAAGGTATTTTCTGCTATGGACAAGGTGTTATCTCCAAGGTTTGGCCTAAGCTTTGCCCAACATTGATCTTGGTTTCTCCTCATGTCTTTTCTCTATGACTTCTCTTCACTCTCAGAAAACAAATTGGAGCACAAAAGCTTTTCCCTGGGGCACTTCCCTATACCGTAACAACACAGCATTTGTTATTGTCACTTTTGGTACCTTCAAGTCTACAATTGTGTACCCAAGTGACTGAAATGAACTTTTCAACAAAAACATGTCACGAATTTGAGAAAATGGTGTGATACCCTTTTCCCGTACATTCCAGCTCCCACGGTTGATCTGGGGAGGGAGTAGACCAGCTATGTGCTTCTCATGGATATAAAGGCGTCTTTTAATCAGGACAGAGAGAATACCATCCCCTCCAGACAGCAACCCGCCACACAGGTGGCCCAGTAGCAAACAAACACTTCAGCTAAGCCAGAAGCCCTGCAGAAGTCTCCCCCGTTCACTTTGGCACCTTAACCATCTGACTAGTAATTACTGCAGGCAAAGCCATTAAAATTCTGGTTATACATTACATGATTTGATTTTTATTTTGGTGCCATGCATAAATAATATGCCCAGCTCAAACAAGCTTACAAGACACCATTATTTAGAAAATAAATAATAGACATATACTGTAGATCGAGGGCCAGAACCGGCCCGCCAAAGGGCCCAATCTGGCCCACTGGATGACTTTGCAAAGTGTAAAGACTGCAAAGAAGTATGAGAGTTTCATTTTTCAAATCTCAAATATGCCACATTTCTGACTTTCAACATGAATTATGTCCAAATTTACGTTGAAATAATTCAGAATTTTGACATAGAAAGTCAAAATGATGCGATATTAAGTCAAATTTATTATTAGTTATCATAGAAAGTCATAAAGACAAATAAGTTTTGACAAACTTAAAAGATAGGACTCAAAGCTATGTACAGTATATCAAATGTGAAACCTGAGAGTTTATTTTTTCAATGCTGATTTTGAGATATTTTGTCAAATTTATGAGTTTTTATGGGAATTAAGTCCAGATTTGAAGTAGATAATGTCAAAATGAATTGCTATTATTGCTATTAACATAGCAAACCAAAGTTATGACATATTAAGTTGAATTGATGACTTTAAGTAAGAATGAATAAATTCCAATTTTGCAGTTAAATACACTTCTATTTGTATTTTGGGTTGGATTTTTCAGTAATTGTGATCATTTTCAAAATGTACTAGTACTTCTTTGCACTAACAGGGAGGGGACATTTGGAGGTGTTGTTATTTATAGGCTACTCTGCAGTGGTTTTACTGGACACTGGACATCAAACTGGACTGTATGTGATGTGGCCCCTGAATTAAATTGAGTTTGACGCCCCTGCTGTAGATAATACTAAACAAATAAACCATCCCGGTGCTTTTTCCAGGCTTGAGAAACAACGATAGCCATCTTTAAAAAAAAACATCATCTGTCAACGTCAGTGTACCAAAACATTTCTAGATTGTAATGTTTTATAAATTTGTATCTATTCATCTCTTGTTAAATAAACGTTCTTCTGCGATTTTGCCTGAACCTGAATGTTCACAATACGTTAATGAATTAAGGTTGATCGCCGCATGTCCCTCCGTCTTCCCGTGTCCAACACAGTGGCTGGATATTGCTTATCCACGTCGATGCATACTGGATTGAATCACGTTAGAGTATCATGTTCTCTCCTGTGACAGTGAGTTTTTTCCCCCAAAAGGGGGACGCTGACACAATGCTGGTCTGGTCTTGGAGCCATAAAGCCTCTCTATTATATCTTTTTTAGGACACAGCAGGGGAACAAATCAGAGATCAGCATTTTTGGATTTATAGTTGATGCAACCAGCTACAGCAAGTCTTCGGCATAGCGTTATGACCATTACCGGTTTGATTAAAGGAGAAGTCTGTCGACATGTTTCAACTTCTTCTGGTTAGTCTGTTACCATCAGTGAGGAAAATGGGATTATTTTCCCTCAAAAGGGGACATGGTCTGCTCTGGATGACGTATCGCCAATCTGATGTATTCCTGTTCCAACTGTGCAACTAAAGACCTTAAGAGACCTAAAGAACATAAGAGTCAACACCATAATTGTGCTTGATTTGAATATATGTTTGTAATTTTGGTATTAACGATGTATCTTTCAACTATTTTTCTTTAAATCTGACAAGTATCTTTCTTCTGATTGTGTTCATGCTGCATGTTAGACATGCATTACATGTTCAAAGGTGGCTGACAAGCCACTGCACATTGTCACATTTGGATATCTGATCTGTGCACAACTTTCAAGGCAGCGGTTTGCGGTCAACAGACGCCAGCAATATTCCATCAGACTGCTAGACAGTTTAAAACAGGACCGAGCTCCATGCTGGAAGATTGCTGCTGTATCTTTAATTGAGGCTGAATTGGGAGCACATTTTCTCCTTAAGCTATATCAGAAAAGTCTTTATGTTGGGTCCTAAGGTATCAAGTCTCATCTGAGCATGTCCAGTGTTTTCACGCATCGACTGTGAAACACGAATTTCCTCTGTGAAGATAATAAAGTATCTGTCCACTTTACTGAGGAGCAGGGTTGTTCCGCCTTTGTCAATAATATTTGTGTAGATGTGTTTTCTTAGCGCACCTGCTGCAGCACCGGGGACTAGTCAATATCCCACAATGCACCTCTGACCTGTGGGCAAACCTGCCTCACTCTTCCTTTCAACTTCCGATGGACATTGATTTTTCTAGCATCTCCCACTCATATATAAACGTGCCAGTTGAGGAGATGTGAACAAACAGGGATGTATGTTAAGTACAGATCAGGGTTTTTCAGTAGGTAGGAAAATAAACTCACAAACAGCCTTGTAGCTTCCTAAAGCAAGCCAAGAGGAGGAATCTGTTGCCGATGTTATTGTTCTCCCCCGATCACAAAGTACAGTGTGTAAGTGTGATGAGTGTTACACCATGGATGTATGATATGTGAGGTGCTATTCTAGGGTGAAAATGTGTGTGTGTGTATTAGTGAGAGAAGGCGGTATCTAGGTCTTTGTGATGAATCTGTTTCAGTGGCAAGCAAGGTGCTAGCGAGCAACATGCCGTCTGTTAATTCACATTCGCCGCGGGTGGTTAGAGTCTGTGGCTGAGAGTACTGGGAGGTGTTGAGAAATAGAGGGACAGAGGAAAGAGAGGCTTGACAAATGAATAAAAGCTCTGTGCACGGATGAAACCTGATGTCAACCATCGGCAAAACTGAACTATAACTGTAACTCCCTGGCCAGTTCCTTGGTGGCTGCACACAGTAAATAATTGCACTAAAAAATACGCCTCAAAATTGCAGGGTACACCATGGCGTGAAAAGAATCTGCTTTATAAAAGAAATATTCCAGCTCAACGTGCTGTAGTAAAATTAGCTGGAGCAGCAATCTCAGCCGGAGTGGTTTTGATCTCTGAGCCATCATGTCATGTCATTAAAGTATTAACCGATGATTGCAGCAACACCAACCAGCCGTGTTTATTTCAGAAGCAATTATATCCCGTGTTACATCCACGCATTCATAACCTTCGTCTGTGATAAACCTTCCCACACAGAGTTGCCTCTCATGGCCGCACATCGGTCATGAGAACATTAATCTATAGATTTCTCTCTTTCCTTGTTTTCCCTCCGTGCCTCTAGCCAAACATTACCAGCGATCGTGCATCACCCTGCATTCTTTCTACTAATGTAGTGCAGATATACAGTACATCTGATGCATCACGCTTCTCACCCACTGGCCCCCCTCGCTCCTTATTTACCTCCTTCTGCCTGAGATATCAGGGGAAATCCATTGAGCTAAGACGGTGCAAATGTGAATAGCTCTTGCATAAACCCTGCCCACTCAAGATCACACCACAGGAAAAAAGAAGTAGCATTGCCCTGGGCTGTGAGGACCACAGGATGCAGCTTGTCCAAACCAAGACAATGAATATTTAGTTGCTACTTTGTGTTGTACAGGTTGAATTACAGTCCAAAAAGCTGGTTTAATGTTGTTGCAACCCCTCTGTTTCCCATCTTGTAAAGGAGAGAGAAAAGATACTGCTACATCACCCACATCACATAAATCAGGCACGAAAGCATAATGGTGAGGATTTGACTGAGGGCAACCGGGGGCAAGGACAGACATATGAGATATTACTCTCATTCATTCTCCCTCCCTTTGTTTCCTCCTCTCCGTCTGTGAGCTGACCCGTCTCTGGTGCTGACCCCAAAAGACTAGAGAGAAGAACCGCCTCCACCTATTGCCAGCTGCATACCCCATTATCTCTCTCTCGCTCTGCAGCTACGAGGGGCCATGGCTCTTGCTTCCCTGAGGTGATCATCTCTCAACACATCTCACAGGCTAGACTCATATTTCTGCTCGTTTCCCAAATCGTACAGGGATCTTCCCCGCTCAAGCAGGGCTGCAGTCGTTCCCTTTATTCCACCGCAGATAGAAAAAAACAATAGACAAATGTACCTTGAATGTAACACCAGCTTCTCCAGGGAGGGATGGGGACCTTAAGAGCTGGTGGAGCATATCCACTCAGGTCTAAAAACTACACATCTGTAGTTCCTTGAACAGATTATAATACACCCAGAGGTTCCAGATGGGCAAAAGGGGAATCGGCTTACAGTGTCAGCCGGTCTTGCTCTCTGTCATGCTTCATCATGTATGCTGCTTATTATTTTTACTCAGAATTAACTAATTAAATCACCGGCCATTCACTTAACCCCTGCCACGGACAGGAAATGCACAATCACAGAGTAGCAACCGTAACTAGGCACATTAGTCATGAAGCTGTTGTAGGAATCCAACTCAGTATGTGTCATGCCTTTTTTTAGCATGTCCAACGCTAAAAACACAAAAGCAAAAATGAAAGGACTGGACAGTTTGCTCTAACCATAACGTATCATTCAAGTGTTGGCACATCTGGCTAGCTTGTCACCTACAGCAGTAGCCTAACCCAGCATTATTACCAAGGCCAAAGGGCTTTTCATAAGCTAACTTCCTTTGTAGGGTTGCAGGTTACATTAGAAAAAGGACAATACGTAACTGGATGACACTTTAGGTGTAAATTGGGGGCGGCAGTAGCTCAGTCTGTAGGGAGTTGGCTTGGGAACCGGAGGGTCACCGGTTCAAGTCCCGACATGGACCAAGAACTGAGTGTGAACTGGTAGCTGGAGAGGTGCCAGTTTACCTCTTGGGCACTGCCGAGGTGCCCCTGAGCAAGGCACCAAACCCCCAACTGCTCGGGGCGCTTGTCAGGAGCAGCCCCCTCACTCTGACACCTCTCCATTGTTGCATGTTTGTGCATGTGTGTGTTCGGGTCTGCATGTACCGTGTATAAGTTAACAACAGAGTGAAAAAATTGAATTTCCCCTAGTGGGACTAATAAAGGACTATCTTCTTCTTCTTCTTCTAAAGGCTCAGTCGTGATCTTTATTTGGGGAGGTTTACAATCATGCCCAACCAAACATCTTAATCAAGATATCATAATGCTCAGAAACACACAGGTTTGTCACACATAGGTCTGAAAAGTGAAGCCAACGTGGAAGTGCCTCAAACTTGCATTTTTTATAATAGCCAGAAGGGGGCGACTCCTCCGGTTGCAAAAATAAGTCTGATTGTATAGAAGTCTATAACAAAAGGATCCAACTCTACACTTGATTTATTACCTCAAAAGACATTGTAAACATGACCATAAAGCAGGTTATGCTTTAGGGCGCTACCATTGTCCAGTCTGAGAACTGTTTGTGTTTTCTTCTTACAGTTTTTAATCCTTTCACAGCATGTTTTCAGTTCATGAAAGTTAATTAGAACCTTTACGTCGCCTAAAATTTCTTATTCAGTGTTCGGTTGTACTTAGCTCCACCATCTTATATCATTTCTGGTTATAAAAAAACATAATCATGACAGCCAAAAACCAAGATGGTGACAGCCAAAAAACAAACAAACTTGAAGCTTCAAATCAGCAGTCTGCAAACCAATGGGTGACATTACGGTAACTGCGTCCATACGTGTTTGAAAGTATTAACAGCTAAGCATAAATCTAATCTCTGTTTTACATGACAAAGTATGGCAGCTGAGCAGGATTATATTAGAAAGAAAGAAGACATTCTTACATTTTTTGCTGTCATAAAACTAGGACTATCTCTACACTAGTCTACACAGTGGTGCACCTTTATTTCCATGTCTTTTACATTGCTTATCAGCTGGGCAAAGTTTTTGCCTGGGACATGTAGTATTTACTCCAGTCATTTACCAAAATATCATATGGCCATCAAGTATAGCCTATTGCACTGCTCTCATACGGCAGTTACAGCCGATAACTCCGTCCCGACCGACGGTGTGAGCAAGTGTAGCGTCCAACCTTTGGCTCCCCCTCAGGTCCCCTTCATGCCGTTAGCATTGTTAGCTCTGTCTCTAGAGCCATACAGCGGCAGAAGATAAGCTCTCAATTTCGTGTTGAGCGCCATTAAGGATTCACAGTCAGCTGGAAACATGAATAAAGCCGGCCAGAGACGGAGTTTTCAACCAGCTTAGGGAGATAATGTTAGCTACACTTGATAAAATTTGTCAGCGACAGTTGTTATTTCAGCCAGGAAAATCAACGGTTAGAAGTGAGAAGTCTGTTGTTGTCTACCACTGTCTGAAATCAACCATTTTCAATTGTAAATCTGCCGGGTTCTCTTCCCACAGTCCAAAAACATGCATGTTAGATTAACTGATGACTCTAAGTTGCCCGAAATGTGAGTGTGAATGGTTGTTTGTCTCTATGTGTCAGCCCTGCGATGGACTGGCAACCTGTCCAGGGTTTACCCCGCCTTCACCCAATGCCAACTGGGATCGGCTCCAGCCCCCCTGCCACCCCTAAAGGGATAAGCGGTTGCAGATGGATGGATGGATGGATGGATGATTTTTCACACATGAATAAAAAGCTTGATGGACATAGGCCTACTATGGGTTTTTCCTCTTGGAGCAAAAGTGCAGCATTACTTCAACAAGCACACATTAAAAGAGGGCAGTTACAAAGGCTACAGTGCATAAACACAAGGCCCCCCCTTGAGTGATATTAAGTTCATGCAGATATACCTCGCAACCACTTCCACTACCTCCTCATTTACTTGAATGTGATTATGCTCTTTTGTTTCCTGCTTTCCTTTTCTTAATGATTGCTTGCAGTTTCTTTATTACTGCGCTACTTGTACTCATGATGATTCATGTCGAGTTAACTTGCTATTTGCACTTATCCCATTGAGTCGGCTTAAAATGTTAAGTTTAATGTAAAGGTTTGCCAGCATGAGCTCTTTTTATATCTTGCTCTACCTAGTTTCTTCAGCGTTTTGTGTGTGTGTGTGTGTGTGTGTGTGTGTGTGTGTAGTATTGGCCACAGCGTACCCTGAATATTATCCACCTTGGCCAGACTCACTGCACCGGCTGGTGTTGATCTGATTCAGCTAGTACACACACATTGGAAAAAACATCTGTTTGGAACAAAACTCACTCACACATAGACATGAATCAAAGGTGCACGCTCACTTGGAAGCACTAATACGCTGTGCATATCCATTCACACACCCACTACATATGCGCACACATAAACACTATCTGGAAATGGCGTGGAGCATCTGTTTGGACAGCGCTACGCATTCAGTTTTTTGTGAAACACTGGCAAGAGCCCTGCATTGGCCATGAGACGCTTTTCTACTGCAGCGGGGTGACCGGGTGACCGAGCAGCCGTCCAATTGTCTGCTCGCCTCACCCACACGCACATGCACGCACGCTTTCAACCGCAGACACGGCAATGCAAATTCAGTGCACCACCCCTCCTCCCCCTGACACCACCACTCTATTTTCCCAAGTCACCCATAAAATACTCATGCTTTTAGCGGCATTCGGAAGCATTTTAAGAAGCTATTTATTTAACAGCATGATTATGTATCTGGCGTTAGGGTGATCTATCTAGCAAAGTGATTGGGTGCGCTATTAACGCCCTCTCCTCTGGCACAGGTGTCAGCTGTTCAGAGGACATGGAAAAAAAACAAGGAAAAAGACTCAACTGTTTGTGATATTTTCCATATGTACGCATTGCAATCCTTGCACAGTGTGACAGCATATAAATGAGGAAGTGGTCAATCAAACGTGCTATGATGAGCACCAATGGGCACACACATATCAGCATCCAGCATCCTCTTTCAAAAAAAAAATAAAACGCTATAAATAAACGTAGCCTGCCTGAATGTCAAGGGCCTTGGGATGATTCCATGTATTGTATCTATGCAGGTGATGTCTTATGCCAATCTGTCATGTCTCATCTTAACAAATGTATCTCTTCCGGGAGCGCTGGGTTTAGCATTTAGCATGTACATACATCATATCAATGTCACTTGACAAAAGCGCCCGATTTATATTGGCGACAGCTTGGTTGGGGCCAAGGCGTGTGAATCTGTGCCGTGTGTGTGCGTGGGTTTGCACGGCCGTGTGCAGAGAAGGAGAGAGAGAGAC